>NC_069405.1:39958902-39978902 GCF_026875155.1 Cherax quadricarinatus | reverse complement strand
GAGGGTGGTTAGGGGAATGTGGGGGGGGGGGTGGGTTGGAGGGTGGGGGGGCATGGTTAGGGGTAAGTGGGGGGTGGATAGCTAGGAAAATGGGGGGAGGGGGGTGGTTGGAGTATGTGGGGGGGGTGGGGTTTGGGTGTTGGGGAGGGGATGGTTAGGAGTGTATGGGGGGGGGATGGTTAGGAGATAGTGGGGGTGGATGGTTAGGGTTTTTGGGGGGGGGATGGGTTGGAGTTAGTGGGGGGGGTGGTTAGGAGATAGTGGGAGTGGTTTGGGTTGGGGAATTGTGGGGGGGGGGTGGTTAGGGTGTAGTGGGGGAGGCTGGGGAGGATATAGTGGGGAGTGGTGGTTTGGGGAATGGGGGGGGTGGGGTTGGATGTAGTGGGGGGGGCTGGTTTGGAGTAAGTGGGGGTGGGGGGGAAAAGTGGGGGGGGATGATTGGGTATTTTGGGGGGGGATGGTTTGAGGTATGTGGGGTTGGGATGGGTTAGGGGTATAGTGGGGAGGGAGGTTAGGGGTATAGTGGAAGGGGAGGGTTTGGGTATGTGGGGGGGGGATGGTTTGGAGTATAGAAAAAATGGGTGGTTAGGATCGTGGGGAGTGGATGGTTAGGACAAAAGTGGGGGGGTGGTGGTTGGGTGTTGTGGGGAGGGGGTGGTTGGAGTATATAGGGAGTGGTGGTTAGGAGTATAGTGGGGGGGGGGAGGGTTTGGGGTATTGTGGGATGGGTGTTAGGAGTATAGTGGGGGGGGAATGGTTTGGGTGAGTGGCGAGGGGGCGGTTAGGGAATCATGGGGGGGTGGAGGTTAGGGGTATAGGGAGTGGATGGTTAGGAGTAAGTGTGGGAGGGGGTTGGGGTTTGGAGTATAGGGGAAGGGATTTAGTATAAGTGGGGATGGATTGTTAGGAGTAAGTGGGGAGTGAATGTTGGAGTATAGTGGGGAGGGGGATGGTTAGGAGTTTTAGTGGGGGGGTGAAAGGTTATTATAGTGGGGGGTGAATGGTTAGGTGTATAGTGAGGAGGGAGGTTTTAAGAGAAGTTGGGGGGGGAAGGAAGTATAGTGGGGGGTGAATGGTTGGGGGTATAGGAGGAGGGATGGTTAAGAGTATAGTTTGGGGGGGGTGGTTAGGAGTACGTGAAGGTGGTGGTAGGAGTATAGGAGGAGGGGATGGTTGGAGTATAGTGGAAAGGGGATGGTTTGGGTATAGTGGAAAGGGGTGGTTAGGAGATATGGGGAGGGGGGTGGTTAGGAGTATAGTGAGGGGGGGAGGTTAGGGGGTAAGTGGAAAGGGGGTGGGTTTTGGTTAGTGCGAAGGGGAGGTTTTGGATATGTGGAAAGGGGTGGTTAGGAGAATGTGGGGATGGGGGTGGTTAGGAGTATAATGGAAAAAAAGGGGGGTTGGGGTAATGGGGAGGGGGTGGGTTTGGAGTATGTGGAAAGGGATAGTTAGGAGAATAGTGGGGAGGGGGATGGTTAGGGTATAATGGAAAAAGGATGGGTTTGGAGATAGGGGGAGGGGATGGTTAGGAGTATAGTGGGGGGGGGATTTTAGGAGATAGTGGGCAGGGATGGTTAGGAGTATAGTGGGGAGGGATGGTTTTGGAGTTAGGGGAGTGGATGGTTTGGATATAGTGGGGGGTGGAGGTTAGGAGTATATGGGGGGGGGATGGGTTGGGTACAGTGGGGAGTGGGTGGTTAGGGTAAGTGGGGAGGGGTGGTTAGGAGTATAGTGGGGGAGGGATGGTTAGGGGTATAGTGGAAGTGGAGGTTAGGAGTTAGTGGGGGTGGGTGGGTTTGGGGTATAGTGGGGAGGGGGGGATAGGAGTACAGTGGGGGGTGGATGGTTAGGATTATGGGAAGGGATGGTTTGTAGTTTGTGGGGTGGGGGGTCAGGAGTATAGTGGGAAGGGGGGTTTTAGGAGTATAGGGGAGGGGTGGTTAAGGTAAGTGGGAAGGGGATGGTTTTGGGGTATAGTGGGGAGGGAGGTTGGATATGTGGGGGGATGGTTTGAAATATGTGGAAAGGGGTTGGTCAGGAGTATAGTGGGGGGGGATGGTTAGGGGTTTGGGGGAGGGGATGGATAGGAGTATTGTGGGGAGTGGATGGTTAGGATATAGTGGGGAGGGGGGGTTGGAGTATAGTGGGGAAAGGGGGGGTTAGGAGATAGTGGGGAAAGGGGAAAGGGTTTGGGAGTATAGGGGGAGGATGGTTTGGGGTAAGTGGAAAGGGATGGTTAGGGATAGTGGGGGGGGATGGTTAGGGGTTAATGGAAAAAGGATGGTTAGGAGTTAGTGGGGGGGGGATGATTAGGAGTTGTGGGGGGGGGATGGTTAGGGTTAGTGGGAGGGGGTTGTTAGGAGTATAGGGGGAGGAATGGTTAGTGTATAGTGTGGGGGGAATGTTAGGGGTATATGGGGAGTGATGGTTAGGAGTTAGTTTGGGGGAGAGGTTAGGAGTATAGTGGGGGGTGGGGTTTGGAGTATAGTTGGAAGGGGATGTTAGGGACAGTGAGGGGTGGATGGTTAGGATATAGTGGGAGGGTGGTTAGGGAAATTGTGGGGGGGGTTGGTAGGGGTTAAATGGGGATGGATGGTTTTAAGTGGGGGGCGGATGGTTAGGGTATAGTGGGGAGGGGGTGGTAGGGGGTAAGTGGGGAGGGGATGGTTAGGGTAAAGTGGGGAGGGAATGGTTAGGGTTAGGAGAATAGTGGGGAGTGGATGGTTCGGATATGTGGGGGGGATGGTTAGGAGTATAGGCGGAGTGGAGGGTTGGAGTATAGTTTGGAGGGAGGTTAGGGTATTTGGAAAGGGGATGGTTAGGAGTATAGTGGGGAGGGGGTGGTTAGGGTTTTGGAGTATAGGGGGGGCTGATGGTTTGGTTTTGGGGGGGGAGGGGATGGGGGGCGGAGTAAGTGGGGGGTGGTGGTTAAATATGGGGGGTGGATGGTTAGAAATATGGGGGGGAAGGTTAAATTATTTTGGAGGGGTGGTTAGGGGGTATAGGGGGGAGGAGGGTTAGGAGTATGTGGGGGAAAGGTTGGAATATAGTGGAAAGAGGGGTTAGGGAAAATAGTGGGGAGGGGTGGTTGTGATAGTGGGGAGGAGATGGTTAGGATAAATGGGGAGGAGAGGTAGGAGTAAGGGGAGGAGTCGGTTTTAAAAGTATCTAGGGAGGAGATGGTTAGGGGAATAGTGGGGGGGAGAAGGATAAAAGATGTTTTGGGGAGGGGAAATAACGAAGAAGTGGTAATTTGTCCCTAGGCGCCCCTGGCATGGAGGGGGGAGAAGAGGGGGGGGGAGGTAAAGTAGAGGGGGGATATTAGAAGGGAGGAATTTGATTGGTTCTACTTTTGGTTCAGCTCTGCACGACTATCGCAACTCTCTCGTCTTCCCAACTAATTTTTTAACTTTTTTGCCTCTTTTCAACTGATAATACTAGCGCGGGCTTGCACAGATATCAGGGGAAATTTGTTGATTTAATTGCCCGATGTGTATGAATGTAACCCGGAGGGTGTTCTGGGGTCAACGCCCCCACTGCCGATCCTAACCAGGCCTCGCGGTGGATCACAAAAGACGGTCTGTGTGGATTTTGTGTGGGTCTAGGGTGAATTAGTGTGATTTAGGGTAGCGAATGTTTTTGGCAACGCTTGTCTTCCTTCTTCACCATACTTTACTGGTCCGATAACTTTTATAAGTTTTACTGACATGTAAAACAATTTGGTTGACCCAGTAATTCTGACGATCGATGTACACTCCAATGGGAAAAAACAGTAGCGATGGGTCTTGTCAAAGGGTGTGCGCTGTGCGTTTCAAATACTGTGGGGGGTACGTGCTCTTAAAACCAATGCCCCATATTTCTAATGGATACATAAAAATTTTGTTTCTCATTACGATCCATGGTTATATTACTAAGTGGGGTTAATATTTTTGACAAATTTACCATCTTTGGTGGGTTGCGACGCCACTAGGACACTCCGAATATACGCCCTTAAAAAAAAGTCACTGTGCTGACTTTTTTGGTTTTTCCTAGGCATGAACTGTTACTATGTACGAATATTGTATAAATGTATTTCGTGATCTGTACCACATACATTTCCCACTTATTTGCTTTTTTACCTGTTGCTTACAAAGAGCATGTTATTCTGAAGGCTCTGGCAACTCCTCCACTTGGACACAGTGTTTTTGGTTAAACCCCATAAATTTCAAAATGTTTTTTCCCTTCTTCCCGTTTTATTTCCCCCCTTTGTCCTTACAACATTAACCGGGGTTTATTCTTCTGCTATCAACGGGTTTGTAAAAAAAAGACTAGCATTGGGTTTGTGTTGCATCTTCTGCCTTTTTTGTTTTTTTCTCTTCGCATCTCTTTTGTTTGCATCTGCCCCCTCTGTGTTGCATTTCTGCCTCTTGTTTGTGTTGCATTTTCTGCCTCCTGTTTGCATCTTTTTGCCCCTCTGTTTTTTTGTATCTTCGCCCTCTCTGTTTGTTCAGTGTTTTGAATTTTTGGGCTTGCCCCGACATTCAAATGATTTTTTTGATTGTTTGAAACCATTCATTATTTTGAAGGCTTTTCCTGTGAAGGGGACAGAAAGAGAGAGATATAAAGATAGATAGATGGATAGAGAGAGAGAGAGAGAGAGAGAGAGAGAGAGAGAGAGAGGGGAGAGAGAGAGAGAGAGAGAGGAGAGAGAGAGAGAGAGAGAGAGAGAGAGAAAGACAGACAGACAGATCAATAGTTGGAACGTGTTCAGTGGCTAGCACAAGGGGTTTACAGGATAATACTTAGTCCACAGTAAAAAAAAATGAAGAATAAGCTGCTACTCCCATTCCTGCCTGTGTTAGCACTGAGAGAGAGAGAGAGAGAGAGAGAGACAGATAGACAGACACAGACAGAGAGAGAGAGAGAGAGAGAGAGAGAGAGAGAGAGAAGAGAGAGAGAGAGAGAGGAGACAGACAGAGAAAGAGAATACCGTAGAATGACAGGAAATACCATGCTACGAATGGGATAATTTTAGTTTAATATGGTTATTATGCACCTCATACCCATCCTGTCGGTGGTAGTCAAAACATTACAGAGGTACACAATGGGTCCAGGAACTGGACCCCAAAGTTTTGATAGCTGAACAAGTTGCAAAGATAATGAACTCCAGGTAGATGACAGCAACCACCAACTCTGCTCTCTCTCTCTCTCTCTCTCTCTCTCTCTCTCTCTCTCTCTCTCTCTCTCTCTCTCTCTCTCTCTCTCTCTCTCTCTCTCTCTCTCTCTCTCTATCTCTCTCTCTCTCTCCTTCTCAGATAAAAACATTCAATTTAAGAAATAATTCATAAGCAAATGACAAAATTTAGAAAATATCCATAACACTTGCAAAAATCCACTTTGCTTACAGTGTATCAGGCATAACAGAATTGCGTATATCAACAAGAGAGTGTATGTAGTAATAGGAAGTCGTGTATAGCAACATGGAAATGTGTATAGCAATAGAGAGGCGTGTATAGCAATTTAAAAGTGTGTATAACAAGGGAATATGTATAGAAGAGGTAAGTGGTGTAGTTATGAGTTTGTATAACATGAAAAGTATACGTAGCAAGAGGGAATGTGTATAGCAAGAAGAGTGAGTGTAAATCAGAGGGGGAATGTGTACGGAGTTGTATTGAAGAGGGAACTACCCATCCAGAGGGGTTGTATGGTGCGGAGGGGAGTGGTGAAAATGGTGTTGGAGGGGAGGAGGGGGACTAGCAATAGAGAGGGGTGGAAGTCGAAAGAAAGGGGAGACGTCGTGAGGGATAAGTAAAGCAGAGGGAAGGTAGTGAGGCGTGAGAGAAGAGGATGATAAAATTAGTATAGTAAGGACAGAGTTGGGAAGTGGAGAAGAGTAGGGAGGAAGAAAGGAGGGAGATAGGGAACGGACGAAGGAGGGAAGGGAGTGGAGGGAGGCATCGCGAAGTCTAAGGGAGAACTAGGGGTGAATGGGTGTGGCTTAAAATGGGTACACTGTTAGTTCTTGGAAGATCCCTTAACCCACCCTTCCCTCCGTACCCCCCTCCTTTCCTTCCCCCCTCCCCTCCATCACCCTCCAATCCCCCTACTTCACCCTCCCACTCCTTCCTCATCCCAGGAAAATGCTTTATGGCATGTTAAGAAGAGTTTTAAACACCAAAATTACGCCCAGTAACTTAAATTAATATAATATATATATATATATATATATATATATATATATATATATATATATTATATATATATAATATATATATATATATATATATATTATATATATATATATATATACAATAACAATACATAATAGGGATTTAAAATATATTAAAACACTAGACAGGATGCTTAATAATTGGCAAACGGGCGAAATTATTTACAAACATTATCTCTCAGTCCACAACAGAATTCGAACGGCTTGAATCCTACTGTGGATTGAGAGATAATGTTAGTAAACTAGATAAGATATATACACCGAGGGGTATATGTCTCTCAGAGTATATATGTCTGGTGGTGAGGTTACGATGAGCCTTAATGAGCCTAGTGTGACCAATGGTTTGAAATCCATTAACCAATCAACCAGTCTGAAGCACTTCTGTCCATAGGTTAACTTTCATGTTTTTTTTTTTTGTTAATAAATAACATAATATTGGAACGTTTCTGTTAAGTGTATATCCAAGAGGGACCGAAATGCCGTCATAAGCTTCTTTCTCCTGTGTGTGGGTTATTTGTGTATTGTTTTTGTTGAAGTGGTCGAACTGTAGTGCTCGATATGTGGGGAGCACCTTACAATACGTGGGTAGTACCTTATAATACGTACCTCACAATACGTAAGGACAACCTCACAGTACGTAGGGACAACCTTACGATACATGGGAAGTACCTTACAATACGTGAGGACTACCTCACGATACTTGGGGACTACCTTACAATACGTGGAAAACCTCACCATTCCTGGAGACTACCTCACGATACTTGGGACTACCTCACAATATGTGGAGAACCTCATCATTCGTGGGGACTACCTCACGATGCTTGGGGACTACCTCACAATACGTGGAGAACCTCACCATTTGAGGGGACTACCTCACGATACGTGGGGACTACCTCACAATACGTGGAGAATCTCACCATTCGTGGGGACTACCTCACAATACATGGGGACTACCTCACAATACGTGGGAAGTACCCCATGTGACTTTCAATACCGTATCTCAGAGCATAAAGGTAGATCATGCCATACTGACCTTCCGTTATCTGAATCATCCGTCTCTACAATCACTCTCACTTGAAGAACCATAGTCTAACGCCTCCTGGGATTTTCACAATGTTGACATCAGCCTCACAGAGATTGAACCTCGTTTCTGAACCCTCTTTTGTACGTTGTCAAAATAAAGCCTCAGATGAACACTTCTACACCGTTCACACAATGTTGAATTCTATGCGTGTATATATAACTTTGCATTATTATAAACGTTAGGTTCGATATTGTTACATTTTAAAGTTTACGTTTTAAAGTTTGTAACTTTTATTTAAATGCATTTCTATTTTTTTCTTATGTATAGACTATCTGTTTTGCTTGGAATTTTTTTTTATTAGTTTTAGCATTGATGGAATTTTTAGACTCCGAAACTTTTAAGTAATTTATAAGGTAGTTCACGAACTATTAGTAGAGGCAGAAGGAGAAGGAGGAGGTGGGGAGGAAAGAGAAGGAGGAGACGAAGGAGGAAGAAAAGGACGACAAGGAATAGGAGGAGGAAAGTTACGTTAATTACCTATGTTGATGATGGCTACTGGAGGGAAGGATTCTGGTCGTTTTTTTTTCCTCGTTGGACGTCGGCCTTTCTCAGTTTTCTCCTCTCTCTCTCTCTCTCTCTCTCTCTCTCTCTCTCTCTCTCTCAGTAATAGCTTATTATAGTGTATATAGTATTGAACTACATACATTTAGGATAGAGGAAGAAGTTATGACTATGATAAAATAATCTGATCATTTATTATTATTATTATTATTATTATTATTATTATTATTATTATTAGTGCTATTGTCATTATTATGCTCATGGGGAAGCACTAGACCCGCAAGGGTTATACTGCAGCTGGATAAACAGTAGGCAATCTAATCTGATCCAAGGAAGGCGAAGGGGGTAGAGGTATCTCCAGATCCTTGGATCAAGAAGGCATCACCAGGCATTAAGGTTCAGCTTATCAGCGCACCTCACAGCATCCCGACCTAAGATCAATCTTCCTTAGTACACACTGCTTGAGCAACAAAGCCGTTACTGCCCAGCGGCCCAGTCTAAGTCTAAGAGCTGTTACCTTACCTTTGCTCATATACGGGACAAGAGCCATTATCCAACCTCAGCTCATTTTCAGAGACCTTCCCACCTAATATCCAAGTACCTATTTACTGTTAGGTGAACAGCAGCAACGGCAGTAAGGAAAAATGTCGCACCTCCTCCACTCGCCCCAGGATCGAACCAGGTCCCCTCTGTTGTTTGACGGACAGGCTGCTTTCTAGTGCTTTCTATTGCATTATAGTACTTTATAGTGTTTTCTAGTGCTTTTTGGCGCTTTCTAGCGCTTTCTAGTGCTTCCTAGTCTTCACGGAGTTTTCTAGTGCTTTCTAGTGTAATATATCCGGTCTGGAAGAAGGAAGGAATGCCTCCCAGCACTCAGCACATACTGTTGGGGTTCAATCAGTGCCACATAGTGTAGGGGTTCAACTGGTGCCACATAGTATAAAGGGTTCATCATGCCAATAGTTTTGGGTTAGTCAGTGCCTTTTGGTTTGGGGGGTTTTCCAAAGGTCGGGGCTGACTGCCCTTTGGTCAAAAAAATAACATATAATGTTAGCCAAAAAATGGGGCATTTTTTTGAACAAGCAAGCATTGATTTGTGTGATTTGGAAACTGCATCTCGTCTGTCTGTCTGTCTGTCTGTCTCTCTCTCTCTCTCTTCTTCTCTCTCTCTCTCTCTCTTCCTCTCTTCTCTCTCTCTCTCTTTCATGAAATTTTTAAATAACAGCTTAAAATAATCTTGTTTACATTTTCCTTTTTTTTTTTTGCCCCAATTTTTTCCTATTTTCCCCGCCCCCCCCTTTTCCCTCCCCCCTTCCCCTCCCTGTTCCCTCCCTCCTTCCCCCTCCATCCTCCTCACTCCCAAGGGATTTTCCTTTGTTTGGTTCGGGGCCATAAATGTATAATTGGCGAAAAAAAAAGCATCGAGGTAAGGGAATTGTTGCTGTGTGTGTGTGTGGGGTTGTGTGTGTGTGTGTGTTGTGTGTGGTGTGTGTGTGTGTGTGGTGTGTACAAACCTATTTGAACTCCCTATTTGTGGTTGCGGGGTTTCGTTCATGGCTCCTGGCCCCGCCCTTCACGGGTGCTTCTAGGTTTCTCTCTCACTGCTCCATGAGCTTTATAAACCTGTCTTAAAAAATGTTGGTTTCCCCCCTCCACTAAAGTCACTTTGTAGGCTATTCCACTTCCTACAACCTTTTACTGAAAAATATTCCTAACATCCCCTTTTACTCATTAGTCTTCAACTTCCCTTTTTGACCCTTTTTACGTTCCCACTCTGGAAAAATCCTGTCTTGTCCCCTTTTATTCCGGCGTTTTTATATGCGTTATATGTCTCCCCTTGACCCTCCTGTCCTCCCGTGTCTTAGGCCCAATTTCCCTTTTAACTTTCATCGTAGGACAATCCCCCTTTGCTCTGGGGCCGTCTTGTTGCAAATCTTTGCACTTTTTCAAATTTCTT
Source organism: Cherax quadricarinatus (assembly GCF_026875155.1). Taxonomy (NCBI): domain Eukaryota; kingdom Metazoa; phylum Arthropoda; class Malacostraca; order Decapoda; family Parastacidae; genus Cherax; species Cherax quadricarinatus. The sequence continues at coordinate 39,969,152 of NC_069405.1, read as the reverse complement.
GCGGGTTGACCCGGTGGGATTCCAAACGTGCTGCATACTCCAGTAGGGCCTGAGTAAATGGTTACAGAGTCTTGAACGATTCCCTTTCTGGGTTTGCCGACCCGTACGTGCAGAGGTTTTCGATTGGTGTGCGCCTCAGGAGATGTGCCGGTATTTACTCAAAATCTTTTTCCCTTTGGGGGGTTTGCAGTCTTTGGCCCCCTTCTATACTGTTTCTGCGGTCTCTTTTCCTTCCCCAACTTTATACTTTGCATTTTTTCAAGGTTAAAAACAGGGCCAGTTGCTGGGCCCGGCTTTTGCCTGTCCCGGTCTCTTTTGTAGACCTGCCTGATCCTCACCGATTTAATTTTTCCTCTTAATTCACATCATCTGGGAAACATGAACAAAAAAGCACGGTCCAGGACGCCCCCCGTGTGTGTGTTGTTTTGTTGTGTGTGGTTGGTGTGGTGTGTGTGTGTGTGTGTGTGTGTGTGGTGTGTGTGTATTTTTGTGTGTGCATTTGTGTGTTTTTCACCCTGTTTACTACCTAGTTGAGGTTGCGGGGTCAGTCCGAGCTCCGGGGGCCCCCTCTTCATGATCGCTATAGGGCATCTCCCTGAGCCGTGGCTTTATCATACCTCTGCTTAAGCCGTGTATGGATTTGTGGTGTGTGTGTGTGTGTGTGTGTGTACTTAACAGTTATGTGGGGGTTGAGTATTAGCTCCTGCCCCCTGTCGCCGGCATTATCTCCCCCTAACTTCTCTTGCCTTATCATACCTACTCTTGAAACTGCGCAGCGTTATTTTCCCCTGTTATTTTGCTCTGTCCCGTTGAGATCTCGAGTCCATATCTGTTAACTTTCCTTACTACTGTTACATTTAAAAAAAAATATTTCTCTGTGGAAGACTAACAAAACACTAATTCTCTCATATAATATTAATACGCAATAACATTAATGTATATATCAGTGGGGCAGTAACAACTAGATATGGACCTGCCTCGTATGGGCCAGTAGGCCTTCTGCAGTGTTCCTACATTCTTATGTTCTTAATAACAACTACTCATAATATTTATAATTTCGAAGAAAAGTCGTTTTCTCCTTCCCAGAAATGTGAATATAATTAACATTATAATTATTATCCCTTCTCTCCTGTCTCTCCTTTTACCTGCATCCTTTCTTCCTTCTTTTCCTCCCCCCACCTAACGCCTTTCACCCTCACAGAAGTCAGGCAATTTCCAAGTGATAGCAACAGCAGCAGCTCTGCTGGAAAGAAAGCTCTGTAGCTGTCGTAGCTGTTGAATTCTTTCTGGAATGTGTTGTAAATAGCTTAGAAAAATCCGACAGCTTGAAGAATGAGACACTTGGGCAGGATTTGGGAATCTTTCATTGTGTGAATGTTTCTCCAGCCAGTGGCTTCTTCAGTCCAATATAGAGAAGAACGGTGTAAGGAGAGGAGGAGTTTGTGGTAATCAGTCCCTCAGTCTGGACTCGATGTGTTCAGTTCAACAATCTTGAGAAAATCAATTTCTTGGAAAACGTAATGATATTCTCATTAACTTACTGAAAATAACAAAAATGCACAGTACTGTGACTGGAATAATACACAAATAACCTGCACATAGGAGAAATGAACTTACGACGACGTTTCGATCCGACTTGGACCATTTACAAGTCACACTGCGTGACTTGTAAATGGTTCAAGTCGGACCGAAACGTCGTCATAAGCTTTCTCCTATGTGTGAATTATTTGTGTAATGGACTACTGAAGTCTGCCAGCTCAGACTGACACTACTGAAGTCTGCCAGCTCAGACTGACACTACTGAAGTCTGCCAGCTCAGACTGACACTACTGAAGTCTCCCAGCTCAGACTGACACTACTGAAGTCTCCCAGCTCAGACTGACACTACTGAAGTCTGCCAGCTCAGACTGACACTACTGAAGTCTCCCAGCTCAGACTGACACTACTGAAGTCTCCCAGCTCATGCTGACACTACTGAAGTCTGCCAGCTCAGACTGACACTACTGAAGTCTCCCAGCTCAGGCTGACACTACTGAAGTCTGCCAGCTCAGACTGACACTACTGAAGTCTCCCAGCTCTGACACTACTGCAGTCTGCCAGCTCAGACTGACACTACTGAAGTCTCCCAGCTCAGGCTGACACTACTGAAGTCTGCCAGCTCAGACTGACACTACTGAAGTCTCCCAGCTCAGACTGACACTACTGCAGTCTGCCAGGTCAGACTGACACTACTGAAGTCTCCCAGCTCAGGCTGACACTACTGAAGTCTGCCAGCTCAGGCTGACACTATTGAAGTCTGCCAGCTCAGACTGACACTACTGAAGTCTGCCAGCTCAGACTGACACTACTGAAGTCTGCCAGCTCAGGTTGACACTACTGAAGTCTGCCAGCTCAGGCTGACACTACTGAAGTCTGCCAGCTCAAGCTGACACTACTGAAGTCTGCCAGCTCAGATTGACACTACTGAAGTCTGCCAGCTCAGACTGACACTACTGAAGTCTGCCAGCTCAGACTGACACCACTGAAGTCTGCCAGCTCAGGTTGACACTACTGAAGTCTGCCAGCTCAAGCTGACACTACCGAAGTCTGCCAGCTCAGGCTGACACTACTGAAGTCTGCCAGCTTAGGCTGACACTACTGAAGTCTGCCAGCTCAGGCTAACACTACTGAAGTCTGCCAGCTCAGGCTGACACTACTGAAGTCTGCCAGCTCAGGCTGACACTACTGAAGTCTGCCAGCTCAGGCTAACACTACTGAAGTCTGCCAGCTCAAGCTGACACTACTGAAGTCTGCCAGCTCAGGCTTACACTACTGAAGTCTGCCAGCTCAGGCTGACACTACTGAAGTCTGCCAGCTCAGGCTAACACTACTGAAGTCTGCCAGCTCAGGCTGACACTACTGAAGTCTGCCAGCTCAGGCTGACACTACTGAAGTCTGCCAGCTCAGGCTAACACTACTGAAGTCTGCCAGCTCAGACTGACACTACTGAAGTCTGCCAGCTCAGGCTAACACTACTGAAGTCTGCCAGCTCAGACTGACACTACTGAAGTCTGCCAGCTCAGGCTAACACTACTGAAGTCTGCCAGCTCAGGCTGACACTACTGAAGTCTGCCAGCTCAGGCTGACACTACTGAAGTCTGCAAGCTCAGGCTGACACTACTGAAGTCTGCCAGCTCAGGCTAACACTACTGAAGTCTGCCAGCTCAGACTGACACTACTGAAGTCTGCCAGCTCAGGCTAACACTACTGAAGTCTGCCAGCTCAGACTGACACTACTGAAGTCTGCCAGCTCAGGCTGACACTACTGAAGTCTGCCAGCTCAGACTGACACTACTGAAGTCTGCCAGCTCAGGCTGACACTACTGAAGTCTGCCAGCTCAGGCTGACACTACTGAAGTCTGCCAGCTCAGACTGACACTACTGAAGTCTGCCAGCTCAGACTGACACTACTGAAGTCTGCCAGCTCAGGTTGACACTACTGAAGTCTGCCAGCTCAGGTTGACACTACTGAAGTCTGCCAGCTCATGTTGACACTACTGAAGTCTGCCAGCTCAGACTGACACTACTGAAGTCTGCCAGCTCAGACTGACACTACTGAAGTCTGCCAGCTCAGACTGACACTACTGAAGTCTGCCAGCTCAGACTGACACTACTGAGTCTGCCAGCTCAGACTGACACTACTGAAGTCTGCCAGCTCAGGCTGACACTACTGAAGTCTGCCAGCTCAGACTGACACTACTGAAGTCTGCCAGCTCAGGCTGACACTACTGAAGTCTGCCAGCTCAGGCTGACACTACTGAAGTCTGCCAGCTCAGACTGACACTACTGAAGTCTGCCAGCTCAGACTGACACTACTGAAGTCTGCCAGCTCAGGTTGACACTACTGAAGTCTGCCAGCTCATGTTGACACTACTGAAGTCTGCCAGCTCAGACTGACACTACTGAAGTCTACCAGCTCAGACTGACACTACTGAAGTCTGCCAGCTCAGACTGACACTACTGAAGTCTGCCAGCTCAGACTGACACTACTGAAGTCTGCCAGCTCAGACTGACACTACTGAAGTCTGCCAGCTCAGGCTGACACTACTGAAGTCTGCCAGCTCAGACTGACACTACTGAAGTCTGCCAGCTCAGGCTGACACATTTCAAAACCTTGTATGAGCACCATCCTGCCAGGTGGAGTAAAACATTACTAACCTCGGCTGACACTATGAAAATACCACATACGTATAGCTCACATACTGCGAGTATTTCCTCACTAATTCTCATAAAGACTGCGGATGTTCCTATGTGATTATTAAACGGAATTAGGAAACAGCACACTGCGGGTGCTCCTACAGTGTAAATGTCATTCATTTCTTGAGACAAACCTTCGCCCAACATACAAAGAATTAACTAAAAGAAAGACAACGAGTCCCACCCCTTCCCTCTCTCCCTGTCTCTCTCTCTCTTTCTTTCGAATACTTGTATTTTTTTTCACACAGGGATCGTCGACACGCTGAACTGTTCTATCTTTTCTTGTTTCTTCTTCTTCTTCTTCTTCTTCTTCTTCTTCTTCTTCTTCTTCTTCTTCTTCTTCTTCTTCTTCTTCTTCTTCTTCTTCTTCTTCTTCTTCTTCTCATACACATACAATCCTTTTCTCTTTCTTCATTTTCCGTTTCATCTTCAACTCCCTTGCAAAAGAGAGAGAGAGATAGCACAAATTTTAATTAACATAAACCACAACAGACGGCAAATTATTATTATTTTATTATTATTATTATTATTATTATTATTATTATTATTATTATTATTATTATTATTATCATCATCATCATCATTATTAGGGAAAGCGCCAGATTCATAGGGATCACACAGTTCCTGGAGAATGGTAGGCACTAAGCTTCATTCCAGGGGTAGAATATCGATCCAGTTCCATGGATGAAGAGCCTCCCACCAGCATCACTGTCTTGAAGAGCCAAGCGAAAATACATTCATCATATCCATTTTTCTGTAAACCTCATTGTATATATACTTTGTATGGTGTATATACCTTTCCTCTGGTATACCAAAAATGTATATTTTCTGTTTATTTTGAGTGTTTTTTTTTTATTTTAGCCTTCGCTTTGTGGGGTATATTCAATATTTTGTTCAATGTTCCCTTGCTGCTGCCTTGATGTTACGAGGTTCCACCTGTAATTTCAAAATTCCCGCTTTGCTCTGTTTCTTAGGCCTCGGTAGGAAGCCTAAGAAACCTGTACCTAAATAGAATTACTGAGTAAGTTTATAGAGGCACAGGTACACATAAATGCAGTTACACAACTTATCATACATAGTAACATATGTGTAAATTACCTAGGATAATCCAAAAAAGTCAGAATGACTTCCTAGCTCTCTTGAGAGCTGCCCAGCGGTCAGTACCTTCCCCCGTGGTCTTAGTCTTGGCTACCCTCACCCTTTGTCTAGTGTATCCCACAGCCAGTAAACCACGGTCTAGTCTACCTAAGTTTACACTCTCATTACTTTTGCTAATTGATCAGTTTTACCTACTCGGCACGACTGCGACTGGCCGAGGATTCGAATATATATACTGTTTGTGGAGGCTGGTACACCAAACGGGGATAAGAATGAAATTAGCCTAGAGTCACCCACACCACCAGAAGTCCTAGGACAAAGAGTAACACACCTAGCTTGGCTGGGTGCTTGTAGGATTGTGTGGTCCTGTGGGCAAAGGCGTCATGTGATTTTCCTCACCAATAATATATATATAAAATATATATATTTTATATAAATATATATATATATATATATTATATATATATAGTCGTGCCAAAATATGTAAAACTGGTCAATTAGCAAGAATCTTTTAAAAATTAAATCCTTTCAAAAATTTTCTCTTATACTTTTAAAAGATATATTTTTTTCATTAATGTTAATGTAAAAATTTTATAATTTTGACACCAAAAGGATTTTTAGAAAACTTACCTAACCTTATTAATAACAAAACAATTTTTTTGCCAACCCAACTAAATATATTTTAGATTGTTTACATAATTTAAATACTAAACAAACACATTTGAAATATATTTTTTTCGTTAGGTTTCAGAATGATTTTGGCGAATTATTGCATACACAATTTTCACTTGTCCTATATGACAAGATGAACGTTGCTATTTAAGGCAAGATCGCAAGTTCTGCCCGTTCGGCACGACATTATTTATATAAATATATGTCGTGCCGAATATGTAAAACTGGTCAATTAGCAAGAACTCATTTAAAATTAAGTCCTTTCTAAAATTTTCTTTTATACGTTTAAAGATATATTTTTTTCATTAAAGTTGATGTAAATTTTATAATTTTGCACCAAAGGAACTTAGAAAACTTACCTAACCTTATTATAACAAGAACAATTTATTTTAGCCTAACCCAACTAAATATATTTTAGATTTGGTTTACAATAATTTAATACTAAACAAACACAGTGAATATTTTTTTTTTCGTTAGGTTCAGAATGATTTTGGCGAAATTGTTGCATACACAATTTTCACTGTCTATATGGCAAGATGAGCGTTGCTATTTAAGCCCAAAATCGCAAATTCTGCCTATTCGGCACGACTATATATATATATAATTATATATTATATATATATATATATATATATTTTATATTTATATATATATATATATATCTTTTATTATCACACTGGCCCATTCCCACCAAGGCAGGGTGGCCGAAAAAGAAAATCTTTCACCATCATTCACTCCATCACTGTCTTGCCAAGAAGGGTGCTTTACACTACAGTTTTTAAACTGCAACATTAAACCCCTCCTTCAGAGTGCAGGCACTGTATTCCCATCTCCAGGACTCAGTCCGGCCTGCCGGTTTCCCTGAACCCTTCTAAATGTTACTTTGCTCACACTCCAACAGCACGTCAAGTTTTTAAAAACCATTTGTCTCCATTCACACCTATCAAACACGCTCACGCATGCCTGCTGGAAGTCCAAGCCCCTCGCACACAAAACCTCCTTTACCCCTCCCTCCAACCTTTTCCTAGGCCGACCCCTACCCCGCCTTCCTTCACTACAGACTGATACACGCTTGAAGTCACTCTGTTTCGCTCCATTCTCTCTACATGTCCGAACCACCTCAACAACCCTTCCTCAGCCCTCGGGAAACAACAGTTTTGGTAATCCCTCACCTCCTCCTAACTTCCAAACTTACGAATTCTCTGCATTATATTCACACCACACAATGCCCTCAACATGACATCTCCACTGCCTCCAGCCTTCTCCTCGCTGCAACATTCATCACCATGCTTCAAAACCCACATAAGAGTGTTTGGTAAAACTATACTCTCATACATTCCCTCTTTGCCTCCAAGGACAAAGTTCTTTGTCTCCACAGACTCCTAAGTGCACCACTCACCCTTTTTCCCTCATCAATTCTATGATTCACCTCATCTTTCATAGACCCATCCGTTGACAGGGTCCACTCCCAAAATATCTGAATACATTCACCCCCTCCATACTCTCTCCCTTTCCAATCTGATATCCAATCTTTCATCACCTAATGTTTTTGTTATCCTCATTACCTTACTTTTTCCCTGTATTCACTTTTAATTTTCTTTCTTTTGCATACCCTACCAAATTCATCCACCATCCTCTGCAAACTTCTCTTAGAATCTCCCAAGAGCACAGTGTCATCAGCAAAGAGCAACTGGGGCAACCTCCCACTTTGTGTGATTCTTTATCTTTTAACTCCACGCCTCTTGCCAAGGACCCTCGCATTTACTTCTTTACAACCCCATCTATAAATATATTAAAAAAACCCCGGGTGACATCACACATCCTTTTTTCAAAGGGCCCTACTTTTACTGGGAAATAATTTCCTCTTTCTTACATACTCTAACTTGAGCCTCACTATCCTCGTAAAAAACTCTTCACTGCTTTCAGTAACTACCTCTTACACCATACAACTGCAATATCTCCCACATTGCCCCTTATCCACCCTGTCATCCGCCTTTTCCAAATCCACAAATACCAAAAAGACCTCTTTAGCCTTATCTAAATACTGTTCACTTATATGTTTCACTGTAAACACCTGGTCCACACATCCCTACCTTTCCTAAGCCTCCTTGTTCATCTGCTATCCTATTCTCCGTCTTACTCTTAATTCTTTCAATAAAAAACTCTACCTTTACACTTTACAGGTTGTATTCAACAAAACTTATCCGCTATAATTTTTGCCTCTCTTTTGTCCCCTTTGACTTTATACAAGGAACTATGCATGCTCTCGGGCCAATCCCTAGGTACCTTACCCTCTTCCCTAATTTATTAAATAATTGCACCAACCACTCCAAAACTATATCCCCACCTGCTTTTAAATTTCTATCTTATCCATCAATCCCCGGGTGCCTTACCCCCTTTCATTTTACCTACTGCCTCACGAACTCCCCCCACACTCACAACTGGCTCTTCCTCACTCCTACAAGATGTTATTCCTCCTTGCCCTATACACGAAACCCAGCTTCCCTATCTTCATCAACATTTAACAATTCCTCAAAATATTCCCTCCATCTTCCCAAAACCTCTAACTCTCCATTTAATAACTCTCCTCTCCTATTTTCAACTGACAAATCCATTTGTTCTCTAGGCTTCCATAACTTGTTAATCTCACTCCGAATTTTTTTCTTATTTTCAACAAAATTTGTTGATAACATCTCACCCACTCTCTCATTTGCTCTCTTTTTACATTGCTTCACCACTCTCTTAACCTCTCTCTTTTTCTCCATATACTCTTCCCTCCTTGCATCACTTCTACTTTGTAAAAACTTCTCATATGCTAACTTTTTCTCCCCCTTACTACTCTCTTTACATCATTCCACCAATCGCTCCTCCTCGGCCGTTTTATATATGTATATGAACATCAAAATGGTATACAATACCGACAGGTTGTTAGGTATGACACATATGCAACAGTTAGACAACTTTATTCCGAAACGTTTCGCCTACACAGTAGGCTTCTTCAGTCGAATACAGAAAAATAGGCAGGAACAGTAGAGATGTGAAGACGATGTAATCAGTCCATCACCCTTGTAGTCGTAGAATTTGAGGTTGTCAGGCCCTCAGCCTGGAGAAGTTCAGTTCCATAGTCAGGAACTATCTGAAGATCAAGCGACAGTGCGGAGACTTAAATACTGTCGGAAGGAGAGGTGCAGAGTAGTAGTAGTGAGAAGTGTTGGATCTGAGAGGGACATGACCTCTCAGTGGTTACATTCTCACTACTACTACTACTACTACTACCACTCTGCACCTCTCCTTCCGACAGTATTTAAGTCTCCGCACTGTCGCTTGATCTTCAGATAGTTCCTGACTATGGAACTGAACTTCTCCAGGCCGAGGGACTGACAACCTCAAATTCTACGACTACAAGGGTGATGGACTGATTACATCGTCTTCACATCTCTACTGTTCCTGCCTATTTTTCTGTATTCGACTGAAGAAGCCTACTGTGCAGGCGAAACGTTTCGGAATAAAGTTGTCTATCTGTTGCATATGTGTCTTACCTAATATATGTATATATATATACATATGGAGGAGGTGAATGTATTCAGATATTTGGGAGTGAACGTGTCAGCGGATGGGTCTATGAAAGATGAGGTGAATCATAGAATTGATGAGGGGAAAAGGGTGAGTGGTGCACTTAGGAGTCTGTGGAGACAAAGAACTTTGTCCTTGGAGGCAAAGAGGGGAATGTATGAGAGTATAGTTTTACCAACGCTCTTATATGGGTGTGAAGCATGGGTGATGAATGTTGCAGCGAGGAGAAGGCTGGAGGCAGTGGAGATGTCATGTCTGAGAGCAATGTGTGGTGTGAATATAATGCAGAGAATTCGTAGTTTGGAAGTTAGGAGGTGCAGGATTACCAAAACTGTTGTCCAGAGGGCTGAGGAAGGGTTGTTGAGGTGGTTCGGACATGTGGAGAGAATGGAGCGAAACAGGGGTAGTGGTCGGCCTAGGAAAGGTTGGAGGGAGGGGGTAAAGGAGGTTTTGTGTGCGAGGGGCTTGGACTTCCAGCAGGCATGCATGAGCGTGTTTGATAGGAGTGAATGGAGACAAATGGTTTTTAATACTTGACGTGCTGTTGGAGTGTGAGCAAAGTAACATTTATGAAGGGGTTCAGGAAAAGGAGGCCGACTGGTCCTGGAGATGGGGAAAATACGTGCCCGCACTCTGAAGGGGGGGTGTTCTGTTGCAGTTTAAAAAAAAAC
>NC_069405.1:39939767-39958402 GCF_026875155.1 Cherax quadricarinatus | reverse complement strand
TCCCCCTCCACCCCTTTCCCCACTGTTGTTACACCCCCTCTCCCCCTTTCCTGTGTTTTCCCCCCTTTTCTCCCACACCCCCTGGGGTTACACCCCTTTTCCCCCACACCCCGGGTTGTTACACTCCTCCCCACACCTCATGTGTTACACCCCCCCCTCCTCCCCAACCCCTTCCCCTTGGTGTTAACCCCTCTCCCCCCCTTTTTCCGGGTGTTTACACCTCCTTTTCCCCCTTTCACGGTTTTTTCCCACCTCCCCCAAAACTTCCGGGTTTTCCCCCTCCTCCCCCCCCCATTACTTTTTTTCCAACCCGCCTTCCCCCCCACACCTCCTGTGTTAAACCCCCCCCCACCCCCTCCTGGTTTACACCCCCCTCCCCCCCTCCTTAGGGTTTACCCTTTCCCCCCCCCCCTTCCGGTGTTACACCCCTTTCCTCCCAAAAATTTTAGGGGTTAATCCCCTCCCCCCATTTTTTTTAAACACCCCAACTTCCCCAACCTCCGGTGTTACATCTCCCCCCACCCTTTCCTGGGTTACCTCCCTACCCCCCCCCTTCCGGGTTTACACCCCTCCCCCCCCCGTTGTTTCCCCACCTCCTCCACACCTTCGTGGTTACACTCACGTGCCTCCCACACCTTCTACTGTGTTACACCACACTTGGCCTTCCCACACCTCATGGTGTTACACCACACTCCACCACAACTTCCGGGTGTTACACCCACACTCCTCCCACCCTTCACTGGGTTTTAAACCACCCACACTCCCTCCCCACTTTCACTGGTGTTACACCAGCATGCCTCCCACACCTTCAAGGGTTTACACCCCAACTGCTTTTCCACACCTTAAACTGGTGTTTACCTCCACACGTGCCTCCCACACCTTTCCCGTGTGTTACAACACCCCCCACCTTTCCCACACCTTTGGTGTTACATCCACACTGCCTCACACACCTTCACTGTGTTTACACTCACGCTGCCTCCCACACCTCACTATGTTACATCCCACACTGGCCTCTCCACACCTTTCTTGTGTTATACCACACTTCTTCCCACACCTTCACTGGTGTTACACTCACACTGCCTCCCACACCTCACTAGTGTTACACCCACATGATCCCACACACCTTCACTGTGTTACAACCCACACTCCCTCCCCACACCTTCACTGGCTGTTTACACCCACACTGCCTCCCACACCTTCACTAGTGTTACACCCACACTGCCTCCCACACCTTCACTAGTGTTACACCCACACTGCCTCCCACACCTTCAACAGTGGTGAATCTTACTTTGAGAAAGACTGGGATTATTATTAATGTGTCAGGATCCGATCTGATAATATTATTTACAATGTTTTTTTGTTTTCCATAAGGCCTTCTCTGAACCTTTTGTATTCTATTATTAACTCATGTATTCAATGCGAAGAGAAATAGCTTTTTTTCCAGTAGTAGGCCCTGAGGTGGCCCGGTGGCCGGTGGCTAAAGCTCCCGCTTCAAAACACGGAGGTTCCGGGTTCGATTCCCCGGGTGGAAACATTAATTTCCTTTCCCCCTTTTTTACAAACCCCAAAACCCCCCCTTTTTTTTTTTTCCCCAAATGTCCCAATTTGGGGTTTAAATAGTTGTCCCCTTAATTTAAAAAGTTCTCCTCACGGTGTTAATCCCCGGGCTCTTAGGGTTTTCACCCCATTTCCCCCCAACTTAGGGTTTAAAACCCCTATTTTAATTTTTCATTGTTTACCCCGTGCTCCCCTAAATGGGGTTTACAATCTTCCCCTTCTTTTAATCCTGGTGCTTTTAAATGGGAAAACCTGCTTAACATTTTTGTTAAAACCCCCCTTATTTTCCATGCCTCCACTTTGTTAAAACAGCCACTTTTGTGTTAAAATTAAAAATGTTTAAAGAAAGAAACAGACAAAAATGTCCACAAAAGGGGGAAACCCATGAAAAAAAGGGGGAAAACTGCTTTCAATACACATACAAACTTCACACACATTACACAACACTCCAACCCATCAAAAAACTAAAAAAGGATATTTAACCAGGGGGGTTGTAAATAATGGGGGGTTTTTGGGGAATTTTTGGAACCCTTTCATTTTTTTTAAAGGGGGTTTTTTTTTTATTGGGGGTTAGGTGGCCTTTTTTTGGGGGTTTTTTTTTGGGGGAAGGTCGGGTGTCCCGGAAACTTTTCAGTTTTTTTTTTTTTGGGTTATAAAATTAATTTTTAGCATTAATTTTATTTTTAAAAATTTTTTAAAAAAAATAATTAAATTTTAATAAAATTTTTTAAATCTTTGGGGGGAAAAAAAATTTTTAAAACAAAAAGGGGGTTTTGAAGAAAATTTATTTAAAGAAAGGGGTTAATTTTTGGGAGGGATTGCAAGGGAAGAAAAAAAAAATTTTTAATGAAAAAAAGGGGTTTTGAAGGAGAGAGGGGGAAAAGGGTGGGGTTTTAGAGGAAAAAAATTTTAAAAAAGGGGGTTAAAATTTGGAAAATGGGAAGGTGGGCAGAATTTGGGAAAAATAAAACGAGGAAAAAAAAGGGGAAAGGGCCCAAAAGTGTGGGGAGGAGTAGAAACCCCTAACATAAAGTTGAAAAAGAGGTCAAAAACAAAAAACGAAAAAAACAAAAAAAAAAACAAAAAAAAAAAACAAAAAAAAATTTTTTAACCTTTTACACCCTTTTTAAATTAAATTTCCCATTTACCCCCCTTTAACCCCTTTTTACCTTCCCCTTCAACCTTTTTTAACCACCACCCCCCCTTTAAAAAAAAATTCCCCTTTAACCCCCCCTTTAAAACCCCCAATTTTTTAACCCCCCCCCCCGCCCCCCTCCCCCCCCTTTAACCCCCCCCACCCCCCCCTCTCCCCCCCACGCCTCCCCCCCCTTCCCCCAACCTCCCCCCCCCCACCCCTCTCCCCCAAACTCCCCCCCTCTTCCCCCTTTTTCTCTCTTTCCTTTCTTCTCTCTCTCCTACCCTTTTTCCTTTTCCCCTTCTCTCTCTCTCTCTCTCTTCTCTCTCCTTCTCTCTCTCTTCTCTTCTCTTTTCCTCTTTCCCTTTTCCCTTCCCCCTTTTCCCCTTTACTCCCCCCCTTTTTCTCCTTTCCCTTCTCTCTTTCCCCTTTTCCTCTCTCTTGTCTTCCCCCCCCCCTTTGCCTTCTCATCCCCCTTTTTCTTTCCTTATTTTTCCCCTTCTCTCTTTCTCTCTCTTTTCTCTCTCTTCTCTCTCTCTCTCTCTCCCTCTCTCCCTCTCTTTCTCTCTCTCTCTCACCTTCTCTCTTCAGAAAAAAAAAAAAAAAGGAAAAAAAAGGGGAGGAAAAGGATAAAAAGAGAAAAGGGGGGTAGTGGAAGAACCGGGGATCGTGAGAAGGGTTTTTTTGGTGGGGAGAGGTGGATGGGACGGCATGGAAAAGGATGAAACAAGAGGGGAGAAAATTGGGGAGACTTTCTGAAAAAATGGAGAAGGTTTTTGGGAAAAATTTTAGAAAAAGGGGAAAAAGAGACGAAGTTTGGGGGCACAAGTCGAAATGCAGAGCCGGATAAGGTTCTAAAAGATGAGGTAAACAGGGACCGATAAGAGCAGTGACCAGAGAAGACAAAGCATATGAAACTGAGAGGCCGAACAGGAAGGAAAGATTATGAATTATGTTAAGGTCATATCAGCCAGCCAAGAAGGGCCAAGGAGTGAAAAGGGACAAGCAGCTGGGTGAAGGTGGAGAGGGTGATAGGTCAAATGCAGAGGCACCCCTGCAAACCAAGAGCCACTGGAAAAAAAAAGGGGAGAAAATGACCATGTACAGACAGGAAACAGAGTAAACAGAGGGGGGAGGCAATGGGAGGGGAAAGGGCAAAAATCAGTGTTTATCCCATGGGCGCTTAGGAGAGAGAGTAAAGGAAACACACTGAAGATGGCAGGCAGAAAGAAAGGAGATTGAGAACATCATCATGGAACAGGTGAAGAAGACATGGACGAGAGTGTAAATTTTCAGTGAACAGTGGGGTACTTGAAGGGGAGAAAAACGACCAATCAAGCTGATTCTCAGGACGAAACAGTGCAGAACAGGTCTCCAAGAGAAACCACGGTTAAAGTATTCGGAAGAGTACAAGGGGTGTTTCCTAGACAGACAAAGAACACAGACAAAAACTAAAACAGCTGAGGGAGAGGACAAAAAAAGCAAAAGGAGCTAGGAAAGGAGACAAGGACGGAAGCAGCAGAGGTCAATCAGAGCAGGACAGAGCAGCAAGGACAAGCACACACAGAACCATCCTCAAAACCCCCACAACCTATCACACCCCCCCAAAACACTACAATCTACAATAAATACTTACAGCTTCCACCCAACCCCAGCTATAGAATCCCACAGTATGCTACCAGGTCTCCCACCCTCACAAGCCCCTCAAACCATTGTTGGAGAGGAAACTGAAGGTATGGTACACAAATGCTGAGGAATAAGAAATAAGTGGAAAGAGTGGCATGAAAGAGTAAAAAAGGCATCACCGGACATCATAGTCTCACAAAAACCAAGCTTACAGGTATGATAACAGATGCCATCTTGAAATGGGATACCAGATCCTGAGGAAAGACAGGGGGAAAACAGGGGGGTTGGAGGAGTGGCACTGTTGATAAAAAACCAATGGAATTTGATGAGTGGAGGGGACAGCAGAGAAGCAAGCGATTACATAGCAGGAATGCTTCACTCTGGGGTCCCAAAGTGATAATTGCAGTGTTGTATAACCTACCACAGAACAGCAGGAGGCCAAGGAAAAGATTTATGATGAGATAAATAGAGCGTTTGGTTGACACACTGGCTGAAAGTGGCCAAAGAGCTCATGCATGAGGGCAAAGCTCCGATCATGGGTGACTTAACCACAAGGAAATCGATTGGGAGAACTTGGAGCCACATGGGGGCCAAGATACATGGAGGGCTAAGATGATGGAGGTGGTACTGGAAAACTTTATGTACCAACACGTAAGGAACTACAGAGAGAGAGGAGAGGATGAACCAGCAAGACTGGACTAGTATTCACCTTGAGTAGTGCAGATTTTTGAGGACATCACATACGAAAGGGCACCATGGGGCCAGCGATCATTGGTTTTAAGTTCGAATACACAGTAGAGCTCAAGTGGAAGGGGAGAAAGGGAAGGCCAGGGCAATGAATGCCAAACTAAAAGAAAAAGGGGGCTACACAGGATGAGGAACTTCCTGGGAAAGGGGTTCAGTGGACAGAGAACTGGCAGGGAACCCAGATAATTAGATGATGGAATATGTAAAAACAATGTGCAAGGAGGTGAGGAGAGGTTTGTACCCAAAGGGGAACAGGAATAATGAAGAAGCCAGGATGAGCCCATGGTTCGCCCAAAGGTGCAGGAGGCAAAAACCAAGTGTGCTAATGAATGGAAGAATATAGAAGGCAAAGGACCCAGGAGAATAAGGAGAGAAGTCGTAGAGCCAGAAATGAATATGCACAGATAAGAAGGGAGGCCCAACGACAATATGAAAATGACATAGCAGCGAAAGCAAAACTTACCGAAGCTGTTATACAGCCACATCAGGAGGAAAACAACAGTCAAGGACCAGGTAATCAGGCTAAGGAAGGAAGGAGGAGAGACAACAAGAATGACCCTGAAGTATGCTAGGAGCTCAACAAGAGATTCAAAGAAGTGTACACAGAGGAGACAGAAAGGGGGTCCAGAAAGAAGGAAGAAGTGGGGTTACACCACCAAGTGCTGGACACATTACCACAACGAGGAAGAAGTGAAGAGGCTTCTGAGTGAGTTAGATACCTCAAAGGCAATTGGGCCGGATAACACTCCCCTGTGGGACCTTTTAGAGAGGAAGCAGAGGCGCTATGTGTACCCCTAACAACAAAATTCGATACATCTATCGAAATAGGAGGATTAACCTGAGGCATGGAAGACAGCAAATGTAGTCCCAGTCTTTAAAAAAGAAGCAGACATGAAGCAAAAAAACTACAGACCAGTGTCACTGACTTTTATAGTATGCAAAGTCATGGAGAAGATTATCAGGAGAAGAGTGGTGGAACACAAGAAAGGAATGATACTCATCAACAGCAGCCAACATGGTATCAGGGACGGGGGAAAACCTGTGTCACAAACCTACTGGAGTTCTATGACATGGTGACAGCAGTAAGACAAGAGAGGAGGAGTGGGTGGATTGCATTTTCTTGAACTGCAAGAAGACGTTTGACACAGTTCCACACAAGAGATTAGTGCAAAAAAAATGGAGGACCAAGCAGGGATAACAGGGAATTCACTACAATGGATAAGGGAAAACTTGTCAGGAAGACAACAGCGAATCATGGTACGTGGGAAGGTGTCAGAGTGGGCACCCGTGACCCGCGGGGGTCCCACAGGAATCAGTCCTAGGACCCGTGCTGTTTTGGGTATTTGCGAACGGGCATGCCAGAATGAATAGACTCTGAAGTGTCCCTGTTGCAGATGACGTGAAGTTTTGAGAAGAATTCATTTGTCGAAGAAACCCGGCAGGAACTACAAAGGGATCCGGACAGGCTGCAGACTGGTCCGCAATTGGTTCCCGGAGTTTAACCCCCCAAGTGCAAAGTCATGAAGATTGGAAAAGGCAAAGAAGGCCGCAGAAAGGAATACAGTCTAGGGGGCCAGAGACTACAAACCTCACTCAAGCAAAAAGATCTTTGGGTGAGTATAACACCAGGCACATCTCCTGAAGTGCACATCAACCCAAAAAACTGCTGCAGCATATGGGCGCCTAGCAAACCTCAGAACAGCATTCCCACATCTTAATAAGAAATCGTTCAGGACCTGTACACCGTCTACGTTAGGCCCATATTGGAGTATGCGACACCAGTTTGGAACCCACACCTAGCCAAGCACGTAAAGAAACTAGAGAGAGTGCAAAGGTTTGCAACAAGACTAGTCCCAGAACAAAGAGGTATGTCCTACGAGGAGAGGTTAAGGGAAATCAACCTGACGTCACTGGAGGACGGGAGAAGTTAGGGGGGAAATGATAACGACATACAAAATAAATGAGAGGGGTTGACAAGGTGGACAAGACAGGATGTTCCAGAGATGGGACCAGCACAAGGGGACCCGTTGGAAGTTGAAGGGCAAGATAAATCAGAGGGAGTTAGGAAGTACTTCTTCAGCCCCAGAGTAGTCAGGAAGTGAATAGTTTGGGAAGCGATGTCGTGGAGGCAGGATCATACATAGCTTTAAGCAGAGGTATGATTTAAAACTCATGGTTCAGGGAGAGTGACCTAGTAGCGACCAGTGAAGAGGCGGGGCCAGGAGTTTGGACTCGACCCGGCATCCTCAACTAGGTGAGTACAACTAGGTGAGTACACACGCACACACACACACACACACACCACACCACACACACCCACACACACACACACCACCACACACACAACCCCACCCCACATACACATAGTTACAACTCGTAAACCTTAGGAGGCTTCACTACCACCCCAGGTGAACTTCCCAACTCCAGATGTCACCAGGTGATTGTTAGTGATTCACGTCTATGATCCGTCACAGCACTGCACACCGCGTCACAGCACCCACCCACTGCGTCACAACACCATCACACTGCGTCACAGCACAACACACACTGCGTCACAGCACCACACGCTGCGCCCAAAGCACCATACACTGCGTCACAGCACCACACTGCGTCACAGATCACACATTGCGTCCCAGCACCACACACTGCGTCACAGCACCACACACTGCGTCCAGCACCACACACTGCGTCACACCACCACACACTGCGTCACACCAAAGAGTCCCTTATCTGCACGGAGTTGCTGAACACCACAAATGAGGTAGTTGAAGTTCTATAAATTAAAGATCGAAAACCCAAAAAACCTAGTCATTGTGGTTGTATACAAGCCCCAGATGCAACCTCACAACAGTTCAAGGAACAGCTACTGAAAATCGATTACTGTTTGGAAAACCTTCCAGCTCCATCCCCAAACATCTTACTGCTTGGTGATTTCAACCTAAGGCATAAAAAATGGAAGAATGTAGCAAATAATGTTATAGCTAAAAACAATCCCCGGAGGTAGCGCAAATGAAAGGACACACACACATGGCTACTAAGTCTCTGCGAAAAACACCCCTTTAAAGCCAGCAGATAGTGGAGCCAACAAGACTAGAAAACACACTTGACCTTTTTCTTCACAAATAATGAGGACCTGATAAGAGAATAAGAATATCAAAAACAACTAATTCCGATCACAAGCTAATCGAAGTCCAGACGTACATGCATAGGGGTCCTGAACAGCAGAATGCATGTACCTGTGAAGGTGTCTTCACAAAATCCCAATTTCAACAACAAGAACATCAACTGGGACCAGGTAAACCATGTCCTAAACGAACACATGTTGGGAAGAGTTTAAATGACATGGACCCAAAAACCAGTGCCTTGAAAGGATCAACTTCCTGGTAGCCGAAGCATGTTCTAGGCATATCCCCTAAGAAAGAAGAAGAGCAGGAGTAAAACGGGAAAGAGAAAAAGACGTTTCCTCTACAAAAGGGACGACGAAGAGTCAACTGAGCTCCTCAGGAGTGCTAGAATATCTGATACACGAAAGGAGGCGCAAACCAGGGAAGTGGAAACTATCGAATTAAGCTAAATGACTCTTACAGGAACCAGGAGAGGCAGGAGGAGCTTAAAGCTATTAGGGGGAAATTGAAAGAAATTCAAATATTTCTTTTCATATGCCAAAAACAAGGCAAATACCACATCTAGTATCGGGCCCTTATCAGACAGGATGGGACTTACACAGATGCCAACAAGGAAATGAGTGAAAATATTGAAATCCCAGTTCGACTCTGTGTTTAGTGAACCACTAATCGGTCTGAGGATCGATGACCCAAATGATTTTCTTCATGAATGACCCTCAAAACTCCATAAATGTATGCCAGATTTCCGACATTACCCTAACTCCGATGATTTTAGAGAAAGCCATTGACAACATGCCTATGAAACTCAGCCCCGGGCCCAGACTCGTGGAACTCTGTTTTCATTAAGAACTGCAAGAAACCCCTCTCGCGTGCCCTAAGTACACTATGGAGGAGGAGTTTGGGAATGGGTGAAATCCACAGTCACTTAAAACAACGGATATAGCCCACTCCATAAAGGTGGCAGCAAAGCATTAGCAAAGAACTTTAGACCAATAGCTCTGACGTCCCACATCATAAAAATCTTTGAAAGAGTGCTAAGAAGCGGGATTGCAAATCACCTGGATTCCAAAATCTGCAAAAATCCAGGGCAACATGGGTTCGGGGCAGGTCGCTCCTGTCTCCACAACTACTGGATCACTATGACAGGGCCCTTTGGATGCCACTGGAAGAAAATCAGAATTTGCAGATGTAATATACACAGACTTTGCAAAGCATTTGACAAATGCGATCAGGGCGTAATGGGCCCATAAAATACGTGCTAAAGGAATAACTGGGAAAGTGGGGAGATGGATCTTCAACTTTCTAACAAATCGAACACAAAGAGTAGTGGTCAACAGAGTTAAATCGGAGGCTGCCATAGTGAAGAGCTCTGTTCCAAAGGCACAGTACTCGCCCCCATCTTATTCCTTATCCTCATATCAGACATAAACGAGATATACACCACAGCACCGTATCATCCTTTGCGGGTTGATACTAGGATTGCATGAGGCTGTCATCTGCTGAGGACGCGGTTAACGTTACCCAAGAAGATTAAACAAAGTTTTCCAGTGGGCAACGGTAAACAATATGATGTTCAATGAGGACAAATTCCAACTACTCCGTTATGGAAAACTGGAGGAGATAATAACTAGAACAGAGTATACTACTGACTCCGGCCATACAATAGAGGGGGAAAAATAATGTAAGGGACCTGGGAGTATAATGTCTGAGGATTCACTTTAAAGGATCACAACGTGCCACGATCGCACGTGCAAAAAAAATGATAGGATGGATAATGAGAACTTTCAAAACGAGAGATGCCAAGCCCATGTTTATCCTTTTTAAATCACTTGTTCTCTCTAGGCGGAATACTGCTGTACATTAACATCTCCATTCAAAGCAGGTGAAAAACGCAGATCTAGAGAGTGTACAGAGATCTTTTACTGCACGTATAAGTTCTGTCAAGCACCTTAACTACTGGGAACGCTTGGAAGCACTTGACTTGTACTCGTTGGAATGCAGGAGGGAGAGATATATCATAATCTACAAATTGGAAAATTTTGGAAGGTTGGTTCCAAATCTGCACACAGAAATCACTCCCTACGGGAAAATAAAAGACTGGGCAGGCGATGCAAAATGCCCCAATAAAAGTAGGGGCGCCATTGGTACACTAAGAGAAAACCATAAGTGTCCGGGGCCCAAAAAACTGTTCAACAGCCTCCCCTCAAGAATTAGGGGAATTGCCCAAAAAAACCCCTGGCTGCCTTCAAGAGAGAGGCTGGACAGATACCTTTAAAATCAGTGCCGGATCAGCCGGGCTGTGGCTCGTAAAGTTGGATGCGTGCGGCCCGCAGTAAACAGCCTAGTTGATCAGGCCCTGAAACCATCGGGAGGCCTGGTCATGGACCGGGCCGCGGGGGCGTTGACCCGGAATAACCTCCAGGTAATTTCCCGGTAACCAGGTAACACCACCACACACTGCGTCACACCACCACACACTGCGTCACACCACCAACACTGCGCCACAGCACTGCACACTGCGTCACAGCACCACACACTGTGTCACAGCACCACACACTGCGTCACAGCACCACACACTGCGTCACACAAACACACTGCGTCACAGCACCACACACTGCGTCACACCACCACAACTGCGTACAAACCCCCAAAACTGCGTCACAGCACCACACACTGCGTCACACCACCACACCCCTGCGTCACACCACCACACACTGCGCCACACCACCCACACTGGGGTCACACCACCACACACTGCGTCACACCACCACATACTGCATCACAGCACCACACACTGCATCACACCACCACACACTGCGTCACACCACCACACACTGCGTTACACCACCAACATACTTCGTCACAGCACCACACACTGCGTCACAAACCACACACTGCGTCACACCACCACACCTGCGTACACCACCACATACTTCGTCACAGCACCACACACTGCGTCACACCACCCCACTGCGTCACACCACCACACACTGCGTCACACCACCACATACTGCGTACAGCACCACACACTGCGTCACACCACCACCCCTGCGTCCCCACCCCCACACACCCGCGTCACCACCACCAAAACTGCGCCACAGCACCACACACTGTGTCACACCACCACACACTGTGTCACACCACCACACACTGCGTCACACCACCACACACTGCGTCACACCCCCACACCCCTGCGTCTAACCACCACATACTGCGTCACACCACCACACACTGTGTCACACCACCACACATGCGTCAAGCACCACACACTGCGTCACACCACCACACACTGCGTCACACCACCACACACTTGCGTCACACCACCACACACTGCGTCACACCACATACTGCTTCACACTACCACACACTGCGTCAAAACCCCAACACTGCGTCACACCACCACACACTGCGTCAACACCACCACACACTGCGTCACACACCACCACACTGCATCACAGCACCACACTGCGTCACACCACCACACACTGCGTCACACCACCACCACACTGTGTCACACCACCACACACTGCGTCACAGCACAACACCCCTGCGTCACAGCACCACACCTGCGTCACACCACCAACACTGCGTCACACCACCACACACTGCGTCACACCCCCACGCACTGCGTCACACCACCACATATGCGTCACACCACCACACATGCGTCACACCACCACACACTGCGTCAAAAGCACCACACACTGCGTCCACCACCAACCCCTGCGTCACAACCCCCACACACTGAAAAAATTGAGGGTGGATCTAGCCAGGACGTCCCTCGAGCTGGATCTACGCCAGGACGTCACATCGACCTGGACAATTACAGGTCAAAAATGCACTACAAGTACTCTAATCACCTATGAGTGGTTTGTTTGGGGGTGGGGTCCAGGTTCCAATTAACCCCCAAGCTGAATGTGAATGGTCTAACTCTCATAGCACGATAAAGAATAGGCACTCAAGTATTCAAAGGTTAGCAAATGGTATTCCATTGAACAAGGCGATTAACTCACTATAAGCAGGTCGAGATAGGCAACATTGCAAGGGTGGGAGTCAGGTCACAAGAGGTTGTGGACACAACGACAACTGAGAATCTAATTACACTCCAAGCACAAGCCACCTACTTTTCAGCACAGAATAACCCACACATAATTCGACACATAATTACACAAAACACACACACCCCAACACACACCACACACACACACACACACACACACCCAACACATACATACACATAACACACATACATACACACACACACACACACACATACACACACACACACACATACACACACCCACATACACACATACACACACACACACACACACACAACAGCCACAGAGTAGTCAGTAAGTGGAATAGTTCGGGAAGCGATGTAGTGGAGGCAGGATCCATACATAGCTTTAAGCAGAGGTATGATAAAGCTCACGGCTCGGGGAGAGTGACCTAGTAGCGATCAGTGAAGAGGCGGGGCCAGGAGCTCGGACTCGACCCCCGCAACCTCAACTAGGTGAGTACAACTAGGTGAGTACACACACACACACACACACACACACATACACACATACACACACACACACACACACACACACACACACACACACACACACACACACACACACACACACACACACACACACTGTAAGTGTGGTAAGTCCCAGGAGGTTGGGGGTCAGGTCACAAGAAGGTGTGGGCAGCCAAGGACCACTGAGACTTACCTTAAACGCACAAGCCACCTACCTTTCAGTACATAATAAACCCACACATAATTCCACACACAATTCCACATAAAATTACACACTCACACACACACACACACACACACACACACACACACACACACACACACCACACACACACCACACATACACTCCCCCCTCACCACCGACATCTCACTACTTCCCCTGATCCCTCCCCTCCCTCGATCACCCTCCCCTCCCCCGTTCACCCCAAACCCTCCCCACCCCTCCCCACTCAGCTCCCACAAAGCCACAGTTCCTCCACTACTTCCCCCCCCCCCACACTCTGACACACACACTACTAACCTAACATACAGAACTACATAGGTTTCCCACTCTGAGGCAATCAGGATAAAACAAAAATGGGTTGCCAGAGAGCAACAAGAAAAACCAAGGAACAGGAGGAGGAAAATGCAAAGGAAGATTGGGCAGCAGAGCTCATAAAAAGGGATCATGAATGGGAAAAGAAACTAGAAGAACTTAGCATGAGAATGGAAGAGAGGATAGATATGGAAAGCAGGAAGTGGGAGGTGCATGTCAAAGCAGCAGAAGCTAGGATACAGAGTTTAGAAGAGGAATTGAAAAATCTGAAAACAGCCTAAAGAACTAAAGAACATTTTGGGATTGACAACAGAGACTGCTACCTCAGCCACAAATAAGGGGACTGTAGGGAAAGAAGGGGCACAACTGCATGGAGATGCTCTATCAGAGGAGACTGTAGCAAATGAAAGAGCTAAGCTTTATGTGGAGGCCCTAACAGACAACAAAAGAGCCCAAGGAAAGCCGAGAAGGGAAAATGACAGGCCACTGAGCCCAAGTACATTAGCCAGTGAAACTGATGAAAGGAAAGCTGCAGTGGAGGAAACCAAATTAAATGAGGGGATACACAGGGATATGCAGTGGGAGAATGAAAGGGTGGGTCAGTCTTTGTGTATGGGCTCCAGGAAGTCGAAGGGGAAACATATGAAGCAAGAAAACAAGGGGAAAAAAAAGCAATTGAAAGCATCATGAAAGCAATAGAAGACGATATGACCCAGCTGGAAAATTATCGGAGAATAGCGGGGTTTGTAAAAAAAAGAACCCGGCCAGTGAGAGTGACCTTCAAGGCAGAAGCGACTCGGACCAGGATCCTGCAGGAGAAAGCACGATTAAGGGACATGACGGCATACAGGAAAGTGTATCTCGACCGCGACAGAACACAAGAAGAAAGGAAGAAACTGAGAGAGATGGTACAAAGGCGAAAGGAGGAAAGAGAGGGGATGGAGAAGACAGACAGGAGATCCCAGACCCAGGAAGAAGATCAAATACAGCCTCCCTCACAACTTTCTATAGAAGCCTCCCAACCAGGTCAACCCCAGTGCAACCAAACACTCTAAATCAAAACACCCATGCCACATCCAATGCCCCCACCCACTACATTACAAACTTCACCCCACAGCAACAACCCATAGTTCCTTACCAGGTCTCCCACTTCCCCAACCCCAATATACTTCCCAGACCACAGTCTTAGAAAAGAAGTTGAAGGTGTGGTATACAAATGCAGATGGAATAACAAACAAGTATGAGGAGTGGCACGAAAGAATCAAAGAGACATCCCAGACATAATAGCACTCACAGAAACAAAAACTCACCAGAATAATAACAGATTCAATCTTTCCATCTGGATATCAAATCTTCAGGAAAGACAGAGGGAGGAGAGGGGGAGAAGGAGTTGCACTGCTCATTAAAAACCAGTGGGGTTTTGAGAAAATGGAAGGAATGGGATGGCATGGGCGAGAGGGACTACTTAGTAGGAACAATCCAGTCTGAGGGACATAAGGTGATAATTGCAGTAATGTACAACCCACCACAGAACTGCAGGAGGCCAAGAGAAGAATACGATGAGAGCAACAGAGCAATGATCAACACACTAGCCGAGGTGGCCAGGAGAGCACACATGGGGGGAGCAAAGTTACTAGTTATGGGTGATTTCAATCACAAGGAGATTGACTGGGAAAACCTGGAGCCCCATGGGGGTCCCGAAACATGGAGAGCCAAGATGATGGATGTGGTACTGGAGAACCTCATGCATCAACATGTAGAGACACTACCAGAGAGAGAGGAGAGGATGAACCAGCAAGGTTGGACCTTGTATTCACCATGAGTAGTTCGGACATCGAGGGTTATCATGTATGAAAGGCCCCTGGGAGCTAGTGATCATGTGGTTCTGTGCTTCGACTACATAGTTGAGCTCCAAGTGGAGAGAGTAGCAGGAATAGGCTGGGAAAAACCAAACTACAAAAGGGGGAACTACTCAGGCATGAGGAGCTTCCTTCAAGACATTCAGTGGGAGAGGGAACTGACAGGAAAACCAGTACAAGAAATGATGGACTATGTAGCAACAAAATGCAAGGAGGCAGAGGAGAGGTTTGTTCCCAAGGGAAACAGAAATAATGGGAAGAACAGAACGAGTCCTTGGTTCACCCAAAGGTGTAGGGAGGCAAAAAACTAGGTGTTCTAGAGAATGGAAAAGGTACAGAAGACAGAGAACTCAGGAAAATAAAGAAATCAGCCGAAGAGCCAGAAACGAATATGCACAGATAAGAAGGGAGGCTCAGAGACAATATGAAAATGACATAGCATCAAAAGTAAGACTGACCCGAAGCTGTTGTACAGCCACATCAGGAGGAAAACAACAGTCAAGGACCAGGTAATCAGACTGAGGAAGGGTGATGGGGAATTCACAAGAAACGACCGAGAGGTATGTCAGGAGCTCAACACAAGATTTAAAGAGGTATTTACAGTGGAAACCAGTAGGACTCCAAGAAATCAGAACAGGGGGGCACACCAGCAAGTGCTGGATGAGGTACATATAACTAAGGAGGTGAACAAGCTGCTATGCGAACTTGACACTCAAAGGCGGTGGGACCAAGACAACATCTCTCCATGGGTCCTTAAAGAGGGAGCAGAGATATTGTGTGAGCCATTAACAAGATCTTCAACACATCATTTGAAACTGGGCAAACTCCCTGAGGTATGGAAAATGGCAAATGTAGTCCCAATTTTAAAAAGGGAGACAGACATGAGGCACTAAACTACAGACCTGTATCACTAAACGTGTATAGTATGCAAGGTCATGGAGAAGATCATCAGGAGGAGAGTGGTGGGGCACCTGGAAAGAAACAAGTGTATAATTGACAACCAGCACGGTTTCAGGGAAGGAAAATCCTGTGTCACAAACCTACTAGAGTTTTATGACAAGGTGACAGAAGTAAGACAAGAGAGGAGGGGTGGATTGACTGCGTATTTTGGACTGCAAGAAGCTTTTTCGACACAGTTCCATCACAAAGAGTTACTGCAAAAGCTAGAGGACCAGGCACACATAACAGGAAAGGCACTGCACATGGATCAGAGAATATCTGACAGGGAGCAACAACGAGTCATGGTACGCGACGAGGTGTCAGAGTGGGCGCCTGTGACAAGCGGGGTTCACAGGGGTCAGTCCTAGGACCTGTGCTGTTCTTGGTATACGTGAACGACATAATGGAAGGGATAGACTCAGAAGTGTCCTTGTTTGCAGATGATGTGAAGTTAATGAGAAGAATCGAATCGGACGAGGATCAGGCAGGACTACAAAGAGATCTGGGAAGGCTACAAGCCTGGTCCAGCAACTGGCTCCTTGAATTTAACCCTGCCAAATGCAAAGTCATGAAGATTGGGGAAGGGCAAAGAAGACCGCAGACACAATATAGTTTAGATGGCCAAAGACTGCAAACCTCACTCAAGGAAAAAGATCTGGGGGTGAGTATAACACCGAGCATATCTCCTGAGGCGCACATCAACCAGATAACTGCTGCAGCATACGGGCGCCTGGCAAACCTACGGATAGCGTTCCGATACCTCAGTAAGGATTCGTTTAAGACTCTGTACACCATCTACGTCAGGCCCATACTGGAGTATGCAGCACCAGTTTGGAATCCACACCTAGTCAAGCACGTCAAGAAAATAGAGAAAGTGCAAAGGTTTGCAACAAGACTAGTCCCAGAGCTACGGGGATTGTCCTATGAAGAAAGGTTGAGGGAAATCGGCCTGACGACACTGGAGGCCAGGAGGGTCAGGGGAGACATGATAACGACATATAAAATACTGCGCGGAATAGACGAGGTGGACAAAGACGGGATGTTCCAGAGAAGGGACACAGACACAAGACGTCACAATTGGAAGTTGAAGACTCAGATGAATCAAAGGGATGTTAGGAAGTATTTCTTCAGTCATAGAGTAGTCAGGCCATGGAATAGCCTAGAAAGTGATGTGGTGGAGGCAGGAACCATACATAGTTTTAAGGCGAGGTATGATAGAGCTCATGGGGCAGGGAGAGAGAGGACCTAGTAGCAATCAGCGAAGAGGCGGGGCCAGGAGCTGTGACTCGACCCCTGCAACCACAAATAGGTGAGTACAAATAGGTGAGTACACACTACGTCACACCACCACACACTGCGTCACACCACTATCGCTTGCACCCAGTGAAAGTATTCCCGCTCCCACTTTCTATGCCAAACTCAATTTTGAGTGTTTGCATAAAAAAATGATCATCATCCTCATCATCATTATATTATTAATAATTATTAAAATTTTTTATTATTATTACTATTTTTATTTTATTATTTTTTATTGCATTTGCTGTTGTTGTTGTTATTTCCCTTTATATGATTTGATTGGGTATTTTTAGATTGGGTTGCTGTGTTTTTCTTTTTTCTAATAAAAATAATAATAATAATAATAAAATAATAATAATATTATTATTTTTATTTTTATTATTATTTATTATTATTATTATTTTTATTTAAATTCATGCAAAATTTTGCAAAGGGCCCAGTGGATGTTATTCACCCTTCAAAAAGGGAATGATCCATTTTTCCTTGGATCAAGAGCCCTTCACTACCCCAAGAATTAAACTTAAAGAGAATTTAAATTTTTTTTATCCTTTTGCTAGTTGGGGAAAAAGTGGGAAAAAATTTCTTAGAAAATTCTTTGAGACCCTAGTAACTGCAGCTCTGCTGGGCCTATGTGGTGTCGTAGCGATGCCCTTTGGTGCGTAGCGATGACCCTTGAGGGTCGTAGCTGATGGCCCTTTTATGGTTCGTACTGATGAGCCCTTTTATGGGTCGTAGCTGAAGCCTTTGTGGGTCGTAGCTGATGAGCCTTTGAAGTGTCGTAGCTGATGAGCCCTTTATGGTGTCGTAGCTGATGACCTTTGATTGTCGTACGATGAGCCCTTTTTTGGTTCGGCTGATGACCTTTGATGGGTCGTAGCTGATTAGCCCTTTTATGTGTCTAGTGATGAGCCTTTTATGTGTCGTAGCTATAGCCCTTGATGGGTCGTAGCTGATGGCCTTTGATGGTGTTTTGTAACGATAGCCTTTGATGGTGCGAGCTGAGAGCCTTTATGGGGTTTTTAACTGATGAGCCCCTTTGTGGTGTCGTACTGATGAGCCTTTGATGGTGGAGCATGACCTTTGATGGTGCGTAGCGATGACCTTTGATGGGTCGTGCTGATGAGCCTTTGATGGTGTCGTAGCTGATGAGCCTTTGGGTGTTTAATGTGAGCCTTTGATGGTTGTAGCTGATAGCCCTTTGAGGTGTCGTAGCGATGAGCCCCTTTTATGGTGTCGTGCTGATTAGCCTTTGATGGTGTCGTAGCTGATAACCTTTTTATGGTGT
>NC_069405.1:39912104-39934604 GCF_026875155.1 Cherax quadricarinatus | reverse complement strand
TGAGTTTTGTGATAGGTGATCCATTTATCATTATGTTTAGAGACACATCTGTAGCTCTGTTACCAAACTGAATGTAGTAGGTTTTGTCAATGTTTAGAGTAAGTTTGTTGGTCCTCATCCATGTTGATATTTTCTGTAATTCGGTATTTACAGTATTGGCTAGCATGACTGGGCTCGGGTGAGAGTAGACGTATGTAGTGTCATCTGCAAATAGTGTGGGCTTGAGTAGTTGCGATGCATTTGGTAGGTCATTTATGTATATGAGAAAGAGAAGAGGGCCTAGGACACTTCCCTGTGGGACACCAACTGTAATTGGCTGTGCGGAAGAGTTTGCCCCATTTGTGTACACATATTGGCTTCTGTTGCTGAGGTATGACTTTAGGTAGTTGAGGGAGTGCCCTCTTATACCATAGTGTGACAATTTTATGTGGAGCAAGTCGTGGTCAACTGTATCGAAAGCTTTACGTAAGTCAATGAAGATCCCCATTGGGACTTCTTTTTTCTCTATTGCTGTATAAATATGTTCTAGCATGTGGATAATGGCATCATTAGTATTTTTATTAGGCCTGAACCCAAACTGACAGGGGTTGAGTATGTTGTGGGAGATGAGGTAGGAATAGATATGCTTATGGATTAATTTTTCAAATATTTTAGAGAGAGGGTGTAAGTTGGATATTGGCCTTCAGTTATTCAAGTCTGTGTGGTCTCCTCCTTTATGGATCGGGGTGACCCTTGCTATTTTGAGAACTGTAGGAAGGGTAGAGGATTCAATGGATTTGTTAGAGAGTGTTGCAATGATTGGTGATAGCACCTGTGACACTTTTTTGTATATAATGGGTGGTAAGGTATTTAAATCTCCTGTCTTGTATTTTAGTTTGTTGATAATAAGAGAGACTTCAGTTGGGTTAGTCGGGTAGTTGCCAGTGAGGTAGTCATTGGGTGGGGTATCTGAGCTTGGGATTTTATTGGCAAGGTTTTTTCCTATAGTAGAGAAGAAATCATTGAGTCTGTTTGCTGTTTCAGTAGGTGGGAATTGGGGTTCATCTGGTTTTGTTAATTAAATTTCGCTATTTCGTGTTCTTTTTTGTTTCTAGTATTTCTGAAAGGGTTTTCCAGGTCTTTTTTATGTCACCTCGTAAGTTGGATAATCTGTTCTCATAATACATTTTTTTAGCCCTTCTTATTAGGCTGGTTAGGACTGACGAGTAACGTTTTGTTTGGTCTCTGGTTATGTGACCCATTCTGTACTGTTTTTCGTATTGGTGCTTTGTATTTATGGATTTGAGGATACTGGGTGTTAGCCAGGGACTGTTCAGTCTCTTCGCAGTCATCTGTTTAGTTTTTTTAGGGCAGTGCTTGTTATAGCGGTATTGGGTCTTTTTTAGAAAATTATTAATACATTCGTCAATATCTGTATAGATTTCTAGTTCAGTGTGCCAGTCAATGTTTGTCAATGCTGCTGTGAAGTTATTGATAGCTGCCTCATTGTGAAGTCTGAAAGTGACTTTAGTAGTGTCTAGAGGTAATTTGCCAAGGTTTGTTATGAGGAAGGTAGGGTAATGGTCTGTGGTATTATCTGTGATTATGCCTGATCTTAAGGGGGATATGGTGTTGGTCCAGATGTGGTCTAGTAGGGAAACACTAGTCTCTGTAACTCTGTAGGTTTTGCTACTGTTGGTAGCAACATGCAGTTACTCATAGTGTTTGTGAATTCAGTAACGTGTGGGTCCTGGTCTTGTAGGAGATTTATATTGAAGTCACCTGAGAGCAGTAAGTGATATTTATTCATGTGTGCATCAGTTATCATACTTCCTAGGTTTTCACTAAAACGGCTAATGTTTGACTGTGGTACTCTGTAGATTATCACTGTGAGAGGTTTTAGTAGGTATTTGGATTTGAATTTAGCTATTATATATTCCCCATGTTCATCCCTTGTGCAAGTATTAGTGATACATTCTAGTTGGTCTGAGTAGTATATAGCTGTGCCACCCCCTTTTTGATCTGGCCTACAATTGTGTATGGCTGTGTAACCAGGAATGGCATAGACATCTGTAGTATCAGGCTTTGGCCAGGTTTCGGTGAGAGTAATAATGGACATACTGGCATGCAGGGAATTTAGTAATGCTATGAGGTCATCGTAATGTTTGCTTAAAGATCTGATATTGTAGTTAAAGACAGTTATGTTGTTGTTGGCTCTGAGAAGTGCCTTTGATTGTTCTGCTGTGTAGTAATTACAGTTACTGTTTGATTCATTTAAGTCATTAGATAAGAGGTTGGTATCAGGATCAATGCTTGTTATCATAAGATTGATAGTGAATCTATAGTTAGAATTAAGTATAAGACAAAGTAAATATTCTAAAGCTATAAAATAGCACCTGAATTATTTTAAATGTAAAAAAATATGAGCTAAGGTAGCTCTTTAAAGCTAAAATAAATGATAGTATAGAGGAGCTTACGACGACGTTTCGGTCCAACATGGGCCATTTACACGTTGTCATAAATTTCTGTCTTATATGCGGGTTACCTCTGTACAATAAGTCCTCACTTAACGTCGTCGAAACTGCGACTTTAAGCGAAACAAGGGAATGTTGTGTGAAGGTATTGCCCCCTTATTTAGGCGGGCCTATGCTAACCTCTCTATGGTGTAGCTCATACAAAACCGGTTTTAGCAAAGGTTAACTGATAAAAACATCAGGGGTGCACATTGCATCTTCAACACTCATTGCAACAGAGTTAAATAAAGGAATAAATGCCACCAAGCAGGTCAAAAACAAACTTGCAAACTCCACACAGATGCTGGCTCTGGCAGGGAATTGATATTTTTTTTTTGACATCAACGTTATAACGATACGACGTTTTACGAAACGACGTTATATGAGGACTTACTGTGCTTTCTATAGCTTTGTTATTAATTAAAGATACAACAACGTGCCGGATCAGCCGGGCTGTGGTTAGTGTGTTGGACTACTTGCAGCCAGCAGTAACAGTCTGGTTGATCAGACCCTGATCACCCGGGAGGCCTGGTTGTGGACCGGGCTGCGGGGGACATTATATCAAGACAAATATTTCCAGAGTGGAACTGGGTATTTAACGAAGTGTTAGAGCCTCATCATAAGCCATAAGAACATAAGAAAGGAGGAACACTGCAGCAGGCCTGCTGCCCCATACTAGGCAGGTCTTTCTCAAACCCAAACCCACTAACAAAAATATTCGCCCAACCCAAACTGGTCACAATAAGTGACCGGATTTAGATGAGGAATTACATGCATGTCCTACACCTGGGTATCTTCATTTGAGGACTTTCTGCCAACTTGTGACGTGAACTGCACTGAGGTTAGACACGCGACAGGTTTCCTTGGTCCCCCAACATGACACGACCTTCTATAACTCTTGGCAGGTTCCTAGAGGTGGGGATAACTAGATGGATCTAGTTCTGGTTTATATCTCTCTTTAACTACTTGGTGGATTATTCAGGATAAAATTTGCTTCCCACATCTCTCTCTCTCTCTTTCTCTCTCTCTCTCTCTCTCTCTCTCTCCTCTCTCTCTCTCTCTCTCTCTCTCTCTCTCTCTCTCTCTCTCATTTTATTTACATTTAGGCATACCTTTGATGAGTTCCGTAAGTATTTTTACTCCCAGTGTCTAGCCATGCTTGCTTGGTCAACCAGGCTGTTGCTGCTGGTGGCCTGCTGACCCGTATATCTATCACAGCCTGACTGATCTAGCACCTGGTGAAGATATTTGTCCAGTCTCCTCTTGAAGTTATCTACACTTGTCCCAGCAATTTTGTGATATCTTCTGTGATATCACGGACATTGCTATGGTATTCCCATATTGTGCCCACCTCACCCCTGCCTTTTCACTGTGTTTATTTTGCACTTCCTTCCATATCTCTCGCTCCAGTATGTTGTTATGGCAGTGTGTAGGTTTGGGACCAGGCCCTCGAGTACCTTCCAGATATATATATTATCATGTATCTCTCTCCGCCGCTCCACCGAGTACGTATTTAAGACGTTAAGGCGTTCCTTTAAATGGTCTAATGGCTCTAAGCAAGCCGTAAACGATCTCTGGATCTGTTCCAGGTCTGATATTTCTCTGCCCTGAGCGGGGCCGTTACCACTGAGTAATATTTCAAATGAGAGATCACAAGCGATTTGAAAAGTATCACCACTGGCATAATTACCCTTGTTTTAAAAGTTCTCATTATCCACCCCGGCATCCTCCTAGCCGTCATGACATTCGTCTTACTGTGTTCTTTAGGAAAGGTCAGCTTTTAAGATCAAGGTCAAGACAGCATGTATATGATTACGATATCTGCTGCGTCACCAAGTCTTGACAACCTCCTCACAGTCAACACACAGACTGTAGCTTACACCAGGAAAAAAAATACCCGACACAAGTCTTAGTGACAGAGTCCTTGAACAACTGGATTGACCGGTGGAACACAAGGCACTAAGCTTTGATGAGTTGTATTCAGTGTTTTTAAGAAGTGTGAGGGAGTTACTGGGCCTTGATGAGTTATTTTTCAGTATCATTTAAACGCATATTCAGCATTGTTCTTTTTCCTATGGATAAGTCGCAGCAAGAAGCAAGCAGCAGGCGAGTGCCTCTGGAGGACGGTGGTGCGTACTTACAGAGACGATAATGAGGTAGCCGTAGCCCTTCTTTTTTTATAAACACAAATAGATACATGACAGTATGTGGATATTTATTTTGTCCAGCATTTGAACACCTAGCAGAACTGGAAATATTATATACAGAATATAACTCGGCAGGACTGAAATTCTCTTAAATATTGGCATTTTCCCTGGATATTACTTAAGGTATAAGGTATAAGGATTTACTACACGTTTTAATGCTTTTTTTTATGGATGTGCCCCACAAGTCACCTAACACACAGGTACTTACTTTTTTACATAATCGAGGTTCAGACCTGCGGGCACACTGACCGGCTCATAAAAATACCATCAGTCACGAGATCGAATTCAACAAATTCAATTTCAATAAGAATATCAACTGGAACCAAATAAATTGTAACCTGAATGAAATATGACAACCGTGGATTTCGATCAGTTTGTAGGAAGGAAGAGATCAGCGGCTCCTCAACATGTCCTCCAAACACATGCTTACACGACAGAGATGAAGATGAAAACGAGAGAGAGAGAGAGAGAGAGAGAGAGTAAGAGAGGGAGAGAAAGAAAGAGTATGAGTAAGAGAAGGAGAGAGAGTAAGAGAGAGAGAGAGAGAGAGAGAGAGAGAGAGAGAGAGAGAGAGAGAGAGAGAGAGAGAGAGAGAGAGAGAGAGAGAGAGAGAGAGAGAGAGAGAGAGAGGATTGTCAACAAACCTCTGGCTGCCTTCTACCAGAGCCGCTCAGGAATTTGCTTCAGTACATCAAGTACCAATCAAAACCCAAACTTTCCAGTTCATATATTTGTTTTCCACTGGTTACCAATGAGACCCACTAGTTGTAGAGGTTACCAGTGGGACACACTAGTTGCAGACGTTACCAGTGAGACACACTAGTTGCAGACGTTACCAGTGAGACACACTAGTTGCAGACGTTACCAGTGAGACACACTAGTTGCAGACGTTACCAGTGAGACACACTAGTTGCAGACGTTACCAGTGAGACACACTAGTTGCAGACGTTTACCAGTGAGACACACTAGTTGAAGACGTTACCAGTGAGACACACTAGTTGCAGACGTTACCAGTGAGACACACTAGTTGCAGACGTTACCAGTGAGACACACTAGTTGCAGATATTTTATTTTTAACAGGAAGACACTCTGTGACATCGAATGATCTGATATTTAAATTTGCATGGAATGGGCTGATAAGCCAGCGGAAGGCCTCAGTCAAGTGACTAAAAGCGTTTCATTCAGAGGGTCATCATATAATTACGAATTGCGTCTGGAGAAATTTTCTCCGTTTCTCCCGAGAAACAGAACACTATCTAGCACCTATATAATTAAATGGTTATGATTATACCCCTAATTATTAAAGTGGGTGGACCGGTAAGCCAACGGAAGGCGTCAGTCAGATGACCAAAAGCTCCAGCGGAGAATCATCATATGACTAAGACCTGCGTCCTGTTTCCTGACGAACCCAACCTAACCTAACCTAACCTAACCTAACCTAACCTAACCTAACCTCACCTAGTAGTGAAGTTTGACTCAACACAGCACCCACGGGGTACTACTTTTCCGGTATTAATCCAACTGGGGCTGTTGCCTGCTGGAAATGATGCTTGCTGGAAATGATGCTTGCTGGAAATGCTGCCTGCTGGAAATGCTGCCTGTTGGAAATGCTGCCTGCTGAAAATGCAGCTTGCTAGGAAAATTGCCTAATCCTTATCAGCCAGGTTGTACCAGTTATGCAGACCTGTGAACAGCCTTTTATGAGTTTCGAGAGTTTCCCTACTCCTGAAGTGTTCAGAAATTCTAGATTCGTTCATTATTTTCCACGTGTGGTAACATTCACCCTCTGCAATGGCCTGGCAACGTGCGATAGAGTGAAGGTGTAGTAACATTCACCCTCTGCAATGGCCAGGCAACGTGCGATAGAGTGAAGGTGTAGTAACATTCACCCTCTGCAATGGCCAGGCAACGTGCGATAGAGTGAAGGTGTGGTAACATTCACCCTCTGCAATGGCCTGGCAACGTGCGATAGAGTGAAGATGTGGTAACATTCACCCTCTGCAATGGCCTGGCAACGTGCGATAGAGTGAAGATGTGGTAACATTCACCCTCTGCAATGGCCTGGCAAAGCTCGACAGAGTGAGTGAAGATACGGGGAATGAATGCTCAAGCATCCTGCTTTTTCCACGTTCAACCCCTTCCCAAAAACTCAGTGACAGAGTACTGAGGAGACTTAATAAGCAACAGCTCGGCCATGTTTACCATTTGACGCCTGACAACTGCTGGTAGACTGCCAGGAGACTGAGCACACGTAGACTATTTCTCTCTTTATCTCAGGTTCAATATTTTTTTATCTTTTGTCAGTCATAGAGCACTGGCACATACTGCTCACTGTAGTTTATAAACAGGTTGGACAAGCACTTGGTAAATGATGGACTGTATCAGATTTAATAAGATATACAGCATTGTCTGAATGTGACTGCTGGTGCTCACACGTTCATGAATAACCCAGGAAAATAGTAGTAGTAATAATAGTAGTAGTAATAATAATAGTATTTGTGGTGGTGGTGGTGGTAGTAGTAATAACAGTAGAAGCAACAGTCGTAGTAGTAGTAGTAAAAGTAATAGTAGCAATAGTAGTAGTAGCAGCAGCAGCAGCAATAGTAGTGGTGGTGATGATGGTAGTGGTAGAAGTAGTTGTAGTAGTAGTAGTAGTAGTGGTTGTGCTGGTGATGATTGTAATAGCAGTAGTAGTAGTTGTTGTTGTTGTTGTAGTGGTAGTAGTAGTAGTGGCAACAGTGTTAGTAGAAATGGTATACCTTTGATACACCTTTGAAGGCTTTCGAGAATTCTCCCACTCTCCCAGCCCGGCTATGGGCCAGGCTCGCCTGATGCTTGCCTGATCAACCAGGTTATACTGTCGGCGGTCATTATAAATGGAGTGCAGGAAGAGAGTCTTCGGCTTCACTACTTCAGCCCCAACTGCCTAAACAGAAGCAGCAGACGTAGCTATACTCAAGTTAGCCTCAAGAAAAACTTAAAACTAACATAACTTTTGCTATGAAAGATCATGTCTTAAAGTTTTATTTCTTTGCAAAGGTTACAACGTGTTTTTACAAAGGTTACAACGTGTGATTTACCTTTTACAAAATATTGTTAAATACAAAGAAAGTCACTAAGATCCCTGAGAATTTTTTCAAATACAAAAAAAAAAATACTACACAAATATTCACACAGACATTTTAGTTTCCAAAATGTCCTCAATAAAATACCTCGCAAAAGATTATTAGTTTAAATAAAGACACATACCAGAGGCGACAAACGTCATCCCGGGATCACTGACTGACTTACCTCACGGGAATATACAAATATAATTATTACCTTACTTTTTAAAGGGGTGGATGGGTAAGCCAGCTGAAGGCTTCTGTCAGTTGACCAAAAGCTCCAGCTGTGGGTCATCATATCGTTAAGATCCACATCAGGAAACACTTGTCCTGTTTCCTGACAAACGTTACCTAACCTAACTTACTCACAGAAAACAGTGAGTACTTTTGAACGGGGAACTGTTCAGAAAGGTTGAACCTTGAACGTAGCAAGTGCAGTTCTTCGGGGGTTCAATCCTCAGCCCGTTCTTTTGCATAATTTACACAAATGATCCAGAAACATGGCTAACATGTGCTGGTAAAATCGTAATGAATCACGGCGGATGGGGATTGAACTCGCGGCAAGTGAGTCGTAAAGCTCCAAGCAATCACGTAAGCCACTAGACCAGCATGCCCAGTGCCTTACGCACTGGTCTGGAGTCTTACGACTCACTTGCCGAAGGTTCAAGTCCCCTCCCGTACCGTGGTTTGCTTGCAAGCAATCGTGCCATTACGATTTCGTGGGTCATCGTAATGAACGAATGTAATAATTCAGTGTCATGACCAGGATTCAAACCCTGATCAACGAGAATCAGTCGAGGGCCCGACACTGCACCACACTGGTTATAGTGCAGTGCTGGTAATGCCTGATGGTCGGTTCGAATCCCGGTCACTCCAATGAAAGAACAAACGTTAAAAATTATAAATGTTCATAAGGACGAATGTTCAGAAAACATTTCTCATATATATTGCCAACAATAGACGTATTCAGAGGGACTTATATACTCTTGTTCAGTGGTCGATGAGTTGAAAAATAACTTCAAAGTTGAAAAAAAGTGGAAAAAATCAGAGTTGCCAGATGCAAAATATTTCAAGTTTGATATAACAAAGTTAAATAAAATTAAAAATGGTTATTAAACTAGTTATCCAGGACAAAAAAAAAAAAGAGGATCTGGGAGTGGTAATGTAGCGTCGTCAAATCCACTAAACTTAATGGTTAAGTACGAGTAGCAAAGTTAGCAAATTTCGAAGTATCGTTGCTAGAAATTCTGAGAACAAAAGTCCAGGAACAATATTGACATTGTTATTTTCTTGGCACAACTTGAAAAACACTTTTGTTCACCAAAGAGAATAAATTAGGAAATTTAAATGAAGAGGATGCAGAGGAGAGCAAGAAAGCTCTTAGTGTCGTTAACAAACACCCCGGAAGAGAGACCTCTGGGGCACTTAACTTGTTTGTTCTTAGGTATCAAACTACAAAGAATACTCAGTCAAATAAGACACTTATTCTTACATTCATATTCTCTCTCTCTCTCTCTCTCTCTCTCTCTCTCTCTCTCTCACACACACACACACACACACACACACACACACACACACACACACACACACACACACACACACCACACAATAGTTTGGAATAGTTTGGGAAGCGATGTAGTGGAGGCAGGATCCATACATAGCTTTAAGCAGAGGTATGATAAAGCTCACGGCTCAGGGAGAGTGACCTAGTAGCGATCAGTGAAGAGGCGGGGCCAGGAGCTCGGACTCGACCCCCGCAACCTCAACTAGGTGAGTACAACTAGGTGAGTACACACACACACTTTCTACCCTAGCCAGCCCATTAAGCTGGCAGGTACTAACTTGCTAGAATACATTTCCTATATAATGCGATATTAACCGATGTGACGCCGAAGCGGGTGATTGGCGGTGCTGTGGTTAGGCAGACAGAGAGAGAAGCAGACAGGCAGACATAAAGCAGATAGAGAGACAGAAAAAAAAGGCAGTAAGAAAGGATAAGAGTCAATAAAAACAGGACATGGAAGACACTGATACAGAGAGAAGCTTGTCACCTTTCTCGAGCATTATATCCGCCATATTGGCGGTCAAAGGCGTCGCTTTTCACTCAATAGCCATTGTATACGATAAAATAATAACGCCAACATATACAAGTGTTGAGCCATACAAGTGTATCTAGTATATATACACGTGTCACATAAATCAAAATTATTAGGTACTGGAATATCATTGAGACCCTGATTGTTGACCCTACTATTCCCAGGATGAACTGTGAGTAATATTAATAGTAGTACAGTAGTAGTAGTTAGTAATAGAAGTAGTAGTAATAGTTGTAGCAGTAATAGTTGTAGTAGTAATAGTTGTAGTGGTATAGGTAATAGCAGCGATAGTAGTAGAAATAATTGTAGTAGTAATAGCAGCAGCAGCAATAGTAGTAGTAATAGTATTGGTAGCAGTAGCAGTAATAGTAGCAATAGCAGCAGCAGTAGTATTATTAGTAGTAATAGTAGTAATTGTAATAGTAGTAGTAGCAATAATATTAATAGTAGTAGTAGTAATTGTAATAGTAACAATAATAGTAATAGTAGTAGTAATAGCAGCAGTAGTAGTAGTAGTAATAGCAACAGCAGCAGCAGCAGCAGTAGTAGTAGTAGCAGTAGCAGTAGCAGTAGTAGTAGTAGTAGTAACAGTAGTAGTAGTACTAGCAGCAGTAGTACTAGTAGTAGTAATAGTAATAGTAGTAGTAGCAATTGTAACAGTAGTAATAATAATAGTAATAGTAGTAGTAATAACTGTAATAGTAGTAGTAATTGTAATAGTAGTAGTAGTAATAATAGTAATAGTAGTAGTAATAGCAACAGCAGCAGCAGCAGTAGTAGTAGCCGTAGTAGTAGTAGTAGTAGCAGCAGCAGTAGTATTAGTAGTAGTAATAGTAATAGTAGTAGTAGCAATTGTAACAGTAGTAATAGTAATAGTAGTAATAATAATAATAATAATAATAGTAATTGTAATAGTAGTAGTAGTAACAATAGTAATAGTAGTAGTAGTAATTGTAATAGTAGTAGTAGTAATAATAGTAATAGTAGTAATAGCAGCAGTAGTAGTATAGTAATAATAATAGCAACAGCAACAACAACAGCAGCAGCAGCTGTAGAAGTTGTAGCAGTAGTAATAGTAGTAGTAGCAGTAGTAGTAATAGCAACGGCTGCAACAACAGCAGCAGCAGCAACAGTAGTAGTAGCCGTAGTAATAGCAACAGCAACAGCAGTAGTTATAGTTGTACAATAGCATGCTTCTAATAAACATTATTTGAAGGAGAATCAGGTGAGGTAAACACAACACTGCCGCTCACCTGACCGTCAACACTGCCGCTCACCTGACCGTCAACACTGCCGCTCACCTGACCGTCAACACTGCCGCTCACCTGACCGTCAACACTGCCGCTCACCTGACCCTCAACCTGCCGCATCATCGAATCGTCAACTACTTCCGCTCTCCCTTGTGCGTAAATGGTTCACCTACCCTCAATTTTCCGCTCACTTGTGCGTAATCTGCCGCTCCCTGATCGTCATCACTCCCCTCACCTGCTCGTCACACTACAGTCACTGACGTGAAAGTGCCAGTCACCTAACCGTCAACACTACAGTTTTCTTGCCCGTCAACAATTCGGTAACCGACGTCAACACTACATCATCGTGACGTCAATACCTGTTCACCTGACCGTCAGAATACCATCACTGACCGTTCAACTACAAGTCATGAACCGTTCACTTCTACCAGTCAACTGATCGTAAAAACTTTGTCACTTTACCGTCACATACCGTCATGACCAGTTTACACTACCAGTCACCCGACCGCCAACTAGGTTCTGACCGTCCGACAACCAGCCCTGCGTCACCGTACCAGTGCACCTGACCGTCAACACTACCAGCACTGCCGTCAACACTTACCGAGTTGCCACCGTCCACTACAATTTACCTGACCGTCATGTACCAGTCCCTAACGTTACACACCAGTCTCTTACAGTCAACACTGCAGTTCTGACGTCAACACTACAATTTTCCTATCGTCCACTACCAGTCACTGACCGTCAATTTTCCCGTACCTGCCGTCAACACTGCATTACATGACCTCACTCCGGACCTCCCCCAGTGAGCACCTTACATATAGAATATTGTTTAGGCGTTGTTTCCTCTTCCTATGTGGTATTGTTCCCCTATCTTCCGTGTTTCCCCTCTCTTGGTGCGTATGTTTCCCTCCCTCTCTTTCTCTCTCTCTCTCCTCCTTCGAATGTAGGGTGTGGTAACAATGTTCACTGTTCCAAGCTGTGGTCATGCAACGTATTTTTTTTTTTTTGGGCAAAAGTTTTTTAAAATTTTTTTACTATGTGGAGGGTGGGTAAAACCTGTTTCCTTGGTAGAGGATATGGTAAATAATTGTTGCTATGGGAGAAGTGTGGTAACAGTTGTCGTTTCTTTTGGGAAAGGGTGTGGTTTTTAGTTTGTTGCTAGGAGATGTATACCTTTGATGCTTCAAGAGTTTTCCTTCTCTCACAGCCCCGGGCCCTGGGCCAGGTTTGGGCGTTGCCGGTCAACCAAGTGTCGCGTGGCGGGGCCCCTGGGTCCAGTCATCACAACTGGGCGATCTGATCCTTGACGAAAGAAATTGCCCAAGGTGCCCCTATCTTTCACCGTGTTTATGTTGCTCATTCTCCTAAGTGTTACACAAGTGTCTCATTCATCAATTAATCGATTTTATGAGTAATTTATCTAACATTCTCCTATATCTCTCACTTCAGTATATTGTGAAGATTTGGTCCCTCAAGTGCTTACCACGTAAATATTATTATGTATCTGCCTCTCTCTCCTCCGCCCTAGTGAGCACATATTTAGGACTTTGAAGGGTTCCTAGTTATTTAAATGCTTTATTGGTTATATGCAGACCATGAACGATCTGTTCCAGGTCTGATCTCTACTGCCCTGAACGGAGTCGTTAACACTGAGCAGTGCAACAAGCGGGAGAGCACAATCGATTCGAAAACTGTCACCACTGGCAATATTTCCTTTATCTTGAAAATCTTCATTATATACCCCATTATTTTTCTGATCGTCGTGACATTTGCTGCATTGTGTCCAGCGGCTCGATTGATAGCACACTCAATTCACATCTGAGGATCCATGGTTCGATCTTCGGCATGGGTGGAAATATTGGGCATGTTACCTTACACTTGGGGCCTTTGTTTACCTAGTAGTAAGTAGGTGCCTAGGTGTTAGTCGACTGTTGTGGGTGGCATCCCTGGGGGTGGTAGTACGTAGACTGCTTATTCTGACAGTACCTCTTTTACAGTATTGAGTGGTCTAACTTAAACAACTTTTCAAAAAAAGTTCCTCATCCGCCAGGCTGTGGTGCATACACCATGCTGCTGCATGCAGAGAGCACTAACAGCCTCACTGATCAGGAAGAAATATGCATAATAATGAACAGTTAACTATAACAACACGAACTGCAAAAACAGCAGTAGTAGCAGAAGCAGCATCACAGGAGTATCAGGACAAGCAGAAGCAGCAGTAGAAGCAACGGCAGGAGCAGAAGCAACAACAGCAGAAGTACTACCAGCAGCAGCAACAATAACAATAACAGCAGCAACAGCAGCAACAGTAATACTAGCAACAGCAGCAGCAGTAGTAGTATAGTAACAGCAGCAGCTGCAGTAACAGCAGCAGCTGCAGTAATAGCAGCAGCAGTAGCAGTAGTAGTAGTAGCAGTAGTAGTAGTAGTAGTAGTAGTAATAGCAGCAGCAGTAGCAGTAGTAGTAGTAGCAGTAGTAGTAGTAGTAGTAGTAGTAGTAGTAGTAGTAGTAGTAGTAGTAGTAGTAGTAGCGGCAGCAGAAGCAACAGAAGCATCAACAGAAACAGCCTCACTAATAGAAACAGCATCTATAGCAAACACAGCAGAACAGTAGAGATGATGTTACAGTAACACAAGAACAAACAACTCTGAAGAAAAGAAACAACAGCACCGACGGCAGGTACAACAGAGATGAACAACATTCACAGGAAGAACAAAGAGAAATGAGCAGTACCAAAAGACGGAACGAATGAAAGGCACAAAAGTAGCACTACAAGGAACGGTAAACCACCTTACGTACGAGGGAAGAGAGAAAGTAACGATACTAGCACTGTTAGACTAACAGAATCAACAGCTCCTTTTACCTTTCCAAGAATCAGAGTTCACAGCCGGCTCTCAGAGGTTACAAGGGTGGCTCCAGCCGGCTCTCAGAGGTTACAAGGGTGGCTCCAACCGGCTCTAAGGTGTTACAAGGGTGGCTCCAGCCGGTTCTCAGAGGTTGCAAGGGCGACTCCAGCCGGCTCTCATGAGCGTACCTGGCCGACTGCTACTGGTCGCTACTTTTCCCCTCGTCCGGCTGCCGTCAACGTGTGCGTAGTATTGCGTAACCCTGAGCGCCAAGTGAGGGGTTCAATACCACATCCCGCCACTCTCCTCCCACACCCCTCGCTGATGTTACACTCTCCTCTCACACCCCTCGCTGATGTTACACTCTCCTCCCACACCCCCTGGATGTTACACTCTCCTCTCACACCCCTCGCTGATGTTA
Organism: Cherax quadricarinatus; assembly: GCF_026875155.1. Lineage (NCBI taxonomy): Eukaryota > Metazoa > Arthropoda > Malacostraca > Decapoda > Parastacidae > Cherax > Cherax quadricarinatus. Next base: position 39,920,188 of record NC_069405.1, on the reverse strand, counting down.
CACTCTCCTCCCCACACCCTCCCCTGATGTTACACTCTCCTCTCACACCCCTCGCTGATGTTACACTCTCCTCTCACACCCCTCGCTGATGTTACACTCTCCTCTCACACCCCTCGCTGATGTTAAACTCTCCTCTCACACCCCTCGCTGATGTTACACTCTCCTCTCACACCCCTCGCGATGTTACACTCTCCTCTCACACCCCTCGCTGAGTGTTACAAATCTCCTCTCACCACCCCTCGCTGATGTTACACTCTTTCCCCTCCCCACCCCTCGCTGATGTTACACTCTCCTCTCACACCCCTCGCTGATGTTACACTCTCCTCTCACACCCCTCGCTGATGTTACACTCTCCCCCACACCCCTCGCTGATGTTTCCCCCCTCCTCCCCCACACCCCTCGCTGATGTTTTCACTCTCCTCTCACACCCCTCGCTGATGTTACACTCTCCCTCTCACACCCTCGCTGATGTTACACCTCCTCTCACACCCCTCGCTGATGTTACCTCTCCTCTCACACCCCTCGCTGATGTTACACTCTCCCTCTCACACCCCTCGCGATGTTACACTCTCCTCTCACACCCCTCGCTGATGTTACACTCTCCTCCCACACCCCTCGCTGATGTTTCACTCTCCTCCCACACCCCCCTGATGTTACACTCTCCTCTCACACCCCTCGCTGTGTTACACTCTCCCCCCCACACCCCTCGCTGATGTTACACTCTCCTCTCACACCCCTCGCTGATGTTACACTCTCCTCCCACACCCCTCGCTGATGTTACACTCTCCTCTCACACCCCTCGCTGATGTTACACTCTCCTCCCACACCCCTCCCTGATGTTACACTCTCCTCTCACACCCCTCGCTGAGTTTTACACTCTCCACACACCCCTCGCTGAGTTACACTCTCCTCCCACACCCCTCGCTGATGTTACACTCTCCTCTCACACCCCTCGCTGATGTTTCACTCTCCCCCACACCCCTCGCTGATGTTACACTCTCCTCTCCAAAACCCCCTCGCTGATGTTACACTCTCCTCTCACACCCCTCGCTGATGATACACTCTCCTCTCACACCCCTCGCTGATGTTACACTCTCCTCTCACACCCCTCGCTGATGTTACACTCTCCTCTCACACCCCTCGCTGATGATACACTCTCCTCTCACACCCCTCGCTGATGTTACACTCTCCTCTCACACCCCCTCGCGATGTTACACTCTCCTCTCACACCCCTCGCTGATGTTACACTCTCCTCTCACACCCCTCGCTGATGTTACACTCTCCTCTCCCCACCCCTCGCTGATGTTACACTCTCCTCCCACACCCTCGCTGATGTTACACTCTCCTCCCACACCCCTCGCTGATGTTACACTCTCCTCTCACACCCCTCGCTGATGTTACACTCTCCTCTCACACCCCTTTGCTGATGTTACACTCTCCTCTCACACCCCTCGCTAATGTTACACTCTCCCTCTCACACCCCTCGCTGATGTTTTCACTCTCCTCCCACAACCCCTCGCTTTATGTTACACTCTCCTCTCACACCCCCCGCTGATGTTCCCCTCTCCTCTCACACCCCTCGCTGATGTTACACTCTCCTCTCAAAACCCCCCGCTGATGTTACAAATCTCCCTCACACCCCTCGCTGATGTTACAAATCTCCTCTCACACCCCTCGCTGATGTTACACTCTCCTCTCACACCCCTCGCTGATGTTACACTCTCCTCCCACAAACCCCCCGCTGATGTTACACTCTCCTCTCACACCCCTCGCTGATGTTACACTCTCCTCTCACACCCCTCGCTGATGTTACACTCTCCTCTCACACCCCTCGCTGATGTTACACCCACACTCCTCCCACACCCCTCGCTGATGTTACACTCTCCTCTCACACCCCTCGCTGATGTTACACCCACACTCCTCCCACACCCCTCGCTGATGTTACACTCTCCTCCCACACCCCTCGCTGATGTTACAAATCTCCTCTCACACCCCTCGCTGATGTTACACTCTCCTCTCACACCCCTCGCTGATGTTACACTCTCCTCTCACACCCCTCGCTGATGTTACACTCTCCTCTCACACCCCTCGCTGATGTTACAAATCTCCTCTCACACCCCTCGCTGATTTACCACTCTCCTCCCACACCCCTCGCTGATGTTACACTCTCCTCCCACACCCTCGCAGATGTTACACTCTCCTCTCACACCCCTCGCTGATGTTACACTCTCCTCTCACACCCCTCGCTATGTTACACCCACACTCCTCCCACACCCCCCGCTGATGTTACAAATCTCCTCTCACACCCCTCGTGATGTTACACCCACACTCCTCCCACACCCCTCGCTGATGTTACACTCTCCTTTCCCCCACCCCCTCGCTGATGTTTACACTCTCCTCTCACACCCCTCGCTGATGTTACACTCTCCTCTCACACCCCTCGCTGATGTTACACCTCCTCTCACACCCCTCGCTGATGTTACACTCTCCTCTCACACCCCTCGCTGATGTTACACTCTCCTCCCACACCCCTCGCTGATGTTACACTCTCCTCTCACACCCTCGCTGATGTTACCCCTCTCCTCCCACACCCCTCCTGATGATACACTCTCCTCTCACAAACCCCCCGCTGATGTTACACTCTCCTCCCACACCCCTCGCTGATGTTACACTCTCCTCTCACACCCCTCGCTGATGTTACACTCTCCTCCCACACCCCTCGCTGATGTTACACTCTCCTCCCACACCCCTCGCTGATGTTAACCTCCCTCTCACACCCCTCGCTGAATGTTACACTCTCCTCTCACACCCCTCGCTGATGATACAAATCTCCTCTCACAAACCCCCCGCTGAAATTTTCACTCTCCTCTCACAAACCCCTCGCTGATGATACACCTCCTCTACACCCCTCGCTGATGTTACACCCCTCCTCCCACACCCCTCGCTGATGTTACCCCCTCCTCCCACACCCCTCGCTGATGTTTCACTCTCCTCTCACACCCCCCGCTGATGTTACACTCTCCTCTCACACCCCTCGCTGATGTTACACTCTCCTCTCCACCCCTCGCTGATGTTACACCCCTCCTCTCACAAACCCCCCGCTGATGTTACACTCTCCTCTCACACCCCTCGCTGATGTTACACTCTCCTCTCACACCCCTCGCTGATGATACACTCTCCTCTCACACCCCTCGCTGATGTTACACTCTCCTCCCACACCCCTCGCTGATGTTACACTCTCCTCCCACCCCCTCGCTGATGTTACACTCTCCTCTCACACCCCTCGCTGATGTTAACACTTCCTTCACACCCCTCGCTGATGTTACACTCTCCTCTCACACCCCTCGCTGATGTTACACTCTCCTCTCAACCCCCCCGCTGATGTTACACTCTCCTCCCACACCCCTCGCTGATGTTACACTCTCCTCTCACACCCCTCGCTGATGTTACACTCTCCTCTCACACCCCTCGCTGATGTTAAAACTCTCCTCTCCCCCTCCCTCGCTGATGTTACACTCTCCTCTCCACCCCTCGCTGATGTTACACTCTCCTCTCACAAACCCCCCGCTGAAAGATACACTCTCCTCTCACACCCCTCGCTGATGTTACACTCTCCTCCCACACCCCTCGCTGATGTTACACTCTCCTCTCACACCCCTCGCTGATGTTACACTCTCCTCTCACACCCCTCGCTGATGTTACACTCTCCTCTCACACCCCTCGCTGATGTTACACTCTCCTCCCACACCCCTCGCTGATGTTACACTCTCCTCCCACACCCCTCGCTGATGTTACACTCTCCTCTCACACCCTCGCTGATGTTCACTCTTCCTCTCACACCCCTCGCTGATGTTTACACTCTCCTCTCACACCCCTCGTGATGTTACACTCTCCTCTACACACCCTCGCTGATGTTACACTCTCCTCTCACACCCCCGCTGATGTTTTCACCCCCACTCCTCCCACACCCCCCGCTGAGTTACCACTCTCCTCTCACACCCCTCGCTGATGTTACACCCACACTCCTCCCACACCCCTCGCTGATGTTACACTCTCCTCCCACACCCCTCGGTTATGTTACACTCTCCTCTCACACCCCTCGCTGATGTTACACTCTCCTCTACACCCTCGCTGATGTTACATCTCCTCTCACACCCCTCGCCCGATGTTTTAAAACTCTCCTCCCACACCCCTCGCTGATGTTTCACTCTCCCTCTCACACCCCTCGCTGATGTTACACTCTCCTCCCACACCCCTCGCTGATGTTTCACTCTCCTCCCACACCCCTCGCTGATGTTACACTCTCCTCTCACACCCCCCGCTGATGTTACACTCTCCTCCCACACCCCTCGCTGATGTTACAACCTCCTCTCACACCCCTCGCTGATGTTACACTCTCCTCCCACACCCCTCGCTGATGTTACACTCTCCTCTCACACCCCTCGCTGATGTTACACTCTCCTCCCACACCCCTCGCTGATGTTACACTCTCCTCCTCCAAAACCCCTCGCTGATGTTACACCCCTCCTCTCACACCCCCTCGCTGATGTTACACTCTCCTCCCACACCCCTCGCTGATGTTACACTCTCCTCTCACAAACCCCCCGCTGATTTTTACTCTCCTCCCACACCCCCCTCGCTGATGTTACACTCTCCTCTCACACCCCCCGCTGATGTTACACTCTCCTCCCACACCCCCCCGATGATGTTACACTCTCCTCTCACACCCCTCGCTGATGTTACACTCTCCTCTCACACCCCTCGCTGATGTTACACTCTCCTCTCACACCCCTCGCTGATGTTACACTCTCCTCCCACACCCCTCGCTGAAAGTTACACTCTCCTCTCACACCCCTCGCTGAATGTTTCACTCTCCTCCCCACACCCCTCGCTGATGTTACACTCTCCTCTCACACCCCCTCGCTGATGTTTTCAAAACCCCCCCTCCCACCCCCCTCGCTGATGTTACAAATCTCCTCTCACACCCCTCCTGATGTTTCACTCTCCTCCCACACCCCTCGCTGATGTTACACTCTCCTCTCACACCCCTCGCTGATGTTACACTCTCCTCCCACACCCCTCGCTGATGTTACACTCTCCTCTCACACCCCTCGCTGATGTTACACTCTCCTCTCCCCAACCCCTCGCTGATGTTTTCACTCTCCCCCACAAACCCCCCGCTGATGTTACTCCCCCTCTCACACACCCTCGCTGATGTTTTCACTCTCCTCCCACACCCCTCGCTGATGTTACAAATCTCCTCCCACACCCCTCGCTGATGTTACACTCTCCTCTCACACCCCTCGCTGATGTTTCACTCTCCTCCCACACCCTTCGCTGATGTTACACTCTCCTCTCACACCCCTCGCTGATGTTTACACTCTCCTCTCACACCCCTCGCTGATGTTACACTCTCCTCTCACACCCCTCGCTGATGTTACACTCTCCTCTCACACCCCTCGCTGATGTTACACTCTCCTCTCACACCCCTCGCTGATGTTAAAACTCTCCTCCCACAAACCCCCCGCTGATGTTACACTCTCCTCTCACACCCCTCGCTGATGTTACACTCTCCTCTCACACCCCTCGCGATGTTACACTCTCCTCCCCACCCCTCGCTGATGTTACACTCTCCCTCCAAAAACCCCTCGCTGATGTTTTCCACTCTCCTCCCACACCCCTCGCTGATGTTACAAATCTCCTCTCACACCCCTCGCTGATGTTACACTCTCCTCTCACAAACCCCCCCTGATGTTACACTCTCCTCTCACAACCCCCGCTGATGTTACACTCCCCCTCTCACACCCCTCGCTGATGTTACACCCACACTCCTCCCACACCCCTCGCTGATGTTACACTCTCCTCTCACACCCCTCGCTGATGTTACACCCACACTCCTCCCACACCCTCGCTGATGTTTACACTCTCCTCTCACACCCCTCGCTGAAAGTTACACTCACTCTCCTCCCACACCCCTCGCTGATGTTACACCCACACTTCTCCCACACCCCTTGCTGATGTTACACTCACACTCCTCCCACACCCCTCGCTGATGTTACACCTACTCTCCCACACCCCTCGCTAATGTTTTCACCACACTCCTCTCCCACACCCCTTGCTGAAGAAAACCCACACTCCTCCCACACCCCTCGCTGATGTTACACCTACACTCCCACACCCCTCGCTAATGTTACACCCACACTCCTCCCACACCCCTTGCTGATGTTACACCCACACTCCTCCCACACCCCTCGCTGATGTTACACCCACGCTCCCACACCCCCGCTATGTTACAAAAACCCCACCCCTCGCTAATGTTAAAAACCCCCACTCCTCCCACACCCCTTGCTTGTTACACCCACACTCCTCCCACACCCCTCGCTGATGTTACACTCACTCTCCTCCCACACCCCTCGCTGATGTTACACCCACACTCCTCCCACACACCTCCCACACCCCTCGTTGATGTTACACCCACTCTTCTCTCACACCCATCGCTGATGTTACACCCACACTCCTCCCACACCCCTCGCTGATGTTGCACCCACACTCCTCCCACACCCCTCGCTGATGTTACACCCACACTCCTCCCACACCCCTCGCTGATGTTACACCCACACTCCTCCCACACCCCTCGCTGATGTTACACCCACACCCCTCGCTGATGTTACACCCACACTCCTTTCACACCCCTCGCTGATGTTACACCCATACCCCCGCGGGTGTTACACCCACACTCCTTTTACACCCTCCTGATGTTACACCCACACCCTCCCACACCCCTCGCTGATGTTACACCCACACTCCTCCCACACCCGCTCGCTGATGTTACACCCACACTCCTCCCACACCCCTCGCTGATGTTACACCCACACTCCTCTCACACCCATCGCTGATGTTACACTCACACTCCTCCCACACCTTCACTGGTGTTACACCCACACTTCCTCCCACACTTTCACTGGTGTAACACCTACACTTCCTACCACATCTTCACTGGTGTAACACCTACACTTCCTCCCACACCTTCACTGGTGTTACATCCACACTTCCACACCATCACTGGTGTTACACCCACACTTCCTGCCACACTTTCACTGGTGTAACACCTACACTTCCTACCACATCTTCACTGGTGTAACACCTACACTGCCTCCCACACCTTCACTGGTGTTACACCCACACTGCCTCCCACACCTTCACTGGTGTTATACCCACACTTTCTCCCACACCTTCACTGGTGTTACACCAACACTTTCTCCCACACCGTCACTGGTGTTACACCTACACTGCCTCCCACACCTTCACTGGTGTTACACCCACACTTCCTCCCACACCTTCCCTGGTGTTACACCCACACTCCTCCCACACCTTCACTGGTGTTACACCTACACTTTCTCCCACACATTCACTGGTGTTATACCCACACTCCTCCCACACCTTCACTGGTGTTTCACCCACACTGCCTCCCACACATTCACTGGTGTTACACCCGCACTTCCTCCCACACCTTCACTAGTGTTACACCCACACTCCCACACCTTCACTGGTGTTACACCCACACTCCCCCCACACCTTCACTGGTGTTACACCAACACTTTCTCCCACACCTTCACTGGTGTTACACCCACATTTCCTCCCACACCTTCACTGGTGTTACATCCACACTGCCTCCCACATCTTTACTGGTGTTACACCCACACTGCCTCCCACACCTTCACTGGTGTTACACTCACGTTGCCTCCCACACCTTCACTGGTGTTACACTCACGCTACCTCCCACACCTTCACTGGTGTTACACCCACACTGCCTCCCACACCTTCACTGGTGTTACACCCACACTGCCTCCCACACCTTCGCTGGTGTTACACTCACGTTGCCTCCCACACCTTCACTGGTGTTACACCCACGCTGCCTCCCACACCTTCACTGGTGTTACACTCACACTGCCTCCCACACCTTCACTGGTGTTACACCCACACTTCCTCCCACACCTTCACTGGTGTTACACCCACACTGCCTCCCACACTTTCACTGGTGTTACACTCACGCTGCCTCCCACACCTTCAATGGTGTTACACCC
>NC_069405.1:39847104-39907104 GCF_026875155.1 Cherax quadricarinatus | reverse complement strand
AGAAGGGAGGCCCAACGACAATATGAAAATGACATAGCAGCGAAAGCCAAATCTTACCTGAAGCTGTTATACAGCCACATCAGGAGGAAAACAACAGTCAAGGACCAGGTAATCAGGCTAAGGAAGGAAGGAGGAGAGACAACAAGAAATGACCGTGAAGTATGCTAGGAGCTCAACAAGAGATTCAAAGAAGTGTACACAGAGGAGACAGAAGGGGCTCCAGAAAGACAGAGAAGTGGGGTACACCACCAAGTGCTGGACACATTACACACAACCGAGGAAGAAGTGAAGAGGCTTCTGAGTGAGTTAGATACCTCAAAGGCAATTGGGCCGGATAACATCTCTCTGTGGGACCTGAGAGAGGAAGCAGAGGCGCTATGTGTACCCCTAACAACAAAATTCGATACATCTATCGAAATAGGGAGATTACCTGAGGCATGGAAGACAGCAAATGTAGTCCCAGTCTTTAAAAAAGAAGACAGACATGAAGCACAAAACTACAGACCAGTGTCACTGACATGTATAGTATGCAAAGTCATGGAGAAGATTATCAGGAGAAGAGTGGTGGAACACCAAGAAAGGAATGATCTCATCAACAGCAGCCAACATGGTATCAGGGACGGGAAATCCTGTGTCACAAACCTACTGGAGTTCTATGACATGGTGACAGCAGTAAGACAAGAGAGAGAGGAGTGGGTGGATTGCATTTTCTTGAACTGCAAGAAGACGTTTGACACAGTTCCACACAAGAGATTAGTGCAAAAACTGGAGGACCAAGCAGGGATAACAGGGAAATCACTACAATGGATAAGGGAAAACTTGTCAGGAAGACAACAGCGAATCATGGTACGTGGCAAGGTGTCAGAGTGGGCACCTGTGACCAGCGGGGTCCCACAGGAATCAGTCCTAGGACCAGTGCTGTTTCTGGTATTTGCGAACGACATGCCAGAATGAATAGACTCTGAAGTGTCCCTGTTTGCAGATGACGTGAAGTTGATGAGAAGAATTCATTTGGTCGAAGACCAGGCAGAACTACAAAGGGATCCGGACAGGCTGCAGACCTGGTCCAGCAATTGGTTCCTGGAGTTCAACCCCACCAAGTGCAAAGTCATGAAGATTGGGGAAAGGCAAAGAAGGCCGCAGACGGAATACAGTCTAGGGGGCCAGAGACTACAAACCTCACTCAAGCAAAAAGATCTTTGGGTGAGTATAACACCAGGCACATCTCCTGAAGTGCACATCAACCAAATAACTGCTGCAGCATATGGGCGCCTAGCAAACCTCAGAACAGCATTCCGACATCTTAATAAGAAATCGTTCAGGACCCTGTACACCGTCTACGTTAGGCCCATATTGGAGTATGCGACACCAGTTTGGAACCCACACCTAGCCAAGCACGTAAAGAAACTAGAGAGAGTGCAAAGGTTTGCAACAAGACTAGTCCCAGAACAAAGAGGTATGTCCTACGAGGAGAGGTTAAGGGAAATCAACCTGACGTCACTGGAGGACGGGAGAGTTAGGGGGGACATGATAACGACATACAAAATACTGAGAGGAGTTGACAAGGTGGACAAAGACAGGATGTTCCAGAGATGGGACACAGCAACAAGGGGACACAGTTGGAAGTTGAAGACACAGATAAATCAGAGGGATGTTAGGAAGTACTTCTTCAGCCACAGAGTAGTCAGGAAGTGGAATAGTTTGGGAAGCGATGTCGTGGAGGCAGGATCCATACATAGCTTTAAGCAGAGGTATGATAAAGCTCATGGTTCAGGGAGAGTGACCTAGTAGCGACCAGTGAAGAGGCGGGGCCAGGAGTTTGGACTCGACCCCGGCATCCTCAACTAGGTGAGTACAACTAGGTGAGTACACACGCACACACACACACACACACACACACACACACACACACACACACACACACACACACACACACACACACACACACACACACACATACACACTAGTTACAACTCGTCACCTTAGGAGGCTTCACTACCACCCCAGGTGAACTTCCCAACCTCCAGATGTCACCAGGTGAGTGTTAGTGATTCACGTCTATGATCCGTCACAGCACTGCACACCGCGTCACAGCACCACCCACTGCGTCACAACACCATACACACTGCGTCACAGCACCACACACACTGCGTCACAGCACCACACGCTGCGTCACAGCACCATACACTGCGTCACAGCACCACACTGCGTCACAGCATCACACATTGCGTCCCAGCACCACACACTGCGTCACAGCACCACACACTGCGTCACAGCACCACACACTGCGTCACACCACCACACACTGCGTCACACCAAAGAGTCCCTTATCTGCACGGAGTTGCTGAACACCACAAATGAGGTAGTTGAAGTTCTATCAATAAAGATCGAGAACCAAAACCTAGTCATTGTGGTTGTATACAAGCCACCAGATGCAACCTCACAACAGTTCAAGGAACAGCTACTGAAAATCGATTACTGTTTGGAAAACCTTCCAGCTCCATCCCCAAACATCTTACTGCTTGGTGATTTCAACCTAAGGCATACAAAATGGAAGAATGTAGCAAATAATGTTATAGCTGAAACAATCCCCGGAGGTAGCGCAAATGAAAGGACACACACACATGAGCTACTAAGTCTCTGCGAAAAACACACCTTAAGCCAGCAGATAGTGGAGCCAACAAGACTAGAAAACACACTTGACCTTATCTTCACAAATAATGAGGACCTGATAAGAGACATAAGAATATCAAAAACAACTAATTCCGATCACAAGCTAATCGAAGTCCAGACGTACATGCATAGGGGTCCTGAACAGCAGAATGCATGTACCTGTGAAGGTGTCTTCACAAAATACAATTTCAACAACAAGAACATCAACTGGGACCAGGTAAACCATGTCCTAAACGAAACATGTTGGGAAGATGTCTTAAATGACATGGATCCAAACCAGTGCCTTGAAAGGATCAACTTCCTGTAGCCGAACGCATTTCTAGGCATATTCCCCTAAGAAAGAAGAAGAGCAGGAGTAAACTGGAGAGAAAAAGACGCTCCCTCTACAGAAGACGACGAAGAGTCACTGAGCTCCTCAGGAGTGCTAGAATATCTGATACACGAAAGGAGGCGCTGACCAGGGAAGTGGAAACTATCGAACTTAAGCTAAATGACTCTTACAGGAACCAGGAGAGGAGGCAGGAGGAGCTTAAAGCTATTAGTGAAATTGAAAGAAATTCAAAATATTTCTTTTCATATGCCAAAAACAAGGCAAATACCACATCTAGTATCGGGCCCTATACTCAGACAGGATGGGACTTACACAGATGACAACAGGAAATGAGTGAAATATTGAAATCCCAGTACGACTCTGTGTTTAGTGAACCACTAATCGGTCTGAGGATCGATGACCCAAATGATTTCTTCATGAATGAGCCTCAAAACTCCATAAATGTATGCCAGATTTCCGACATTACCCTAACTCCGATAGATTTAGAGAAAGCCATTGACAACATGCCTATGCACTCAGCCCCGGGCCCAGACTCGTGGAACTCTGTTTTCATTAAGAACTGCAAGAAACCCTCTCGCGTGCCCTAAGTACACTATGGAGGAGGAGCTTGGACATGGGTGAAATTCCACAGTCACTTAAAACAACGGATATAGCCCCACTCCATAAAGGTGGCAGCAAAGCATTAGCTAAGAACTATAGACCAATAGCTCTGACGTCCCACATCATAAAAATCTTTGAAAGAGTGCTAAGAAGCAGGATTGCAAATCACCTGGATTCCTAAAATCTGCACAATCCAGGGCAACATGGGTTCAGGGCAGGTCGCTCCTGTCTCTCACAACTACTGATCACTATGACATGGCCTTGGATGCACTGGAAGAAAATCAGAATGCAGATGTAATATACACAGACTTTGCAAAAGCATTTGACAAATGCGATCATGGCGTAATAGCCCATAAAATACGTGCTAAAGGAATAACTGGGAAAGTGGGGAGATGGATCTTCAACTTTCTAACAAATCGAACACAAAGAGTAGTGGTCAACAGAGTTAAATCGGAGGCTGCCATAGTGAAGAGCTCTGTTCCACAAGGCACAGTACTCGCCCCCATCTTATTCCTTATCCTCATATCAGACATAAACAGAGATATACACCACAGCACCGTATCATCCTTTGCGGATGATACTAGGATCTGCATGAGGCTGTCATCTGCTGAGGACGCGGTTAACGTTACTCCAAGAAGATATAAACAAAGTTTTCCAGTGGGCAACGGTAAACAATATGATGTTCAATGAGGACAAATTCCAACTACTCCGTTATGGAAAACTGGAGGAGATAATAACTAGAACAGAGTATACTACTGACTCCGGCCATACAATAGAGCGGAAAAATAATGTAAGGGACCTGGGAGTAGTAATGTCTGAGGATCTCACTTTCAAGGATCACAACAGTGCCACGATCGCACGTGCAAAGAAAATGATAGGATGGATAATGAGAACTTTCAAAACGAGAGATGCCAAGCCCATGATGATCCTTTTCAAATCACTTGTTCTCTCTAGGCTGGAATACTGCTGTACATTAACATCTCCATTCAAAGCATGTGAAATCGCAGATCTAGAGAGTGTACAGAGATCTTTTACTGCACGTATAAGTTCTGTCAAGCACCTTAACTACTGGGAACGCTTGGAAGCACTTGACTTGTACTCGTTGGAATGCAGGAGGGAGAGATATATCATAATCTACACTTGGAAAATTTGGAAGTATGGTTCCAAATCTGCACACAGAAATCACTCCCTACGAAAGTAAAAGACTGGGCAGGCGATGCAAAATGCCCCCAATAAAAAGTAGGGGCGCCATTGGTACACTAAGAGAAAACACCATAAGTGTCCGGGCCCAAAACTGTTCAACAGCCTCCCATCAAGCATTAGGGAATTGCCAATAAACCCCTGGCTGCCTTCAAGAGAGAGCTGGACAGATACCTAAAGTCAGTGCCGGATCAGCCGGGCTGTGGCTCGTACGTTGGACTGCGTGCGGCCAGCAGTAACAGCCTAGTTGATCAGGCCCTGATCCATCGGGAGGCCTGGTCATGGACCGGGCCGCGGGGGCGTTGATCCCCGGAATAACCTCCAGGTAACCTCCAGGTAACCAGGTAACACCACCACACACTGCGTCACACCACCACACACTGCGTCACACCACCACACACTGCGCCACAGCACTGCACACTGCGTCACAGCACCACACACTGTGTCACAGCACCACACACTGCGTCACAGCACCACACACTGCGTCACACCAACACACTGCGTCACAGCACCACACACTGCGTCACACCACCACACACTGCGTCACACCACCAAACACTGCGTCACAGCACCACACACTGCGTCACACCACCACACACTGCGTCACACCACCACACACTGCGCCACACCACCACACACTGCGTCACACCACCACACACTGCGTCACACCACCACATACTGCATCACAGCACCACACACTGCATCACACCACCACACACTGCGTCACACCACCACACACTGCGTTACACCACCACATACTTCGTCACAGCACCACACACTGCGTCACACAACCACACACTGCGTCACACCACCACACACTGCGTCACACCACCACATACTTCGTCACAGCACCACACACTGCGTCACACCACCACACACTGCGTCACACCACCACACACTGCGTCACACCACCACATACTGCGTCACAGCACCACACACTGCGTCACACCACACACTGCGTCACACCACCACACACTGCGTCACACCACCACATACTGCGCCACAGCACCACACACTGTGTCACACCACCACACACTGTGTCACACCACCACACACTGCGTCACACCACCACACACTGCGTCACACCACCACACACTGCGTCTAACCACCACATACTGCGTCACACCACCACACACTGTGTCACACCACCACACACTGCGTCACAGCACCACACACTGCGTCACACCACCACACACTGCGTCACACCACCACACACTGCGTCACACCACCACACACTGCGTCACACCACATACTGCTTCACACTACCACACACTGCGTCACACCACCACACACTGCGTCACACCACCACACACTGCGTCACACCACCACACACTGCGTCACACCACCACACACACTGCATCACAGCACCACACACTGCGTCACACCACCACACACTGCGTCACACCACCACACACTGTGTCACACCACCACACACTGCGTCACAGCACAACACACTGCGTCACAGCACCACACACTGCGTCACACCACCACACACTGCGTCACACCACCACACACTGCGTCACACCACCACGCACTGCGTCACACCACCACATACTGCGTCACACCACCACACACTGCGTCACACCACCACACACTGCGTCACAGCACCACACACTGCGTCACACCACCACACACTGCGTCACACCACCACACACTGAAGAAATTGAGGTGGATCTACGCCAGGACGTACATCGAGCTGGATCTACGCCAGGACGTCACATCGACCTGGACAATCTACAGTGCTACAGCTGCACTACAAGTACTCTATCACCTATGAGTGGTTGTTTGGGTGTGGGGTCCAGGTTCCAATTAACCGCCAAGCTGAATGTGAATGGTCTAACTCTCATAGCACGATAAAGAATAGGCACTCAAGTATTCAATAAGGTTTAGCAAATGGTAATCCATTGAACAAGGCGATTAACTCACTATAAGCAGGTCGAGATAGGCAACATTGCAAGGGTGGGAGTCAGGTCACAAGAGGTTGTGGACACAAGCGACAACTGAGAATCTACATTACACTCCAAGCACAAGCCACCTACTTTTCAGACACAGAATAAACCCACACATAATTCGACACATAATTACACACACACACACACACACACACACACACACACACACACACACACACACACACACACATACACATACATACACATACACACACATACATACACACACACACACACACACATACACACACACACACACATACACACACCCACATACACACATACACACACACACACACACACACACACAGCCACAGAGTAGTCAGTAAGTGGAATAGTTTGGGAAGCGATGTAGTGGAGGCAGGATCCATACATAGCTTTAAGCAGAGGTATGATAAAGCTCACGGCTCGGGGAGAGTGACCTAGTAGCGATCAGTGAAGAGGCGGGGCCAGGAGCTCGGACTCGACCCCCGCAACCTCAACTAGGTGAGTACAACTAGGTGAGTACATACACACACACACACACACACACATACACACATACACACACACACACACACACACACACACACACACACCCCCACACACACACACACACACACACACACACACACACTGTAAGTGTGGTTAAGTCCCAGGAGGTTGGGAGTCAGGTCACAAGAAGGTGTGGGCAGCCAAGGACCACTGAGACTTACCTTAAACGCACAAGCCACCTACCTTTCAGTACATAATAAACCCACACATAATTCCACACACAATTCCACATAAAATTACACACTCACACACACACACACACACACACACACACACACACACAACACACACACACACACACCACACATACACTCCCCCCTCACCACCGACATCTCACTACTTCCCCTGATCCCTCCCCTCCCTCGATCACCCTCCCCTCCCCCGTTAACCCCAAACCCTCCCCCACCCCTCCCCACTCAGCTCCCACAAAGCCACAGTTTCCTCCACAAACTTCCCCCCCCCCCACACTCTGACACACACAACTACTAACCTAACATACAGAACTACATAGGTTTCCCACTCTGAGGCAATCAGGAATAAAACAAAAATGGGTTTGCCAGAGAGCAACAAGAAAAACCAAGGAACAGGAGGAGGAAAATGCAAAGGAAGATTGGGCAGCAGAGCTCATAAAAAGGGATCATGAATGGGAAAAGAAACTAGAAGAACTTAGCATGAGAATGGAAGAGAGGATAGATATGGAAAGCAGGAAGTGGGAGGTGCATGTCAAAGCAGCAGAAGCTAGGATACAGAGTTTAGAAGAGGAATTGAAAAATCTGAAACAGCCTAAAGAACTAAAGAACATTTTGGGATTGACAACAGAGACTGCTACCTCAGCCACAAATAAGGGGACTGTAGGGAAAGAAGGGGCACAACTGCATGGAGATGCTCTATCAGAGGAGACTGTAGCAAATGAAAGAGCTAAGCTTTATGTGGAGGCCTAACAGACAACAAAAGAGCCCAAGGAAAGCCGAGAAGGAAAATGACAGGCCACTGAGCCCAAGTACATTAGCCAGTGAAACTGATGAAAGGAAAGCTGCAGTGGAGGAAACCAAATTAAATGAGGGGATACACGGGGATATGCAGTGGGAGAATGAAAGGGTGAGGTCAGTCTTTGTGTATGGGCTCCAGGAAGTCGAAGGGGAAACATATGAAGCAAGAAAACAAGGGGAAAAAAAAGCAATTGAAAGCATCATGAAAGCAATAGAAGACGATATGACCCAGCTGGAAAATTATCGGAGAATAGCGGGGTTTGTAAAAAAAAGAACCCGGCCAGTGAGAGTGACCTTCAAGGCAGAAGCGACTCGGACCAGGATCCTGCAGGAGAAAGCACGATTAAGGGACATGACGGCATACAGGAAAGTGTATCTCGACCGCGACAGAACACAAGAAGAAAGGAAGAAACTGAGAGAGATGGTACAAAGGCGAAAGGAGGAAAGAGAGGGGGATGGAGAAGACAGACAGGAGATCCCAGACCCAGGAAGAAGATCAAATACAGCCTCCCTCACAACTTTCTATAGAAGCCTCCCAACCAGGTCAACCCCAGTGCAACCAAACACTCTAAATCAAAACACCCATGCCACATCCAATGCCCCCACCCACTACATTACAAACTTCAACCCCCACAGCAACAACCCATAGTTCCTTACCAGGTCTCCCACTTCCCCAACCCCAATATACTTCCCAGACCACGTCTTAGAAAAGAAGTTGAAGGTGTGGTATACAAATGCAGATGGAATAACAAACAAGTATGAGGAGTGGCACGAAAGAATCAAAGAGACATCCCCAGACATAATAGCACTCACAGAAACAAAACTCACCAGAATAATAACAGATTCAATCTTTCCATCTGGATATCAAATCTTCAGGAAAGACAGAGGGAGGAGAGGGGGAGAAGGAGTTGCACTGCTCATTAAAAACCAGTGGGGTTTGAGAAAATGGAAGGAATGGATGGCATGGGCGAGAGGGACTACTTAGTAGGAACAATCCAGTCTGAGGGACATAAGGTGATAATTGCAGTAATGTACAACCCACCACAGAACTGCAGGAGGCCAAGAGAAGAATACGATGAGAGCAACAGAGCAATGATCAACACACTAGCCGAGGTGGGCCCGGAGAGCACACATGGGGGGAGCAAAGTTACTAGTTATGGGTGATTTCAATCACAAGGAGATTGACTGGGAAAAACCTGGAGCCCCATGGGGGTCCCGAAACATGGAGAGCCAAGATGATGGATGTGGTACTGGAAAAACCCCATGCATCAACATGTTAGAGACACTACCAGAGAGAGGAGGGAAAGGGTGAACCAGCAAGGTTGGACCTTGTATTCACCATGAGTAGTTCGGACATCGAGGGTATCATGTATGAAAGGCCCCTGGGAGCTAGTGATCATGTGGTTCTGTGCTTCGACTACATAGTTGAGCTCCAAGTGGAGAGAGTAGCAGGAATAGGCTGGGAAAAACCAAACTACAAAAGGGGGAACTACTCAGGCATGAGGAGCTTCCTTCAAGACATTCAGTGGGAGAGGGAACTGACAGGAAAACCAGTACAAGAAATGATGGACTTGTAGCAACAAAATGCAAGGAGGCAGAGGAGAGGTTTGTTCCCAAGGGAAACAGAAATAATGGGAAGAACAGAACGAGTCCTTGGTTCACCCAAAGGTGTAGGGAGGCAAAAACTAGGTGTTCTAGAGAATGGAAAAGGTACAGAAGACAGAGAACTCAGGAAAATAAAGAAATCAGCCGAAGAGCCAGAAACGAATATGCACAGATAAGAAGGGAGGCTCAGAGACAATATGAAAATGACATAGCATCAAAAGTAAAGACTGACCCGAAGCTGTTGTACAGCCACATCAGGAGGAAAACAACAGTCAAGGACCAGGTAATCAGACTGAGGAAGGGTGATGGGGAATTCACAAGAAACGACCGAGAGGTATGTCAGGAGCTCAACACAAGATTTAAAGAGGTATTTACAGTGGAAACCAGTAGGACTCCAAGAAATCAGAACAGGGGGGCACACCAGCAAGTGCTGGATGAGGTACATATAACTAAGGAGGTGAACAAGCTGCTATGCGAACTTGACACCTCAAAGGCGGTGGGACCAGACAACATCTCTCCATGGGTCCTTAAAGAGGGAGCAGAGATATTGTGTGAGCCATTAACAAAGATCTTCAACACATCATTTGAAACTGGGCAACTCCCTGAGGTATGGAAAATGGCAAATGTAGTCCCAATTTTTAAAAAGGGAGACAGACATGAGGCACTAAACTACAGACCTGTATCACTAACGTGTATAGTATGCAAGGTCATGGAGAAGATCATCAGGAGGAGAGTGGTGGGGCACCTGGAAAGAAACAAGTGTATAATTGACAACCAGCACGGTTTCAGGGAAGGAAAATCCTGTGTCACAAACCTACTAGAGTTTTATGACAAGGTGACAGAAGTAAGACAAGAGAGAGAGGGGTGGATTGACTGCGTATTTTGGACTGCAAGAAGGCTTTCGACACAGTTCCTCACAAGAGGTTACTGCAAAAGCTAGAGGACCAGGCACACATAACAGGAAAGGCACTGCAATGGATCAGAGAATATCTGACAGGGAGGCAACAACGAGTCATGGTACGCGACGAGGTGTCAGAGTGGGCGCCTGTGACAAGCGGGGTTCCACAGGGGTCAGTCCTAGGACCTGTGCTGTTCTTGGTATACGTGAACGACATAATGGAAGGGATAGACTCAGAAGTGTCCTTGTTTGCAGATGATGTGAAGTTAATGAGAAGAATCGAATCGGACGAGGATCAGGCAGGACTACAAGAGATCTGGGAAGGCTACAAGCCTGGTCCAGCAACTGGCTCCTTGAATTTAACCCTGCCAAATGCAAAGTCATGAAGATTAGGGGAAGGGCAAAGAAGACCGCAGACACAATATAGTTTAGATGGCCAAAGACTGCAAACCTCACTCAAGGAAAAAGATCTGGGGGGAGTATAACACCGAGCATATCTCCTGAGGCGCACATCAACCAGATAACTGCTGCAGCATACGGGCGCCTGGCAAACCTACGGATAGCGTTCCGATACCTCAGTAAGGATTCGTTTAAGACTCTGTACACCATCTACGTCAGGCCCATACTGGAGTATGCAGCACCAGTTTGGGAAACCACACCTAGTCAAGCACGTCAAGAAAATAGAGAAAGTGCAAAGGTTTGCAACAAGACTAGTCCCAGAGCTACGGGGATTGTCCTATGAAGAAAGGTTGAGGGAAATCGGCCTGACGACACTGGAGGCCAGGAGGGTCAGGGGAGACATGATAACGACATATAAAATACTGCGCGGAATAGACGAGGTGGACAAAGACGGGATGTTCCAGAGAAGGGACACAGACACAAGACGTCACAATTGGAAGTTGAAGACTCAGATGAATCAAAGGGATGTTAGAAGTATTTCTTCAGTCATAGAGTAGTCAGGCCATGGAATAGCCTAGAAAGTGATGTGGTGGAGGCAGGAACCATACATAGTTTTAAGGCGAGGTATGATAGAGCTCATGGGGCAGGGAGAGAGAGGACCTAGTAGCAATCAGCGAAGAGGCGGGGCCAGGAGCTGTGACTCGACCCCTGCAACCACAAATAGGTGAGTACAAATAGGTGAGTACACACTACGTCACACCACCACACCACTGCGTCACACCACTATCGCTTGCACCCAGTGAAAGTATTCCCGCTCCCACTTTCTATGCCAAACTCAATGTTGAGTGTTTGCATATAAAAATGATCATCATCCTCATCATCATTTATATTATTATTATTATTATTATTATTATTATTATTACTATTATTATTATTATTATTATTATTGCATTTGCTGTTGTTGTTGTTATTGCTATTATTATGATTTGATTGGTGTATTATTAGTATTGTTGCTGTTGTTGGTCTTCTTTCTAATAATAATAATAATAATAATAATAATAATAATAATAATATTATTATTATTATTATTATTATTATTATTATTATTATTATTATTATTATTATTAAATTCATGCAGAATTGCTAAGGCCAGTGGATGTTATTCAGCGTCTTCGTAATGAGGATTGATCCAGTTTCCTTGGATCAAGAGCCCTTCACTAGCCCCAAGATATTCATCTTAAAGAGAATTTATTCTTCTTGTATCCTTTTGCTAGTTGGGGAAGAAGTGGAATAAATTTCTTAGAAAATTCTTTGAGACCCGTAGTAACTGCAGCTCTGCTGGACCTATGATGGTGTCGTAGCTGATGAGCCCTTGATGGTGTCGTAGCTGATGAGCCCTTGATGGTGTCGTAGCTGATGACCTTTGATGTGTCGTAGCTGATGAGCCTTTGATGGGTTGTCGTAGCTGAGAGCCTTTGATGGTGTCGTAGCTGATGAGCCTTTGATGGTGTCGTAGCTGATGAGCCCTTGATTTGGGGTCGTAGCTGATGAGCCTTTGATGGTGTCGTAGCTGATGAGCCTTTGATGGTGTCGTAGCTGATGAGCCTTTGATGGTGTCGTAGCTGATGAGCCTTTGATGGTGTCGTAGCTGATGAGCCTTTGATGGTGTCGTAGCTGATGAGGGCCCTTTTTATGGTGTCGTAGCTGATGAGCCTTTGATGGTTTGTAACTGATGAGCCTTTGATGGTTTTCGTAGCTGATGAGCCTTTGATGGTGTTGTAACTGATGAGCCTTTGTGGTGTCGTAGCTGATGAGCCTTTGATGGTGTCGTAGCTGATGAGCCTTTGATGGTGTCGTAGCTGATGAGCCTTTGATGGTGTCGTAGCTGATGAGCCTTTGATGGTGTCGTAGCTGATGAGCCTTTGATGGTGTTGTAATGATGAGCCTTTGATGGTGTCTAGCTGATGAGCCTTTGATGGTGTCGTAAACTGATTGAGCCTTTGATGGTGTCGTAGCTGATGAGCCTTTTATGGTGTCGTAGCTGATGAGCCTTTGATGGTGTCGTAACTGATGAGCCTTTGATGGTGTCGTAGCTATGAGCCTTTGATGGTGTCGTAGCTGATGAGCCTTGGGTGGGTCGTAGCTGATGAGCCTTTGATGGTGTCGTAACTGATGAGCCTTTGATGGTGTCGTAGCTGATGAGCCTTTGATGGTGTCGTAGCTGATGAGCCTTTGATGGTGTCGTAGCTGATGAGCCTTTGATGGTGTCGTAGCTGATGAGCCTTTGATGGTGTTGTAGCTGATGAGCCTTTGATGGTGTCGTAGCTGATGAGCCTTTGATGGTGTTGTAACTGATGAGCCTTTGATGGTGTTGTAACTGATGAGCCTTTGATGGAATACTTGACGATATTCTTATTGTTCTACTGAAGTCTCCCACCTCAGGATGACACTACTGAAGTCTCCCAGCTCAGGCACTACTGAAGTCACCCAGCTCAGACACTACTGAAGTCTCCCACCTCAGACACTACTGAAGTCTCCCACCTCAGACACTACTGAAGTCTCCCACCTCAGACACTACTGAAGTCTCCCACCTCAGACACTACTGAAGTCTCCCACCTCAGACACTACTGAAGTCTCCCACCTCAGAGACTACTGAAGTCTCCCACCTCAGACACTACTGAAGTCTCCCACCTCAGACACTACTGAAGCCTCCCACCTCAGACACTACTGAAGTCTCCCACCTCAGACACTACTGAAGTCTACCACCTCAGACACTACTGAAGTCTCCCACCTCAGACACTACTGAAGTCTACCACCTCAGACACTACTGAAGTCTCCCACCTCAGACACTACTGAAGTCTCCCACCTCAGACACTACTGAAGTCTACCACCTCAGACACTACTGAAGTCTCCCACCTCAGACACTACTGAAGTCTACCACCTCAGACACTACTGAAGTCTACCACCTCAGACACTACTGAAGTCTCCCACCTCAGGATGACACTACTGAAGTCTCCCAGCTCAGGCACTACTGAAGTCACCCAGCTCAGACACTACTGAAGTCTCCCAGCTCAGGCACTACTGAAGTCACCCAGCTCAGACACTACTGAAGTTTACCACCTCAGACACTACTGAAGTCTCCCACCTCAGACACTACTGAAGTCTCCCACCTCAGACACTACTGAAGTCTACCACCTCAGACACTACTGAAGTCTCCCACCTCAGGATGACACTACTGAAGTCTCCCACCTCAGACACTACTGAAGTCTACCACCTCAGACACTACTGAAGTCTCCCACCTCAGGATGACACTACTGAAGTCTCCCACCTCAGACACTACTGAAGTCTACCACCTCAGACACTACTGAAGTCTACCACCTCAGACACTACTGAAGTCTCCCACCTCAGGATGACACTACTGAAGTCACCCAGCTCTGACACTACTGAAGTCTCCCAGCTCAGGCACTACTGAAGTCACCCAGCTCAGACACTACTGAAGTCTACCACCTCAGACACTACTGAAGTCTACCACCTCAGACACTACTGAAGTCTCCCACCTCAGGATGACACTACTGAAAATCACCCAGCTCTGACACTACTGAAGTCTCCCAGCTCAGGCACTACTGAAGTCACCCAGCTCAGACACTACTGAAGTCTCCCAGCTCAGGCACTACTGAAGTCACCCAGCTCAGACACTACTGAAGTCTACCACCTCAGACACTACTGAAGTCTCCCACCTCAGACACTACTGAAGTCTACCACCTCAGACACTACTGAAGTCTACCACCTCAGACACTACTGAAGTCTACCACCTCAGACACTACTGAAGTCTCCCACCTCAGACACTACTGAAGTCTCCCACCTCAGACACTACTGAAGTCTACCACCTCAGACACTACTGAAGTCTACCACCTCAGACACTACTGAAGTCTAAACCCCCTCAGACACTACTGAAGTCTCCCACCTCAGACACTACTGAAGTCTACCACCTCAGACACTACTGAAGTCTACCACCTCAGACACTACTGAAGTCTCCCACCTCAGACACTACTGAAGTCTCCCACCTCAGACACTACTGAAGTCTACCACCTCAGACACTACTGAAGTCTACCACCTCAGACACTACTGAAGTCTACCACCTCAGACACTACTGAAGTCTCCCACCTCAGACACTACTGAAGTCTACCACCTCAGACACTACTGAAGTCTACCACCTCAGACACTACTGAAGTCACCCAGCTCAGACACTACTGAAGTCTACCACCTCAGACACTACTGAAGTCTACCACCTCAGACACTACTGAAGTCTCCCACCTCAGACACTACTGAAGTCTCCCACCTCAGACTCTACTGAAGTCTACCACCTCAGACACTACTGAAGTCTCCCACCTCAGACACTACTGAAGTCTACCACCTCAGACACTACTGAAGTCTACCACCTCAACACTACTGAAGTCTCCCACCTCAGGAGACACTACTGAAGTCTCCCAGCTCAGGCACTACTGAGTCACCCAGCTCAGACACTACTGAAGTCTCCCAGCTACGGCACTACTGAAGTCACCCAGCTCAGACACTACTGAAGTCTACCACCTCAGACACTAACCCGAAGTCTCCCACCTCAGACACTACTGAAGTCTACCACCTCAGACACTACTGAAGTCTACCCACCTCAGACACTACTGAAGTCTACCACCTCAGACACTACTGAAGTCTCCCACCTCAGACACTACTGAAGTCTACCACCTCAGACACTACTGAAGTCTACCACCTCAGACACTACTGAAGTCTCCCACCTCAGACACTACTGAAGTCTCCCACCTCAGACACTACTGAAGTCTCCCACCTCAGACACTACTGAAGTCTCCCACCTCAGACACTACTGAAGTCTCCCACCTCAGACACTACTGAAGTCTCCCACCTCAGACACTGCTGAAGTCTACCACCTCAGACACTACTGAAGTCTCCCACCTCAGACACTACTGAAGTCTACCACCTCAGACACTACTGAAGTCTCCCACCTCAGACACTACTGAAGTCTCCCACCTCAGGATGACACTACTGAAGTCTCCCACCTCAGACACTACTGAAGTCTACCACCTCAGGCTGACACATTTCAACACTATGCGACCCATCTTGAGCGATAAAAATATCACAGGAAAACAAAGATATCTTTAGCTTCCACTGTATAGCTGTCACATAGAACAGGATAGCAGCATCCGGTTCGGTTAAACAGAAAATATATAAAGACAAAGTTTGTAGATGAATGGTTCAAGAACCGACATTTGTAAATTAGACACATGTGAAACCTTGGGGAATCTTTATTGGGGAAAAACGTTTCCCCACACAGGGGGACGGGTGAAGCACTGTGTGGCGAAACGTTTCCCAATAAGATACCCAAATTTTGCACATGTGTCAATTTTTTCAACATGGGGTTTCTCTGAACATTCATCTACAAACCTTCAGACACTGAACTTTTTGGGGGATCTTAATACTTGGATTTCTTCGCTTGCCTAATTTTTGGGCACGCCCTACTTCAACTTGAATAAGTGTTACACTCCCTCTGACTGCTTCCCCTCTCCTCCAACGGTTTTAAGCCCCTTCTAAGAAAAAAACAAAGAACAAGGAACACTGCAAAAGGGGCCTATGGCCATGCGAAAAAGGTCCCAACCCCTACCGGTTTAAAACCAATGCCCAAAACCTAGTCGGGTCAGGTCCATAATTTAAGGGGGGAAACCCGGGCAACGACCTGTTAGCACAACTATCGGGTCTAACCAAAACCCCCCACATTACTCTGATTTACCCAAACCCTATTTTTAAACTACACAACGTTCTGGCCTTTATAACGTATTTGGGGATTTGTTCCCCCAACCCACAACTCTTTTCCCAAACCGTTCTTTCCTTAAACCTCCTGTCTGAATTTTTCCAATTAAAAACCCTTGTTTGGTAAACACATAGCAAATTAGAAAACTTTTTTCCGAAAATTTCCCCACACAGTAGGCTTCTTCAGTCGAATACAAAAGTAGGCAGGAACATGAGAGTGAAGACGATGAATCAGCCCTCACCCTTAAAGTCGAGTTTGAGGGTTTTTCAGTCCCCCTCGGCCGGAGAAGTTTTGTTCCCCATCAGGAACATTGAAGAACAAGCGACAGTGCGGAGACTTAAATCTGTCGGAAAGGGGAGGTGCGGGTAGAGTAGTGGGAGTGTAGATAGTGGAGGCCACTGAGAGGGTCATTCCCTTCCCGATCCAAAACTTTCACTTTAAAAAACTTGTCCAAAATGTTTTTTGTACCAAGAGCCCCCGTTTGCAGTGTCTACAAAAATGAACATCAAAAAGGTATACAATACCGACAGGTTGTTAGGTAACACATATGCAACGTTTTACAACTTTATTCCCAAACGTTTCGCCTACACAGTAGGCTTCTTCAGTCGAATACAGAAAGTAGGCAGGAACAGTAGAGATGTGAAGACGATGTAATCAGTCCATCACCCTTAAAGTCGTAGAATTTGAGGTTGTCAGTCCCTCGGCCTGGAGAAGTTCAGTTCCATAGTCAGGAACTATCTGAAGAACAAGCGACAGTGCGGAGACTTAAATACTGTCGGAAGGAGAGGTGCAGGGTAGTAGTAGTGGTAGTAGTAGTAGTAGTGAGAGGCCACTGAGTCCTGTCTAGGCTAGATATTTTCAGCACACTATTTACATCCCCTTTATTTATTCCTGTCTTCCATTTATACACCTCAATCATATCCCCCCTAATTCTACGTCTTTCTAGAGAGTGCAGTTTCAGGGCCCTTAGTCTATCCTCATAGGGAAGGTTTCTGATACATGGGATCATCTTTGTCATCCTCCTTTGTACATTTTCCAGAGAATTTATATCCATTCTGTAATACGGTGACCAAAACTGTGGCAGCATAATCTAAATGAGGCCTAACCAAGGATGTATAGAGTTGAAGAACAACCTGAGGACTCCTATTATTTATGCTTCTTGATATGAAGCCAAGGATTCTATTAGCTTTATTGCGAACACTTATGCACTGTTGTCTTGGTTTCAGATTACTGCTAACCAGAACTCCTAAATCTTTTTCGCAATCCGTAATATTAAGATCTACTTTATTAGTTTATATGTGGCATGGTTATTGTCCTGTCCAACATTTAGAAACTTTGCATTTGTCTATATTAAACTGCATCTGCCACTTCTCCGACCACTGCATCATTTCTATTCAAATCTTCCTGGAGTGCTCGAATGCCCCTCGTCAGAATGAATTCGACGGCCTATTTTGGTGTCATCGGCAAACTTGCCGATGTCGCTCTTTATGCCCTCATCTATGTCGTTTATGTAGATTGTGAACAGCAGGGGGCCCAACACTCACCCCTGTGGAACACCGCTCGTGACGCTTTCCCCACTCTGATTTCTCCCCATTTATGCAAACTCTCTGCTGCCTATTTGTCAACCATGCCTCTATCCGGGAAAAAATTTCTCCTCCTATTCCATGTGCTTTAATTTTCCTCAATAGTCTCTGATGTGGGACCCTGTCAAAAGCCTTACTGAAGTCCATATACACAATATCATATCATTACCATGATCTACCTCCTCAAATACCTTAGTGAAAAAAGTTAATAAATTCGTAAGGCAGGAACGCCCCTTTGTAAAACCATGCTGAGATTCGTTGATTAATTTATGCTTTTAAAGTGGCTACGAACTGCCTCGGCAATTATTGATTCCATAAATTTTCCCACTATGGAGGTTAGGCTTATTGGTCTATAGTTCGAAGCTAAGGACCTGTCACCTGTTTTGAAAATGGGTATCACATTTGCCATTTTCCATTTATCTGGCACCATGCCAGTTTGTAGTGATATGTTGAAAAGATTAGCCAAAGGTGTGCTAAGCTCCTCTTTACATTCCTTTAGAACCCTTGCATACAGTTCATCAGGCCTGGGATTTGTTAGGTTTTAATTTATCTATTTGCCTAAGGAACCATGTCACTTGTGACCCTAATAGTGCACAGTTTATTATCGTCCTGTTCTACATAATTTATCATTACTGGAATATCGCTTGGGATCCTCCTGTGTAAAAAACTGAGAGGAAGTATGTGTTAAAAATTCTACACATTTCCTTATCACTGTCAGTGAGCTGACCCGAGGGAACTTTTGAGTGGGCCTATCTTTTCCCTGATCTTACTTCTGTATACCTGAAAGAATCCTTTTGGGTTAGTCTTCGATTCTTTTGCAACTTTAACCTCATAATCTCTTTTTGCTTTTCTAATTCCCTTTTTTATTTTTCTCTTTAACTGAATATATCGATTTCTCAATTGCCCCTCTCCTCTTTTGATTTGCCTATATATGCCTCTCTTTTGACCAATCAGATATTTTAATCTATTGTTCATTGCCATTTAGGATCATTTTTGTTTGATCTGATTTCCCTATTTGGAACATAATTTGACTGAGCAGCTAGAACTATGCCCTGGAAAGCAATCATATCGGCAACCATCACCACCTACCTGACCCTTAGTCAGGTCATTCCAGTTCAGCCCACCTAAGTAATTTTTCAGTCCTATGAAATCAGCCAAGCGAAAGTCAGGGACGGAGACTTGATTGCCATTATTAGGGGAATTCCATGATATATTAAAACTGAGTGATTTGTGATCACTCTCCCCAAGCTCATCATTAACCTCAAGATTATTAATTAGTGTTTCCCTACTGGCAAGAACCAAGTCAAGGAGGTTATTTCCCCTAGTTGGCTCTGTCACAAACTGTTTTAAAAAACAATCCTGGATCGTATCAAGAAAGTCACCCGACTCTAAATTTCCTGTCAAATTGCTCCAGTCAATCTGTCTATAGTTGAAATCTCCCATTAGCACAACATTTTCGTATGTAGATGCCTTACGAATTTCGTCCCATAGAAGTTTACTGCACTCCTTATCAAGATTTGGGGCCCTCAGCACGTATGCCGTATTCTATTCAAGATTGATGGACTGACCACATCGACTCAAGGTTGAGGGACTGATTATCTCATTCTCCTCCTATTCTTCAAGATTCTCCTTTGTATGGACTGATGAAGCCACTGTGTGGCGAAACGTTTCCTCAATAAAGATACCCAAGGGTTGCACATGTGTCTAATTTATCATAAAGACAAAGTAAACGGTATTCAGGTCAGATTTCTTTTATCGTGGGAACATTCAGATAAACACAAATGCAGTATAATGTGATCCTTTATTTACAACGTTTCACCCACACAGTGGGCTTTTTCAAGTCACACACGGATCTACCTGGGGTTGGAAGGTACGAGAGTATTTATAGTCATGTTCATCGCTATCCCACATAAGAACATAGAACACTGCAGAAGGTCTACTCTCAACTTGTCCAATACCCCTGCCAAGCTACCCAAGACTCTATAACCCCACCCGGTAGATCATCAGATGCAGCATTCTCCACCTGACCTCAACATTCTGAACATGACTATAAATACTCTCGTACCTTCCAACCCCAGGTAGATCCGTGTGTGACTTGAAAAAGCCCACTGTGTGGGTGAAACGTTGTCAATAAAGGATCACATTATACTGCATTTGTGTTTATATTTCCACTGTGTCGGTATTTTATACCATTTATTTCCAACATTCAGATAAGTTTACAATTAGTAGTCATTAGGTGTGAGTTGTACATGAATGGTATACAATACCGACATGATAATAATTGAACATTGAAATGGTATAAAATACCGACAGGTTGCATATGTGTCTTATGTTGTTAGGTAAGACACATATGCAACAGTTAGGTATCTTTATTATGAAACGTTTCGCCTACACAGTAGGCTTCTTCAGTCAAGTACAGAAAAGTTGATAGAAGCAGAAGATACTTGAAGACGATGTAATCAGTCCATCACCCTTAAAGTTTTGAGGTGGTCAGTCCCTCAGTCTGGAGAAGAGCATTGTTCCAGACTGAGGGACTGACCACCTCAAAACTTTAAGGGTGATGGACTGATTACATCGTCTTCAAGTATCTTCTGCTTCTATCAACTTTTCTGTACTTGACTGAAGAAGCCTACTGTGTAGGCGAAACGTTTCATAATAAAGATACCTAACTGTTGCATATGTGTCTTACCTAACAACCTGTCGGTATTTTATACCATTTTAATGTCCATATGTGTCTTACCTAACATGATAATAATTAAACACGTGTGCAACATCTGGGTATGTTCATTGTAGACGTTTCGCCATCCAGTGGCTTTATCAATACAAATTCGAGAACATAATTTAAAGGCCGAAGAACTATATACAAAAGATGAGGTAATCAGTCCCTCAGCCTTGTAGTTAGTGTGACTAGCACCGTAATCGTGAAGATGCTGGAGCACAGGCAAGAAGGCTGGCACCTGTATACAGTAACATACCCAGATGTTCCACATGTGTTTAATTTTTCACAATGTATGATAATTTGTAGAATTGTATTTCTGTTTACCTATACCTGAATAAACTTACAAACAATTCCTACTTTAATGTTTTCACGTGCTGACACGCGCGTCCTTTCCCAGTATACACAGTTGGGATCTTTGACAAGGTCAGCACACTGAAAGCACAAGAGAGCGCCCAGACATCGTCATCAGCAAAACTAAGACAGCACGCGTGGTTGTAGGTGCAATTATTTATGGGGTGGACAGGTGAGCTAGCTGAAGCCTCGTTAAAACGGACACCAAGAGCTCCATTGAGCAGGTCATCATGTGACTAAGACCAGCGTCAGGAAACTCCTCTCTTCCGTCTCTAAGATGAAACAATAATATACTGTTGGATAATGGAATTCCATAGTAGCGTCACTGAAGCTAAAACATTGTGCAGTTTTAAAAATAGCTTAGACAAACACACGAGTGGGTGTGAGTTGGACTTGACTAGCTTGTGGTAATAAGTTTGATGCAATGCTCCTTCCTTTATAAGTGAATGTGACTTGGTCCTGACTAGCTTAGGCCAGTAGATTACTTGGACCTGCTTAGCATGGGCCAGTATGCCTGCTGCAGTGCTTCTTCTTTCTTATGTTCTTGTGCAGCAATGAACAATACAAGTCACAATAATTTGGCTGTTTTAATTTTCAAGGCTTGAATAATAAGGTATCAAAAGCACCTCAATGGAACTGAGTCATTTTGACTTTTTTGGGGGTTATCCTGGGTAATTTACATTATGTATGATAATTGTACTTACGTGTACCTGAGCCTAAATAAACTTACTAATCACAAGTCTCACGAAATCGTAATAACACGATTGCAAGCAAACCACGGAACTGGTGGGATTTAAGCCAATGCCCTGGAGTTTTACAACTCACTTGCCATGGGTCGAACCCCACCCGTTCCCTGGTTTGTTTACTAATCACAAAATTTTCACACCTTTGAAAGAGAAGGTAACGCTGGAGATAAATGGTATAAAACACCGCCAAGATGGAAACAAACAGAAAAGCAGATAACGTTTCTGTCCGTCCCGAGCCACTGGCAGGTTGCAGCTAGCTTGACAATGGTCCAAGCTATTTGTTGCAACGGTACTACAGTGGATTAGTGGATTCCTGACCTAGCCACGAGGGAGACAAAAGATGACAGGAATGTAGGTCAATGGTTAGAACATAAGAATATAAGAAAGGAAGAACACTGCAGCAGGCCTACTGGCCAATGCGAGGTAGGTCCAAGGCTGATTTACCTGACGAGGTTGTCCCAACCTAGTCAGGTAAATCAGACACATGTGCAACATCTGAGTGTCTTTACTGAGGAAAGATTTCTTCAATAAAGACACCCAGGTGTTGCACATGTGTCTAATTTACCAAAAGATTTCCGAGTCAGGTAATACTCACAGTATTTCGGTGTTCTCGTAGCAAGCAGCTGATGCAGCTCACCTCCAAGCAACTAGCTGTCCCTCGCGAGATGTGGCTAGTATAACAACGTAGCGAGTATCGCGATTAGTGGACGGAGGTTCGAGCCTCCGCCACTACTTTTCACTGAATGACCCACACCAATTTTTCTTATTTTTCTTTCTTTTTTATATTATTTGTAAAAAAAATTAAAGGTCCGAAAACACCGTGGGATACCTGACCTTCAAGTTACCAAAACAAGGTCTGGTCTCTCTTCTTTCAACTCTCCTTTGGAATAAATTTAATACTAATCTCTTCTGAGTTCGTATTGTAAACTCCAGCACTCTGAGTT
Organism: Cherax quadricarinatus; assembly: GCF_026875155.1. NCBI lineage: Eukaryota > Metazoa > Arthropoda > Malacostraca > Decapoda > Parastacidae > Cherax > Cherax quadricarinatus. Next base: position 39,883,759 of record NC_069405.1, on the reverse strand, counting down.
GCCACTCTGAATTCAAAGCCTTTCCAGGGACTAACTTTTCCAGGGGCTAATTTTTCCTGGGCTCTAAAACAAATCAAAGCATCGTGCTTGTTAAAATAAACAATTCACTGTACTTTCACCGACTATTTTTAGTAGACATCTGTAATATTCCAGACTGTAACACCCTAGACTGTAACTTAATAATAATAATAATAATAATAATAATAATAATAATAATAATAATAATAATAATAATAATAATAATAATAATAATTATTATTATTATTATTATTATTATCATTATTATTATTATTATCATTATTATTATTATTAGTATTAGTATTATCACTGTCATTATTACAAAATTTAAGGGGTTTGGTTAGGCAAGATTTATCAGAAAAGAGGACAAGTACTTAAAGGGATGATACGACACATGGGGAAAGGAGAAGCAAGACACTTGCACTACTGGTTCACTAAGACAGTGTCACGTAACACACACAAACACAGTCCCAATGATCGCTGTTGTTTTCTCTGTGTACTCGCTGCCTGGTACTGGAAGGTCTTGGTAACTCGAGTCTTCTCCATCAGGCAGTTCGTATTTCTTCCAGTCACATTCCAAGAATGTCAGTCATATTGACTGGGAATATGACCAAGGAGGCCATGGAATATGACTGGAAGTATGGCCAGGCAGGTCTCAGAATGTGACTGGAAGTATGATCTAACATTCTTGGAATGTGACTGGAAATACGACCTGACATTCTTGGAATGTGACTGAAAGAAATATGACCTGAGAGCATTAGCATATGCCTATAACTACTTTCTAGTAGGCCTTGGAATCTGACGTCAACAGACTGACCTTGATTAATTGACTGGAAGGACAGCAAGTAAGCCAGTGTGTTCTGACTTTAAAATAAGATACGACAAATTTTATTCGAATATGTTACAAATCATTTTAAATATAGCAAAAATCTGTATAATGGACACAGGACACAGATGCTGAAGGTGTAGATAATGTATCATTGTAGATGACACAACACAAGAAAGTGTCTACATCTTAGCACAACAATGTGTCCTCATTTAACACAAGACAATGTGTCCTCATCTGAGACAAGACAATGTGTCCTCATCTTACACAAGACGATGTGTCTTCATCTGACACAAGACAATGTGTCCTCATCTGACACAAGACAATGTGTCCTCATTTAACACAAGACAATGTGTCCTCATCTGAGACAAGACAATGTGTCCTCATCTTACACAAGACAATGTGTCTTCATCTGACACAAGACAATGTGTCCTCATCTGACACAAGACAATGTGTCCTCATCTGACACAAGACAATGTGTCCTCATCTGACACAAGACAATGTGTCCTCATCTTACACAAGACAATGTGTCTTCATCTGACACAAGACAATGTGTCCTCATCTGACACAAGACAATGTGTCTTCATCTGACACAAGACAATGTGTCCTCATCTGACACAAGACGATGTGTCTTCATCTGACACAAGACAATGTGTCTTCATCTGACACAAGACAATGTGTCTTCATCTGACACAAGACGATGTGTCTTCATCTGACACAAGACGATGTGTCTTCATCTGACACAAGACAATGTGTCTTCATCTGACACAAGACAATGTGTCTTCATCTGACCACAAGACAATGTGTCTTCATCTGACACAAGACAATGTGTCTTCATCTGGACACAAGACAATGTGTCTTCATCTGACACAAGACAATGTGTCTTCATCTGACACAAGACAATGTGTCTTCATCTGACACAAGACAATGTGTCTTCATCTGACACAAGACAATGTGTCCTCATCTGACACAAGACAATGTGTCCTCATCTTACACAAGACAATGTGTCTTCATCTGACACAAGACAATGTGTCCTCATCTGACACAAGACAATGTGTCCTCATCTGACACAAGACAATGTGTCCTCATCTGACACAAGACAATGTGTCCTCATCTGACACAAGACAATGTGTCCTCATCTGACACAAGACGATGTGTCTTCATCTGACACAAGACAATGTGTCTTCATCTGACACAAGACAATGTGTCTTCATCTGACACAAGACGATGTGTCTTCATCTGAACAAGACGATGTGTCTTCATCTGACACAAGACAATGTGTCTTCATCTGACACAAGACAATGTGTCTTCATCTGACACAAGACAATGTGTCTTCATCTGACACAAGACAATGTGTCTTCATCTGACACAAGACAATGTGTCTTCATCTGGGCACAAGACAATGTGTCTTCATCTGACACAAGACAATATGTCTTCATCTGACACAAGACGATGTGTCTTCATCTGACACAAGACAATGTGTCTTCATCTGACACAAGACAATGTGTCTTCATCTGACACAAGACAATGTGTCTTCATCTGACACAAGACAATGTGTCCTCATCTGTCACAAGACAATGTGTCCTCATCTGACACAAGACAATGTGTCCTCTTCTTAACACAAGACAATGTGTCCTCATCTGTCACAAGACAATGTGTCCTCATCTGAGACAAGACAATGTGTCCTCTTCTTAACACAAGACAATGTGTCCTCATCTGTCACAAGACAATGTGTCCTCATCTGACACAAGACAATGTGTCTTCATCTGACACAAGACAATGTGTCCTCATCTGTCACAAGACAATGTGTCCTCATCTGTCACAAGACAATGTGTCCTCTTCTTAACACAAGACAATGTGTCATCATCTTACACAAGACAATGTGTCCTCATCTGAGACAAGACAATGTGTCATCTGTCACAAGACAATGTGTCCTCATCTGAGATAAGACAATGTGTCATCTGTCACAAGACAATGTGTCCTCATCTGAGACAAGACAATGTGTCCTCATCTGAGACAAGACAATGTGTCATCATCTTACAAAAGACGATGTGTCCTCATCTGACACAAGACGATGTGTCCACATCTGACACAAGACAATGTGTCCTCATCTGTCACAAGACATTGTGTCCTCTTCTTAACAAAAGACAATGTGTCCTCATCTAACACAAAACAATGTGTCATCATCTTACACAAGACAATGTGTCTTCATCTGACACAAGACAATGTGTCTTCATCTGACACAAGACAATGTGTCTTCATCTGACACAAGACAATGTGTCTTCATCTGACACAAGACAATGTGTCTTCATCTGACACAAGGACAATGTGTCTTCATCTGGACACAAGACAATATGTCTTCATCTGACACAAGACGATGTGTCTTCATCTGACACAAGACAATGTGTCTTCATCTGACACAAGACAATGTGTCTTCATCTGACACAAGACAATGTGTCTTCATCTGACACAAGACAATGTGTCCTCATCTGTCACAAGACAATGTGTCCTCATCTGACACAAGACAATGTGTCCTCTTCTTAACACAAGACAATGTGTCCTCATCTGTCACAAGACAATGTGTCCTCATCTGAGACAAGACAATGTGTCCTCTTCTTAACACAAGACAATGTGTCCTCATCTGTCACAAGACAATGTGTCCTCATCTGACACAAGACAATGTGTTCTTATCTGAGACAAGACAATGTGTCCTCATCTGTCACAAGACAATGTGTCCTCATCTGACACAAGACAATGTGTCCTCTTCTTAACACAAGACAATGTGTCATCATCTTACACAAGACAATGTGTCCTCATCTGAGACAAGACAATGTGTCATCTGTCACAAGACAATGTGTCCTCATCTGAGATAAGACAATGTGTCATCTGTCACAAGACAATGTGTCCTCATCTGAGACAAGACAATGTGTCCTCATCTGAGACAAGACAATGTGTCATCATCTTACAAAAGACGATGTGTCCTCATCTGACACAAGACGATGTGTCCACATCTGACACAAGACAATGTGTCCTCATCTGTCACAAGACATTGTGTCCTCTTCTTAACAAAAGACAATGTGTCCTCATCTAACACAAAACAATGTGTCATCATCTTACACAAGACAATGTGTCCTCATCAGCACACAATATGAATGTATCTCGATGTCAGCAGATACATATGTATCACCACGACCAAAGGCTTATTCATCTATGTCTTCTTGCAAACACACGACAACACTGTTTTTTACGAAAGCACACGACAACACTGCTTTTACGAAAGCACACGAAAGACGAATACATTCACACGCAATCAGAGCGGCTGTGGTCCGTCCCACGCAAGCAAACTGAGTGAGGGGGGGGGGCGTGTGACCCACATGGTGGCGGTGTGAGTGAGAGAGGACTCACTGAACGTGCACTCTGGGCGTCCTCTAGTGAGAGACTGAACGTATAGTGTTGGTGGTGGTGGTGGTGGTGGTTGGGGGTGGTGATTTGGGTGGTGGTTGGGTGGTGGTGGTGGTGGTCGTGTGGAATGTTCCCACCCGCTACTCCAATACAACAAGAGCCTCTACCAGCCCCCCAGCCTACCAACCTCTATCTGGATGGCTACCCAACCAACATTCAAACTACCACCACCACCACCACCACCACCACCACCACCACCGATAGTTGCTTTCTCGGTGCTATCTACGCTGCACGCACGCTCGGCACGCTACGCAAACGCCCACGCACGCACGTCACAACACACACACACACACATACAGCTGTCAAGAAGCGGAACAATCCGGAGAGGCAGGAGCCGTACGTGGCTTTAAGAAGAGATACGATTGAAACTCATGAGAGAGTGGACCTAGTAGCGACCAGTGAAGAGACGGGGCCAGGAGCTTTGAATCGACCCCTGCAACCACAAATAGGTGAGTACACACATACATACACACACACACACACACACGGCACAGCTCCTGAGGCACACATCAACCAAATAACTGCTGCAGCATATGGGCGCCTAGCAAACCTCAGAACAGCATTCCGACATCTTAATAAGGAATCGTTCAGGACCCTGTACACCGTGTACGTTAGGCCCATATTGGAGTATGCGGCACCAGTTTGGAACTTACACCTAGTTTGGAACCCACACGTAAAGAAACTAGAGAAAGTGCAAAGGTTTGCAACAAGACTAGTCCCAGAGCTAAGAGGTATGTCCTACGAGGAGAGGTTAAGGGAAATCGACCTGACGACACTGGAAGACAGGAGAGTTAGGGGGGAGATGATAGCGACATACAAAATACTGAGAGGAATTGACAAGGTGGACAAAGACAGGATGTTCCAGAGATGGGACACATCAACAAGGGGACACAGTTAGAAGTTAAAGACACAGATGAATCACAGGGATGTTAGGAAGTATTTCTTCAGTCACAGAGTAGTCAGGAAGTGGAATAGTTTGGGAAGCGATGTAGTGGAGGCAGGATCCATACATAGCTTTAAGCAGAGGTATAATAAAGCTCACGGTTCAGGGAGAGTGACCTAGTAGTGACCAGTGAAGAGGCGGGGCCAGGAGTTAGGACTCGACCCCTGCAACCTCAACTAGGTGAATACATACACACACACACACACACACACACACACACACACACAGGAGGGTCAGGGGAGACATGATAACGACATATAAAATACTGCGTGGAATAGACAAGGTGGACAAGGACAGGATGTTCCAGGGAGGGGACACAGAAACAAGAGGCCACAATTGGAAGTTGAAGACACAAATGAGTCAGAGAGATAGTAGGAAGTATTTCTTCAGTCATAGAGTTGTAAGGCAGTGGAATAGCCTAGAAAATGACGTAGTGGAGGCAGGAACCATACACAGTTTTAAGACGAGGTTTGATAAAGCTCATGGAGCGGGGAGAGAGAGGGTCTAGTAGCAACCGGTGAAGAGGCGGGGCCAGGAGCTAGGACTCGACCCCTGCAACCACAAATAGGTGAGTACAAATAGGTGAGTACACACACACACACACGCGCACACAGAGGATTACATAATAGGTACAGTTCAGTAAGGGGAACACAAGGAACTCATTGCAGTGATGTATAACCCACCACAGAACTGCAGGAGGCCAAGAGAGGAATATGATGAGTGTAACAGAGCAATGGTGGACACACTAGCTGAGGTGGCAAGAAGGGCTCACTCGAGTAGAGCGAAGTTACTGGTTATGGGCGACTTCAACCACAGGGAGATTGATAGGGAAAACCTGGAGCCACATGGGGGTCCCGAAACATGGAGAGCCAGGATGATGGATGTGATGGTGGCAAACCTCAAGCACCAACATGTTAGGGACACTACCAAAAAGAGAGAGGAGGATGAACCAGCAAGACTGGACCTTGTGTTCACCCTGAGTAGCTCATACATTGAGCACATCACATATGAAAGGACCCTTGGAGCTAGTGACCACGTGGTTCTAAGCTCTGAATACATCGTGGAGTTAAAAGTGGAGAGGGTAACAGGAGTAGAAAGGAAAAAGCCAAACTATAAAAGCGGGGACTACACAGAAATGAGGACCTTCCTGCAGGAGGTTCAGTGGGAACAGAAGTTGGTAGGGAAATCAGTAAACGAAATGATGGACTTCGTAACAACAAAGTGCAAGGAGGCAGAGGAAAGGTTTGTTCCCAAGGGAAACAGAAATAATGAGAAGGACAGAACGAGCCCCTGGTTTACCCGAAGGTGTAGTGAGGCAAAAAGTAAGTGCTCTGGAGAATGGAAAAAGTACAGAAGGCAAAGGACTCAGGAAAATAAAGAGATCAGTCGACGAGCCAGAAACGAGTATGCACAGATAAGGAGTGAGGCGCAGCGGCAGTATGAAAACAACATAGCATCGAAAGTCAACTCTAACCCGAAATTGCTTTACAGCTACATCAGGAGGAAGACAACAGTCAAGGACCAGGTAATCAGGCTGAGGAAATAAGGTGGGGAGCTCACAAGAAATGACCAAGAAGTATGTGAGGAGCTCAACATGAGATTTCATGAAGCATTTATAGTGGAGGCTGAAGGGACACTGGGAAGACAAAACAGTGGGGTACACCAACAAGGGATATACCAACAAGTGTTGGATGAATTACACACAACTGAGGAGGAGGTGGAGAAGCTCCTAAGTTACCTTGATACTTCAAAGGCGGTGAGACCGGACATCTCTCCGTGGGTCCTTAGAGAGGGAGCAGAGACACTATGTGTGCCACTAACCAAAATCTTCAACACTTCCCTTGAAACTGGGCAGCTACCTGAAGTATGGAAGAAGGCAAATGTAGTCCCCATCTTTAAGAAAGAAGACAAATGAAGCACTAAATTATAGACCAGTGTCACTGACGTGTATAGTATGGAAAGTCATGGAGAAGATTATCAGGAGGAGAGTGGTGGAGGTGGAACAAGAGCGGAACAAGATTATTAACGACAGCCAGCACTGATTCATTGAAGGCAAATCCTGTGTCACAAACCAACTAGAGTTTTATGACAAGGTAACTGAAGTAAGAAATGAGAGGGAAGGGTAGGTTGATTGCATTTTCTTGGGCTACAAGAAGGCCTTCGACACAGTTCCTCACAAGAGATTAGTACAGAAGTAGAGGATCAGGCACATATAACAGGAAGGGCACTGCAATGGATCAGAGAACACCTAACAGGGAGGCAACAGCGAGTCATGGTCCGTGATGAGGTATCACAGTGGGCGCCTGTGAAGAGCGGAGTCCCACAGGGGTCAGTCCTGGGACCAGTGCTATTCTTGGTATATGTGAACGACATGACGGAAGGGATAGACCCAGAAGTGTCCATGTTTACAGATGATGTGAAGTTAATGAGGAGAATTAAATCAGATGCGGACCAAACACGTCTACAGAGAGACCTGGACAGGCTGGACGAGTGGTCCAGCAACTGGCTCCTAGAATTTAACCCCGCCAAATGCAAAGCCATGAAGATCGGAGAAGGGCAAAGAAAACCGCAGACAGAGTATAGGCTAGGAGGTCAAAGACTGCAAACCTCACTCAAGGAGAAAGATCTAGGAGTGAGTATAATACCGAGTACATCGCCAGAAGCACACATTAACCAGATAACTGCTGGGGCATATGGGCGCCTGGCCAACCTGAGAATAGCGTTCCGGCACCTCGGTAAGGAATCGTTCAAGACTTTATACACTGTGTACGTCAGGCCCATACTGGAGTACGCAGCACCAGTTTGGAACCCACACCTGGTCAAACACGTCAAGAAATTAGGAAAGTGCAAAGGTTTGCAGTAAGGCTAGTTCCAGAGCTCAGGGGAATTTCCTATTAAGAAAGGTTAAGGGAAATCGGTCTGACAACATTGGAGGACATGAGGGTCAGGGGAGACATGATAACGACATACAAAATACTGCGTGGAATAGACAAGGTGGACAGAGAGACGATGTTCCAGAGATGGGACACAGAAACAAGGGGTCACAATTGGAAGCTGAAGACTCAGATGAGTCAAAGGGATGTTAGGAAGTATTACTTCAGCCACAGAGTTGTTAGGAAGTGGAATAGTCTGGCAAGCGATGTAGTGGAGGCAGGAACTATACATTGTTTTACGACGAGGTATGATAAAGCTCATGGAGCAGGGAGAGGGAGAACCCAGTAGCGGTTAGTGAAGAGGAGGGGCCAGGAGCTGAGTCTCGACCTCTGGAACCACAATTAGGTTAGTACACACACACACACACACACACACACACACACACCACACACCACTGGCAGTAGCTCATCCTCAGTGGTAAATGCTGGAGTAATCAGACAGGCAGCGGAGAAAGCACTGTGATGCACGGCAAAGCTGTCATTACTGCTGCAACATTTCGCCCACAACTGGACGTTATTAAATATAAAAACAGACATAACACGTAAGGCAAATGAGCACCTAGGATCAAGCCCGAGATAGGTCACAGAAGAAGTCACAGGAGAGGTCACAAGTCACAGGTCAAAGGGGAGGTCACAGGTCAAAGGATAGGTCACATTTCAAAAGAGAGATCAAGGAGAGGTCATAAATGAGGTCAAATGAGTCTAAGGTCACAGGAAAGGTCACAACAGAGATCACAGGGGAGGTCGCAGAAGTAGCAATAGAAGTTACAACAGAGGTCACAACAAAGGTCGCAATAGGGGGTCACATGAGAAGTCACAGTAGAGGTACACGCGAAACGCCCAGAGAGTTATGACAACGAGGGCGTCTATCTGGAGGTCATCCCGGGGATCATCACATGCGTGGAATACCTGGTTTTGAAGGTTCTCATTATTCATCCTATCATTTTCCTCACAGTTATAAAAATGACGCTGATGTGATCCTTGAAGGTGAGATCCTCTGACATTATCAATCCTAAGTCCCTCGTATTAGTTTTTCGCTCTACTGTGTCGTTTCAATTTTGTTCTATACTCCGTTCTAGCTTTTATTTCCTCGAATTTTCCATAACGGAGTAACCGAAATTGACAGTGATTTAAAAACTATATATTTTTGCCCCATCTTAAAAAAAGTTTCTGTGAGAGTACTTAAAAACGCCTCTTCATATCGGCTTGAAATTTTTATCGTTCATATATCTTAGAGGAAACTGTATAGTGTAAATGAGCTATATTAAGACTAATTTATTAATTTTGTACATGCAAATAATGCCGGGATTTTCGTACGATAACTTGAGAATGCCTCTGCTGACTGGCAGAGGAATTCAGAATTAATTTTTTCGGTTCGCCTGACTTAATATATGCTGATGGAAAGACTCAAGATGTCTTTATATAGCGAACTTTCTCAGGTGAATCTAGGATACTAACGAGAAGTTCATATCCACACGTTTTTCTGAGATTCGTATCGGGGTCTGTAAAAGGGCAATCCCAGGGAAAACCTGCGCGTTGTTAGAAACATGTGCTGTGTTTCCCTACTTTATATACGTTCTTTTGCATAGGAGGGAGAGCGTTAGTGCTGCAGGTGAATGTTGATATAAGGACTGAGTTGAACATCTTAGAACACATAATTGAACATTACAGTAGGCCTAGTGCTAAATGAAAGGCAGGTCCAGCACACAGACACGTATACCTACTCACATGTCTACTTGGAGGGTGTTCCAGGGCCTCCCCCGCTGCCAGGTCCATGACTAGGCGTCGTTAACAAGCTCTTAAGAACTCATCATGTAATTAATACTCTCATCAGGTGGGTATCCCAGATGACTCAATTACCAGCAGGTTACCTAGTGGCTGGGTACCATGGATAGTGAGTACGGGTCACCTGGTAGATGAGTGCGGGTCGCCTGATAGATGAGTGGACGGGTGAGTCTAATTTCATCGTAAAAATATTCAGCAAGCGTGATGCCGTACTTTCCAGCTGATGCTAGTAATCTCCAGGTGATACCATCAATGTTCAGACGATACCTGGAATGCCCAGCTGATTTCAGCACTGCTCAGCTGATCAACACTGCCCAACTGATGTCAATACTACTCAGGTGATGCAGGTAATGCTCAGATGTCAACAAACACAGCTGGTATCAAGAAAATACAGCTGACATCAAGAAAACACAGATGATATCAACGAAACACAGTTGACATCAACAAAACACAGCTTACATCAACAAACTCCAATTGGCTTAACCGCTGAGTTACAAGAAGCGTAATATTCCGCGTCCAGGTATTTACTGGGCTTCACCACGAGTGATTTACATTTATCCATTACGTCGTATCAGCACATCAACAAGTGACTCGGAAGAAACCAGTAGGTATGATGCAGTGCTTCTTAAGTGTATACGACTTGGACCTGACTGGCTTGGGCCAGTTGGCGAGTTGGGCGTGCTTAGCATGGGCCAGAAATCCTGATACAGTGCTCCTTCTTTCTTATGTTGTAATGAACAAGAACTAGAGCTTGTTACTGGCTGCAGGTCGAGTTATGGGTTCTGCGTGAAACCTCATGATTGAGTCGCAGATGTGACCATCACAAATCTTCCCATTAACTCTGGTTGGCGAGTCATTTTGACTGCCTCTCTCTACAGAATAATATAGTTACATATAATATATATATATATTATATATATATATATATATATATATATATATATATTATAATATATATATAATATATATATTATATATATATATATATATATATATATTGTGTTGTGTGATGTTGGTGTGTGTGTGTGTGTGTGTTTGTGTGTGTGTGTGTGTGTGTGTGTGTGTGTGTGTGTGTGTGTGTGTGTGTGTGTGTGTGAGACAGAGAGAGAGAGAGAGAGAGAGAGAGTGAGAGAGAAAGGGAGAGCGCCAAGCGTCAATAGGTGAGTGTAGGTGTAAGGTTGTAACCAGAGACATGGAGAAAGTGGGTTATAGGAAGGGGCAAGTGAAGCCACCTTGACCTCATGTGTAAAGTCAGGTGTCTCATAAGCCTTTTAGAGAGACGCTACTGGACCTTTCCAGTTGGACTTAAAAGCTTACTTGAAAAAGGGCATACTGTAATAATTTGTTGGAGTGCGTGTGGACGGTTTTCTTATTAATTTCAGGTGCTAAACCCGCCTGGGTCATTCAGCGTTAGAATAGGTGGAGGCTCGATTCTCCTTCCGCTAATCTCAAGGTAATGCGTTACCAAACTATATTAATTGTGTGTGTGTCATCTGTACTCACTTAATTGTGGCTGTGGAGGTCAATATCAGCTCCTGGGCCCGCCCCTCAACTCTTATTACGCCTCCAGTTTTAAACCTCTATGACAGGATCATATCTCTCTTGAAACTGTTGAAGGTTGCTTACTTTCACCACCTCATCTAATGCACTCCGCTTGCCACCTAAGGCTGAAAAATTACTTCCTAAAGTCCCTGTGTCACAGCCATCAGTGTTCCTCCGGTTCCCTTTTCACTCTACCTCTTTAGTCTCCCTAATCATCTTAATATAATGTGTGTCAAAAATCATGTCCGTTTTTGTATTCTTTCTTAGTATTGTTAGATTAATTGCATGTCTCTTAGCTTAGGTCTCAAATCTGCACACAGAAATCACTCCCTACGAAAGTAAAAGACTGGGCAGGCGATGCAAAATGCCGCCAATAAAAAGTAGGGGCGCCATTGGTACACTAAGAGAAAACACCATAAGTGTCCGGGGCCCAAAACTGTTCAACAGCTTCCCATCAAGCATTAGGGGAATTGCCAATAACCCCTGGCTGCCTTCAAGAGAGAGCTGGACAGATACCTAAAGTCAGTGCCGGATCAGCCGGGCTGTGGCTCGTACGTCGGACTGCGTGCGGCCAGCAGTAACAGCCTAGTTGATCAGGCCCTGATCCATCGGGAGGCCTGGTCGTGGACCGGGCCGCGGGGGCGTTGATCCCCGGAATAACCTCCAGGTAACCTCCAGGTAACCTCCAGGTAACCTCCAGGTAACCTCCAGGTAACCTCCAGGTAACCTCCAGGTAACCTCCCTGTGTATCTGTTCACTGGTCTTGGTTGTGAAGGTACAGTTGTGGTGTAACGTGTCATTCAAAACGTTGATTGCGTATATTCATCTAACTCCCACAATCTGACAGAAATGTCGCTGTGACTGAGGGATCCATGAAAAAGCTTGCATCATTATCACCACAACAATGGTGTTCCGAAGGATGGGTTTACACCCTGGTCTCTCACCCAAGACTCACCACCAAACTGTACTAAGTCTTCGTCGCTAAGCTCACAAAGTTTGCTCACGAAAATTTAAACTTTCTCAAAAAATGTGGAATACTTTTATACACACTGAAGATAACACCATTGATATTCAGCACTAAATTTCATGCATTATAACTCAACTTTAATGCAAAAAAAAAAAAAAAAATACTACCGGTGAAGATACACTAATGCTGAAGGGTTTGAAGCTGACCAGAAGAATCATTCTCTAGTTATTACTCGAAAACCAATTTATGTAATATAAATAGCAATTTAAAATTTAAAGAACAAAAAAAAAAAGTCTTGAGATGACGGTATTTAAAAACTAATTTTTAAGGCAACAAATTCGGTGTTAACATGCCTGTATTAGCACATATTTAAGGGTGTTATATTAGTTAAGTATCTTTTTGAGGTAGCAAACTCGATATTGACACGTCTGAATTAACATAGGCTTAAGAGTGTTAAATTTGCTAAGAATATTTTTAAGGCAACGAATTCGGTGATAACATGCCTGTATTATCACATATTTAAGGGTGTTAAATTAGTTAAGTATCTTTCTAAGGTAACAAACTCGGTATTAACATGGCTGTATTAGCACAGGTTTAAGGGTGTTAAATATGTTAAGTATATTAAAGATATGGACGAAATTTCAGTGTCCTGGTTTCTTCAAGAACAAACTATGTTCTTTAACACGACTCACGAAATCGTAATGACGCGATTACAAACAAACCATACCACGGGCGGGGTTAGAACCCGCGATCAGAGAGTCGGTCTGGAGTTTTGAGACTCTGATCGCGGGTTCTAACCCCGCCCGTGGTATGGTATGTTCTTCAAGTTCTGTTTCATTTCGCTGAATTATCTTTAATTTATATTCGCGGATTATCTTATCTGGAGCCAAAATAAAATTATTATATTCAAGGCCAGATGAATAAGACACTTGTGTATTTGTGTTGTGGAAACTGATTACCTTAAATTTTCTCTTCATATCTTCCTCAATTCTCCTCTGTATTGGACTGACGAAGCCACTGGTTGGCGAACCGTTTCCACAATGGTTTTCTAAACTATTTGCATAATAATATTCAAGGTTAGGTCAAGCTAATGCGTTAATTTTTATATTGCTCTTGCTGTTTATACTGCAAGTTTCTGTGAGAGCTATTTGTCTTAGCTTTCCTGGTAAATATTTACTGTAAATGCTCTCGTTGCTAGAGAGGTCTTGTTAAATGCTAGCGGGTTCCTAAATACTAAAGTTTATGTGAAGCATTATTATTCCTCAACATTAAGCTCATTTTCAACACTGAGTACAGGGCCGACCATTCGGCCCAGGATGTGGCTTTCGCTGCTCCTTAATAACGTGTCATCCAAGAACTTGGCCACGTTAGCTCTTAGACCCATCACGGGGTAATTTATGTAAATTGTAAAAATGGTTGGGTAGAGGGAAGAACCCTGAGGAACTCCGCTTGTTGTGTTGAACCATGCAGATACCTCTTTTCCGTTTAAATCCATTCTCCGTTTCCTGTCAGTGAAGACGGTCATTAAACCCCCCACTTGGAGTGAACTTCCTTCACCATGCAATTGTTTACCTTCTCGCTGTCCTACCTTAAAGCAAAGAGCTTAGCCTGCCTTGAAGCCAGGTACTTACCCTGCCTTGAAGCCAGGTACTTAGCCTGCCTTGAAGCCATGTGCTTATTCTGCCTTGAAACCAGGTATTTAGCCAGCCTTGAAGCCAGGTATTTAGCCTGCCTTAAAGCCAGGTATTTAGCGTGCCTTGAAGCCAGGTACTTATCCTGCCTTGAAGCCAGGTACTTATCCTGCCTTGAAGCCAGGTACTTGTCCTGCCCTGAAGCCAGGTACTTATCCTGCCTTTAAGCCAGGTACTTATCCTGCCTTGAAATCAGGTACTAATCCTGCCTTAAAGCCAGGTACTTAGCCTGCCTTGAAGCCAGGTACTTAGAAGCTGCTGATGGTTATCTTAAGTCATAGAATTAGAGGGATCCTTTCCCTTTCTAACACCAGGTGTTGCATGACACTTATGGGTTTAGCGCTTCCCCAGGTAATAATAATAATAGTAATAATAATAATAATAACAATAATAATAATAATAATAATAATAATAATAATAATAATAATAATAATAAACAATGAACATTATTCCATAGCATACATATGTCGTGCCGAATAGGTAAATTGGTCAATTAGCAAGAACTAATTTAAAAATAAGCCACAATTTTTTTTTTGTACGTTTAAAGATATATTTTTTTCATTTATGTTAATGTAAAAATTAATAATTTTGTACCAAAAGAACCTTAGAAAACTTACCTAACCTTTTTATAACAAGCGCAATTTAATATAAACTAATCCCGCTCAATATATTTTAGATAAGTTTACAATAATTTAAGAATACACAAACACAATGAAATACATTTTATCGTCAGGTTCAGGATAATTTTTGCGAAATTATTGCATACATAAATTTTCGCTTGCCTTATTCGGCAAGAAAAGCGTTGCTATTTCAGCCAAAATCGCAAGTTTTACCCATTCGGCACGATTATATACACACAACAACACACACACACAACACACACACACCACACACACACTCCCACACATATATATATATATATATATATATATATATATATATATATTATATATATATATATATATATATATATATATTTTACTCTGAGATCACTGACTCACACACTGGTTCACTGACTCACACACTGGTTCACTGACTCACACACTGGTTCACTGACTCTCACAATGGTTCACTGACTCACACACTGGTTCACTGACTCTCACACTGGTTCACTGACTCACACACTGGTTCACTGACTCACACACTGGTTCACTGACTCTCACACTGGTTCACTGACTCTCACACTGGTTCACTGACTCTCACACTGGTTCACTGACTCACACACTGGTTCACTGACCTCAAACTGGTTCACTGACTCACACACTGGTTCACTGACTCGCACACTGGTCAGACTCTACATGTTCACTGATCACACATGGTTCACTGACTCTCACACTGTTCACTGACTCACACACTGATTCACTGACTCACACACTGGTTCACTGACTCTCACACTGGCTCACTGACTCACACACTGGTTCATTGACTCGCACACTGGTTCACTGACTCTCACAATGGTTCACTGACTCACACACTGGTTCACTGACTCACACACTGGTTCACTGACTCTCACACTGGTTCACTGACTCACACACTGGTTCACTGACTCACACACTGGTTCACTGACTCTCACACTAGTTCACTGACTCACACACTGGTTCACTACTCACACTGGCTCACTGACTCCACACTGGTTTATGACTCGCACACTGGTTCACTGACTCTCACATGGTTTCACTGACTCACACACTGGTTCACTGACTCCACACTTGTTCACTGACTCTCACACTGGTTCACTGACTCACACACTGGTTCACTGACTCCACACTGGTTCACTGACTCTCACAATGGTTCACTGACTCACACACATGGTTCACTGACTCACACATCTGGTTCACTGACTCACACACTGGTTCACTGATACATGTTCACTGACTCTCACACTGGTCACTGACTCACACACTGGTTCTTGACTCCACACACTGGTTCACTGACTCTCACAATGGTTCACTGACTCACACACTGGTTCACTGACTCCACACTGGTTCACTGACTCTCACACTGTTCACTGACTCACACACTGGTTCACTGACTCACACACTGGTTCACTGACTTCACACTGAGTTCACTGACTCACACACTGGTTCACTGACTCTCACACTGGTTCACTGACTCAACACTGGTTCACTGACTCCACACTGGTTTCACTGACTCACACACTGGTTCACTGACTCTCACACTGGTTACTAATCACACACTGGTTCACTGACTCACACACTGGTTCACTGACTCTCACACTGGTTCACTGACTCACACACCTGGTTCACTAGACTCACACACTGGTTCACTGATCACTGTTCACTGACCTCACACTGGTTCACTGACTCCACACACTGGTTCACTGACTCCACACATGGTTTACTGACTCTCTACACTGGTTCACTGACTCACACATGTCAGACTCACACTGGTTTCACTGACTCACACACTGGTTCAATGACTCACACACTGGTTCAATGACTCACATGGTTCACTGACTCCACACTGGTTCAATGACTCTCACACTGGTTCACTGACTCACACACTGGTTCACTGACTCTCACACTGGTTCACTGACTCATCACACTGGTTCACTGACTCCACACTGGTTTACTGACTCTCACACTGTTCACTGACTCACACACTGGTTCACTGATTCTCACATTGGTTCACTGACTCACACACTGGTTCACTGACTCTCACACTGGTTCACTGACTCTCACACTGGTTCACTGACTCTCACACTGGTTCACTGACTCACACACTGGTTCACTGACTCTCACATGGTTCACTGACTCACAAACTGGTTCACTGACTCACACACTGGTTCACTGACTCACACACTGGTTCACTGACTCACACACTGGTTCAATGACTCACACACTGGTTCACTGACTCTCACACTGGTTCACTGACTCTCACACTGGTTCGCTGACTCTCACACTGGTTCACTACCTCACACTGGTTCACTGACTCTCACACTGGTTCACTGACTCACACACTGGTTCACTGACTCACACACTGGTTCACTGACTCTCACACTGGTTCACTGACTCACAACACTAGTTCACTGACTCTCACTGGTTCACTGAACTCACACACTGGTTCACTGGCTCTCAACTGGTTTACTCATCACACACTGGTTCACTGACTCTCACACTGGTTCACTGACTCTCACTGGTTCACTGACTCACACATGGTTCACTGATTCTCACACTGGTTCACTGACTCTCACACTGGTTCACTGACTCTCACACTGGTTCACTGACTCACACATGGTTCACTGACCCATCACACTGGTTCACTGACTCACACACTGGTTCACTGACTCACACACTGGTTCACTGACTCACACACACTGGTTCACTGACTCTCACACTGGTTCACTAACTCACACACTGGTTCACTGACTCACACACTGGTTCACTGACTCACACACTGGTTCACTAACTCACACACTGGTTCACTGACCTCACATGGTTTACGACTCTACACTGGTTTACTGACTCTCATCACTGGTTCACTGACTCTCACACTGGTTCACTGACTCACACACTGGTTCACTGACTCTCACACTGTTCCTGACTCACACACTGGTCACTGATCTCACACATGGTTCACTGACCTCACACTGTTCACTGACTCACACTGGTTTACTGACTCACACACTGGTTCACTGACTCTCACACTGGTTCACTGACTCCACACACTGGTTCACGCTCTCACACTGGTTTACTGACTCCACACTGGTTTACTGACTCTCATACTGGTTCACTGATTCTCACATTGGTCATAGACTACAACTGTTCACTGACTCCAACTGGAATCACTGACTCACACACTGTCCACTGATCTCACATTGGTTCATGACCTCACACTGGTCACGTAACCTCACAACTGGTTTCATGACTCACACACTGGATTCACTACTTCACATGGTTCACTGACTCTCACATGCGATTCACTAGCACCCACACTGGTCACTGACTCACACACTGTTCACTGACTCACATGTTCACTGACTACACACATCGTTCACTGACCTAACACTGGCTTAAGACTCACACTGGTTCATGACTCACATGGTTATGACTCTCACACGGTCACTGACTCGCACACTGGTTCATGACTACACACTGTTCAGACTCAACACTGGTTCATCGAATCACACGCTAGGTTCACTGAACTCACAGGTTCACTGACTCTCACACTGTTCACGACTCACACATGGTTCATTATCTCCATCTTCAATGACTCACACACTGGTTCATGACTCACACCAATGGTTCACTTTCTCCACACTGGTCATGACCACACACTGATTCACTACTTCCAACACTGGTTCAATGACTCTACACTGGTACTGCTCTCACACTGGTCCGACTTCACACGTTTCTGACTCACACACTGTCACTGACTCTCACTTGTCACTACTCACACACTGGTTCACTGACTTCACACTGGTTACACTCCACACTGTTCTGACTCTCACATGTTTAAACCACACAATGGTGTCACTGCTCACCATGTTCACTAACTCACACCACTGGTCACTGACTCTCACACTGGTTATGACTCTTGCACGGTCACTGACTTCACATGTTTATGACTCACACACCTGGTCACTGACTTCAACTGGTTCCTAACACACACTTTTCATGACTCTCACCGAGTTTACTGACTCTCACACTGTGTTCACTGTCTCCATGGTTACTGACTCACCACACTGGTCACTGCTCTCACCATGGTTCACTAATCACACACTGTTCACGACTCACACACTGGTTCACTAACTCACACACTGGTTCACTGACTCACACACACTGGTTCACTAACTCACACACTGGTTCACTGACTCACACACTGGTTCACTGACTCACACTGGTTCACTGAGAAGTTTTGAAATTTCAGTAAAAACAATGAACTCGCTCCAAGAGAAACACTGAGCCACACTTCAACTAACCCACTAATTGGATCAGTAACAGCAACCGCAGCAACAGTAACTGAAGCAACAGCAACAACACTATTAACAGAGTCAAGAAACTTTAGCAGCATCAGTAGCAACAACGGGAACAGCAGCAAGTCCAGCAGCACTAACGTTCGCATAATTAACAGCATCGTCAATAACAGAACCATGAACAGCAGCAACAGCTTCAGTAGCAGAAGCAACAACAACAAAAGCAGCAGTATCGTGTGTCAGTGGTAGCAGCAACGTCAACGCAGCAACAATAACAGCAATGCGCATTAGCAGAAACAGCAGCGTCATCAGCAATAGCAGCAAAAGTAGCATCAGCAACACAACAGTCCTCTCTATCCATCCACCCAAAATTTTTCATTTCTCCTCTTCAAAAAATATAAATTTCAAGCCACCGCCAATAATTTAGTTTCTCCAACAAAGACCAGCCATAATTCCCCCCTCCTTCCAACAGAGCAAATCTAACCCCCTCCCCCCATTAACCTCGATCCATCCTCAGCCACTTTACCCATAACCTGTATCCATTAACACACCCCTACAGCTTCTCCCATCTTAAACCCCATCAGTTGCAACTTTCTGACACCCTAGAAGCCACTCACTCATTATTTCTGTTTGATTTCCCAACCAAATGTCGTTGCACTCCTTCCATCAGAACTGTTACCTAACCCCTTCAATTCCCCAGTCAACTGCTATTTACAGTGCTGCAGTTCTTCCTTTCAGTACCCACCTACACTTCGACTGCTTCCTCATTGGACTACCATAACAACCACCATTACCACCACACTAAGTCTACTACCATCATCAACCCTCGAATTATTCAACTATTATCACCTCCCCTCCAATCCCCTCTCAACCCCCATCCTATAAAAACTACCACCTCCGTTACCTTCAGTCCCTTTCAACTACCACCCCTACAACCTTGAGTCATATATCAATAAAAACCCTTACCTCCCCCCTCGCGACCATCTACCACCTATCAACTACAACATCCACTACTTTCATTCTCACCTCAGTTACTACCCCCACCACCACAATCAACCCCCTCTCGACTACCACCCCACTCCATCAACCTTCTCAACAACTGCCGACCACACCCTTCCTATCTTCCCCACATCATCTGCTACCCAAACTTCAAATCCTCCAATCAACACTTCTCCAATCTTCTTTAAATCCCTTTCTCATCCTCTTCCATTCCACCCTCTTCTTCTCCAAACCCATATAATTCTCTCCGTCATCATCTTCCATTCCCCCTAAACCCACCTAAACACCATTTGACGCCAGACTTGGCAGTAATAACACCAGTTGTTATCCTTCACAAAAACTTGGCTAGACTACCCTATCCCTCCCTATAGAGGAAAAAGCAATCTTAACTGGCCGTATACTTTACGATCCGTGGTTAATGACATGGATAGCGGAGGCGGTGCTGCTCTCTACCCCTTACTTTCCAGTTGGAGTACGTGAATCACGAACGGGAAAATGTTCGTTTCTCTCCTTTCTCCAGGAATCTAAGATAGGGATATCAAGGACTTGGCAAGGCCCGTTCGTATTTTTCATTTCCAGGATTGTCAAGGGATCACAAGAGGATGATATACATTGTGTTTGCTTTTACTTGACCGTGCGTTGAATCACGAACGGGCTGGTTCTTTTCCAAGTGAGACAGGGACTATCACGCACGAATAACGTTCGTTTCTGCTTCTCCAGGGCCGTACACGTAAAATCACGAACAGGCAACGCCCTCTACGCATGGGAGGAGAAGTAAATCATCGTGGGGATTACTATTTTTTTTGCTCTTTGTGTACACGCTACTGGCACGGTGCCACGTAATTAGCAGCTAGCGAGGGTGTGGTAGTTCATATTTCACCTAATAACCCTGAATTTAACACAGAGACTGTTCAAGTGTATATACGATAGTGTATATACACTAGTGTATATACACTAGTGTATATACACTAGTGTATATACGCTAGCGTATATACGCTAAAATACATGCTGGATTTACTTCAATCTCTATTTTGATTTGATTTCGTTCGGATTTTTAACCC
The DNA here is from genome assembly GCF_026875155.1 of Cherax quadricarinatus. Lineage (NCBI taxonomy): Eukaryota > Metazoa > Arthropoda > Malacostraca > Decapoda > Parastacidae > Cherax > Cherax quadricarinatus. Next base: position 39,862,596 of record NC_069405.1, on the reverse strand, counting down.
CGGAGGGTTAGCCACCCAGGATAACCCAAGAAAGTCAGTGCGTCATCGAGGACTGTCTAACTTATTTCCATTGGGGTCCTTAATCTTGTCCCCCAGGATGCGACCCACACCAGTCGACTAACACCCAGGTACCTATTTGCTGCTAGGTGAACAGGACAATAGGTGTAAAGAAACGTGTCGAAATGTTTCCACCCGCCGGGAATCGAACCCGGGCCCTCCGTGTGTGAAGCGGGAGAAACCATACCCCCGGCCGGGATTGAACCCGCGGTCATAGAGTCTCAAAACTCCAGCCCGTCGCGCTAGCCACTAGCCAGCTAGCCACAATAAGATTCATCCAACTAGGTATATTTCTACACCATAGGAAAGTTAGCACAGGCACCTCTGTGACCACAAATGCAAGTTTTTACAGACGAATCTCCAGCTAGCGTGGCCGTGACGAACTCTAGCTCAAGTCCCTTCACTGCCGTCAACATGACTTAAGAAATCGTAATGACACGATTGCAAATAAACCATACCCCCGGCCGGGTTTTAACCCGCGGTCATAGAGTCTCAAAACTCCAGCCCGTCGCGCTAGCCACTAGACCAGCTAGCCACAATAAGATTCATCCAACTAGGTATATTTCTACACCATAGGAAAGTTAGCACAGGCACCTCTGTGACCACAAATGCAAGTTTTTACAGACGAATCTCCAGCTAGCGTTGGGCCCTGACGAACTCTAGCTCAGTCCCTTCACTGCCGTCAACATGACTTAAGAAATCGTATGACCGATTGCAAATAAACCATACCCCGGCCGGGGATTGAACCCGCGGTCATAGAGGGCTCAAAACTCCAGCCCGTCGCGCTAGCCACTAGACCAGCTAGCCACAATAAGATTCATCCAACTAGGTTATTTCTACAATAGGAAAGTTAGCACAGGCACGTCTGTGACCACAAATGCAAGTTTTTACAGACGAATCTCCAGCTAGCGTGGCCGTGACGAACTCTAGTCAAGTCCCTTCACTTGCCGTCAACATGACTTTTAAGAAATCGTAATGACACGATTGCAAATAAACCATACCCCGGCCGGGATTTGAACCCGCGGTCATAGAGTCTCAAACTCCAGCCCGTGTCATTACGAAATTTCTTAAGTCATGTTGACGGCAGGGAAGGGACTTGAGCTAGAGTTTCGTCACGGCCACGCTAGCTGGAGATTCGTCTGTAAAAACTTGCATTTGTGGTCACAGAGGTGCCTGTGCTAACTTTCCTATGGTGTAGAAATATACCTAGTTGGATGAATCTTATTGTGGCTAGCTGGTCTAGTGGCTAGCGCGACGGGCTGGAGTTTTGAGACTCTATGACCGCGGGTTCAATCCCGGCCGGGGGTATGGTTTATTTGCAATCGTGTCATTACGATTTCTTAAGTCATGTTGACGGCAGTGAAGGGACTTGAGCTAGAGTTCGTCACGGCCACGCTAGCTGGAGATTCGTCTGTAAAAACTTGCATTTGTGGTCACAGAGGTGCCTGTGCTAACTTTCCTATGGTGTAGAAATATACCTAGTTGGATGAATCTTATTGTGGCTAGCTGGTCTAGTGGCTAGCGCGACGGGCTGGAGTTTTGAGACTCTATGACCGCGGGTTCAATCCCGGCCGGGGGTATGGTTTATTTGCAATCGTGTCATTACGATTTCTTAAGTCATGTTGACGGCAGTGAAGGGACTTGAGCTAGAGTTCGTCACGGCCACGCTAGCTGGAGATTCGTCTGTAAAAACTTGCATTTGTGGTCACAGAGGTGCCTGTGCTAACTTTCCTATGGTGTAGAAATATACCTAGTTGGATGAATCTTATTGTGGCTAGCTGGTCTAGTGGCTAGCGCGACGGGCTGGAGTTTTGAGACTCTATGACCGCGGGTTCAATCCCGGCCGGGGGTATGGTTTATTTGCAATCGTGTCATTACGATTTCTTAAGTCGTGAAGCGGGAGCTTTAGCCACCAGGCCACCGGGCCAAAATATTCTTGTCTGGTTGTGAAAAAATTACGTAAGAAGAAGAACATAAGAACGAAGGAACACTGCAGAAGGCCCACTGGCCCATGCGAGGCAGGTCCAAGTCCCTACCGGCTTAAGCCAATGCACCCAACCTAGTCAGGTCAGGTCACATTGAGTTAAGGGAGGAACACGGCAACCGACCTGTTAGCACAAGCTATCAGGTCTAACTCACACCCACCCACATCTACTCATGTATTTATCCAACCTATTTTTAAAGCTACACAACGTTCTGGCCTCTATAATGGTACTTGGGAGTTTGTTCCACTCATCCACAACTCTATTACCAAACCAGTACTTTCCTATATCCCTCCTGAATCTGAATTTTTCCAACTTAAAACCATTGCTGCGAGTCCTGTCTAGGCAAAGATATTTCAGCACACTATTTACATCCCCTTTTTTTTATTCCTGTCTTCCACTTATAAACCTCATCATATCCCCCTGATTTACGTCTTTCTAGAGAGTGCAGTTTCAGGGCCCTTAGTCTATCCTCATAGGGAAGGTTTCTGATACATGGGATCATCTTTGTCATCCTCCTTTGTACATTTTCCAGAGAATTTATATCCATTCTGTAAATACGGTGACCAAAAAATGTGCAGCATAAAACTAAATGAGGCCTAACCAAAGGGTGTATAGAGTTGAAGAACAACCTGAGGACTCTATTATTTATGCTTCTTGATATGAAGCCAAGGATTCTATTAGCTTTATGCGAACATTTATGCACTGTTGTCTTGGTTTCAGATTACTGCTAACCAGAACTCCTAAACTTTTTTTCGCAATCCGTAATATTAAGATCTACATTATTTAGTTTATATGTGGCATGGTTATTGTCCTGTCCAACATTTAGAACTTTGCATTTGTCTATATTAAACTGCATCTGCCACTTCTCCGACCACTGCATCAGTCTATTCAAATCTTCCTGGAGTGCTCGAATGTCCTCGTCAGAATGAATTCGACGGCCTATTTTGGTGTCATCGGGAAACTTGCCGATGTCGCTCTTTATGCCCTCCCTCTATGTGTTTATGTAGATTGTGAACAGCAGGGGGGCCCCAAAACTGACCCCTGTGGAACACCGCTCGTGGACGCTTCCCCACTCTGTTTCTCCCCCATTTAAAAGCAAACTCTCTGCTGCCTATTTGTCAACCATGCCTCTATCCGGAAAAAATTTCTCCTCCTTTTTCCATGTGCTTTAATTTTCCTCAATAGTCTCTGATGTGGGACCCTGTCAAAAGCCTTACTGAAGTCCATATACACAATATCATATTCATTACCATGATCTACCTCCTCAAATACCTTAGTGAAAAAAGTTAATAAATTTCGTAAGGAAACGCCCTTTTTTTAAACCATGCTGAGTTCGTTGATTAATTTATGCTTTTCAAGGTGGTACGAACTGCCCGGCAATTTTTGTTCCAAAAATTTCCCACTATGGAGGTTAGGCTTTTTGGTCTATAGTTCGAAGCTAAGGACCTGTCCCCTTTTTTTGAAAATAGGTATCACATTTTCCATTTTCCATTATCTGGCCCATGCCAGTTTGTAGTGATATGTTGAAAAGATTAGCCAAAGGTGTGCTAAGCCCCTCTTTACTTCCTTTAGAACCCTTGCATCAGTTATCGGGCCTGGGGATTTGTTGGTTTTAATTTATCTATTTGAAAGGGGACCATTTCACTTGTGCCCCAATCGTGCCATTTTTATTATCGTCCTGTTCTACATAAAATTTTCATTACTGGAAAACGCTGGTATCCCCCTGTGTAAAAAATGAGAGGAAGATGTGTTAAAAATTCTACACATTTTTTTCACTGTCAGTGAGCTGACCCCGAGGAACTTTTGGGGGGGCCTTCTTTTCCCTGATCTTACTTCTGTATACCTGAAAGAACCTTTTGGGTTATCTTCGTTTCTTGCAACTTTAACCTATAATCTTTTTTTGCTTTTTAATTCCCTTTTTTATTTCTCTCTTTAATGAATAATGTTTTTTAATTGCCCCCCTCCTCTTTTGATTTGCCCCATATATGCCCCCTCTTTTGGGCCAATCAGATATTTTAATTATTGTTATCCATTAGGATCATTTTTGTTTTATCTGATTTCCCTTTGGAAATAATTTGACTGAGCACTGAACTATGCCCCGGAAAGCTCATATCGGCAACCTCACACCCACCTACCCCTAGTCAGGTCATTTCCCGTTCAGCCCCCCTAAGTAATTTTTTAGTCCTATGAAATCAGCAAGCGAAGTCAGGGGCGGGGACTTTATTTCCCTTATTAGGGGGTTCCATGATATGTTAAAACTGAGTGATTTGTGTCACTCTCCCCAAGCTCATATTAACCCCAAAATTATTATTAGTGTTTCCCCTACTGGCAAAAACCAAGTCAAAGGGGGTTTTTTCCCCCAGTTTGGGTCTGTCACAAACTGTTTTTAAAAAAAAATCCTGGATCGTATCAAGAAAATCACCCGACTCTAAATTTCCTGTCAAATTGCTCCAGTCAATCTGTCTATAGTTGAAATCTCCCATTAGCACAACATTTTCGTGTGTAGATGCCTTACGAATTTCGTCCCATAGAAGTTTACTGCACTCCCTATCAAGATTTGGGGCCCTGTAAATCACACCCAAAATTAGTTTTTCTCGGCCCTCGAGAAGCTGTAACCAAACAGATTCAGTGGCTGACGCTTCTAATTTAATATCTTGTCTAACACAACAATTTAAATTGTCTCTGACATACATCGCTACTCCACCACCTTTCCTGTTGACCCTGTCAGTGTGAATAATTATAGCCTTGTATGTGACATTCAGAGGGCATCTCTCTATCTTTCAGATTGAGCCAGGTCTCTGTTATAGCAATAATATCTATGTTTCCTGCACTTGCAATTAATCTTAGCTCATCTATCTTATTTCTAACACTCCTGCTATTAGTATAGTAAACCTTAAGGGACTAGTCCCTTGCTGCCCTCTGCTGTCCCCCTTTGTTGCTGACCTGTTCTATTGTCTTTATTTATAACTTCATGCTGAATGCATTTTATACATTTAATGTTTCCAACCCTAGTGTTGCAACCTGCTTGTTTCCCACACACACCCATACCTCTATCTTCCATCAGTTTAAAATCATAGGCATTTCACCAATGGCCTTCTCAATCGAGTCTGCAAGTGCTACCACCCCTGCCCCAGAGAGATGAACCCCATCCCTTGCATACATATCATGTTTGCCATAAAAGTTGTTCCAGTGTCAATGAATGGGATTGCAAGCTCCTTGCAGTATCTGTCTAGCCAGCAATTTACACCAATTGCCCTAGACAACCATTCATTTCCTACTCCCCTTTCTAGGCAAGATGCTACATATGATTGGGATCCCTCCCTTAGACTTAATGAAATCTATAGCTGACCTGTACTTATCTAGCAGCTCTTCTCTCCTACCCTTCCCAATATCATTTCCACCAGCACTGAGACAGATAATGGGCTTGTTCCCATTACCTGACATGATATTATCCAGTCTGTTGACAATGTCCCCAACACCAGCTCCAGGGAAGCACACTCTATCTCTCATCTTCTTATTCCTATTACAAAAAGCACGGTCAACATATCTTACCTGAGAGTCACCAACCACAAGAATGCGCTTACCTTCATTAGCAGGGGCAGTAGTACCCTTACCTTCACTGGCCACTGAAGTACATTCATCCTGGAGAACAGAGAAGCGATTTCTACCTTCAGATCTTCACTCTTAACTTTCCTTACTCTGATGCGCCTCCCATTACTGTGAACAACTCGCCACTTGTAGCAGGTGCTGGGCTGCACCTCACTGCTGGTAGCCGTTGCTACCTCCCCACCTACAGCCTCCTCACAGTGAGAGACAGACTGCACCTCACTGCTAGAAGCCTCATTCCCCACAGGTTAGATTGGCTAAGGTTAATTTAGCCTAACATCGGGTTAATTAGTTTATGTCAGGTAAGGTTAAGCGACATTTAGGTTAGGTTAGATTAAGTGAAGTTAGGTTAGTTAAGTTTAGGCTGGCTAAGTCTGATAAAGTTACATTTAGTCGGTTAGGTTAAATTAGAAGTCTTTTTCCACATTTTCTCGGTATCCCAACATCATATTTTTTTCAGATTAAATTAGTTTAGATTTATTTATTTATTTATTTATTTATTTGAACATGATACAGAGAAGTACAAGGAATACAATTTTTAAAGTGCCAATTTTAAGGTTGCCATTGCACAGCAGTGATATTTTTAAGTTACTTTAAGAACAGTATTGTGAGAGTGCAAACACTCTCGGAACTCATCACAGTTATAAAAAAAAAAAAAAGCTATTTACACTGCAACGTGTTGCTATCATCTTTTTATGAGTCGAGGCAAGGACACTGGGCGGACCGCGGGAGAATGGGCCCATGGACCCGTTTTTTTTTTTTTTTTTTTTTTTTTTTTTTTTTTTTTTTTTTTTTTGTCAGTCCACCTTTTCGAAGGTCTCTTTGAAAGTTGTGAGAGATTTCAATAATAATTGTTTTGTTTAAAGTGTGATTATTTGTATGTAGTTACAGGAGGAAGGTTATGCTCGTGGTGTTCTGTTTATGGTTATATCAACAGAGCTATGCTCGTGGTGTTCTGTTTATGGTTATATCAACAGAGCTATGCTCGTGGTGTTCTGTTTATGGTTATATCAACAGAGCTATGCTCGTGGTGTTCTGTTTATGGTTATATCAACAGAGCTATGCTCGTGGTGTTCTGTTTACTGTTATATCAACAGAGCTATGCTCGTGGTGTTCTGTTTATGGTTATATCAACAGAGCTATGCTCGTGGTGTTCTGTTTACTGTTATATCAACAGAGCTATGCTCGTGGTGTTCTGTTTACTGTTATATCAACAGAGCTACGCTCGTGGTGTTCTGTTTACTGTTATATCAACAGAGCTATGCTCGTGGTGTTCTGTTTATGGTTATATCAACAGAGCTATGCTCGTGGTGTTCTGTTTACTGTTATATCAACAGAGCTATGCTCGTGGTGTTCTGTTTACTGTTATATCAACAGAGCTACGCTCGTGGTGTTCTGTTTACTGTTATATCAACAGAGCTATGCTCGTGGTTGTTCTGTTTATGGTTATATCAACAGAGCTACGCTCGTGGTGTTCTGTTTACTGTTATATCAACAGAGCTATGCTCGTGGTGTTCTGTTTATGGTTATATCAACAGAGCTACGCTCGTGGTGTTCTGTTTACTGTTATATCAACAGAGCTATGCTCGTGGTGTTCTGTTTATGGTTATATCAACAGAGCTACGCTCGTGGTGTTCTGTTTATGGCTATATCAACAGAGCTATGCTCGTGGTGTTCTGTTTATGGTTATATCAACAGAGCTATGCTCGTGGTGTTCTGTTTATGGTTATATCAACAGAGCTATGCTCGTGGTGTTCTGTTTATGGCTATATCAACAGAGCTATGCTCGTGGTGTTCTGTTTATGGCTATATCAACAGAGCTACGCTCGTGGTGTTCTGTTTATGGCTATATCAACAGAGCTATGCTCGTGGTGTTCTGTTTATGGTTATATCAACAGAGCTATGCTCGTGGTGTTCTGTTTATGGTTATATCAACAGAGCTATGCTCGTGGTGTTCTGTTTATGGTTATTCAACAGAATTATGCTCGTGGAGGTTAGTTTATCATATCCGTGTTTTTCCACACCACCTTGTATCCATTCCATTATTAGTGGGGAAATGTTTTATAATATCATTTAACTGTACAGTGACACGAACAGCAGCTGCGATAAGAGACTTAAGCTTTAATCCAGCTTAACTAGGAAAGCTGATACGGTAGTGCGTGGGAGTCTATCTAGGGTGAGTTAGCGTGAGTCTCAGGGGCGCCCGCATCCTTCACTGCGGAGGTTTTGGATTCCATTGTGTCAGTATCGTAACTGGGAGGGAGGGAGAGAGAGGGAGAGACGGAGAGATAGAGGGAGGATGAGGAGGATGTCCATGTATATAATAGACGTTACTATGCACTGTGCAATATGTGAGGAAATCTGACCTCAACATTCTGAACATGACCACCTGACCTCAACATTCTGAACATGACTATAAATACTCCCGTACCTTCCACCCAAGGTAGATCTGTGTGTGACTTGAAAAAGCCCACTGTGTGGGTGAAACGTTGTCAATAAAGGATCACATTAAACTGCATATGTGTTTATGTTTCCATGTGAGGAAATCATAGATACCTTCAAGCATGTGTTTTAAATGGTTCAAAAAACCAACTTGTGAAACATTTAGGAATCCTTATTGAGGAAACGTGTCACCAGCCAGTGGCTTCTTCAGTCTAATACAAAGAAAACAGGTGGAGACGAGGAAGAGTTTGAGGTAATGAGTCCCTCATTCTGGAGTCGGTGTGTTTGGTTCATCATTCTTGAAGAAAGTACAGCAAAAGCTCGGAGAAGAGGCTTATATACTGCAGTCACGTTCTTCTTTGAATTGGAATGAAGGAGCCACTGGCTGGTGAAACGTGTCCTCAATAAACATTCCCATATGTTGCACACTTCAAACATTTGCCTGTCTATTCCTGGCTTGGATGATCGTATCCCATCCCCCATAACTAGGCATCCAACCCCAAACTTCACAATGTTCCAGGATGGCTCGAAGCGTCAAATGATACCTGACATCTTCAAACTGTATCCACACTTTGAATCTTCTAGACGAACGAGTTATTATACAATGACATTGTACAATAAGAAATTGCAAGTGTTTATAGGGACAATGATAATATGTTTAAATGTTTAGTATTGTAACCCTATAGTGCTATGTGTATAGCCGGAATTGTATAAAATTTATGTAATAACCATGAGATATAACGATGCCCAGTCAAGTCTGAGAAAAAACCCACTGGGACATCTGCAATTTGGTCTTTTTGCGTTACCGTGTACTTGGTGCACAATAAACTAGCACAAAGGATGAGGTGTGGGTGCACACTAAACCAGCAGCTCACAGAATGAGCTGCGGGTGCACAATAAACTAGCAACTCACAGGATGAGCTGCGAGTACATAAACTAACAGCTCACAGGATGAGCTGAGGGTGCACAATAAACTAGCTGACCACAGGATGAGCTGCTGGTGCACACACAGGATGAGCTGTGGGTGCACAATAAATTAACTGGTTACAGGACGAGTTGCAAGTGCACAATAAACTAACTGTTCACCTCGTCCGTCCTACCTCTGCCACTCCTTTCAGATGAGGAACATGCAGAGAGACTAGCCAACACGACTGATGAGTTGAAAGAATAGCAGACAATGTAGCAATCGCAGAGACAAAGCTAAGAGAAATGATATCAGATGCCATATTCTCAGTGGGATATCAAATGATAAGGGAAAAAGAAAACAGGGCAAGCGAAGCAGCAGTGCTAATTGGAAATCAGAGGAGTTTTGAAGAAAAGAGTGGGATGAATAGATATGAGGCAAGCGAATGCAAAGTGGGTTTAGTTAAGACAAGACTAATAAGTAAGTTTATTCAGATATACATAAATCACAGTTCCATAGATTATCATACATAGCAGCATATGTGTAGAGAACCTGGGATAACCCAAAAAAGTCAGACAAAGTTATATATAGCCCACTGCCTAACAGCAAGAAAACAGCAAGGAAGGGAAGAACAAATATATCAGTTATAGATAAGGGAATTCCTGAATGCAGTGCAATGGACAAGATAACTAGAAGGAATATCAACAAATGAGATGGAGTACCTAACTGGAAAGTGCCCAGAAGAAGAGGAAAACTTCATACACAGAAGAAGTATAAATAACAAACAAAGAAAGTCCTTGGTTCAACTAGAGATGCAGAGAACACAAATAATGCAAAAGCATGGAAAAACTATAGGAAATGAAGGACAGACGAGAACAGGGATGTGAGCAGAGCCAGAAATTCATAAGTCAGGGTGAAGAGAGATGCTGAGCGACAATTTGAGAATAACACAGCAAGCCAAGGTCAAGTCTGAGCCGAAACTGCATCACAGCTACACCAGAAGACAGTGAAAAAACTGGAAATTCGACTGAAGGAGGAAGAAGAACTAACAAGAAAAAAAAAAAGGCAAGAAAGTCCGTGAAGTTATATCTTTCCGACACAGCAACATCATTCTTTATGTCTGTGAAGTGTTGAACAAACGATTTAAAGAGGTATTCTCAGTGGAAACAGACAATTCCAGAAAACCTAGGAGAAAGAGAGCACCAAGTACTGAACACCGTACACACAGTACGGGAGAGTTAAAAAAAAAAACTCTTGATGGAGCTAGATACATCAAAGGCAATGGAACCTGATAGGGAAAACAGAAACGAAGTCCATATCACTAGCTAAGATCTGCAAGTCAAAGGACATAGGACGGTTGCCAGAGGTCTGGAGGTCAGCAAATGTAGTATCCTTATATTCGAGACAGAAGACAGGCAGGAAGCGCTGAACCGCTATCAAAAAACCAGGCGAAGGGAATATAATTACACGCGTGATTTTCTTTATTATAGCAACGGAGCGTGAAGAGGCTAGTATTTACACTATTATGACTCCTTTTACCACAACTATAGCTGCTAATGTACTGTTACTAGCAGAGCTATAGCTGCTAATATACCGGTACTGCATCATAGCCCAGATAGCGTGCATATGTCCGCAACGGATGTACTGTACTCAATTTATGTGCTGCCGTACTCTGAATTCTACATTATAACACACCATCTGTACTCATAAACGTCAGTTAAATTACTAGTAGTTCCAGGCAGCTGCCCAGCACTAGTCCGATAATTCCCATGTGATAGTAACTCCAGCTCCGTAGGAACGAGACCTTGGACTCTCCGGTAGCTACTGAATCCACTGTGGAATACTTGACAATATCCTCGTCTCACTTGAGGCTCACAGCTCGCGGTAACAGGTTTCGTCACTTTGTGTGTGATACCCATCCTGTGTTAAGTCAGTAGTTGTGATATATACGTAACACTGTGACCACAAAGGTCACTCAAGGCTCACAGCCCTTCCTGTGTGATGGGTTATTATTTTATTTTTATGGAAACGCTAAATCCACAGTGTTTTACTGCCCTGTATGATAGAATATGACACGGAAACATAAATAGCTTTTGTTTCTATCATGTAACAATCGTGATTTACAACCAGGTGGCCAAGGAAGTTGAAATTTAAAGAAATATACAAACATATATAACTTGCATTCTCACGGATTGACAGACATATTTATTTTTAATTTTGCCCTTAAACTAATAAAGCAACCTGCCCCAATCCCTTGCTAAAACTAACGCAATATACGTAAATCTTGACCATCCTATATGTCAACCTAAATTCAGATATACTGTGCATTAATGAACTACGAGTATATTAATTTTATGATGGTTAATACGGAGTTATAGTTAAACATATGCTTGGTTTGGTTATAATTTTTTAGGGGGTGAAGGGGTAAGCCAGTGGAAGGCTTCGGTCAGATGACCAAGAGCTCCAGCTGAGGGTCATCATATGACTAAGACCTGCGTCAGGAAGCACTTGTCCTGTTTCCTGAAGAAACTAAGTTAACCTTGGCTTGGCTGGTCAAATGGATATTGCTTTATAAGCCTAGTGTGCCAGGTCTAGTTAAATTATGCGACATAACTATCATATTGTTGTACATGAATGGTACACAATATTGACACGTTGCACATGTGTCTAATTCTTCAACTTTTAATATATTATATATATATATATATAATATATATATATATATTATATATATATATATATATATATAATATATATATTTTATACAAAACAACCACTGTGAAAGAATGGAGAAGTTCCAAGCGCTTTCGTGACTACTCACATTATCAAGGAACAATGAAAGTAAAGCATCAAAGGAAGGTATATAAAGGGGTAGCCCACACCTCACTATCAGATCCCACAACAACGAAACACCTGACGCGAGACAGCAGGCCCGCCCGCCGAACTAGACAGGTCCTTCATACAACCCACCAACAAACTATTCTACCCAAGAAATAAGAAATTTGAAAAATTATTGTTTGTCCAATGTATTATTAAATTCTTCCCAAATTCTATTAATTATAAATGGATCTAATTTATATAAACCAAAGAAAATATTCATATTATTGTCAAAACTACTTTTTAAGAAACAAGATTCAATTATATTCCTGTCGACCATGGACTTGCTTGATACTACTTTCTCAGCTTTTTGAAAATCAATTGGATGGTTAAAATCTCTTACATGAATAAATAGAGCATTGGAATCTTGTCCAGTTTTAATGCTATTATTTATGTTGTTTTAATCTTAGTTCGAGATTTTTACCAGTTTGACCGTAATAAAATTTATCGCAAATTTTACAAGGAATCTTATAGACACATCCATCAGCATTTTGGGGGAATTCTTTATCAAAAGTTTTTTTACTGTATCAAGATTTTTGAATACAACTTTAATATTAAAAGTCTTAAGAAGAGAAGGCATATCAACCAAGTTTTCATGGTAAGGGAGAACCAACATATTTTTAGTTGAATAAGGCTGGTTGTCCCTTTTTGGGTTGTAAAAAGTATTTCTAGCAACTTTAAAAGATTTATCAATTACATTTCTTGGGTATTTCAAATCATTACTTATTTCCTAAATTTTGGATATTTCCTCATCTATGAACTCTGGACTACAAATTCGTAAAGCTCTCAAAAACATTGATGAGAAAACAGACAGTTTAACTCTATCTTGATGCGAAGAATAATAGTGGACATAGGAACAGTTATTTGTAGGTTTTCTGTAAATTTTAAATTTGAATTCATTATTACCCTTAATAATTAAAACATCTAGAAAAGGCAATGAGTTATTTTCTTCAAATTCAACAGTAAAATTTATAGAATGGGCTAAGTTATTTAATTTGCCAAGGAAATGGTGTATATCTACATTTTTGGGCACAAGACACAAAATATCATCAACATATCTGAACCATGTAGCTCTATTAGGGAGGACTGTGTTAAGCAACCTTGTTTCAAAAAATTCCATGTATAGGTTACTAAGAACAGGTGAAAGAGGATTTCCCATTGCCATACCAAACTTCTGAGTGTAAAACTTATCATTAAATACAAATTTTGCATCAACAATTCAAAGTTTAATAAGTTTAATAATAGTAGGAACTGGCAATGGCAAATCATAATTAAGTTTCTTATCTGAAGAACTCGTTAATCATGATTTACCATTGCCAGTTCCTACTGTCATTAAACTTATTAATCTTTGCATTGTTGATGCAAAATTTGTATTTAATGATAAGTTTTACACTCAGAAGTTTGGTATGGCAATGGGAAATCCTCTTTCACCTGTTCTTAGTAACCTATACATGGAATTTTTTGAAACAAGGTTGCTTAACACAATCCTCCCTAATAGAGCTAAATGGTTCAGATATGTTGATGATATTTTGTGTCTTATGTTCAAAAATGTAGATATACACCATTTCCTTGGGAAATTAAATAGCTTAGCCCATTCTATAAATTTTACTGTTGAATTTGAAGAAAATAACTCATTGCCTTTTCTAGATGTTTTAATTATTAAGGGTAATAATGAATTCAAATTTAAAATTTACAGAAAACCTACAAATAACTGTTCCTATGTCCACTATTATTCTTCGCATCAAGATAGAGTTAAACTGTCTGTTTTCTCATCAATGTTTTTGAGAGCTTTACGAATTTGTAGTCCAGAGTTCATAGATGAGGAAATATCCAAAATTTAGGAAATAGGTAACGATTTGAAATACCCAAGAAATGTAATTGATAAATCTTTTAAAGATGCTAGAAATACTTTTTACAATCCAAAAAGGGACAACCAGCCTTATTCAACTAAAAATATGTTGGTTCTCCCTTACCATGAAAACTTGGTTGATATACCTTCTCTTAAGACTTTTAATATTAAAGTTGTATTAAAAATCTTGATACAGTAAAAAAAACTTTTGATAAAGAATTCCCCCCAAAATGCTGATGGATGTGTCTATAAGATTCCTTGTTAAATTTGCGATAAAGTATATTACGGTCAAACTGGTAAAAATCTCGAACTAAGATTAAAACAGCATAAATATAGCATTAGAACTGGACAAGATTCCAATGCTCTATTTATTCATGTAAGAGATTTTAACCATCCAATTGATTTTCAAAAAGTTGAGAAAGTAGTATCAAGCAAGTCCATGGTCGACAGGAATATAATTGAATCTTGTTTCATAAAAAGCAGTTTTGACACAATATGAATATTTCCTTTGGTTTATATAAATTAGATCCATTTATAATTAATAGAATTTGGGAAGAATTTAATAATACATTGGACAAATAATAATTTTTTAAATTTCTTATTTCTTGGGTAGAATAGTTTGTTGGTGGGTTGTATGAAGCACCTGTCTAGTTCGGCCGGCGGGCCTGCTGTCTCGTGTCAGGTGTTTCGTTATTGTGGGATCTGATAGTGAGGTGTGGGCTACCCCTTTATATACCTTCCTTTGATGCTTTACTTTCATTGTTCCTTGATAATGTGAGTAGTCACGAAAGCGATTGGAACTTCTCCATTCTTTCACAGTGGTTGTTTTGCATATTCTGAAATCACCTGTTTACTGTGATCTTATATATATATATATATATATATAATATATATATATATATATATATATATATATATATATATATTATATATTTTATATATATATTAGATATATTTATATATATAATGTATATGTTAATAAGTCGGCTGTTCTCCATCCGAAGCAGGGTGACCAAAAAAAGATTAGAAAATCCCCAAAAGGAAATACTTATCATCATTCAACACTTTATATATATATATATATATATATATATATATATATATATATATATATAATAATATACACTACATATATATATAATATATATATATATATATATATATATATATATATATATATATATATAGAGAGAGAGAGAGAGAGAGAGAGAGAGAGAGAGAGAGAGAGAGAGAGAGGAGGAGAGGAGAGAGAGAGAGAGAGAGAGAGAGGAGAGAGAGAGAGAGAGAGAGAGAAATAACGAGATGAAGCTGGACTGGGGACCCTCATCCTCGAGAAGACAATAAACGTACCTCAGGGAAAACTCAAGGTTCTTCCGGAGCTGTTTGAATATTTTCTTCTCCTACCAGCCCATATATAAATTATAATATATATATATATATAAACATTAAAGAATAATATATATATTACATATCATATATAGAGGGAGATGAGAGAGAGAGAGAGGAGAGAAGTACCACCTCTATAGCTGGACTGGGGACCCTCATCCTCAGAGAAGACAATAAACGTACCTCAGGGAAAAACTCAAGGTTTCTTCCGAGCTGTTTGAATATTTTCTTCTCCTACCAGCCCATATATATATATAATATATATATATATATATATATATATATAATATATATATATATATATATATATATATATATATATATATATATAATATATGCAATAAGATCACAGTAAACAGGTGATTTCAGAATATGCAAAACAACCA
>NC_069405.1:39814604-39837104 GCF_026875155.1 Cherax quadricarinatus | reverse complement strand
ATCACTCAGAGTGAGTTGTATACATAAGTATTAGCGCAGCCAGGATGCTATTCCGAGGAATTAACCCGGGATTTCAGTCTCGGGGGACTTAACCCAGGTCTTCAATCTCAGGGAAAGTGGGCTTGAAAATGATGAGATGCTGACTGAATCAACAATTAAAAAAAATCGTCTTTAAAGATTTGATTTCAGTATGTGAAATTTCTTCAACTATAAAAAATTAGAAATATAAACACAAATGCAGTATAATGTGATCCTTTACTGACAACGTTTCACCCACACAGTGGGCTTTTTCAAGTCACACACGGATGTCAATAAAGGATCACATTATACTGCATTTGTGTTTATATTTCCATTGTGTCGGTATTTTATACCATTTATTTCCATCTATAAAAAATTATTTGCCTCTGGAGGCTTTAACCTCTCTTAGCCCCTACTTTGGCTGCATCACTGTACGTACTTTGGCTGCGTCACTATACGTAAGAACCAAAGTCATCGAGGCGCAAGGTCTCCCTGCTGCAGCACTACTGCAGCTACCCCAGTGTTATCATGATAAACCAGGTACTCTACAGTGTTTGGCTGGAAACGTCTGGGTTTGTATAGGCGAAAAAGATCCTTACTATCATTCGATCTGTCTGAGACGTAAGAATCAATGTTGATTTGGCTGACACTGCACGGTGTTCTTCCTCGTCTCCCAGACACTAGGGATTTTTCCACATCTCAGCTGCCGGAGGCGAAGCAGCTCTGGTGGGTAGTGAAGTGTTGACATTTGGAACTGACGATACGTAAGTGTACGTTTCCTACATCTCTGCTGAAGTGTCGAGTAAGAGGTAATCCACCGGTGAGGTGTATCTAAAATTAAAAAAAAAAAAACTTCACTCCGACGTCCTCACACTCGCTACTGTTGACCACTTTAAAGAACTTTAAGGCATTGCTGGCCAGGTTATCAGCTATATTCGTCTGGCTACGTAATCACACTTCCTCACGGTGCTGTATCCCCAGTTGATTATTATGGATACACAAGAGACCTAGAAACTAGCCCCCAAAAGGGTTTACAAGAGTACATTTGGATTCATGTCTAGAGTTTACTTATCTGTTACAAGCAAATTTAGGAAACTTGCTTAAATCCAGACGAGGCGAAGTACTGGCATCACAAGCTACTTGGTGACAGGATCACTGCTGCTGATTGATACTGCAGAACTGTTGTTTTAGAAGCTATTGTTTTAGTCTGCTGAGGCAAAACAAGGTAGGCAGTAAGAAGAGGAACGGGCAGGGAGGCAGGAAGGGTAAGGAAGACAAACAGGTATGCAGGAAGAGCAAGGAAGCAACACAAACAGGGATGGAGGCAAGAAGCTTTTTAAATCAGTCACCCATCCAGACACTCTTCCACCAACCTGTCAAGCTGGACATACCTGTCATCAATGATGTACTTAAAGAATGTTAATGTTTTCAGTCTCTTCTATATAATGGATATGCTACATGCTCCCGTCCACGTACATGTTCTCAAAACAGTTACTAGCGGAGAATTTAAAGTATACCTCAATCATTAAATAATTTACTAGTGTTATGATAATGCAAGATAACATCACATCACATATATTGTGGGCTCCAGGAACTGTGGAAGCATGTGCGTAGAAAAACAAACGCACACACACAAGTGTTAATCGACAATTGCCTCTGACCACTAACTACCAGCTCTGCTTGTGGTTAGCAGTCAACGGTGCATACATGCATAGCCACACTATGCATGTAACTGTCGTTGATTTTTCCTGTTGGTTGATTAAGGCTGCATCTCACCAGCTCACCACTAATCATAAAATACTTTCGTACCTAAAATAGGGAATAAAGCAAACTTTAAGTGTATATTCACTGAGAGACATTAACTTCACGGTGTATTTAACTTTTTATACATTTACCGTTTGTTTGAACAGTAGTCTCTGTTGGTAGTTACTGAAGCGCAAGTTGCTCAAACAATAGTCTCTATTGACAGTTACTGAAACAGAAGTTGTTCAAACAATAGTCTCTGTTGGTAGTTACTGAAACAGAAGTTGTTCAAACAGTAGTCTCTGTTGGTAGTTACTGAAACAGAAGTTGTTCAAACAATAGTCTCTGTTGGTAGTTACTGAAACAGAAGTTGCTCAAACAATAGCCTCTGTTGGTAGTTACTGAAACAGAAGATGCTCAAACAATAGTCTCTGTTGGTAGTTACTGAAACAGAAGTTGTTCAAACAATAGTCTCTGTTGGTAGTTACTGAAACAGAAGTTGTTCAAACAATAGTCTCTGTTGGTAGTTACTAAACAGAAGTTGCTCAAACAATAGTCTTTGTTGGTAGTTACTGAAACAGAAGATACTCAAACAATAGTCTCTGTTGGTAGTTACTGAAACAGAAGTTGTTCAAACAATAGTCTCTGTTGGTAGTTACTGAAACAGAAGTTGTTCAAAGAATAGTCTCTGTTGGTAGTTACTGAAACAGAAGTTGCTCAAACAATAGTCTCTGTTGGTAGTTACTGAAGCACAAGTTGCTCAAACAATAGTCTCTGTTGGTAGTTACTGAAACAGAAGTTGTTCAAACAATAGTCTCTGTTGGCAGTTACTGAAACAGAAGTTGTTCAAACAATAGTCTCTGTTGGTAGTTACTGAAACAGAAGTTGTTCAAAGAATAGTCTCTGTTGGTAGTTACTGAAACAGAAGTTGTTCAAACAATAGTCTCTGTTGGTAGTTACTGAAACAGAAGATGCTCAAACAATAGTCTCTGTTGGTAGTTACTGAAGCACACGTTGCTCAAACAATAGTCTCTGTTGGTAGTTACTGAAACAGAAGTTGTTCAAACAATAGTCTCTGTTGGTAGTTACTGAAACAGAAGATGATCAAACAATAGTCTCTGTTGGTAGTTACTGAAACAGAAGATGCTCAAACAATAGTCACTGTTGGTAGTTACTGAAGCACAAGTTGCTCACACAATAGTTTCTGTTGGTAGTTACTGAAGGAGTTCAAACAATAGCCTTTGTTGGCAGTTACTGAAGCAGTTGTTCAGACAACAGTCTCTGTTGTAATTCCTGGAGCAGAGATTGCTCACATTTTTAATAATTAATTTACCAAGCAGTCTATAAGGGTGGATCTCCACCTCCTGGCCGCTCCATTAAACACCTAAACGCATGAAGTACCAGGATGGGATGCCTCGAGGGATACATATATTATGGTGTGGTGAAGGGAAATACCTGTGGTGCTTGTCGGTATATATGTTCTGTATACATGTTCATTGGAGCCTCGCTGCGGGGAATGGAACTCCCCATACCTGGGTCGCCTCTGCCTGGTGGGGGAAATACCGTTGATTGTGCTTGGGTAAATATTCTCTTCCCAGGGTAATTACTGTCTCCAAAGGGCAACTACTGCCCCTCCGGGGTAATTACTGCTTCCCAAAGGTAAGTATTGTCTTCCCAGGGTAATTACTGTCTCCCCAGGGTAACTACTGTTTTCCCAGGGTAATTACTGTCTCTCCAGGTTAACTACTGACTTCCCAGGTTAATTACTGTCTCCTTAGGGAGACAGTAATTAACCTTGGAAATTATTATCTTCCAGGGGTACGTACTGTCTTTCTAGGGTAATTACTGTTTCCCCAGGGTAACTCATGTCTTCCAAGGATAATTACTGTCTCCCCAGGGTAAATACTGTCTTTCCAGGGTAATTACTGCCTCCTATAGGGTATCTCTTGTCATTCTGGGTAACTATCATCTCCCAAGGTAACTACTGTCATATATACCTATGCCTTCATATGTACCATATGTGCGTGTGGCTTCATATGTCCCATATGTGCCTGTGGCTTCATATGTACCTGCTGCTTCATATGTACCTGCGACTTCATATGAACCCGTGGCTTCATATGTACCTGTGGCTTCATATGTGCCTGTGGCTTTATATGTACCTGTGGCTTCATATGAACCTGTGGCATTCATATGTACCTATGGCTTCATATGTACCTGTGGCTTCATATGTACCTGTGACTTCATATGTACCTGTGGCTTCATATGAACCTATGCATTCATATGTACCTGTGGCTTCATATGTGACTGCGGCTTCATATGTACCTCTGGCTTCATATGTGCCTGTGGCTTCATATGTACCTGTGGCTTCATATGTACATGTGGCTTCATATGTACCTGTGCCTTATGTACCTGTTGCTTAATATGTACCTATGCTTCATATGTACCTGTGGCTTCATAGGTACGTGTGGCTTCATATGTGCCTGTGGCTTCATATGTACCTGTGGCTTTATATGTGCCTGTGGCTTCATATGTACCTGTGGCTTTATATGTGCCTGTGACTTCATATGTGCCTGTGGCTTTATATGTACGTGTGGCTTCATATGTACCTGTGGCTTATGTACCTGTGGCTTCATATGTGCCTGTGGTTTCATATGTGCCTGTGGCTTTATATGCACATGTGGCTTCATATGTACCTGTGGCTTTATATGTGCCTGTGGCTTCATATGTGCCTGTGGTTTCATATGTGCCTGTGGTTTTATATGTACCTGTGGCTTTATATGTACCTGTGCCTTCATATGTACCTGTGGCTTTATATATGCCTCTGGCTTCATATGTACATGTGGCTTCATATGTACCTGTGCCTTCACATGTACCTGTAGCTTTATATGTACCTGTGGCTTCATATGTACCTGTGGCTTTATATGTACATGTGGCTTCATATGTACATGTGGCTTCATATGTGCCTGTGGCTTTATAGTGTGCCTGTGGCTTCATTATGTACCTGTGGCTTCATATGTGCCTGTGGCTTCATATGTACCTGCGTCTTCATATGCGCTTACGGCTTCATATGTACCTGTGGCTTCATATGTATCTGTGGCTTCATATGTGACTGTGGCTTCATATGTGCTGTGGCTTCATATGTACCTGTGGCTATATATTTGCCTGTGGCTTCATATGTACCTGTGGCTTCATATGTTCCTGTGACTTCCTATGTGCCTGTGACTTCATATGTGCCTGTGACTTCATGTGTGCCTGTGACTTAGTATTTACCTGTAGCTTCAAATGTGACTGTGGCTTTATATGTACCTTTGTCTTCATATGTGCCTGTGGCTTCATATGTTCCTGTGACTTCACATGTGCCTGTGACTTCATATGTGCCTGTGACTTCATATGTGCCTGTGGCTTCATATGTACCTGTGGCTTCAAATGATGACTGTGGCTTATATGGACCTCTTTATGTCCTTGGCTCATATGTCCTGTGGCTTCATATGTTACCTGTGACTTCAATGTGCCTGTGCTTCATATGTGCCTGTGGCTTCATATGTGCCTGTGGCTTCATATGTTTCTGTGGCTTCATATGTTCCTGTGACTTCACATGTGCCTGGCTTATATGTGCCTGTGATTATTGCCTGTGGCTTCATATGTGCCTGTGGCTTCATATGTACCTGTGGCTTCATATATACCTGTGGCTTCATATACCTGTGGCTTCATATGTACCTGTGGCTTCATATGTACCTGTGGCTTCATATGTGCCTGTGGTTTCATATGTACCTGTGGCTTCATATGTACCTGTGGTTTCATATGTACCTGTGGCTTCATAGTATCTGTGGCTCATATGTACCTGCGGCTTCATATGTGCCTGTGGCTTCATATATACCTGTGGCTTCATATGTACCTGTGGCTTCATATGTACCTGTGGCTTCATATTGCCTGTGGCTTCATATGTGCCTGTGGCTTCATATGTGCCTGTGGCTTCATATGTGCCTGTGGCTTCATATGTGCCTGTGGCTTCATATGTGCCTGTGGTTTCATATGTGCTGTGGCTTCATATGTGCCTGTGGTTTCATATGTACATATGGCTTCATATGTTCCTGTGGCTTCATGTGAGACTGTGGCTTCATATGTACCTGTGGCTTTGTATGTGCCTGTGGATTCATATGTGCCTGTGGTTTCATATGTACCTGTGGCTTCATATGTACCTGTGGCTTCATATATACCTGTGGCTTCATATGTACCTGTGGCTTCATATGTGCGTGTGATTTCATATGTTGTAATGTAGTTCAGCTGGGATTGTGAGGTCTCTAGTGAGACCTAATTATACTGTCACACCTTGCCTTGGCAAACGTATGTCAGAGCCACGCCTTTTCGGCTTAAGTCTTAGCTCCTTTGTTCGTCACTGGCGTCAGATCTCACCGTCAGAAGAGGATTCATTTATGTGAGGGATGGGAGGTTTTCTTTTAGTTCTTAGAAATGGGTTAATGATGGGTCCTGGTTGCGATTCCTGCCTTGTCACGAATGGTCACGGTAGGGTGCAAGAAAAATGCGACATTGTGGTCGTGTAATGGTTCAGTTGCAAGTACTTGAAGGAATAATACCCGCTGGAGCTGTTTTCTATGCCAGGAAAACGTTACGAGGTTTGGCTCAATGGTTAATTAGCTAGTTTATTTCTAGTAAAGTACAGGAAGGCACTGGAGCCCGATATTTAGTTTTAAGGAGACATGACGAATAAGGAGGTTTCGCACCAGAGAGTCACTGTTATTCGTTTCTTGTGCTAGAATTTATTAACTTTACTGATCAGTGTGATTTCATATTATTTGCTATTGTATTGTAATTGAATTAAGGGGTTAGGATTAAAATAGTCTAATAGCTTAGGACAAATTGTCCTAGTTCTCAGATATTTTAAACTGGGGAGCAAGGGGGATGTGATGTAGTTCAGCTGGGCTTGTGAGGTCTCTAGGGAGGCCTAATTATATGGTCACACCTTGCCTTGGCAAACGTATGTCAGAGCCACGCCTTTTCGGCTTAAGTCTCAGCTCCTTTGTTCGTCACTGGCGTCAGATCTCGGCGTCAGGTCGTAACATGTGGTCTACGCCTTATGGGGAAGGGGGTGCTTAGAGGAATATAAGCCAGGGAACAGCTGAGCAAGGGGTTGTTGGAGACAGGTCCGGGGAGCGAGAGCGCTGGACAGCCGCGTGTAGTGGACCAAGCATTGGGAATCTCGGGTCAGTTGGTCACTGAATTAAGAGAGAGTACTAGTCCGTGTTAATGATAACATCTACCCTTTCCCCTGGTAATAAGTCTCATAGGTCAATTGTTATATTATGTAAATTTCCATCAGGATATGTTGTATTCTAGCCCTTTTATGTTATTAAGCAAACTATAGCCATAGTTCCCCATTTTTATTTGTACCTTCATATGCTATTCCCTATTTGTTTAGCACAGGGATAACACAGGAGACGTGCTCACTTGCTGGGATACCTCAGGCAGAGTGGGTAAAGGTCTCACAATGTGTTTGTGGCTTCATATGTGCCTGTGGCTTCATCTGAACCAGCAATCTCATGTTCGCTTTCTGTCACTACAGGTGGTAAACATGACATCGTAAAAATATGCGTTGTGAGAGGAGTAAAAACAAACTCATTTACACCTGCCCAAAAAATGACATATTTTTTTTACCAGCACGTAACTGTATTTAGCGCTGATGTAGTTATATTTCTGCTGAGGTCTGTCTCAGCAAGGAATGATATCTGAATCGACCAATATCTCTGTAACAAAATCTGTAGATCAATGGTTCAGAGAACCGACACGTTGATAAATTAGACACATGTACAACTCTTGGGTATCTTTATTTAGGAAACGTTTCGCCACACAGTGGCTTCATCAGTCCATACACAGAGAAACTTGAAGAACAGGAGGAGAATGAGGTAATCAGTCCCTCAGCCTTGAGTCGATGTGGTCAGTCCATCAATTTTGAATAGAATACGGCATATGAGCGGAGAAGCAGCTTATAAACCGTAGACAGGAGAGGTGCAGCAGTCGTAGGTGGTGTCACATTTGCCCAATGTGGAAGTAGGTCGTGCCCAAGGGTTAGGCAAGCGACGAATTCCCAAGTATTAAGATCCCAAGAAGTTGCAGTGTCTGACAGGATTGTAGATCAATGGTTCAGAGAACCGACACGTTGATAAATTAGTTGCACGTGTCTAATTTATCAACAAAAATTGTCTTTGTACAGCAGACTGTACTGAGTTGACCAGAGCACTCTCTGTACCGCGGACTGTCTCTCTCCAGAGGACAATCTCTGTACAGAGGACTATCTCTATACTGAGGGACTATCTCTATACTGAGGCAGACTTCCCATTTACCGAGGGGTTATCTTTGTAAAATAATAAGGGATAAACTGAGGGGATGATTTAGTGCTTTCACGTGTTCATCTTCGTATCTTCAGAAGTAAACATCAGTTAGTTATTGGAAAAAATATCATCTTACGAATAAGTCACAGTAACGTTGATGGAATAACTTGCAAATAATCGTCACATATGAGGGGGACCGTGTGACGACGTATCAGTCTGTCCCGGACCCTTGAGAAGCGAAATCACCTGTGACTTGATAGTTGTTCAGGTCGGACCGAAAAGTCTTGCCTCCTGATATGGTTTTCATCAAACGATGACACGTTTACTGATGTTGTTGACACTGTGACGAGGGAGCAGCAGAGGCAGCCGCTAGTGCTGCTGTATACGGTAGTGTCAAGTAACACATGTAAACATGGAGAGACCATCGGCTTACCGGTCAACCTCATCGGTCTACCTGGAGTAGATTTCTTGGGTCATCTCTCCTGAGGCCCGGTTCCAGACCAGGCCACTTGGTGGTTGGTCAGATTGACCAGGTTGCTGCTAGTCCACCGGTATACACCACAGCCCGGTTGATCAAGAATTGAGGAAGTTACCAATTTCCCTCTTAAAGACAGCCGGGGGTTTAATGGTAATTCTGCTTATGCATGAAGGGAGAACGCTGAAGAGTCTCGGAACTCCTACACTGAATATATATACATGTATTTGAATGTTGTTCTAACTGTTGTTGCATTAATCAGGAAATGAACAACATAGTGTATACATGTATAAAGGAAAAGGAAAATAAGCTGCTGATACTTTCCTAGACGACTAACGATGATTAATGAGGTGATTTGAATGGTTAGTTAATTGGATTTAAAGCCATTCACCTGTTTAAAACGTCATTAAGGTTCCTTGTAACCTATTTACCTTTATATATATATATATATATATATATATATATATATATATATTATATATATATATATATATTATATATATATATATATATATATATATATATATATATATTATATATATATATATATTATTATATATATATATATATATATTATATATATATATATATATATATATATATATATATATATGTTTATTTATTAACACACTGGCCGATTCCCACCAAGGCAGGGTGGCCCGAAAAAAGAAAAACTTTCACCATCATTCACTCCATCACTGTCTTGCCAGATAGGTGTTTTACACTACAGTTTTTAAACTGCAACATTAACACTCCTCCTTCAGAGTGCAGGCACTGTACTTCCCATCTCCAGGACTCAAGTCCGGCCTGCTGGTTTCCCTGAATCCCTTCATAAATGTTACTTTGCTCACACTCCAACAGCACGTCAAGTATTAAAAACCATTTGTCTCCATTCTCTCCTATCAAACACGCTCACGCATGCCTGCTGGAAGTCCAAGCCCCTCGCACACAAAACCTCCTTTACCCCCTCCCTCCAACCTTTCCTAGACCGACCCCTACCCCGCCTTCTTTCCACTACAGACTGATACACTCTTGAAGTCATTCTGTTTCGCTCCATTCTCTCTACATGTCCGAACCACCTCAACAACCCTTCCTCAGCCCTCTGGACAACAGTTTTGGTAATCCCGCACCTCCTCCTAACTTTCAAACTACGAATTCTCTGCATTATATTCACACCACACATTGCCCTCAGACATGACATCTCCACTGCCTCCAGCCTTCTCCTCGCTGCAACATTCATCACCCATGCTTCACACCCATATAAGAGGGATGGTAAAACTATACTCTCATATATTCCCCTCTTTGCCTCCAAGGACAAAGTTCTTTGTCTCCACAGACTACTAAGTGCACCGCTCACCCTTTTCCCCTCATCAATTCTATGATTCACCTCATCTTTCATAGACCCATCCGCTGACACGTCCACTCCCAAATATCTGAATACATTCACCTCCTCCATACTCTCTCCCTCCAATCTGATATACAATCTTTCATCACCTAATCCTTTTGATATCCTCATAAACCTTACTCTTTCCTGTATTCACTTTTAATTTTCTTCTTTTGCATACCCTACCAAATTCATCCACCAACCTCTGCAACTTCTCTTCAGAATCTCCCAAGAGCACAGTGTCATCAGCAAAGAGCAACTGTTACAATTCTCACTTTATGTGTGATTCTTTATCTTTTAACTCCACGCCTCTTGCCAAGATCCTCGCATTTACGTCTCTTACAACCCCATCTATAAATATATTAAACAACCACGGTGACATCACACATCCTTGTCTAAGGCCTACTTTTACTGGGAAATAATCTCGCTCTTTCCTACATACTCTAACTTGAGCCTCACTATCCTCGTAAAAACTCTTCACTGCTTTCAGTAACCTACCTACTACACCATACACCTGCAACATCTGCCACATTGCCCCATTATCCACCCTGTCATACGCCTTTTCCAAATCCATAAATGTCACAAAAACCTCTTTAGCCTTATATAAATACTGTTCACTTATATGTTTCACTGTAAACACCTGGTCCACACACCCCCTATCTTTCCTAAAGCCTCCTTGTTCATCTGCTATCCTATTCTCCGTCTTACTCTTAATTCTTTCAATAATAACTCTACCATACACTTTACCAGATATACTCAACAGACTTATCCCCTTATAATTTTTGCACTCTCTTTTGTCCCCTTTGCCTTTATACAAAGGAACTATGCATGCTCTCTGCCAATCCCTAGGTACCTTACCCTCTTCCATACATTTATTAAATAATTGCACCAACCACTCCAAAACTATATCCCCACCTGCTTTTAACATTTCTATCTTTATCCCATCAATCCCGGCTGCCTTACCCCCATTCATTTCACCTACTGCCTCACAAACTTCCCCACACTCACAACTGGCTCTTCCTCACTCCTACAAGATGTTATTCCTCCTTGCCCTATACACGAAATCACAGCTTCCCTATCTTCATCAACATTTAACAGTTCCTCAAAATATTCCCTCCATCTTCCTAATACCTCTAACTCTCCATTTAATAACTCTCCTCTCCTATTTTAACTGACAAATCCATTTGTTCTCTAGGCTTCCTTAACTTGTTAATCTCACTCCAAAACTTTTTCTTATTTTCAACAAAATTTGTTGATAACATCTCACCCACTCTCTCATTTGCTCTCATTTTACATTGCTTCACCACTCTCTTAACCTCTCTCTTTTTCTCCATATACTCTTCCCTCCTTGCATCACTTCTACTTTGTAAAAACTTCTCATATGCTAACTTTTTCTCCCTTACTACTCTCTTTACATCATCATTCCACCAATCGCTCCTCTTCCCTCCCACACCCACTTTCCTGTAACCACAAACTTCTCCTGAACACTCTAACACTACATTTTTAAACCTACCCCATACCTCTTCGACCCCATTGCCTTTGCTCTCATTAGCCCATCTATCCTCCAATAGCTGTTTATATCTTACCCTAACTGCCTCCTCTTTTAGTTTATAAACCTTCACCTCTCTCTTCCCTGATTTCTATTCTCCTTGTATCCCATCTACCTTTTACTCTCAGTGTAGCTACAACTAAAAAGTGATCTGATATATCTGTGGCCCCTCTATAAACATGTACATCCTGAAGTCTACTCAACAGTCTTTTATCTACCAATACATAATCCAACAAACTACTGTCATTTCGCCCTACACATATCTTGTATACTTATTTATCCTCTTTTTCTTAAAATATGTATTACCTATAACTAAACCCCTTTCTATACAAAGTTCAATCAAAGGGCTCCCATTTACACCTGGCACCACAAACTTACCTACCACACCCTCTCTAAAAGTTTCTCCTACTTTAGCATTCAGGTCCCCTAGCACAATTACTCTCTCACTTGGTTCTAAGGTTCCTATACATTCACTTAACATCTCCCAAAATCTCTCTCTCTCGTCTACAATCCTTTCTTCTCCAGGTGCATACACGCTTATTAAGACCCACTTTTAGCATCCAACCTTTACTTTAATCCACATAATTCTTGAATTTACACATTCATATTCTCTTTTCTCCTTCCATAACTGATCCTTCAACATTACTGCTACCCCTTCCTTAGCTCTAACTCTCTCAGATACTCCAGATTTAATCCCATTTATTTTCCCCCACCGAAACTCCCCTACCCCCTTCAGCTTTGTTTCGCTTAGGGCCAGGATATCCAACTTCTTTTCATTCATAACATCAGCAATCATCTTTTTCTTGTCATCCGCACTACATCCACGCACATTCAAGCATCCCAGTTTTATGAAGTTTTTCTTCTTCTCTTTTTTAGTAAATGTCTACAGGAGAAGGGGTTACTAGCCCATCGCTCCCGGCATTTTAGTTGCCTCATACGACACGCATGGCTTACAGAGGAAAGATTCTTTTCCACTTCCCCATGGACAATAGAAGAAATAAAGGAGAACAAGAGCTATTTAGAAAAAGGAGAAAAACCTAGATGTATGTATATATATATGCATGTGCATGTCTGTGAAGTGTGACCAAAGTGTAAGTAGGAGTAGCAAGATATCCCTGTTATCTAGCGTGTTTATGAGACAGAAAAAGAAAAAAGCAATCCTACCATCATGCAAAACAGTTACAGGTTTCTGTTTCACAGTCATCTGGCAGGACGGTAGTACTTCCCTGGGTGGTTGCTGTCTTCCAACCTACTACCTGACTAATCAGACCTCTCTTTATAATTTATTTTGTATACTACATATATATATATATATTATATATATATATATATATATATATATATATATATATATATATATATATATATATATATATATATATATATATATATATATATAATATATATATATATATATATATATATATATATATATATATATATATATATATATATATATATATATATATATATATATAGGTATAGTTGGTAGACGCAACCATCCAGGGAATACATATATATATATATATATATTTAAATATATAATATATATATATATATATATATATATATATATATATATATATATATATAATATATATATATATATATATATATATATTTATATATTATGTACACGTATATTAATGAAACCGCGAAACAATTGGTGCTGGAGTTATTGTCAAACTGGGGCTGCCTGAGACTCCATCCCGCGTCACATTGTCCAGCCCCAAGAATGGTTAGGGCAACGTTGACGTTGCCCTAACCATTCAACCATCAATCCTACAAATATCATGCACCCAGCAGAACTAGATGTTGATCATGGAACGAAGACACTCGTGGCAGTGGACAGTTCAGGACTAATTTCAACCTCCTTCCGTTTAAACACCAGCCTCCGCAAGCAATCTATATAGTAATGAAGCCGCGAAACAAGTGGTATTGAATCACCAAACTGCGGCTGGCCGAGATTCGATCTCGCGTCACATCGTCCCGTTCTTCTTTGTATTGGACTGATCAAGTCCAACGTTTCCTCAATAAAGATTCCCAGATGTTGAATAAGTGTCATATTCTTCAACTTGTCGGCTGTCTAAACCACTTATCACACAAGTGTGAGAGATAACGAAAGCACTTGTATATTCCCAATTTTCACCCTGGCAATACTGCACGTACTAGAAAACTTACAGAGATTAATGATATAATTAAGGCCCTTTATAAGTTAGGCTGAAAGTACAGATCTCACTCTCTTCTAAGACCTACAATGACGGGAGTTGAGAGTGAAGAATGACGGGAGACGAGAGTGACGAATAAAGGGAGAGGAAAGTGAAGAATAACAGGAGATGTGAGTGAAGAATAACAATAGATATGAGTGAATAATGACGAAAGACATTCGTAAAGGAGATATACGAGTAAATATAAATAAATAAAAGTTAAATTAATATATCAGTGGCATAATGTGTCAGTGACATCATCCACCCAAGATACAACTCTCAACAACCAACTGAAAGGGGAAAAATAGACTAAGAAAGGATATATTAAAGCATTAATGTAAGAGATTAAGATTAATTGACCTTCTAAGTTGTGTCATTAAAGATAATACCTTTTAAAAGATGATTTGACAGGATGGAAATAAATGGTATAAAATACCGACACGATGGAAATATAAACACATATGCAGTATAATGTGATCCTTTGTTGTTATTATTATAATCAAATGTGATCCTTTGTTGAAAACGTTTCGCCCACACAGTGGGCTTTTTCAAGTCACTAACAGATCTGTTTGTGACTTGAAAAAGCCCACTGTGTGGGCGAAACGTTGTCAATAAAGGATCACATTATACTGCATATGTGTTTATATTTCCAAGATTTGACAGATACCTTTAAAATGAAGATATTAAAACATGAGTGGGAGGAAAGAGTAGGCTGTGAGTAGGCCTACTTGCCAGATTACTTTATTATGTTCTTATTTCTCGACGCTACTCTCTACTCTCATTTAAGCTTCTCTTTTACCCCCTTCGTCACCCCCTTTCATCCCCTTTACTTTACCCCCTTCCTCTTCCCAGCGGCTGAGGTCTAAAGTTAGCTCAGATCGACCCATTCGCACCCTAGGTACTCTCTCTCTCTCTCTCTCTCTCTCTCTCTCTCTCTCTCTCTCTCTCTCTCTCTCTCTCTCTCTCTCTCTCTCTCTCGTTACTGAATGTTGAACCTTTATTAGTAAATGATAAATTCAAAGTGGCAGTTGATGAACCCCTGGACCAGTGCTTAAATGAACCTGGCAAAGTTGTTCACGAACCTGATCTTGGGGCTGAAGAACCCGGTTTAGTGGCTTCATAAACCCGGCTTTGCGGTTAACGAACCCAGTCTTCTCGATAAGGAACCTAGACTAGTAAATCCTGAACCAGAACTAGTGAGTCAAGAACCCAGCCTGGAGGTTCACTAACCCGTTCTAGAGATTTCAGAACCCAGTTCACTAACCCGTTCTGGGGGTTTCAGAACCCAGTCTAGGGGTTCAGTAACCAGTTCTATGGGTTTCAGAACCCAGTCTGGGGGTTCAGTAACCCGTTCTATGGGTTTCAGAACCCAATATTGTGGTCTTCTAACCTTTGTTAGTGATTTCAGAGTATTACTAGTGGTTTCACAACATTGCTAGTGGTTTCAGAACCTTGCAAGTAATTTCAGACCATTGCTAGTAGTTTTCAGAACCTTGCTAGTGGTTTTCGGAGCATTGCTAGTGGTTTCAGGACCATGCGAGTGGTTTTCAAAACTTTGCTAGTTTTCAGAACCTTTGTTAGTGGTTTCAGAACCTTTGCTAGTGGTTTCAGAACCTTGCTAGTGGTTTTAAGAACCCTTACCTCGGTGTTGAGCCTCTCATCACAACGCAATAGGATAACGAGCAATAGTGTATTTGACCAGCCAAGCGTCCCTCCACACAGCGTACCATGTACTCTCTAGCGTCCCTATTTAACGTCCCCTTCTCTTCTCTTCCTCTTTCCTTCTCATTCTCCCCCAGTATTCTCCTTTGCAGTCTAGCGCATCTCCAAAGTTGGCTTCTTGCATAGTCTTTGCTATGATTTTCGGTCTCTCGACATAAAGGTTAAGAATCTTGTGCTCAGGATCTTCTCTTGGTCTTATGACCGCCCCGTCGCGGTTATTCTTCCACTAAACTGGAGAATTTACGTTGATTTATGTAGGCCAAAAGTACCGGCTAAATAAATTCTGATTATGTGTGTGTGTGTGTGTGTGTGTGTGTGTGTGTGTGTGTGTGTGTTGTGTGTGTGTGTGTGAATATTTCACTGTATATTCACTAGGAAGAGTTATATAAGCTATATACATGGCTGTATATACACTTAGTATAGTCATATATCCAGAAATCCAGAAATATTTCCTATTCCTCGCCTCTCTCATTCAGTACTCATTTCTTCATTTCTATTCCCTATTCACCTGTCCTCTACTCTCCCTTACTCTTTCATATTATCTATTCTTTTAGCCTCTCTTAGTCTCTCTCTTTCTTTCCCTTCCTCCTTCCTCCTACACTTGACTCTCCCTTATTTTTAACATCAGTTTCCTCAGTCTCTCTCTATTCCCATCTTCCTCCCTTCCACACCCTCCTCTTTCCCATCAACACCTCCCCTCCCCTCTAACCATCCCACCACTCTCCCCTTCCTCATCGCCTATCCACTTTAACCAAAAACATCCTCATTATCCCACCTCCTGTTTATCACGACCCCGCCTCGCCTCTCGTTTCAGTAACCTCGATGTCTCAAATTCTTCCTTAAACGTCGGCATTTCTTTTATATATGGACCCGTTCAAAGAGGTAATGCATTGGATACTCTCTTTTTGGGCATCAGAAAAGCCTGGCTGGGCTCCTGGAGTGGAATATCGAAATCGGTCACAGGTATATAGCAGGTATAATGTACCCATCATTCTTACCATAACTGACAATATTCGCGTCACGATTCGTAAATACGTTTAACCACATTCTTGCAGTGGAACCGTTGTTCTTCCACATACCATCGTTCAACGTGATTTCCTGTCGTGTGATGCAGACAGTATTATTATTATTATTATAATATTACTATTATTATTATTATTATTATTATTATTATTAGTAGTAGTAGTAGTAGTAGTAGTAGTAGTAGTAGTAGTAGTAGTAGTAGTAGTAGTAGTATGGAGGGTAAGTGCTAAACCCTTATAGCGCAACTGATAATGTGTTTGACTATGAGTTAGAAGATTCGAGGTTCGACTCCTACATCCAGTGCAGTGAAACTTCAGGTTCAAGAATCATGGAGTGACGGATTGGTGTGATGGAATGCAGATAGGCAGGATAAGGGATATATAGGCCAGCAAGCCAGAGTATATATAGGCAGGCAAGATAGAGGACATATAGGCAGGCGTGAAGGCTAGAGAACATACAGAAAGGCTAGAGGACACACAGGCAGACAGTAACAAGAGTAGGCAGACAGGCAGGAAAACTATAGTTTACATACGTAAGTAATCTCACACTGCACTCAAAACACACCTCATCCAAAACAATCACCTTCAATATTAACAAAGCCACACCTAGCACGACGCAATTCGCAGCAATTAAACACAATAAACTACACAATACATAGCCACCATGTACAAACTGCAATCCCACCGCTCCTCACAATATCCCCACACTCACAACCTCCACAACTTTCGCAACCTTCTCTCTCATGCTGTGTCTATCAGTTGGAAGCGAAATTGATGACACAGTCACCGGCCTCTAAATTGACAAGTGGATGTTGAAACAGCTGCCATGTGTGGCCGACACCTCCCTGCAACCTTGAACTGTGTCGCTGACTCGTCGACAACACTCTCAGCAGTCTAACATAAACAGTATACGAATGGATACCAACGCTTTATGGGCTACGATTCGTTTTGTTCCAGCAAACATACTAAGTAGCCTCGCTATGTTACTTTATTATTGTCGGTTATCTATACATCAATAAACGCTAATTAACGTTAACCTAATCTAATCTGAGTTATCTTATCCTAACCTAACTTAACCAAATCCAACCTAGAACACAAATTGTTGAATTTTTGTAAAGGCTTACATCAAGCAGAAATAAACAAACAATCATACGTATGCAAACGGCCGTCCTATCTTGAATACAGTACTTCTCAGAAAATAATTAACATGCATGTGGAAATGAGAAGCCGTCCTATCATCCAGGAGTTGGGAAATGCTCGCTTGCCATCAGAAAACACAAATATGCCAGAATCATCTTGGGACACCGCTATCCCTTAACGGGTCATCATCTGACATAGACTAGTGTTAAGTTGCTTGGTTAATGAGGTTTGAAGTATATCGTCTACACTATGGCCAGTGAGGCTCCACCTTTCCATCACCAGACAAGAATACTTAAATCTCTAAAGTATGTATACGCTTAGAGAAAGACAATTCTCGGCGTGTATATCCTATGGCCATGTTAAGATCAACTTGTCCTGTTTCCTGACAAGCAAAATGCCACTCTCTTAGGTTCCTTTCGGTCCTGAGAATAACATTGAATGGGTAAAAGGACACAGGTACAACTTATATCATATTAGTTGCACCTAATTCTACCAACGTTATTGCAACAATAAACAGGTTGGATCCATGGGACATACTACCAGCAACAGCAAAGACACACTTGGCAGAACGTTTCGCTCTACAGAGAGTGAAATGTTGTCCAGTAGCAGTTCTGCAGCATGAGCCTTCTCGTCACAATAACATGCTCACATGTAAATTGAACGTGAAAGGTAAAGTATATATAATGACGGATGACAACACAGTCACTGAGGTGAAGTAAGTGTGTAAGATATTTAATATTAAGTTGCAGAGTGTTTACATAAGAGGCAGTTCATTCCACTTTACTGCCACTCTGAGACTAAAAATAGTAATTCCTAACAGCTCATGGCTCTTCTGTAATTTTTCAGTTTCCATCTATATTCCCTTGTTAGTTCTTCGTAAAAAAAAAAAAACCAAGTGTCCTTCACTGCCTCATCTAATACCTCTGAATATTTCATAGGTTGTAATAATTTGCTTCTCTTCCAAGGTCGTCAGGTTTAATTCCTTTCGTCTCTCCTCGCAATTTGTCCCCAGTTAGCTCTAGGACTGTTTTGATTGTAAACCGTTGCACCTTTTGATACTTTAGAATATGCATAATCAAATAGGGGCTCCAAGCTGGTGGTGTGTATTCTAAGATAAGTCTGACGTACGTTGTGTACAGGCTCTTAAAATATTCTTTGTTTACATTCCAGAATGCTACTCTAAGCTGGCCCAGTAGCTAACGCGTCGGTCTGGAGTTTTACGACTCTCTGACCGCGGGTTCAAGCCCCACCTGTGGTATGGATTGTTTGCAATCGTGTCATTACGATTTCGTGAGTCACTCTGAGATTTGTTAGCCTCGCGTACGTTGTCCAAGTACTGTGTGTAAGTGTATGTAATCTTCCGGCGATATGTTGTGGGTGATGCTTACTTTGATAAATGTAGTTTCTATATTCCATAAATAGCAAAAAAAAAGGCACAATATCGTAACTGGAACAATACACAAAGAACCCGCACATAGGAGAGAGGAGCTTAAGACGACGTTTCGGTCCGACTTGGACCATTTACAAAGTCACACTAATAAAAAGGAGAGGAGGGAATATCCTGTCTCTGGTCCCTCCCTCCCCTTCAACCAATATAAGGACGTTCCACTTACTTAACCATCCTAGTAACGTGTCTAAATCTTCCCAGAGGCCCACATGTTCTCTCATTTTCATATTGTCAACAGATTTAAATCACCTGTCCGAAATATTTTACATAACCATGTTAGTTATCACCAATCAACCATCTGAATATAAAATAATAATAATAAGAGTAATAATAATAATACAATTTATAATAATAATAATAATAATAATAATAATAATAATAATAATAAATTATAATATATTAATAATAATAATAATAATAATAATAATAAAATTAATAATAATAATAATAATAATAATAATAAAATTTATAATTATAATAATAATAATAATAATGATAATAATATTAATAATAATAATAATTTATTATTACACAAAAATACATTTGATTCCATTTGGCAGATCACCTGCAGTTGATCCTGTGATTTAATATATCGTGCACCCTAAGTTCATCCTAGCAGAAGGGATTTAAGAAAAGGCTTACGGTGGTCACCAGCAATGCCCTTTCACCATCAATCCTCTCTCCCTCCCCCATTAACTCTGGTATCGAGGCAATCATCAACAGCTTCCCAGAATTTCTGGTTGATTCGGATCCCGATAAAGGGACGCAATATGTACACGAGTTGTTTACGTGTGTGAGGGAGGGAGAGATGGAAGGGGAGGACTGATGGAGGGAGGGAAGGTGGAAGGGTTGGAGGGAGGGAGAATACAAAGAGGAGGAGCTGAGAGTAGTGAAAGAAGATGAACTGTTCGTAATTTCGTATTCGTAAATACAGAGATAGCTCTATAGCTCTCTCTCTCTCTCTCTCTCTCTCACTCTGTGCACTCACCGATTTATGCCTGTGATGGGGGGTTGATCCCTGGCTCATGCTTCTTTCAATTCACAATCAGTCTGCAGTAACAGCCTGGTTGATCAGGCCCTGATCCACCACGAGGCTTGGTCATGTACCGGGTCGCGGGGGCGTTAACCCCCAGAACACCCTCCAGGTATATTGGTTGTTTGGAGTGACATCTAAACTGTCGTATCTGAGCGCATCTGCAAAGACAGTGATTATGTATGAATGATGGTCAAAGTGTTTCTTTTTTGCGGGTCATCGTGCCAGGATAGGGGGGACGCTCGACGTGTTGAAATATATATATTATATATATATATATATATATATATTATATTATATATATATATATATATATTATATATATATATATATATATGTGCAAGGAATTCGCGAGAGCAGGCGAAATATACACAGACACTGATCTCTGGCTGAAGGAGACTCGAACCTACGAACAAGGTACGCAGTGCTTTACCAAACTTCCCACACTGGACCAATACCTTGGAGTCCAGCTTGCGCTAGACTTTGATCCAAGGCAGCCAGCTTTCAGGGAGAAGGCTTACATATTTTCATCTCATCCCCTGCATGCATCAGCCTTACTAGAGCACTGCGTACCTTGTTCTAAGGTTCGTAGGTTCGAGTCTCCTTCAGCCAGAGATCGTGTTTATTATATATATATATATTATATATTTATTTATATTATATAATATATATATATATATATATATATTATATATTATATATAATATATATATATAAATATATATATATATATATATTATATATATAAAGCAAACATTGCAAACCAAGCGATACAAGATGCAAAACAACCACGGGGGGAGTAGAATGATAGCTATAGACCTTTCGTGTTGCAATCAACACATCATCAAGAACTTGCAAAATTGCAGAAAAGAGGAGAGTTTCCACGCAAATACGTTCCCACTGGACCGCGTTCACTGGAGTGAGGGAGGGAGAGAGGGAGAGAGGGAGAGAGGGAGGGAGAGAGGAGAAAGTACCGGAAGTGCCCACCGGCACAACAGCCAGAAGGATGAACATTATAACATTAGAAAATTCCCACTAGCATTGATATTGTAACCATACACGAAATTAACGCAGAAATAATACTAAATTCAGTCATATTCCGCTATGACAACAATAACTTTAAATACGTATATACATACTGTCTGCGACACAGGAATCACTGGCAATTATATTATACCCTCCACGGTACAACATATCCTCTAAATGACGAGAGAAAACCCTAACGTATAGAGGGGAGACTTCTAAAAGTTATGTATAGGAAACGGGGCTCATTAACATAAACTCGTTTAAAGGGAGGGGAGGCATCTGCAATGACAAGATGGCCACCGATATTCATCCTATAAAATTCTGAGGCAAACTCTGGTTCAACCTTCAGAAACTGCAGGAAAAAGGCCCTAATTCCTCGGTGTGGCACATTTAAGTCAGTTTGATGGATACGTATAAGAGCCCAACTCTGTACTATTGCCTCAACTAAAAATGCATCTAATTTGAACAACCCATCACTGATATTGTATAATGACTGCCTATCATGCTTAATAACTGCCGATTCTACAATATTCCTTTCAAGCCAGGAAGGAACAAAGAAAGATGACTCTTGCTTCCAGCCAATTTGCAGGGTTATTACAAGCTCTAATATGGTTGAAAATCGCTTACGACTCCTGTGCTATACGTATTGAATAACAGTGCTGGGACATTCTCACCTCCAATGATTTTCCAATTTGTCCCAAACAGGAGAGACTGCAACCGTTGCTACCAACACTGTAGACACCACCAACACGTTGTTGGGATGCATTCTTTATCAGGATGCTTCTAACAGTCCGTGAATTTTTAAAAACCACTTGTATATTAAATCTTCTAAGAGTATTCAGTAGGACAGATAAATTCTCGTTATGTAGGAGGACCAGCACATACTTGGTCTGAGGTGTTTTCCTAGGTTCAGTCCTATAATAAGTTTACTTCGCTGCCAGCAAGGCTACATAAATTTCGTTTATGGTTAAAATATCAATGCTTGTGGGAATTTTCTAATGCTATAATATTCATCCTTCTGGCTGTTGTACCTGTGGGCACTTACGGTACCTTCTCCTCTCTCCCTCTCTCACTCCAGGGAACGTGGTCCTCTGGGAACGTATTCACGTGGAAACCCTCCTTTCTGCAATTTTGCAAGCTCCTGATGATGTGTTGATTGAAACACGAAAGGCCTAGAGCTATCATTCTACTCCCCCTCGACTGGCCGAGGATTCGAATATATATTCTGTTTGTGGAGGCTGGTACACTAAACGGGGATAAAAATGAAATTAGCCCAGAGTCGCCCACATCACCATAAGTCCTCAGACCAAGAGTTACACACCTACCTTGGCTAAGTGCTTGGTTCTTGTAGGATTCTGTGGTCCTGTGGGCAAAGGCGTCATGTGAT
>NC_069405.1:39781831-39814104 GCF_026875155.1 Cherax quadricarinatus | reverse complement strand
TCATCAATAACCTTTCTTTTATGCTCTCAGTGATACAGAATCCGAAGCACTCAGCTTAGGTCTCAAGTTTGCTACTGGCATACGGAAGCCTAAATGCGAGTTAGACACAGTGATCAAAAACCATTTCTTCGGTGACTCTGAGTTTAACAAAGGTTTCATACAAGGACTTATTGCAGCTGCAGTTTCTGAACCTAGTCGTCCAGTCATTCCTCGTCGCTACATCTAGGCACTCAAAAACTTAGCTACTAATAATGATATCCTCATCACCACAGCGGACAAAGGAGGAGGAGTGGTCATCCTCAACAGTACAGACTACGTTAGTAAGATGCAAGATTTATTGAACGACGCCAACACACACGTTTCCATCCCCGAACATGTATGGAAGAAAGAAACAGATTCTTTTCTCAGTAAGACCCGCAGCATACTCAGGAAATCAGAAGAAGGTAAAAAGCTCTTGCGCCACATCCCTACCAACCCCAAGTCAGCAAGACTTTATGGTTTACCAAAGACCAACAAACTAAATGTGCCTATGAGACCCATTACATCTGGAATCGGCAGCGCCCCTCACAGTCTAGCAGGAGTTTTGGCGAAATATTTGTCAAAGCTCCTGGGTACAATCAGTCAGGCTCATCTAAAGCATTCGGGTGACCTCCTTAACCGTATCAGGGATCTCGACATGAGTGATAAGAAGCTTGCAAGTTTTGACGTGACTGCCTTATACACCAATGTCCCAGTTGATCAAGCCATTGATCTTCTTCGCAGGGTGATTAAAGATGATACAGAGTTACCTGTACCCCGCCAACATTTTGTGAGCCTTGTCGAACTTTGTGTTTTTTATAACTGTTTTAGGTTTGAGGACAAGAAGTACAAACAACTCTTCGGACTAGCCATGGGATCCCCCCTTAGTGCAGTTCTTGCCAATTTATATATGGAGGACCTGGAATCAAGAAGGATCCTCAGTAACATCCCTCGCTCAGTTACATGGATGCGGTACGTAGATGATATTTTGGTCATTGTACCCAAAAATCTTGACGTACGGGGCATCCTCAACACCATCAACACTCTGGAACCTACTATTAAATTTACACTAGAGGAGGAGAAGGACAACCAATTACCTTTTCTCGACGTTCTCTTACGCACAGGGGAAAATAAACTTTCTTTTAAAGTCTACCGGAAGCCTACCTACAAGAACGATCTTCTACATTTCTTCTCTCACCATGACACAAGAACTAAAAGAGGGGTAGTTATTGGCTTCTTTCTGAGAGCCTACAGAATTTCCAGTCCACAGTTCCTCGAAGAAGAATGTACATACATCACCAACTCTTTTAATTCACTGCACTTTTCCCTACACTTCATACGTGACTGCAGGAAACGTGCGGCACGTATCCTAAGCAAGACCAACACCTATCAAATTGAAGAAAAGCCTCCAAGTTACATCGTTTTACCGGTCAGCAACGTTGCCACTAATGTTTCAAAAATGTTTGACAGAAAACTGGCTAAAATATCTACCAGCTCTTCAACTACTATTAGGAACCTGATACAAAAACCCAAGCATGATTCTGGCACAAGTGCAGGAATCTACACTATACCATGTGGGGGGTGTGACAAAGTATATGTAGGGGAAACAGCCAGAACTCTGGACATTAGAATAGCAGAACACAAA
Organism: Cherax quadricarinatus; assembly: GCF_026875155.1. Taxonomy (NCBI): domain Eukaryota; kingdom Metazoa; phylum Arthropoda; class Malacostraca; order Decapoda; family Parastacidae; genus Cherax; species Cherax quadricarinatus. The sequence continues at coordinate 39,812,441 of NC_069405.1, read as the reverse complement.
AATGCTTGCAGAAATGATGACCGCAAAAACGCATGTGTTCAACATAGAGACGATGTTGGACACCTCATGAAATTCAATGAAGCTAAACTAGTTATTAAAGAAGACGACTTAAGACGGAGAAAAATGCATTGAAGTTGCACTAATTTCTGTCAGTAACACATAAAGCAAAAATGGTAGTTCAGTATTTCAAAATTAAAAGCAAGAGGATTTTCCCCACCCGGGAAAAACTGGTTTCTTGATGCCAGCAGGTCCCCTCTTGCCTACCTCTTATTTCCATTACTACTATATACTCTACTACTCCACCTCTCCCCCCGTCACCTCCCTGACCCCTGCCACTAAAAATTTATAAATGTTTTTTTGTTTTCTCTGTTTAGGACTGAAGAACCCACTCGTGGGAAACGTTTTTTTTAAAAAATGCCCTGAACGTAATAAGGTCTTTTTCCACCACTCCCACTATATTCCCCATCAATGAACCAGCGCTAAAACCACCCGACCATGGCTACAAAAAGCCACCGTTACCCCCACTAAAAATGCCCAGCCCTACCCCCCCTCCCCAAAGACATCTGACAAATGCGAAGAGAGAAACCCCCGAAAAAAATTTTGATAACTGCAAAATACCCGGTGATAAAACAGAGGGGGTTTTGACAGACGGGAAATGCGGAAGAGGTAACAGGGGGGAGCAGAAGAAAATAAAGGTTTTTTAAAACAAAAGGGAGTCAGGAAGACTTTTTTTTTTTCACTATCACGAGGCTACCTACCTACCTGTTAGTGGTTATGTTGTACTATACAACTTACATACACCTTTTTTTTGAAATACTTTGATTTGCTATAAACATTAATCGGGCTAAATTTAAGGTGTAAACGATGTGAAATTTTTAAAAAATAGGTTGGAAAAAATCATGGGTGGGTGGGGGGAGTTGGCCGGATGTTTGGGCAGAGAGTTGATGCATTTTTCCTCCTTCTGAAGTGGGTATGACTTGACCCTGACTGTTAGGTCAGTAAGTGACTCGAAATGCCTGCATGGGCCGTAGGCTCGCAGTGCTCCATTATGTTTTAAAAGAAAATTTGTTTTAAAATTATTAACTGAAAAGATGTAGAATTAAATGATTAATTTGCTGATGTAAATCTTAATTCTTTATTTTTGAAGAAATTTTGATTTTGAAATTTATTAATGAAATTCACTTTTTTTTTGAGATGTCTCAATGCAGAGTTAATTAATGGTTTTAAGCCTATCGCCCCTGTTATCGGTCAAAAAACCCAGATATCCTGGTTGAGGGGCATGTCAATTGGTGTTGGGTATGCTTAGCACACTTTTTAAAAGACTTGGCTAGAGGCAAGAGTCAGTAAGACTGGGGGGGGTTTTTTAAAAGGGTCGTGATTCGCCCTGCAACCCCAATAGGCGGTACAAAACGCGATTTCGGTCTCTGTGGCTACCCCATGGAAACACTCTGTCAGCTCTGTGTCGCTCTGTCAACTTTTTGTCGCTTGTCCCAAACTCAGTGCCATTTTTGTCGTCGGGCACTTGGTTAGAAGTGGGGTGTTGTGTCTCACGCTCACTCCCTCTCACCTCGCCCTTCACCCCATTTATTTTTTTTTTTTTTTTTTTTGCTTTTGTTTATGGGCGCCAACGAAGGGGCGTTCGTTTTCTACGCTCGTTGGGTCTTGTTTTCTAGCTGTTGGGTCTCTTTTTTTACGCTCTTTGGTCTGTTTTCTCGCTCTTTTGGCCCGTTTTCTACGTTTTTTGAGTCTCGTTTTTTTACGCTCGTTGAGTCACGTTCGTTCGTTGAGTTCGTTTTTACGTTCTTTTTGAGTTCTTTTTTTCTCGTTCGTTGAGTCTCGTTTTTCTCGCTCGTTGGGTTCGTTTTTACGCTCGTTGGGTCTCGTTTTTTCGCTCGTTGGTTCGTTTTCTACGCTCATTGAGCTCGTTTTTCGCTCTTTGGGGTTCGTTTTTACGCTCTTTGTTCACGTTTTCTAAGTTCGTTGAGTCTCGTTTTCTACGTTGTTGAGGGTCTGTTTTCTACGCCGTTGAGTCTCGTTTTCTCGCTCATTGAGTTCGTTTTTACGCTGTTGGTCAGTTTTCTACGCTCTTTGAGATCGTTTACATCCAAACCTGTTTATGTCGCTAAATGCTCTTCCTGTCTCTTTTCCAATGTGTTGCCTTCGTTAACTATTTGTGGTGGCGACAGTCACAACTTGAAACATTTTTCTAAAACTTAGGGGCAGTATTTGAAGACAAAGTTAGACCGGAGAGGGGAAAAAAAATCAAGGACTTTAAGTACCAAAATTTGAGTTAAAGCAGAAAAAAATCATAATAAACTACAAACGAAAAACTTATTAAAAAAACTTTAAAATAAGCTGGGTTGTAGGGGATTAATTTTGTAATATAGAATGAATTATAATAAAAAGACCACTCTTGGTCTTTGGCAACTCGCATCAAGGGGCGGCCCAATCCGGGTTCGAAGTACCGACCTGAAATAAATCAATCTGAAGAATTTTGTTCAGAAAAAAATGGCCCGGTCTTTGAACGTTTTTTGGAGTTCGAACGGCTGACTTGTTTAAAAATTTTTTTGTACAAAATTTACGTGGAAGAACGTTTCAAAAGGCTTTGAATTGACCTTGATATGACCTGCCTCTCGAGACTTTTGGAAAAAGTCAGTTCAACTCCCCCGTGTATTAATGTTGGAGAAAATTACCGCTTACTGCTAAACAAACTCCTGGGAGCGAAAAAATTGCCCAAAAAAAATGTCAATTTGTTTGCTTTGTCCCTTTTTTTAAATCCCCCAGGGGGTTTGGTGATAATTAAAACCTGAGAAAGTGCTTTGGAATCGAACCCTTTTCAGTTCGAACCAGCCTTGGGAACCAATTAAGTTCAAAAACCCGGGTTCCATTTTATTCTCCAAAATTTTGGTATGTTACCCAGGAAAGTCATGGGTGATCTTACCCGGGTTTTAGCAATCGCTCTATTACGGGTTGTTAAAGGTTAACTTTTTCATCCCCCATCAATACCTTTTCCCTGCAGAAACTACGGTTAATATGAGCTTTGAAGAACTTTCCCGGGGTGTGTGTTTGTACCTATGATATACCATGTGTGACGCCGGTATCGATGACTTGTTGGATAACAAATTGAAAAATCTTTATTTCTTTTGTCCTTTGGTACGTTTAATACCCCCCTTTTTCCATTGCTTTCCCACGAATTCAAACTTATGGAATTTTGTTATGGATGTCCACAAAAAGGAGGTCACTGCAATACCTTTGCTTTGCAGAGAACGGTTATTTGCTTTAGTTATCCCCGAAATTTTTTATGCATGAAATTAAACGGCTGGAGAAAAAAAAATGTTTTGCCACTGTATTGCTACTTGTAAATATGTCCATAAAATTCACGGCAGGGAGAGTTTCTGGCATTCTACCCGAAGATTTTCTTTTTATTATTTGCTTTTCCACAAATTTTTCCCGGGGGATTGTTTAGTCCCAAATCAAATTTCATGAAGTAACTTGATATGGCCATGAAGTTCCATGTTTCAGTGCTTGTGGCCTCTTCCCAAAACCCCTCGTTCTTGTGTCTTTCAATCGTAACTAGTGATTTTTTTTCGTGGTCACACTCTAGCTAAGGGCCCCCAGCACCTTATTTACAAATTTGGGTTTTTTGCTGTAGATGTCTACTGGTGTGGTGGCGCTCTGATGACTTATTTAAACAAAAAGGGGTGGATTCTTGGGCTTAAAGGGGTGGGTTATTGGGTATAATGCCACTGCTAACTTTCTGGTTAGAGGGATGTATTCGAATTTTTAAGGTCTTGGAAATAGAAGCTTCTTTAGGAAAACGTGATTATATTATACTCAGTTCTCTGCAGGAGAGTTTGTCATGCCCCGTTTAAAGTGATGCTTTACCAGTGCAATCAAAATTCTGTTGGAAAAACGCTTCGGTGTCAGATTTGGGTTTTCAAAACCCTTTTTTCCAATTTGTCTCGATATCAAAAAGAGGGGAAAAGGGGTTGCAGCCCCCCTGTTAAAGAAAATTTCTCTACAAGGTTATTAAAATATCTTTTGGTTAAATCGAAAATCATTTAAAAAAAAATTTAAACTAAAATGAAATCTTATTAAAATATCACAATAACCCGCCATAAAAAAGGGGAAGCTTTTCGACGACGTTTGGTCCGACTTGGACCCTTTACAAAGTTCCCCTAACAGAAGTGGAGAGGACGGCTTTATATGGCAGGAAGAGGTGGGTGGTAGTAGTAGAGTAGAGTTTAGTAAAGAATGGTATATAATACCGACAAGATGAAAAATTTAAGAACTGGCAACACCGGGCATCTCATGTGAGCTCGCCATGCCGCCACTGGATGGCGAAACGTCCCAACGAGACACCCCGACGCCGCCATGTGCCCAATTTTATCGTAGAAGTATGTGTGTAGAAGAGATAGTTGTAGTGGTTTGTGGTAGAAGTGGGAAAAAAGGAGGACGGCCCGTCAAATACAAAGGAAGGGGAGCACTGCAGGGAGTAGGTGCCCACAGAGGGAGAGAAAGCGCCGAGGTGCGGGGGAAAGGGGAAGTGGTAAAAAAATGAGAAGGAACAGAACCCCTCTCTCCCATATTAGCTGCCCCTGCCCCCTTTTTTGGGTTAGTGTGTTTTGTAAATGGCCCAAAGGCCCAAAAACGTCGTCGTAAGTTTCTCTTTTTGTGGGGGGTTATTTGTGTTCGTTCCGTCACGGTATTGTTTTTATTTGCTTTTTTTCTACTGTTGAACAGCGGTTTGGCGTTGAAGGGAGGTGGAAACCAAGAAACGGGGGATAGATTGGTTTTAAAGGGAGGAGGGGAGAAAAAGGGGAGGTGAGGAAGGAGCAAGAGGGGGGGGGGGGGAAGAACTTGTTTTCGGCAAGGTCGGCCCAGGCGGGAGTGGGGGAGGGGTGGATGTGTGTCCCCCCGATGGTAGGCCTAGAGGGCAGCAGAATCCCGCAAAATAGAAAGTCAGGCAGACGGTTTTGGCTGTGTGCTTTCCAGTACGGCTGTTACATTTGCTCGGCCACCCCCTCGCGTCGTCCCGACGGACAATACTGGGGGGCCCCATAGGTAAAAGGAATTTCACTAGCTACCCCGGGAGGGGACTGGCTTTCGCTCACTAGTAAAAAAAATGGCAAAAAAAAATGCAACGGAAAAAAAAAAAAAAACCTCCCACCCGGGAAAAGAGGGGAAAAACGGGTTTGCCCGCGCTGTTTATCGAGAAAGAGAGCGGGGGACGAGCATGGAAACAAAAATCTTCTATAAAGGTTGTCCGCAGGGCCCTCCAGTTGCCCCTCTTTATAAGGTTGCACGTCACTCTGAAACAATGTGACTTAGCATTTCCTAAGGTGTGAATGTAACTCAGAGGGCACCCTGTGAGTAAACGGCTTTTTTTCTTTATAGAAAAAAACTGGTGCACTAATCAATAATACTTACCCATGGAATTCTTACCTTGGGTCCCCTTCTAAAAGTTTTTACAAATTTAATGATGTTGTCCCCCCTGACTCTTTTATCGACAGCTATAAAATTTTTGGGTGCTTTATCCCTTTCTGCAAGCAAAACTTGAAAAAACTAGCGTAGGAGTGGACAAGTCAGTAGGTCGTCAATGTCACAGAAAATGTATGTTTTTGGGGGCCGGGCCCATAAGTTGGACCCTTTATGGGCCGTTTCCGTTACCAGCTTTAGGGGGGAAGGGGAAAAAAGGGTTGAGGGTTTTTTGTCCCTAAATTAGTTGATGTGGCGTTGAAACGCACGCGCCCGCTTACTGGGCCGCATATGGTCCACTACTTCATGTGAAAAGGTGGGCTCCTTTGATAGCCCCGTAGCAATCTCCTCACCTGAACTTATTGCCACGGAGCGTGTAGGACACGGAAAGGACCCCCAAAATTTGGGAAAGTTTGTGCTTTACCTGGGGTTGCATGGGTTGAGCAACATAACTTGGCAACCTGGTTCCACTTTGTTTTTTGGGCCCGGGGGCCCATTGCGCTTGAGTGAACCTATCAGTGCTTTAAAAGGTTCCCCGTCCCGCTGGAAACAGTGGTTGCCCTCATCTTTACTACATGGGGTTTTATCGTTCGAAAAGTAGGTCTAGGTGGGGGGTAAAAAAATTTTCTTGGTAAGCGCTTTTTATAGCCATACAAAGCAAAATGGGTTTTCTCCCCCGATCGAGCTTTTGGGGAGGATTTAATGTCCCCGAAAATCGGATAGCCTCATCCATGTAGTAAAAATTTTGGGTTACGGTTCTCTGGCACCCCCAGGACTTTGCGATTTGTGTTCAGCAAGACCATTATCGCAGGGTGGCGTGGAGCTACTGGGCTTGATGAATGTTGAATCTGGGAAAAGTCCGCTTTATCCCATTTAAAATTGCCCCATTGTTGACAAAAGGACACGGGGGGCAAGTTGACGAAGAAAAAAATGCTCACGGAAAGCACTGCGCTTTTTCAGCGGTTTTATCGGGAAATGGGATAATTCACTGTAGCGTCAAGTTATTCCTTAAACGGTGCTTATTTCCCTTCTCCGGGTCAGAAGTTCGTCAACAGGTCGACAGAATTCTCTCCCGGGGCTCCTTTGTAAGGGTACTTTGAATGGGGTTGGACCTGTAAGGCCCCTTTGTGCTGTAGGCAGAAAACACCTGGTGTACGCTTGGCAATGCCCCCTGCCTCTTAGGCCAGAAATTTTATTGTGCCGTTTGATGCTGCGGTCTTCCCGGGGTGCGTCACTGGGCTTTTGGGGTAAACCCTAAGAGTAGCTGGTATCATGGACTTGGTTTTCACAGTTGGTATAGGGTTTGGGGGGTCCACCAGGTGCAACCGGCACAGTACCCCTTTGGGTTGCCATAAATCCTTCAGTGGAACGGGAGTTTGACCTGTAAGTAACGTCCCCTTTGGGTAAGGAAACGAAGGTGGAGCCAACAGGGTCCTGCTTGGGCTCCCGAGATCCTCAAAGAAAAGAATTCCCCGCCCCTCCGAATGTATATGTTCGACAGGGCGTCGCTAAAAATTTTGCTTCCCCTGGGACATGAAAATTTCAGGGTTGTAGTCATTGAACGGGCGACCCCCGGCATTTTTCCCCGAGAGGTTTTATTTGCAAAGAGGGGCCAATGGGTAAATGATCTTTTTAAATCTTGATAGGAAAATGATAGATGTTCCCCGGGAAAAGATAGGCCAAATAAAAGGGCTAAAGCTTTTAGCTCTTCCGAATAATTGATTCCCGTTTTTTGTAAGAACACGGTTTGCATGGGAAAATTGGTGTTGTTTCCAATGATTCCTGCGCAAGACGCCCCGATGCCAACTTTGCTGGCATCAGTCGTCAAGGAAAATCCCCTTGGGGTGAAACGGGGAAATTTAAAGGGTTGGGGGGGTTTTAAAACTTGTTCTTAAAAATGACAAAAGCTCGTTCTGACGCTTCCATCAAAGGGAGCATCCTTTTGGTAGGTTGTCAGGGGGCCCAATGGTGGGAAACCCGAATAAGGTGGGGGGTTTAAAAAACCCGCCAGGCCTATGAAGACCGGATGCCCCGCGTTGGGTTGGGGAATTTCTGCACGGCCGAGATTTTGGATGTCCGTCTTTTTATCCATTCTGAGTTACTAGTGACCCCCAAAATTTTTTTCCCCTTCGGGAGGAAATGACTTTGGAGGCTTTACTTAAGTTTTGCCTGAGGAGCCTGTCAATCCCCTGTCAAGTTTTCAAGATGTACGGGACATCTTGCGACAGATATGAGATCACCCAGGTAACATGAGGTGCCCCTAGGAGGGTACGGAAAATTGTGTATAAAACGACCCTAAAGTGATTGGGCTTCGCGCAAGCGAAGGGCATCCTCCTAAAAATGGTAATGACCATTTGGGAGTAAAAGAAAGCTGTCAACTCTTACTCTCATCATCGGGGGGATCTGCCAAAACCCCTTTAAAGAAGATCAGAGTTAAAAAAAGCCCTTTTATCGCCGATTTTCTGCAAAGGTCGTTCAAAACTGGCAATGGAAAAACGGTTGGGGATGGTTACATGCATTCTTTTCCCTGTAATCGTAACGGGCGCCAGGTTCCCGTCTTTTTGGGGACAGAATAAGGGGGCATTCCCCGGGGGAAGTGGACTCTCAATAACCCCATCACGGAGATCCGTTTTTTTAATGAGTTCTTCGGCGAAGCCCTTTTGCGCTTTTGTGGAGGCGATAGCAGGAAAAAAGGGGTTTTATTTCCCTTTGTCAGGGGGAAATACGGTGAGAGTCAGTGGGGAAAAACCCCATTGATCCCATTAGTGCAACTGCGAACGGCACGATTGAAAACCGGAGAAGTTTTGGAACCTTTCAGGTAGTTGTAAAGGATATTTCCCTGCACGGGCCCGGGGTTTTGTTGGAAGGCCCAGCAGCAGACTCCCCCTGGGAGAACTGAACCCCAAGGGAAAAGTCGCTGGGGCTTCACCCTCCATTTCCCACGGGAGGGGGTCTGACAAGGTAACAAGGAGGAATTTTCGCAGGGGAAAAAATTCTCGACTATGATGTTGAAAAAGGACTTGAATACCACGAGCATGTGTGCAAGGTGGTTCAAGGGAGGGCCCTGGGGACTCGGAATGTGTGTTGTAACCAGCACATGGTTCCTTCAAAAGTCTGTTAGTACCCCGTAACAGGGGTGAGCGAGTTAGCTGAAAAGTGACGCCCATACTTTTTACAAGCAGAACTCTGTCGTGATCCCATGACACGAGTCAGACAGCGCCCTCCCGGGCAGGGATACTGCGGCTTTTTTTGGACAATTTTGGTTTTACCAGGTCAGAGTTAGAGTGAAGGTTAGAGGGGGCCCAGATGGGTTTCATGGTAAATACGCGCTGATGGCAGGGGGGGATGGGCAACGAGCTCTATACGGGCGATCAGGGCAAGAGACGACCCCGGGGAGGGAAAAGGGTAGGAAAACCCTTTGGTTTTTAAGATTTAGGCATGTGCTATCTGAGACAGAGTTGCACGAGGGTCTAAGGCAGCCCCAGAAGGGCCCTCCCCTCGTTGTTCCGCTTTCCACTCGCTGGATCAAAAGGATCCTAAGATCTGCCTGGTTTTGAACCTATGGCGGTCACCCTGGAAAACATCCATTACGACTAAGAAAATTTTGGGGCAGTTGTGCCTGGCACAAATTTTTGCGTTGTGCGACGGAACTTTTAGCGGTTTATGAGATCCTCTCAAGGGTTGAAAGGCAATGGGTCTGTCAACGGGCCCCGTGGGGCCAATGTCTCGGGGGAAAAAAAAAAAGGGGGGGGACAAAGTTAACCCCCCGAAACCCGTGTTAGGAAAAGTGAAAAGGTTTTTGTGGACCGGGTCGAAAAAAGGGGGTCCACATGGGTTGTCATCCCAACATGAAGGCATGACAGGCCCACGGATCCCCCGGAAACACGTGTCGAGGCCGCCCTTGTTGGGCAGGTGACCCGAAGGTTCGGTAAAAAAGTTCGCAAAAAAACGTCAAACACTCGGTTTCCCATGTCGGCAAGGTTTTCACTGCCCGGGCGGCGAATGTTGCGGACAGGGAGGAATACAGCGAAATGACAGGGTTACTACGTTTTTTCGTGGTTTTGGGACGCGCCCCTTTCCCCCCAACTGTGGAAGGGTTTCGAGCGTGCATTGCGGACGACTGCTTGTCCATCAGCTGTCGCATACTTCATTGTTAATCATGGGAGGTATGCTGGAAGTATTGTGGTAAACACAGATTCCCTCGCGAGATGGGGATGGGGGGGGGGAGGTTACCTTGTATGAGGTTTTGGGGGCTGTGCGGTTACTTTTCGGGGGGGGGGCTTGTTTGTAACATCAGATCGGTTTTTGCCCCCGTTTTCCACAGTTTTTTAAAAAAGTCACTACACGCTTAGGGGTGAGGTTGGGGGGGTTGGTTCTGCTGGCGACGTTTTTTGCCCTGGGGCAGGGGGGTCGTGATGCCCCCCTTTTTATAAGACCGACTGTTGTTATGTGGTGCTATTTTTACTTAGGGCGTATTAGGGGATGGGGTTTTAAACCTTTGGGGTTGGGGTCTGCAGCAGCAGCAAAAAAAAGGGCTTCCGGGCCCGACCCCGGGGTCACTGCGGACGGGCTGCAAAGGGTGGGGGGGGTTTTCCGCAAAGCGGCAAACCTTTCCTTTCCGGAAGGCGGCTTTTTAGCGAGTCGATGGGTATATGCACCCAGGACGTCGTTTCTGAGGGCCCAAAAACCCACGCATAATGGCCCCAGAGGTTTGGGGCGGAAAACCCCCGCATGATGCCGACGCCCGCAGGGGATGTGTCTTTAAGCAAAACGGCCCTCACCATCGCCCATTTGTGGGTTGACGGACAGTTTTAAAATCCGTGGCGGCTTGCTCGAAACGGCAAAAGCAGCCAGGGGGCTTTCGTGCCGGGGTTTGACATTGGCCAAAAGGTGGAAAAATGTCAATGTAAAGGGGGTTGGCGATACGCCCAAAATAACGCCTAAATTCTCCTAAGTTCACCCCCCAAAAGAATCTTACAGACCGCTTGAGCTGCCAAAAGGACTATATCACCCCGGGGGAGATCACTGCTGGGAACAGCAGCACGAATGTATGTGTATCTGGGGTATCAAATAGAGCTGAACAGTCGCCTCGCCCGACTGAGCCATGGTCTTAAAAATATTTGCCCACCGTCAAAAAATAAGGGCTGGGGGACGACGAGCCGGCCCCCCTGGTGGTCGGGCGTGAGCCCCGTTGCCAAACTGTCGTGGGGCTTCGTGCCCCCGCGGTGCTCACGCTGGCTGGGCACCATTTTGGCACGCAGAATTGGGGTTGGGGCCCCGGGGGACGGTTTTTCCTAGTCATGACGGATTGTTTAAAGCAGTAGGTTCGAAGATGGAACAGGTCGAGCAAAAAAGGTTGCATGGACAATTCAAAACAGAGTAAAGAGAACTCGCACCCCAGTACTAGGTAAACTGTTGTGATAGAAATAATTTGAGCAAAAAAACAATAAAAAGGGAAAAAGTGTTTCACTTGAACACAAAAAAAAGGGTGTTGAAGTGAATGTACTCGGGAATGCACAAAATGAAGCTAAGGTAACAATAATTTCACCAGGAATCTGGCAAAAAAAATTTTTTGAAAAGGAGTTTGAATGTAAACATGGTAGCAAAAAATTTCCAAAAATTAAAATAAATCAGGTACTACCAAAACACTAAACTGTGCTGCAAGCACGTTTAAAAAGATTGCGGGTGCTAAAGTTGCAAATTGAAAGCAAAAAAAAAAAAAAAATTTTTTCACTTGACAAGGGAAGTTGGCACAAAAAAAGATATGAGTAGGAATTGTGCCAAAAAAACCCACAAAAAGAAAAAATACATGACGAATTTCTATTGCACCAAAATAAAATTAAAAAAAATGCAAATTATTAAAAATTTAAGAATATGGCAAAAGTTAATGGTGTTAGAGGGTTTTCACTGGCAAAAAAAGGAAAAAAAAAAAAAAAAAAATTTTCACAATCTAAGGTCAAAATAATTAAATTTACAAGGAATTTTTGGGATTTGGTAAAAGCAGGTTCCCAAAAATACATCCCTGACTTTGGGGATATAAAATAGCAAAAAAGCAATGCACATGGTGAAAATTTACTGATAAAAAATAGAATATAGTGGCAAAAAAAATGGGGGAACAGAAAAAAAAAAAATTAAATGGGTAGGACAGATTGTATGAGCAGGTAGAATATACAATATTTTAAATACTTGAAGATTACACTTTTTAAAAAAAAAACTAACAAACAAAACCGTGCAAGGGTTGTCCAATCTGTGGCTAACTTGGGTGCAACCCAGAAAAAAAAAATAAAAGCCACAGGAAAATTTCATGAAAATGTTTTTGTGGAGGGAAATTGTATAAATGGTTAACATGAACAATTTAAATCAAAAATGAGGTTCAAGAAGCGAAAAAAAAAACTGGAATTTAAAAAGTAGGAGTTTCAAAAATAAATTCCCAAAATTTACGTGGTAAATGGCAAAAAAGTGCACTGATGACATGAAAAAATTTCTGAAGTTGGCTTCGTAACTAAACTGTATTTGGGGCAGAAAGTTAAATAATGTCAAAAATATGGAAATGTAGGTAAGTCCGTTTTTTTAACTTTTAGTGCAGGTGGCGAAGGTTTCGGCAGGTGGGAAACTTTCGTGTGTTCTAGTACATACACGCCCGTAGCTTTTTTTTACGCTATGGGGCTTCAATGTGTAGAAAAAAATATCAGAAAGGGGTTGGGAAGAACAGGAAAAAACCCGGGGTAACTTGTGGAGGTATAAAAGTTAAGAGACGGGATACCCCGGGTGAACCAAACTGGTGTATGGTTTTTTACACTGGCAAGGGGTCTGGGCGCGCTGATGACTGCGGCTTCGACACGGGAAAAAAAAACATTTATGCACTACTCGAAGTGCTAAAAAAAAAGCTTAAGTAAACTTTGAACTGGGAGAGGAAATTTTACGTAACAAATCATGGGGGAAAAAAGAAGGGAGAAGGGGAAAAAAAAAAGGGGGGGGAAAAGGGGGAAAAAAAAAAAAAGGGAAAAAAAAAAAAACGACTGGTGGGGAGGGGGATAAAACAAAAGAGAGAGGGGAAAAAAAAAAAAAAATTTTTTTTTTTTTAAAGGGGAACCAAAAAAAATTACCTTTTGGGTGGAAAGGGGTAGGGGGGTGAGGGGGGGAGTGGGGGGTTGGGAATTTGAAGGGTTAGGAGGGTAGAGGTGAACCTGCTGCTAAGGGGAAGACGCCTTCATTTGCCGGTGGGAAAAATTTTTGGGAACTTTTTCGGGTGAAGGCTTTTGGGGGGTGCAGAAATCTTAGGGTGCGGGCGTTGGGGAGGGGGTGGTTTAAGGGTGGGGAAACCCTACCTAAAAGGCAAGCCCTGATCCGTGTCCCCCGTTTTGTGTTTTTTTGGAAACTTTTGTCCGTAAGGAGCTGGGAAGATAGCGGGGTAATTCTTTAGGGTAGGAGGGGGGGAACAAAGGGGGGTGTGAGGGGAAGTACCCCCCAAAACCATCCGTGGAGGGGGGGGGGGCTTTTTTAGGGGTTTTCGGCGGGGGTGGGAGGGTAACTGGTTGCCCCCCGACCCGGGGCCTAAAAGGGGCCTAATCGGTAGATAGTCAACAACGGCTAGGTGGGTTTGCCGCGGGCCCAATTGGGGGTTTTTTTTTTTTTTAAAAAAAAAGAAAAGGGAAGAAAAGGAGGGAAAGGGAGGGGGGCCCAAGAGAGAAAGAAAAGAGGGGAAAAGAAAGGGGAATTTTGGGGGAAGGGGGCCCCAAGAGGAAAAGAGGCTGGAAAGGGAGGAGGAGAGGAGAAAGAGAAGAAGGAAAAAAGGGGAAAAGGGGAAGATTAGGAAAATGAGGGAAGGGGAAAAAAAGAAGAAAGAGGGGAAAAAAAAAACAAAGGGAAGGGGAAGAAGCCCCAAGGGGGTAAGGGGGAAAAAGGGAGGAGGGAAAAAAGAAAGGGAGGGGAAAAAAAGAAAGGGAGAGGAAAAAAAAGAAAAAGGGAGGGGATTTTTTCAAAATGACCCCCAGGTGAAGGAGGAAAAAAAGGGGGTGAGGGGGAATAAAAAGACCCCCGGGTGAGGAGCTTATAACCACTGCCCGGGATTGGAAGGTATTTTTTCCAATAATGCCCTCAGGGGCAAGCATTATAATTCCCAAAAACCCTTAGGGATCTGGCGGTCTTTTTTCCACTATGACCCTGGTTTTTGGGGCTATTAAATCCTTGACCCTAGGTTTAAGGGACTTTTTTGATTTGGGAGGGGAACGGGAGGGGGGAAAACCCAAATGGAAAAAACGGGGCCCTGGAAAAAAAAAGGGGGCTCAAGGAATAGAAAACCCCTGGAAAAAAGCAGGCCCATGGTAAAGGCGCCCCCAAGGATTAAGACAAGGACCCCCGGAAAAAAGGTGGGCCCAAGGAAAAGAAAGGCCTAAAAAAAGCAAAAACTTGCTTTCCTCCCCTGGGAAAAAAAAAAAACCCCCGGAAAAAAGAAAAAAAAAACCTCATGGAAATGAAAAGGCTGGAAAAGACAAACCCCTTTTAAAAAAACAAAACCAAGGAATGACAAGGCCCTAATGGAAAAAAAAGACCCAATGGAAATAACCAAGGCCCCCAATGGTATAAAAAGGGCCCCTAGTGGCTGGACCCCAATAAATAAGACAAAGGGCCCAAAAGGAAATAAAGAAAGGACCAAAAGGAAATAAACGGGCCCCCAATTGGAAATAAACAAGGGCCCCAATGGATATAAGACAAAGAACCCAATGGAAAAAAAGACAAGGACCCAGTGGAAATAAGACAAGGACTCCATGGAAATAAGAACAAGGGACCCCAATGAGAGGGAAATTAAGACAAGGAACCCAATGGAAAATAAGACAAGGTCTCCAATGGGAAAAATAAGCACAAGGACTCCAATGGATATAAGACAAGGACCCATGGGAATCTAATAAGGCTAGGAACCCCAATGGAATTAAGACAAGGGACCCGCAGTGGAAATAAGACAAGGACCCCAATGGAATAAAAAGACAAGGACCCCAATGGAAATAGGACAAGGACTCCAATGGAAATAAGACAAGGACCCAATGGAAATAAGGCTAGGACCCCAATGGGGTAATAAGACATGGACCCCAGTGGGAAATAAGGACAAGGACCCCAATGGAAAAAAGACAAAGGACCCCAATGGAAAAAAAAAGACAAGGACTCAATGGAAATAAGACAAGGAACCCATTGGAAAAAATAATGCTAGGCCCCAATGGAAAATAAGACAAGGACCCCAGGTGGAAAATAAGACACGGCCCAATGGAAAAAAGACAAGGACCCCAATTGGAAATAAGACACGGACTCAATGGAAATAAGTACAAGGACCCCAATGAGAAAATAAGAAAGGACACTGCACACCACACAGTGAGAAAATAAGACAAGTGACCAAATGGAAATAGACAAGGACCCAGTGGAAATTAAGACAAGGAACCCACATGGGAAATAAGAACAAGGACCCCAATGGAAATTAATATCAAGGGACCCCAAATGGAAATAATAAAGGACCACAAAGGAAATAAGACAAGGACCCCGATGGAAATAAGACATGGCACAAGTGGAAATAAGACAGGACCCCAATGGACAGTATGACAAGAGACCCCCCCCCCATGGAAAATAAGACAAGGACCCCAATGGAATAAGGACAAGGACGCCCAATTGGAAATAAGACAAGGAACACCAGTGGAAATAAGGTCCAAGGAACCCAATGGAAATAAGACAAGGACCCCAATGGAAATAAGACAAGGACCCCAGTGGAAACTAAGACAAGGACCCCAGTCGGAAATAAGACTATGGAACCCAATGGAAATATAGACAAGGAACCCCAATGGAAATAAGACAAGGACCCCAATGGAAATAAGACAAGGACCACAGTGGAATAAAGACAAGGACCCTAAATGGAAATAAGACAAGGTCCCCATGAAAATATGACAAGGACACCAATGGAAATAAGACAAGGACCCAGTGGAAATAAGACAAGGACCCAATGGAAAAAAAGCTGCTTGTAAGATAATTTACACATCTTACTATATACGATAAAGTGTGTAACGGTATTTACGTTGTACCTGTACCTAAATAATCGTACTAAACCAACGAGGATATGGATTGTACAGACTGATTCCACATAAGAAAAATGTTGACTTGTGTAAACAAGATATGAATGACAAGACAAAGTTAAGACAGATGAATTTACAGATCAAGGAATTTATTAAGTAGTATTCTTGTTTTTAAGAGGCTTCATCAGTGGCCTAAAAGTTTGTGATCATTCAACTTACGCTACTGAGTAAACAGTATCGGACAAGATGAGCGAATTAAGAACATTAAGAAAGGAGGAACCTGCAGCAGGCCTGTTGGCCATACTAGGCAGGTCCTTTGCAATTCATCCACTAACAAAACATCTTGACCAACCCACCTTCTCAATGCTACCCAAGAATTAAGTTCTGATGTGCAAGTCCCACTCAAATCCAACCCCTCCCACTCATGTACTTATCCAACCTAAATTTGAAACTACCCAAAGTCCTAGCCTCAATAACCAAACTAGGTAGACTGTTCCACTCATCAACTACCCTATTTCCAAACCAATACTTTCCTATGTCCTTTCTAAATCTAAACTTGTCTAATTTAAATCCATTACTGCGGGTTCTCTCTTGGAGAGATATCCTCAAGACCTTATTAATATCCCCTTTTAATACCTATCTTCCACTTATACACTTCGATCAGGTCTCCCCTCATTCTTCGTCTAACAAGTGAATGTAACTTAAGAGTCTTCAATCTTTCTTCATAAGGAAGATTTCTAATGCTATGTATTAATTTAGTCATCCTACGCTGAATGTTTTCTCATGAATTTATGTCCATTCTGTAATATGGAGACCAGAACTGAGCTGCATAATCTAGGTGAGGCCTTACTAATGATGTATAAAGCTGCAGTATGACCTCTGGACTTCTGTTGCTTGCACTTCTTGATATAAATCTCAGTAATCTATTTGCCTTATTACGTACGCTTAGGCATTGCTGTCTTGGTTTAAGGTTGCTGCTTACCATAACCCCCAAGTCCTTTTCGCAATCTGTGTGGCTAAGTTCTACATTATTTAACTTATAAGTGCTATGGTTATGGACACTCCCGAGCTTCAGAACCTTGTATTTATCTACAATGAACTGCATCTGCCACTTTTCTGACCAAGAATAGAGTTTGTCTAAATCTTTCTGAAGTTCCCTAACATCTACGTTTGAATCAATTATCCTACCTATCTTTGTGTCATCGGCGAATTTGCTCATATCACTAGTAATTCCTTCATCAAGATCATTGATATATATTATAAACAACAACGGGCCCAAGACTGATCCCTGTGGATCGCCACTTGTTACTGATTCCCACTCGGATTTAACCCCATTTATGGACACTCTCTGCTTCCCGTCTGTGAGCCATGATTCGATCCACAAGAGCACTTTTCCCCCAATGCCATGAGCTGCCACTTTCTTTAACAGTCTTTGGTGTGGAACTCTATCAAAAGCCTTACTAAAATCTAAGTAAATAATATCAAATTCTTTATCGTGGTCAACAGCCTCAAAAGCTTTACTGAAGAAAGTTAATAAATTAGTTAGACAAGACCGGCCTCTTGTGAATCCATGCTGAGTATCATTAATCAAGCTATGCTTATCGAGATGGCTTCTTATAATCTGAGCTATAATTGACTCTAGTAATTTGCCTACAATTGAGGTCAGGCTTATTGGGCGGTAATTTGAGGGTAACGACTTGTCCCGTGTTTTAAAAATAGGAATTACATTAGCCATCTTCCACATATCAGACACTACACCTGTTTGTAGATGAATGGTTCAGAGAACCGACATGTTGATAAATTAGACACATGTGCAACTCATGGGTATCTTTATTGAGGAAACGTTTCGCCACACAGTGGCTTCATCAGTCCATACAAAGGAGAATCTTGAAGAATCTTGAATCTTGAAGAGATAAATTAAAAATATTAGTTAATGGTTCACAGACTTCCATTTTGCATTCTTTAAGAACCCTTGAAAAAACCTCATCAGGACCCGGCGACTTATTTTGCTTCAGTCGGTCTATCTGCTTCACAACCATTTCACTAGTGACTGTGATGTTACATAATTTATCTTCTTCTGGCCCAATATAAAAATTAATTACCGAAATATTATTAGTGTCTTCCTGTGTAAAAACCGAGAGAAAATAATTATTTAAAATCGAGCACATTTCATTCTCTTTGTCAATAAGATGCCCATAGTTATTTTTTTAAGGGACCTATCTTACTCGCTTTTGTTCTAATACCTGGAAAAAACTTTTTGGGGTTAGTTTTAGAATCCGTAAAACTTTAATTCATAGTCTTTTTTAGCTTTCTTATCCCTTTTTAATGCCCTTTTAAGTCAAATCTGATTCAAAGATGACCCTCACCCTTTTTTGATACGCCTAAAAATTCCTTTTTTTTTCCCCTAGTAGAATTTTCAGCCTATTATTCACCCTTTTTGGGGTCATTTCTATTTGATCTAATTTTTTTAAAATTGGATAAACGTTCTTTGAGCCTCAGTAAGTGTTCAAAAATTGTCATCTGAAACTTCTTCTTTCCCCCCATCAACAGATGATAAGGTTTTTTAAAGGGGCCCATCGAATCTGCTAAGAAAAAATCGGGACGTTACTGATTTATCCCCTACTATCAACTTCCATTCAATGCTAAAAGTAATTGATTTGTGGTCGCTAGCACCCAGTACCTCTAAACTTCAAAATTATAAAAAGGGGACTTGTTTTGCCAGAACTAAGTCAAGCGGTTATTTCCCCTTGTAGGCCTTCACAACTGCTTAAAAAAAACAATCCGAACTATTTCAAAAAAGTCTATGATTCAAATTTCCCAGTCAAGAAATTCCAATCAATATACTAAATTAAAAAGTCCCTAGAATTACAAACTTTACGTCCCTTGGGGCCCCAAAAAAATTTTTCCTCCCAAGCAGTCTCCCTTGGTCCCTATCTAATTTTGGGGGACGTATATCACCCCAAAAAAATTAATTTTTCATGCCCCTCTAAAAAATTCTATCCAAACAGACTCTGTAGTTTACTTTAGATTTAATACCCATTTTTAGCAACGTTTAAGCGATCTCGGCATACAAGCCACCCCATCCCCTTCCCGACACTTCATCTTCTTGGGGGAAAAATTTAAAACCCTGAAAAAGGGCATTTTGCAGGCATGTCCCGCTTTTTTAATTAAACCCCGTCTCAGTTTAAGGCAAATACATCAATTTACCTGCAATAGCAACTATCTCAACTCGTCCACCCCCATTCCTACACTGCACTATTTGGAATTATATTTAAAACCCTCCTCCTCTTTTTCCCCTTCTGCTCCTTTCTGTTTTTCCAGCCTTGTCAATTATGCCACTGGGGTTTCCAAAATCCACCTCATTTTTTCCTATTTCTTGCTCTCCTATATCATATTACACACTGGGACTTCACTTTTTCCCCGCCAAAAACCCAAAAACAACTTTCCAGTTTAAAGACCTAAAACTCCCCCCCTGCGTTGGCCCCCGTGCTCCACCCCAGACCTAGATAAGTGAAACCCCCCTCCCCCATACATGTCATTTCTGCCCTAAAGAGGTTTCCCCTTGCAATAATGTTTCCGGGGATTTTCCTTACAGAATTTTCCAGCCGCAATTTACACCAAAGCTCTGGACAACTATTTATTTCCAACTCCTCTCCTTGGCAGAAAGCCACATATGACAGGTTTCCCACCTTTCCTCCTAATTATCTCTATTGCTGACCTATACCTGCTAATCAGGTCCTCACTCCTACGTCTGCCAACATCGTTGCCTCCAGCACTGAGACAGATAATAGGATTGCTCCCATTACCTCTCATGATGTCATCCAGACGGCTAACAATATCCTTCATCCCAGCCCCAGGAAAACACACTCTCTGCCTCCTACTCCTATCCTTCAAGCAGAATGCGCTATCCATGTACCTAACCTGGCTATCCCCAACAACAACAATGTTTTTACCTTCCTTGGCGTCGTCCGTCGTGATGCTCCGAGTATTCGACTCACATTCTTCAGGTAGCATTACACCACTTGTGGAATTCGTCAAGACGTTCTCGATGGTCTTCGTTGGGGTTTCTAGGGATGTCTCACTCACGTCTGCTAGTGCTTCCTTGGTGCTCGTTGTGGCATTCCTAGTAGAACACTCACATTCGTCAGGTAGCAGAGAGAATGAGTTGGAAGTTTCCACGGTAGTCTTCTGGTTTCTCGTTGTTTCTGCCTCTCCAACCGTTTTCTTGATCCTCAGCTTGGTTCCATGTTGCCCGGCCACTGACCAAGCTCCCCTCTTAACCTGGGGACTCACAACAGGAGGATTACTACGAATCCTCTTGTTCTCCTCCGTTAATCGCCGTATCTCCAGCTTAGCAACTCTGAGCTCTTCTCTCAGCTGCTGGTAAGGTTCAGACTCACAGAGTGCACACAAACAGGTCTTCACAGAGCTAAGTACACGTCACCACTGAGCTAAGTACACGTCACCACTCTTTAAGTACTCGTCACCACTGACTAAGTACACGTCACCACTGACTAAGTACACGTCACCACTCGCTAAGTACACGTCACCACTGACTAAGTACATGTCACCACCAATTAGTCACAAGTGTGACACCAAGACTAAGGTTTCCAGGTTGAGCGACTGATACCCTCATCTTTCACCATCTTCTGTGTACAGTTCTGCAAGGCTGAGGGACTGATTACCACATCTTCACACGTCCTCTCCATATTGAACCGATTAAGCCACTGGCTAGTGAAACAACTTTGAATAAATGTACCCAGGTGTTGTATATCAGTATGAATCAGTATATTGACATTAAGAGGGACATTAAAAAGGGGATAAGAAAAGCTAAAAGGGACTATGAAATTAAAGTTTCTACGGATTCTAAAACTAACCCAAAAAGTTTTTTCCAGGTATATAGAACAAAAGTCAGAGATAAGATAGGTCCCCTTAAAAATAACTAAGGGCATCTTACTGACAAAGAGAATGAAATGTGCTCGATTTTAAATAATTATTTTCATTAACAATATTCCAGTAATTAATTTTTATAGTGGGCTAGAAGATAAATTATGTAACATCACAGTCACTAGTGAAATGGTTGTGAAGCAGATAGACAGACTGAAGCAAAATAAGTCGCCGTTTCCTGATGAGGTTTTTTTCAAGGGTTCTTAAGGAATGCAAAATGGAAGTCTGTGAACCATTAACTAATATTTTTAATTTATCTCTTCAAACAGGTGTAGTGTCTGATATGTGGAAGATGGCTAATGTAATTCCTATTTTTAAAACAGGGGACAAGTCGTTACCGTCAAATTACCGCCCAATAAGCCTGACCTCAATTGTAGGCAAATTACTAGAGTCAATTATAGTTCAGATTATAAGAAGCCATCTCGATAAACATAACTTGATTAATGATACTCAGCATGGATTCACAAGAGGCCGGTCTTGTCTAACTAATTTATTAACTTTCTTCAGTAAAGCTTTTGAGGCTGTTGACCACGATAAAGAATTTGATATTATTTACTTAGATTTTAGTAAGGCATTGATAGAGTTCCGCACCAAAGACTGTTGAAGAAAGTAGCAGCTCATGGCATTGGGGGAAGGGTGCTCTCGTGGATCGAATCATGGCTCACAGACAGGAAGCAGAGAGTGTCCACAAATGGGGTTAAATCCGAGTGGGGAGCAGTAACAAGTGGCGTTCCACAGGGATCAGTCTTGGGCCCGTTGTTGTTTATAATATATATCAATGATCTTGATGAAGGAATTACTAGTGATATGAGCAAATTCGCCGATGACACGAAGATAGGTAGGATAATTGATTCAAACGTAGATGTTAGGGAACTTCAGGAGGATTTAGACAAACTCTACTCTTGGTCAGAAAAGTGGCAGATGCAGTTCAATGTAGATAAATGCAAGGTTCTGAAGCTCGGGAGTGTCCATAACCCTAGCACTTATAAGTTAAATAATGTAGAACTTAGCCATACAGATTGCGAAAAGGACTTGGGGGTTATGGTAAGCAGCAACCTTAAACCAAGACAGCAATGAGGAAATGGTATGGTGATACCGACAAGATGTGGAAAAAGACACTTATGTACAGTTCAGGACATTTATTAAAGGAAACGTTTCGCCACGAGTGGCTTCTTCAGTCCTAATACAGAGAAAACTAAGAAAACACACATATATATAGTGGTGGGAGTCAGGTGAGGTGAAGCGAGGGTAGAGGTGGTAATAGTAGTAGTAGTAGTAATGGGAACTGGTGTTACTTGATGCCAGCAGGTCCCTCTCTAACCTCACCTCCTTGGTTCCATTACTACTACTACTACTATTACCACCTCTACCCACGCTTCACCTCACCTGACTCCCACCACTATATATATGTGTGTTTTCTTAGTTTTCTCTGTATTAGGACTGAAGAAGCCACTCGTGGCGAAACGTTTCCTTTAATAAATGTCCTGAACTGTACATAAGTGTCTTTTTCCACAACAAGACAGCAATGCCTAAGCGTACGTAATAAGACAAATAGATTACTGGGATTTATATCAAGAAGTGTAAGCAACAGAAGTCCAGAAGTCATACTGCAGCTTTATACATCATTAGTAAGGCCTCACCTAGATTATGCAGCTCAATTCTGGTCTCCATATTACAGAATGGACATAAATTCGTTAGAAAACATTCAGCGTAGGATGACTAAATTAATACATAGCATTAGAAATCTTCCTTATGAAGAAAGATTGAAGACTCTTAAGTTACATTCACTTGTTAGACGAAGAATGAGGGGAGACCTGATCGAAGTGTATAAGTGGAAGATAGGTATTAATAAAGGGGATATTAACAATGTCTTGAGGATATCTCTCCAAGAGAGAACCTGCAGTAAGAACATAAGAACATAAGAAAGGAGGAACACTGCAGCAGGCCTGTTGGCCCATACTAGGCAGGTCCTTTACAATTCATCCCACTAACAAACATTTGACCTACCCAATTTTCAATGCTACCCAAGAGATAAGCTCTGATGTGAAGTCCCACTCAAATCCAACCCATCCCACTCATGTATTTATCCAACCTAAATTTGAAACTACCCAAAGTCCTAGCCTCAATAACCCAACTAGGTAGACTGTTCCACTCATCTACTACCCTATTTCCAAACCAATACTTACCTATGTCCTTTCTAAATCTAAACTTATCTAATTTAAATCCATTACTGCGGGTTCTCTCTTGGAGAGATATCCTCAAGACCTTGTTAACATCCCCCTGGATTTAAATTAGATAAGTTTAGATTTAGAAAGGACATAGGAAAGTATTGGTTTGGAAATAGGGTAGTTGATGAGTGGAACAGTCTACCTAGTTGGGTTATTGAGGCTAGGACTTTGGGTAGTTTCAAATTTAGGTTGGATAAGTACATGAGTGGGAGGGGTTGGATTTGAGAGGGACCTGCACACCGAAGCTTGTTTCTTGGGTGGCATTGAAAACTGGGTTGGTCAAATGTTTGTTAGTGGGATGAATTGTAAAGGACCTGCCTAGTATGGGCCAACTGGCCTGCTGCAGTGTTCCTCCTTTCTTATGTTCTTATGTTCTTATATGTGTGTAATTCATGCTACCAGTACCTTACACATCTACCTGAACACTGGACGTACATCGGGTGTTACCTGGAGTATACTTGGAGAGGGTTTCGGGGGTCAACGCCCCCGCGGCTTGGTCTGAGACCAGGCCTCGTGGTGGATCAGGGTCTGATCAACCAGGGTGTTACTGCTGGCCGCACGCAAACTGACGTACGAACAGCATATGTCGCATCATTGTAGAAACCTTTCTCCCTCGGGAGCCAGAGACGGGTTATCGCAAGATTGAGACCCGTGCCAGGACTACGGTCTTGGCGAACATTATACATACATACCTGTGCTGTACATTCTACAAGATTGATGGACTGAACACATCGACTCCAGGTTGAGGGACTGATTACCTCATTCTCCTCCTCTCCTTACGCCTTCCTCTTTGTATTGGACTGATGAAGCCACTGTGTGGCGAAACGTTTCCTGAATAAAGATTCCCATATGCTGCATAAGTGTCTCAATCTTCAAGTACATGTACAACGTATACAGACCATAGCTAACATCAATGACACTATATAGATAACCCCTTGTTATGCAGAGGATTTCGGCCAAATTAGGTTAATTTTGTCCCCTAGGATGCAACCCACACTAGTCGACTAACACCCAGGTTGTGTACGAATGGTATACAATACCGACAAGATGAGAGTAAGACACATATGCAACATCTGGGTATCTTTATTGTAGACGTTTCGCCATCCAGTGGCTTTATCAATACAAATTCTAGGACATAACTTGAAGACAGTAGAACTATGTACAGAAGATGAGGTAATCAGTCCCTCAGCCTAGGAGTAGGTGCGAACAGCACCATAGTCGTGGAGATTCTGAAGCAGAAGAAAGAATCCTGGCGCTTATATAGTAACGTCAGGTGAAGCAGACGAGGGCAAATTCACTGGTAGGCGGGATTCCCCAGTGGAAGTAGGTCCTTCCCAAAGAGATGGGTTAGTTGTAGAGGTAGTTGTCGTAGTCGTGAAGGTTATGTACATGTCCTCAGAATTAAGATTCCATGATGTTGCAGTGTCTGACAAGTTGTGTACGAATGGTATACAATACCGACAAGATGAGAGTAAGACACATATGCAACATCTGGGTATCTTTATTGTAGACGTTTCGCCATCCAGTGGCTTTATCAATACAAATTCTAGGACATAACTTGAAGACAGTAGAACTATGTACAGAAGATGAGGTAATCAGTCCCTCAACCTAGGAGTAGGTGCGAACAGCACCATAGTCGTGGAGATTCTGAAGCAGAAGAAAGAATCCTGGCGCTTATATAGTAACGTCAGGTGAAGCAGACGAGGGCAAATTCACTGGTAGGCGGGATTCCCCAGTGGAAGTAGGTCCTTCCCAAAGAGATGGGTTAGTTGTAGAGGTAGTTGTCGTAGTCGTGAAGGTTATGTACATGTCCTCAGAATTAAGATTCCATGATGTTGCAGTGTCTGACAAGTTGTGTACGAATGGTATACAATACCGACAAGATGAGAGTAAGACACATATGCAACATCTGGGTATCTTTATTGTAGACGTTTCGCCATCCAGTGGCTTTATCAATACAAATTCTAGGACATAACTTGAAGACAGTAGAACTATGTACAGAAGATGAGGTAATCAGTCCCTCAACCTAGGAGTAGGTGCGAACAGCACCATAGTCGTGGAGATTCTGAAGCAGAAGAAAGAATCCTGGCGCTTATATAGTAACGTCAGGTGAAGCAGACGAGGGCAAATTCACTGGTAGGCGGGATTCCCCAGTGGAAGTAGGTCCTTCCCAAAGAGAATCTCCACGACTATGGTGCTGTTCGCACCTACTCCTAGGTTGAGGGACTGATTACCTCATCTTCTGTACATAGTTCTACTGTCTTCAAGTTATGTCCTAGAATTTGTATTGATAAAGCCACTGGATGGCGAAACGTCTACAATAAAGATACCCAGATGTTGCATATGTGTCTTACTCTCATCAACACCCAGGTACCTATTTACTACTAAGTAAACAGAGACAGCAGGTGTCTTAAGGACAAAACGCCCTGATGTTTTCACCAGTACCGGTGATCGAACAAGTTAGTCGAGTGCTCCATCAACCGAGCTACGGGACACTCTAGTTTCTTTTTCCTATGAGTGGGTTATTTGTGTATTGTTCCAGTCACGGTATTACACCTCTTTGTTCTTAATGTCTCGATTGACAGCGCACTCACTCACACATTGAGGTCCATGGTTCGATCCCCGGTACGGGTGAAAACATCAGAGCGTGTTTCCTTAATAAGACAGTTGCTGTCCCATTCCACCCTGGAGTTTACCTCGAGTTTACCTGGAGAGGGTTTCGGGGGTCAACGCCCCCGCGGCCCTGTCTATGACCAGGCATCATGGTGGAACTGGGTCTGATCAACCAGGCTGTTACTGCTGGTCGCACGCAAACTGACATACGAACAACAGCCTGGTTGGTCAGGTACTGACTTTAGGTGCCTGTCCAGTGCCTTCTTGAAGACAACAAGGGGTATATTGGTAATCCCCCTTATGTATGCTGGAAGGCAGTTGAACAATCTTGGGTCCCGGACACTTATTGTGTTGTCTCTCAGTGTACTCGTGGCACCCCTGCTTTTCATCGGGGGAATGTTGCATCACCTGCCGAGTCTTTTGCTTTCATATGGAGTGATTTTCGTGTGCAGGTTTTGTGCCAATCCCTTCAGGACCTTCCAAGTGTATATTATCATGTATCTCTCTCGCCTGCGTTCCAGGGAATACAGGTCAAGGACCTTCAACCGCTCCCAGTAGTTTAGGTGCCTTATCGTACCTACGTGTGCCGTGAAAGTTCTTTGTACACTCTCCAGGTCTGCAATGTCTCCAGCTCCTAGGCTGGAATGCAACAGCATTCCAGCCTAGAGAGCACAAGCGATATGAAGAGAATCATCATAGGCTTGGCGTCCCTAGTAAATTAGTACCTGAGTGTTAGTCGACTGGTGTGGGTCGAATCCTGGAGACAAACTTGACCTAATTTGGCCAAAATGCTCTGCATAACAAGGGGCTTTCTATATAGTAGTATGTCACTGACGTTAGCTATGGTCTGCTTAGTTGTACCCTGTACTTGTAGAAATAAATATTATTATTATTATTATTATTATTATTATTATTATTATTATTATTATTATTATTATTATTATAAATTTGTATTTGTAATGTTTCTCCGCGCCAGGAAATCGAGCCCGGTTCCTGGCCATTGTGAGTGGAGTGCTCTTAGCGATGGGTTACGCCAGATTCTTCCACTTGAAGCTGGTTTTGCTGGGAATTCGTGTTACGACGACTACCATCTTCTGTCTTGTGTTACATAAGAGGCTTTAAAATTTGACGTGGTGGTGGGGGAAAGGGTTCTCTCCTCTCCTCTCTACCCCCCTCCCCGTGCCTCATGTTGGTGGGGGAAGGAGGGGGAGAAGGATGCAGGAAGTCGTGGCGATAATGGTGCCATTTGAAGTAATGGCATATGTGACGGGGATGATGACGATGGTGAGTATGGCAAACATGATAATGGTGACGATAAGTGAAAATGATGTGTATAATGATGAAGAGAGAGAGAGAGACACACCAAGAAGCTTGTGTTGCTCACAGGAAAAGCTTGTTTTTCTTCCAATGGTAAACCATCCGCTACAGTAGTTGTAGTAGAGCCTTTGTTGGGGAAGGTTCTCTCTCTCTTGTTGGAGAAGGTTCTCTTGCTGGAGAAGGTTCTCTTGCTGGAGAAGGTTCTCTTGGTGAAGAAGGTTCTCTTGCTGGAGAAGGTCTTAACCGAAGAAAAATCCCTTTTCAGCAAAATACTAGTACGGCTCCTTAACGAAGAAACCTTTAGTTTACCAGGGCTTTCTTAGCCAGAGACTCGTGTATAGTGAAAGACTCGTGTATAGTGAAAGACTCGTGTATAGGACTCCTCCCGTGAAAGACTAGTGTGAGGGACTTTTCCAGTGAAGGACTCATGTTAAGGACTCCAGTGAAGGACTCGTGTTAAGAACTCCTCCAGTGAAAGACTCGTAAAGGACTCCTCCAATGAAATACTTACCGTAGGATTCTGTAATGAAAAGCGGACCTCAAGTTGATGAAGAATTCCTAGTTTCCAAACCCACGTTGGCGAAGGATCGCTTAGTGAATAAATTACGTGAAGGATCCTCCGTTACTTCGTGAAGTAACGAACTCTCATTTCCATAGATGAGAAATTCAGTAAATAAACTCCTCGTTGACTGGAATAATCTATCTGTTGCTGAGCGATTCAACAGACCGTTCCTGTTTTGTAAGGACGCTGTTCTCTTGTTTCGTAAGGATGCTGCGCTCGCGTGATTTCTCTTATTTTTCTGATGATCTGGCCTCTCGAGTATCTTCAGAGTCATTTACT
This sequence comes from Cherax quadricarinatus, assembly GCF_026875155.1. NCBI lineage: Eukaryota > Metazoa > Arthropoda > Malacostraca > Decapoda > Parastacidae > Cherax > Cherax quadricarinatus. The sequence goes on along the minus strand of NC_069405.1, from coordinate 39,784,965 downwards.
AAGCGCTCCAAGTATTTTTACCAACGTTTGAATTGTGTTATAAGTATTTTCTGAAAATTCAGATGATGTTCGTAGTTTCTGAAAGCTAATGTAATTTTCCAGTCGTCTACCTGTTGTTTACCTGTTGTCTACCTGTTGTCTATCTGTTGTCTAACAGGTGTTGGCATGTTTGGTAGGAAAACACTTGGTGAAGAGAAAACATTTCTTATAGTCAACGTTTCGTTATGGGAAGAGCTTTGCCAAGAGCGAAACGTCAAAAAACCACGTCGTTGAAGCACCTTAAGCACAAACGAGGAAGAACGAGCGAAACATCGTCAACGCTAAGTTTCTTTTGCGCTTTGTGTACCTGTTATAGTTTCAGGGATCATTACTCCCAGAACCCAGTCTCATGTCAGGCCTTCTAGTTGATGACATGGCCAGTCAGGCTGTTGGTGATGGTAACGCGCAGGCCGGTGTTTATACAGTTTTCCCCTTCCACGCAATGGGATTCGAACCTATAACAAGCCAGTCTCAATACCATTAGGTTAGTGTGCTATGTTTTTCTCACCTGTTCTTGAAGGAGTGAAATGTGAGGGGTTTTGGGGTACAATATTAGGATTTTATGATTTTTCCAAATGTTTTTTCGTCTGAATTGATAAGAATAAATAACAAAAAGACACAATACCGTGATTGGAACAATCCACAAATAACCCATTTACCAAATGGACCATTTACAAGTCAGTGTGACTTGTAAATAGTCCAAATCGGACCGAAACGTCGTCGTAAGTTTCTCTCCTATTTGTGGGTTATTTGTGATAAGGGTCGTGGCAGCTCTCTGTACATTATCCAAATCTACATTTTCGCCTGTCTTAAAATTTAATTTTATTGTAAAGCAATATGCCCTTTAAAGAATACAGGTAGTATTCTCGTATGTATTTCGTGTGTATATCAGTGGTTGAATATGCCCACAAGTATGTGAAATAAGACACAACACGGTAATAATGGTAGAATTACCGACAAAATGTTAGGTGAATATACAGACACAACATGCGGGTTACGGCATTTTACTGAGACGAAGTTACGTTCACCAGAGACTGTCGGTTCTCACAGTGGAGACAAGTAGAAAGGCATCTCTTATTTAGATTTTTTTTAGTTATCCAGTCTTTTATTTTCCTTGTAGCTGTGGAAGTGACACATTTGTGATGCTTGAACGTAAGATCCTCAAACGTTTATATTTTGCTTTCGCTCAGTTGTTTGGTCGCTTATTTTACGCTTTCGCTCAGTTGTTTGGTCGCTTATACTACGCTTTCGCTCAGTTGTTTGGTCGCTTATATTACGCTTTCGCTCAGTCGTTTGGTTATATTTCATTTTGTACTTTGCTTCAGTTTTCCTTCCTTCAATTGTATTTTAGCAGATTAGTTGAAAATTTTTCCTCATATCACTCCCCTTTTTTTGTGAATCACTGAGAAAGTCTTGATTCACACCACTTCGTAGTTTTGTTGTGCTCTCGATGTAGGCTACACTGCTACATGTTCTAGTATCAACTACGAAGGCTGATTCAGGGTTGTGATTCGTATTATTATCGCTGGCATATAATATAATATAATCTTCACTTCTACAAGTACAAGATCCAATATGTACAGACCATAGCTGACATCAATCTGCTCACTTTTCCAGTTATTCCTTCTGGTTGCAGTTGGTTATTCAGTATATCCTCACTTCTCTGTTATTATTTTTTTTTGAGGTAGTTCTTAAGTTTCTCAGCGCCTCTAGTTAAGTTCAGGACCTATTTTCTTTAAAGTCAAGATGGGTTTAGTAGTAAAATTACCGACTCTATGATAGGTAAAACCTTCGTCATGGTGTTACGGCTTGACAAAGCTCCTGGAGAGCGAAACGTTGCCACAGTAAAATGTCACATTAATTGCACTTGTGTCCTTTTACCTAACAAGTTGGATTAAGTTATGTGTTGGGTCACGTTCAATAAATGTACAAAAATCGTATATTTACCGCTAATAATCAAATATAAAAAGAGGGCCGCGATGCGTCTGGCAACGAGACATTAAATATTCAACATTACTATTTAAACGCATCACAGTAATCACATCATATACCTTACAAATATTCTCAATGAATTTAATATTTCTGGTGGTATAAAAACCCTTTGAACTCATCAAAGGTATATCCAAAATATAGGTTCCTTATCAACATTCCAAAAGCTATTATTTTATTAATTTATTTTACACTCGCAGTGTGCTGCTACTCTACTCTCTCTGGTAGTTACGTAGTGGGAAAAAAAATTTTCTGTTGGTGTCTGTCTTGTTTGCTCTGTTGGTGTTTGTTGTGGCTGCTGTTTTGGTGTGGGTTGTTGTGCTGTGTGTTCTCACCTATATGTGGTTGTAGGGCTGATTCACAGCTCCTGGACCCGCCTCTTTCTGGGTTGTTTACTAGGTCCATTCTCTCCCGGTTCCAAGAGCCTTATCGTTCCTCTTGGGTTTCGTATGTGTGTTGTGTGGTGTGTGTGTGTGTGTGTGTGGGGTGGGTGTGTGTGTGTGTGGTGTGTACTCACCTAATTGTACTCACCTAATTTTGGTTGCAGGGGGCGAGACTCAGCTCCTGGCCCCGCCTCTTTACTGCTAGGTCTTTCCTCTGCTGCCTGAGCTTTGTCAACCTCGTCTTAAAGCTATGTATGGCTCCTGCCTCCACTACATCAAATTTCTAGACATTTCACTTCCTGACAACTGTGACCAATGTGGAACCAGCGATTATTGGTACAGCTAAAAGCGGGTAGTTAATGATAGACGTCTTCGGAGGTTTCTTTGTTTATTTGCTAAGTCGTGGTGGGTACACAGGCTTGTGTGTTGTGCCCATGGCCCGGGGAAAGGGCCCTCCCACAGAGGAGAGAGCTACTAGGCCTTGTGTCTTTCCTGCTAGGCCCCTGTGTGAGTGTGGGGAGTGTGGGACCCGCTTCCCACAGACTTGGACAGGCCCAGAGGGCAGCACCTTAGTGGCGCGAAATATGAACTGAGCTGGCAGACAGCATGGGCTGTCTGTACAGACAGTATAGGCTGTCTACATACGCTCGGCCACCTGCCATATGGCCCCGACCATTTTTGGGGGTAAAAAAAAAAAATCGGTCTCTCTTCGTAGGAACAGGG
>NC_069405.1:39510065-39781331 GCF_026875155.1 Cherax quadricarinatus | reverse complement strand
GCTTGATCAACTGGGACTTTGGGAAATTAGGCAGTCACGTCAAAACTTGCAAGCTTCTTATCACTCATGTCGAGATCCCTGATACGGTTAAGGAGGTCACCTGAATGCTTTAGATGAGCCTGACTGATTGTACCCAGGAGCTCTGACAAATATTTCGCCAAAACTCCTGCTAGACTGTGAGGGGCGCTGCCGATTCCAGATGTAATGGGTCTCATAGGCACATTTGGTTTGTGGGTCTTTGGTAAACCATAAAGTCTTGCTGACTTGGGGTTGGTAGGGATGTGGCGCAAGAGCTTTTTACCTTCTTCTGATTTCCTGAGTATGCTGCGGGTCTTACTGAGAAAAGAATCTGTTTCTTTCTTCCATGCATGTTCGGGGATGGGAACGTATGTGTTGGCGTCGTTCAATAAATCTTGCATCTTACTAACGTAGTCTGTACTGTTGAGGATGACCACTCCTCCTTTGTCCGCTGTGGTGATGAGGATATCATTATTAGTAGCTAAGTTTTTGAGTGCCTGGATGTAGCGACGAGGAATGACTGGACGACTAGGTTCAGAAACTGCAGCTGCAATAAGTCCTTGTATGAAATCCTTTGTTAAACTCAGAGTCACAGAAAGAAATGGTTTTTGATCACTGTGTCTAACTCGCATTTAGGCTTCCGTATGCTAGTAGCAACTTGAGACTAAGCTGAGTGCTTCGGATTCTGTATCACTGAAGAGCATAAGAAGAAAGGTTATTGATGATGTCAGCTCTACCAATATCTTTCCATTTGCTGTGTTGACAGAGAGAGGAAAGTTTTCTTGAGAGCCGTAGTTTCTGCTGTAGGTTGGCGGTGGTAACTTTGCTTAGGATGTGTTCGGCGGTGTGTCTGTCAGGAGCGGGAAGGGAAGTGAGAGCTAGGTGAGCACTATGGAAATAATCTTTGGAGCAAGCTGATAGATCTTCCTTGCACTCTCGTAGGTAGTGGTAAGTAGCAGGAGAGAAGGGATGTTTAGAATCCGTGAGATGGTGTGGAGTGGATCTAGGTGCGACCATTTCTTCAATGCAGTCTTGCAGAAAGGAGGAACGGTTCTTGAAGCTGATGGACGTTTTATACAGAGACTACCTTTCTCTCCTTCTGAAGGCACACAGCTTCAAGAACCGTTCCTCCTTTCTGCAAGACTGCATTGAAGAAATGGTCGCACCTAGATCCACTCCACACCATCTCACGGATTCTAAACATCCCTTCTCTCCTGCTACTTACCACTACCTACGAGAGTGCAAGGAAGATCTATCAGCTTGCTCCAAAGATTATTTCCATAGTGCTCACCTAGCTCTCACTTCCCTTCCCGCTCCTGACAGACACACCGCCGAACACATCCTAAGGAAAGTTACCACCGCCAACCTACAGCAGAAACTACGGCTCTCAAGAAAACTTTCCTCTCTCTGTCAACACAGCAAATGGAAAGATATTGGTAGAGCTGACATCATCAATAACCTTTCTTCTTATGCTCTCAGTGATACAGAATCCGAAGCACTCAGCTTAGGTCTCAAGTTTGCTACTGGCATACGGAAGCCTAAATGCGAGTTAGACACAGTGATCAAAAACCATTTCTTCGGTGACTCTGAGTTTAACAAAGGTTTCATACAAGGACTTATTGCAGCTGCAGTTTCTGAACTAGTCGTCCAGTCATTCCTCGTCGCTACATCTAGGCACTCAAAAACTTAGCTACTAATAATGATATCCTCATCACCACAGCGGACAAAGGAGGAGGAGTGGTCATCCTCAACAGTACAGACTACGTTAGTAAGATGCAAGATTTATTGAACGACGCCAACACACACGTTTCCATCCCGAACATGTATGGAAGAAAGAAAACAGATTCTTTTCTCAGTAAGACCCGCAGCATACTCAGGAAATCAGAAGAAGGTAAAAAGCTCTTGCGCCACATCCCTACCAACCCCAAGTCAGCAAGACTTTATGGTTTTACCAAAGACCAACAAACTAAATGTGCCTATGAGACCCATTACATCTGGAATCGGCAGCGCCCCTCACAGTCTAGCAGGAGTTTTGGCGAAATATTTGTCAAAGCTCCTGGGTACAATCAGTCAGGCTCATCTAAAGCATTCGGGTGACCTCCTTAACCGTATCAGGGATCTCGACATGAGTGATAAGAAGCTTGCAAGTTTTGACGTGACTGCCTTATACACCAATGTCCCAGTTGATCAAGCCATTGTTCTTCTTCGCAGGGTGATTAAAGATGATACAGAGTTACCTGTACCCCCGCCAACATTTTGTGAGCCTTGTCGAACTTTGTGTTTTTTATAAACTGTTTTAGGTTTGAGGACAAGAAGTACAAACAACTCTCGGACTAGCCATGGGATCCCCCTTAGTGCAGTTCTTGCCAATTTATATATGGAGGACCTGGAATCAAGAAGGATCCTCAGTAACATCCCTCGCTCAGTTACATGGATGCGGTACGTAGATGATATTTTGGTCATTGTACCCAAAATCTTGACGTACGGGGCATCCTCAACACCATCAACACTCTGGAACCTACTATTAAATTTACACTAGAGGAGGAGAAGGACAACCAATTACCTTTTCTCGACGTTCTCTTACGCACAGGGGAAAATAAACTTTCTTTTAAAGTCTACCGGAAGCCTACCTACAAGAACGATCTTCTACATTTCTTCTCTCACCATGACACAAGAACTAAAAGAGGGGTAGTTATTGGCTTCTTTCTGAGAGCCTACAGAATTTCCAGTCCACAGTTCCTCGAAGAAGAATGTACATACATCACCAACTCTTTTAATTCACTGCACTTTTCCCTACACTTCATACGTGACTGCAGGAAACGTGCGGCACGTATCTAAGCAAGACCAACACCTATCAAATTGAAGAAAAGCCTCCAAGTTACATCGTTTTACCGGTCAGCAACGTTGCCACTAATGTTTCAAAATGTTTGACAGAAAAACTGGCTAAAATATCTACCAGCTCTTCAACTACTATTAGGAACCTGATACAAAAACCCAAGCATGATTCTGGCACAAGTGCAGGAATCTACACTATACCATGTGGGGGTGTTGACAAAAGTATATGTAGGGGAAACAGCCAGAACTCTGGACATTAGAATAGCAGAACACAAAAATGCTTGCAGAAATGATGACCGCAAAAACGCATGTGTTCAACATAGAGACGATGTTGGACACCTCATGAATTCAATGAAGCTAAACTAGTTATTAAAGAAGACGACTTAAGACGGAGAAAATGCATTGAAGTTGCACTAATTTCTGTCAGTAACACTATAAAGCAAAAATCCGGTAGTTACAGTATTTCAAAATTACTAAGCAAGAGGATATTACCCATCCTGGGAACTGGTGTTACTTGATGCCAGCAGGTCCCTCTCTTGCCTCACCTCCTTAGTTCCATTACTACTACTATACTACTACTACTACCACCTCTACCCACGCGTCACCTCACCTGACTCCTGCCACTATATATATAAATGTTTTCTTAGTTTTCTCTGTATTAGGACTGAAGAAGCCACTCGTGGCGAAACGTTTCCTTTAATAAATGTCCTGAACTGTACATAAGTGTCTTTTTCCACACACTACCACTACTATTACCACCATCAATGACACAGCCGCTACAACCACCACGACCACTGGCATAACAAGAGCCACCGCTACCACCACTACAACTGACACAGCCACTACCCCCCTCCCCTAAGACATCTGACAAATGCGAAGAGAGTAACCAGCAGAATTTGATAACATGCAAAATACCCCGGTGATAAAACAGAGTGGATAGACAGACTGAAATGCAGGAAGAGGTAACCAGAGGGACGCAGAAGAAAATAAAGACGTATATAAACAAAAGGGACGTCAGGAAGACTATTTTTTTTTTCACTATCACAGAGGCCTACCTACCTACCTGTTAGTGATGTATGTTAGTACATATACAACTTACATACACCATTTTTTGCAATACTTTGATTTGCTATAAACATTAATCAGGGCATAAATTAAGGTGCTAAAACGATGTGTAATTTTAAAAATAGGTTAGACAAATACATGAGTGTGGGTGGTTGAGTTGGACCGGACTAGCTTGGGCAAGAGAGTCTGATGCATTTTTCCATCCTTCTGAAGTGGGTATGACTTGAACCTGACTAGCTTAGGTCAGTAAGTGACTCGAAACTGCCTAGCATGGGCCAGTAGGCCTACCGCAGTGCTCCATTATGTTCTAAAAGCAAATTGTGTTAAATTATTAACTGAGAATGATGTAGAATTACTAATGATTAATTCTGCTGATGTAAATCTTAACTTCAGTTATTTCTTGAAGAAATTTTGAGTTGAAATTTATTAATGAAATTCACTTCTTTTTTTGAGATGTCTCAATGCAGAGTCGTAATTAATGGAATTTAAGCACTATCGCCCCTGTTACTCGGTCATAAACCAGATATCCTGGTTGAGAGCATGATCAATCTGGCTGTTGGTGCTATGCTTAGCACACGTTTAAAAGACTCTTGGCCTAGAGGTCAAGAGTCAGTAAGACATACGAGGAGGGTGTTAAAGAGTCGTCGATTCGACCCCTGCAAGCACAACTAGGCGAGTACAGAACGCTGATTTCGTGTCATCTGTGGCTACTCCATGGCAACACTCTTGTCAGCTCTGTGTCAGCTCTGTCAACTTTGTTGTCAGCTCTGTGCCAACTCAGTGCCAGTTCTATGTCGTCTTGGCACTTGGTTAGAAGTCGAGGGTGTTGTGTCTCACGCTCACTCCCTCTCACCTCGCCTTCACCCCATTTATTTTTTATTTTTATTTTTTTGCTTTTGATATGGGCGCTCAACGACAGCGGCGTCTCGTTTTCTACGCTCGTTGGGTCTTGTTTTCTACGCTCGTTGGGTCTCGTTTTCTACGCTCGTTGAGTCTCGTTTTCTACGCTCGTTGAGTCTCGTTTTCTACGCTCATTGAGTCTCGTTTTCTACGCTCGTTGAGTCACGTTACGTTCGTTGAGTCTCGTTTTCTACGTTCGTTGAGTCTCGTTTTCTACGTTCGTTGAGTCTCGTTTTCTACGCTCGTTGGGTCTCGTTTTCTACGCTCGTTGGGTCTCGTTTTCTACGCTCGTTGAGTCTCGTTTTCTACGCTCATTGAGTCTCGTTTTCTACGCTCGTTGGGTCTCGTTTTCTACGCTCATTGATTCACGTTTTCTAAGTTCGTTGAGTCTCGTTTTCTACGTTCGTTGAGTCTCGTTTTCTACGCTCGTTGAGTCTCGTTTTCTACGCTCATTGAGTCTCGTTTTCTACGCTCGTTGAGTCACGTTTTCTACGCTCGTTGAGACTCGTTTACACTCACTAACTCTGTTTCAATGTCGCTAAATGCTCTTCCTGTCTCTTTTCCAATGCTCGTTGCCTCTCGTTAACTATCTTGTGGTGGCAGACAGTCACAACTTGAAACATTCTCTAAAACTTAGACAGTATTCTTGAAGACAAAGTTAGACCGGAGAGGAAACAAATCAAAGAGACTTTAAGTACCAACTTTGAGTTAAAGCAGAAAGATCATAATAACTACAAGCAGAAAGCTTATTAAAGTAACTTTAAGATAAAGCTGAAGGCTTGTAGGGGATATAATTAGTAATATAAGAATGAATATAATAAAAAGACCACTCTTGGTCTTTGGCAACTCAGCATCACAGGAGCTGCAGCCTAATCCCGGTGTTCGAACGTACCAGACCTGAAATAAATCAATCTGAAGAATTTTGTTCAGAAAAAAATGGCCCGGTCTTTGAACGTTTTTCTGGAGTTCGAACGCGCTGACTTGTTTAAAATTTAGTTGTACAAGACTTTACGTGGAAGCACTGTTTCAAAAGCGCTTTGAATTGACCTCTGATACTGACCTGCCTCTCAGAGACTTTTGGAAGAGTCAGTTCAACATCCTCCAGTGTATTAATGTTGGTAGAATTACCGCTTACTGCTAAATCAAGCTCCTGGAGAGCGAAACGTTGCCACAATAAAATGTCACATTAGTTACGCTTATGTCCTTTTGTCTCACATCCTCCAGTGTGTTAGGCTGATAATTAAAACCTGAGAAATAGTGCTTTGGACATCGAACCTTTTGCAGTTCGAACACAGCCTTGGAACCAATTAAGTTCAAACACCGGTTCCATTGTATTCTCCAATATTTCAGGTATGTTACCTAGGAAGTCATGGGTGAGTCTTACCTGGGTTTTAGCAATCGCTCTCATGTCACGGCGTTGTACGGTTAACTTTATCATCCCCACATCAATACCTATTCCCTGCAGGAAACTACGGTTAAATATGAGCTTTGATAGAACTTACCGGGGTGTGTGTATTGTACCCATATGATATACCATGTCGTGACGCCGGTATCGATGACTTGATTGATGATAACAAATTGAACATCTTCATTTCTTTCGTCACTTTGGCTACGTTTAACTCACCCGCCTTGACCATTGCTGCCCACGAATTCAACTTATGAATTATGTCTATGGATGTCCACAATAAGGAGAATCACTAGCAATACCTTGCTTAGCAGAGATAACGGTATCTTTGCTTCAGTTATCCTCGATATTTATTCATGCATGAATTAAGCGGCATGGAGAATAAAATGTTTCTGCCACTGTACTTGCTCACTTGCTAATATGTCCATAAATATTCACGGCAGGGAGAGTTTCTGGCATTCATACACACAGAAGAGTTACGTATTATCTATTAGCTTTTCCACAATTCTTCCTGGAGATTGTTGAGTACAACTCAAGTTTCATGAAGTACACATTGATATGGCCATGAATGTTCCATGTTTCAGTGCAGTGTGGCCTCTCTCCCAACACTCGTTCATTCGCTACGTCTACAATCGTAACTAGTCGATTTATTTATCGTGGTCACACTCTAGCTCAAGGAGCCCCCAGCCCCTCTATTTATTTTTTGGTTTTTCTGCTGTCATGTTGTTTATGGTGTAGGTGGAAGTTTGGGTTTGATTAAATTTGTTTCCCCAAAGTGTGGGTTTCCTTGGCCCCTTAAAGGGGGGGGGTTGGGGGTTTTTAAAATTTGGCCATAGCTATACAATCTGGTTAGGGGATGCTTTTTCAAATTTTTTAAATTGGTCTTAGGAAAAGAAGCTTCTTCAGAGAAAACGTGTTTATATTATCTACGGGTTCTTTTTCGCAGGGGGGTTTTGGGCCCCAGCCCCAGTTTAACCATGTGCATCGCATGCCAGTCCCAATCTAATTCTCCCTTGGTTAAAGGCTTCGGTGTTCCAGTTCCGGGGTTTTTTAAAAAACCCCTTTTTTCCACATCTTGTCTAAAGTTTATCAAAATGGGGAAAGGGGGGTTGAAAGCCCCTGTTAAAAAAAAAATTTCTCTAAAAGGGTTTTAATTAAAAATTTTTTTTAGGTTTAAAACCCAAAAAAATCTTTAAAAAAAAATTTTAAGCAAAAAGCTAAAAATCTTTTTTTAAAAAAATTTAAAATAACCGCAATAAAAGAAAAAAGTTTTCCGAGGGACGTTTCGGTCGACTTGGCCCAATTTAAAAAGTCCGCTAACCAGAAGTGGAGCAGGACGGTATTTATAGGCAGGAAGAGGGGGTTTTGGTAGTAGTAGCAGTATTTGTAGTACCAAAAATGGTTTTATATTACCGACAAGTTGAAATTAAAAACAATGGAAACCCCGGGCACTTTTCGTAGACCCCTTTCCCCCCACCCAGCCACTGGATGGCAAAACCGTCCACATCGAAAACCCAGACGCCGCCATGTGCCTAAAATTTCATCAGTAAAAGTAGTTAGTAGTAGAAGAGAAGTAGTAGGGGTTAGTGGTGGGAAGTGGGGTTTTAAGGGGGGAGGGCCCCAGTAAAATTACAAAGGAAGGGGGCACCGCGGGGAGTTTGGTGCCCACAGAGGGAGAGAAAGCGAAAAGAGGTCGTAAAAGGGGGGAAGGGGTGAAAAAAAATGAGAAGGAAAAAGAACCCCTCATCCTGCCTTTTATAGCTTTCCTGCCCCATTTTTGGGTTTAGTGGGGAATTTTGAAAAATGGCCCAAATCGGACCGAAACGTCGTCGTAACCCTTCTCTTTTTTTGTGCGGGTTATTTGTGTATCGTTCCAGCCCGGGTATTGTGTTTTTTGCTGTTCTTACTGTTGAAACAAGCTTTTTGTGCGATAAAGGGTTAGCTTTAGGTAGCAATGATAGGGCCGTGGACTAGATTGGTTTAATCGGGTGGGAAATTTGATTTACCCCCAAGGGGGGCCAGTGTGGGAAAGTGCCCGCAACCAGCCCGTGGGGGGGGGGAGAATTTTTGTCCCGGAGGTCGGCCCCCCGGCGGGGTAAAGGTAAAGGGAGGGGGGGATGTGTGTCCCCCGACCAGGTGGGCCCTTTCAGGGGGGCGGGCATAAATGCCCCCCGAAAATGAACTAGTCAGGGGCAGAGGTTTGGCTGGGCTCTCCCAGTCAGGCTGTTACATTTGCTCGGCCACGCACCTCGCGTCGCCGACGGGCCCAAATATTTGGGGGCCCCATTGGTTTAAAAAAAATTTAACATAGCCCCCCCAGGGGCTGGTTCGTCACTAGAAAATTAAAAAAGGGGACAAAAAAAAATGCAACGGGCCCAAAAAAAAACTCTCCCATCCAGGGGAAGAAAAAAAATTTGGTTTCCCCCGGGCTGTTTACGGTAGAGAACCCGGGGAGACGTCAGCACGGGAAAACAAAAATTTCTTTATAAAAGGTTTTTCGCAGGGCTGAACATCAGTTGCCCACTCTTTACTAACGTTGTTGCCCCCTCAATCTGCAAAAAAGGGCTAAAAGTAGCTTTTCCCAAAGGGTTTGGAAAAATTGTAACTCGGGGGCAGCACTCCCCTGACCTTTAATTCGGGTTTTTTTCTTTGGTAAAAAAAACACTGGTGCACATACTTAAAATTAATATTTAAAAATCCATGGAATTCTTTTAAACTTGGGCCCCTTTAAAAGTTTTTAAATAATTACATGAGGGTTGGGTCCCCCCTGACTTATTTCAAATTGTTTTCCCAATTTTGTGTGAATTTTTTACCCATTTCTGAAGCAAACAATTAGCAAAAACTAGGTGGGGTGGGAAACAAGTCTTTTGGGACTTTAGGTCCAAAAATTGTACTGTTGTCCTGGGTCGCAGGCCTAAGTAGGGAAAGCCTTTTTTGGGCCGTTTTCCGTACCGCGTGGGGGGGAGAAGGGTAGCTTTTTTGCCCCTTTAACATTAGTCTGTTTCGGGGGCTTTTGAAAACGCACGCCCCTCCGCTCTACTTGGGCCCTGCATATGGTCCACAAAATTTTTTGATCAAGGGGGGCCCTTCCCTTGATAGCTCCCGTAGCAATCTCCTCCCCTCAAAACTTTTTCCCCGGGAAAGGCTGTCTTTGGGGAAAACGGTAAGGCCCCACAATTTTTGGGACAAGTTTGTGCTTACCGGGGGGTCGCATTTGGGTTTGGGCCCAACAAATTTTGGGAAAACTGGTTCCCTTTGCTTTCCTTGGCGCGGGCATTGCGCTCGGGGCGTGAACCTTTCAGTGTTTCTTTAAGGTTCTTCGTACCCGCTGGAAGAAAAGTGGGGTTGCCCTCATCTTTTTTCACGGGGGGTTTCAGTATGTAATTTAGGTCAAAGGTGGAGTAAACAAAATTTTTCATATGGAAAGGCTTTTTCATAGCCATAAAAAGGAAATTTGGGGTTTGTCTCCCGATCGGCTGTTGAGGGGGAATTTAATGTACACTGAACATTGGGATAGCCTTTTCCCATGTAGTACATTTTGGGGGTTTAAGGGTTTACTTGAGCCCCTCCAATTTTGCGTTTTGTACGTTCAGCAAGCCTTTACCGCAGGGTGGCGGGGGGAGCTACTGGCGTTTAAAATTGTTGAATTGGGACAAAGACCCTTGTTTATCCCTTTTTTAAAAATTTTTCAGAATTTTTGTCTGACAAAAGGGGAAAAGTGGGCAGTATGACGAAGAAAAACTTGCTCAGGGGGAAACCACTAGGGGACCGTTTCAGCGGTTTATCAGGAATGGGCAAATTTAAATTTTCCGCGTCAAGTTTTTCCCCATTACAAGAAAGGTGTTTTTTTCCCCTTTTCCGAGGTCGAGAATTTCGTAAACAGGTCGCAGAAAAGTTCTCCCCCAAGGGCCCCTTTTTAAATTGGGATACTTTAAAGGGGTTTTTGGCGGAAATGGTCCCCTGTGCTGTAGGCAGCCAACACACGGTGTCAGGGTTGGAAAATTTTCCGATGCCATCTTGGGGCCAAAAAAATTATTTCATTGTGCCTGTTTGATGCTGCGGGTTTTCCCCGGGGTCCCTTCCCCGGGGGACGTTGTGGTTTTAACTAAGAGTAGTTTTTATCATGGACTTGGTTTTCACCAGTTGGTTTTGGGTTTTCTCCCGGGGGGGTCCCCCACCCTGTGCAAAAACGGCACGTACCCCTTTGGGTTTGCCCCTTTAAAACCCTTTTAGGGGGAACGGGAGTTTGACCTTTTAAGTCAACGTCCTTTTTTTTAAGGGAAAAACAAAGGGGACTGGAGACCACGGGGGTTTCCTGTGTTGGGCTCTCTCGAGCCCTCAACAGGAAGAATTGCCACCCCTCACGAATGCTATTTTTTCTCGACGGGGGTCAGCTAAAACTTTTTGGGTTACCGGAAAATTGCAAATTTCGGGGTTTTTTGTCATTGAACTTTGAGCAAACCCCCGGGGAATGTTTTCCCCGGAGAGGTTCTTTTTGGGCAAAGGGGGGCCAATAAGGGAAAAGGATCTGTAAAAATCTTGATGGGATAATGATAGATGATACCCCGAAAATGACTCGGGGCCCATACAAGGGCCCTAAAGCTTCTGGGTTTGGGTCACTAAATTTAATTAAATTCCCGCTTTAGTAAAAACAGGGTAGCATAGGAATGGCTGTTGTTCCCAATTAGTTTTCCCTTCGCCCAAGACTGCACCGATCCCAAAACTTTGTGGCATCGTCGTAAAGGAAAATCCCTTGGTGAAAATCGGGGAATTAAGGGGTTGGGGCTGATGTTAACTTTTTTTTAAGGGAATGCCCAAAAGCTGTTCCTGATCGACGCCCAATAAAAAGGGAAAGAAACCCCTTCTTGGGGTAAGGTGTCAGGGGTGCCGAATTGGGGGGAAAAAAACCTGCGATAAAGGTGGGGGTAAAAAACCCCCCGGCCTATGGGGGACCGGACTGCACCCCCGTCATGGGTTTTGGGGAATTTATGCACGGCCGAGTTTTTTGACTCGTCCGTCTTTAGGGCCCTTTTGGGTTTTTACTACGGACCGGAAATTTTATTTTTCCCGGGAAAGGAAAAATGACATTTGGGGGAGCTTTCCTTAAGATTTCCCTGAGTCCCTGCCCAAAATCCCCTGTAAAGGGTTTTTAATTTTTGTGACGGGAAATCTTGCAAATTTAAATTTGAGACCCTCCGGGTTTGCCCTTGAGCGTCCACCGGGGGGGGTAGGGAAAAAATTGTCGTTTTTAAAACGCCCTAAAAACGGTTTTGGGCTTCCGGCGCAACCCAAAAGGGCATCCTCTAAATGGTAAGCCAGGTGGAGTAGGGGAAAGGGGCTTAAAAACTCTCTATTTCTTTCATCGGGGGGGGATTGCCAGAACCCTTAAAGGGAGATAAAGGGTTTTGAAAACCTTATTATCCCCTTTTTGTTCTGCAACGGGTTTCTTTTCGGGAACTGGCAAGGGGGAAAAACGGTCTGGGATGGTACTTGCATTCATTTTCCCCTGAAAATCGAAACGGGGCCCAGGTTCCGTCTTTTTGGGGGGACCAGAAAAAGGGGGAAAGATTCCCAACGGGGAAGGGGACTCCTCAATAACCCTCACGGGGGCACCCGTGTAATAGTTTTTGGGGAAAGGGACTCTTTGGCATGTGGCAGGCGATCGCAGGTAATAAAGGGGTTTTAGTCCCTTTGTCAAGGGGTTTTTACGGTGAGAGATCAGGGGGGTTTCAAACCCATTAAATCACCATCTATTTGCAACTGCAAAAACGTGCCAATTGAGAACGGGGAAAGGTTTTTGGGAAACCTTTTTTGGTTAGTCTGTCAAAGTTTGATTCTTCCTGAAATTGGCCGGGGGTTTTGGGAGTCAGCAGCGGACCCCCTGGGAGAATGAAACCTCAAAAGGAAGTCAGGGGGGTTAACCCCCCCCTTCCCCGGGGGAGGGGGAAATCTGACAAGGTAAAAAGTAAAGGTATTTTTCCCGCGGGGGAAATTTTCCTCGATATGAATGTTGCAAAAAAGGAAATTGCATTTACCCGATGCACTGTTGTGCAGGGGGGGTTTTCAGGGAGGGCCCCTTTTGACTCGGCATTTTGTCGTTGTAAACCCCAGCACATGGTCCCCTTCAAAGCTTTTCAGTACACCGTAACAGGATTTTTGTGGAATTTTGTGACAAATTTGGCGTCATACGGGTACAAGAAATTTAACTCTGCTCGGTTTGATGCCATGAAACGAGTCGGACAGTCGCCTGCCGACGGGGGTTTACGCGGCTTTTGACAACTGTGGTCTTAAAAACAGCGTCGGGTTTTGAGTAAAGGGTTTTGGACTGGGCTTTCCCCCCCCCCCGGGTTTTTCCTGGAAAATCGGCTGATGGCCGGAGGTGGGGGGCAAGGGCCCTTTTACACGAGGTCGATCGGGACAAGGACCGCCCCCGGGGGGGTTTTTGTGCTTGGAAAACCCTCGGGTTTCCCCCAAAAACGATTCAGGCCCCTGTGCATACTCTGGGGAAAAGAGTAGCACTAGTGGACCCTAAGCGCCCCCCCAGAAGGGCACATCCACTCCTTTGGGAATTCGCTTTCCCCTCGCTGGATCTAACGGATCCTAAGATCTGCCAGTTTTTTTTTAACCCTAAAGGCAAAGGGCACCATGGAAACAATTTCCATCTAGACTAAGAAATTTTTCGGACAGCTTGTGACCCGGACCCAAATTCTGGTTTTGCGACGCGAACCTTAAACGGTTTACCTGAGACTCCTCTCAAGGGTTTAATGGCCCGAAGGCTCTGTCAACATGGCCCCGTGAAGGCCCAAAGTCTCGGAAAAAAAGGGGGAGGGGGGCAATGTTAACCCCCGAACTGTGTTAGGAAAAACTGAAAAAGGCTTATTGTGGACCGTGGGGTCGATGGCGGATCCATGGGTTGTCCTTTTCCCACATTTAAGGCATGACAGGCCCACGAGATCCCCCGGAAATCACCGCTGCTCGAGGGTCGAAAACTTGTTGGCGGGCTCGACCTGGAAAGGTTTCGGTAAAAGTCTCAGCAACAAGTTTAAAAACACTCGGTTTCCTCAATGTCGGCAAACGTATCACTCCCGGGCGGCGAATGGGATTTCGGACAGGGGGCGGAATACAGGATCCCAAGGGTTTTTACGTCTTTCGTGGTTTTGCGGACGCGCCTCTTCCCCGAACGGGGAAGGGTTCTACGAGCATGTGCCCTTGGCGAGATGGGGTTTTCCCCTAGCTGTCGATATTTGCAGGTTGTTACAATTTATGGGGGTATGACTGGGAAATATTGTGGTTAAAAAACAGATTCCCTTTGGGGGACTGGGCCCTGGGGACGGTGCCCGGGTTTCCCGATACTGAGCGTGGGGACTGTGACGGTTACTTTTTCGGGGGGCTTAAATTTGTAACAAATCGATCGGTTTGTGCCCCGTTTGCCACAGTTTTTTTTAAAAAAGTAAATACAAGCTTAGCGGGTGAGGTTGGGGGTGGTGTCTGTGGGACGTTTCGCCTTGGTCCGGAAAGTCGATGATGCCCTTTTGTATAAGACCCCTGTTTTTTACTGTTTGGGCGCTATTTTTTCTTAGGCGCGTATTAGCGGGGTGGGGTTAAACCCTTTTTTGGGGTTTGGGGTTTTGACAGCAGCAGCCAAAAATGCTTCCCCGGTGCGGGGGGGGGTCACTGCGGACGGCGCTTTCAAGGATGGGGGAGGGGGGGATCCGCAAAAGCGGGAAACCTTGCCTTGTCGGAAAGGGGGTTTGGCGAGTTTGGGTGGGGTTCCTAAAGCACCCAGGGCGTCGTGGAGGGCCCAGTTTTAGGCATCAAAGGCAGCCCAGAGGTTTGGGGGGAAAAACCCCCCCGCATTTAGGGGGACAGCCCAGCATGGGGTTTTGGGGGTTTTAAAAGCTTTTCGGCCCTCACCCTCCGCCCCCCCTTAGTGGAGGTTTACGGCTCGTAAATCCGTGGCGGGTTGCTAGAAAACGGGGAAACGCAAAACCAGGGGGCTTTGTGCAGGGGATTGACATTTGGCCAAGGGGTTTGGTTTAAAGATGTCAATTAATGGGTTGGGCCCACTAGCCGAAAATAACGCCTAAATTCCCCCTTAAAATTCCACCAAGACTGAATTTTTAAAAGACGGGCTGAGCTGAAAAAAGGCACCTATATCACCCCGGGGGAGATCCACTGCTGCAAAAAGCAGCACGAATGTATGTGGGATCTGTTTGGGGGTATCAAATAGAGCCCGGAAAAAGTCGCCCCGACTGACTGCGCCCTGGCTCTAAAAATTTTTGCACGGACCGGGCAAAATTTGGGGCAGTTGTGGACGACGAGCCGGCCCATGGTGGGCGAGGCGTGAGCCCCAAGTTGGCCCCTTTTCGCTGGGGCTTCGTTTCCCTGCCCCGGTTTCTCCCCGTGGCTTGGAGGCCCATTGCTGGCAAAGCAGAAAATTTGGGGGTTTGGCGGCCCCTGCGTGTCCTTGTCATGACGTCGATTGTTGAAATGCAAGGGAGGTCACGAAGATGGTAAAAGGTCAGAGCAAGAAAAGGGGGGCACTGGCTACAATTTAAAACAGAGTCAAAAAGAATCGGGACCACAGTTAGGTTTAAATGCTTAGTGATAGAATAAAATTTTAGCCCAAAAAAAAAAATAAAAAAAAGGGAAATTTTTGATACATTGAAACAAAAAAAGAGATGTATGCAAGGGGAAATTTACTAAGGGAAATGCACAAAAGAAGCTAAGGATTAAATCTTTTAAATTTCCCCGGGGAAAAAGGCAACAAAAAATTTTTGAAAAAGGGGTTTGAAAGGGAAAAACTGGTGCAAAAATTGCACAAAATTAAAATAAAAACAGGGGACTCACAACACTTAAACCGGGCTGCAAGCACAGTTTTAAAAAGAATTTCGGGTGCTAACAGTTGCAAATTTAAATGCAAAAAAAAAAAAGGGAATTCACTTGCCCAAGGGGAAATTGGGGACAAAAAAAGGGTATCAGGTATGGAAAAAGTGCCAAAAAAAAACAACCCCAAAAGAAAAATACACTGACCCGAATTTTTCTATATTGCAAAACAAAAAAAAAATTAAAAAAAGCAAAAATTTTAAAAATTTAAGAAATGGCAAAAGTTAACTGGGGTGTTGCAGGGGTGTTTAACTGGGAAAAAGGAAAAAAAAAAAATTTTTCACAATTTTCAAAGGGCAAAAATTTTAAATTTAAATTTTTTTTCCCAAGGGGAAATTTTTGGGAATTAATGGTAAATAAGCAGGGGTTTCCCCAAAAAAACCTTTAAAAATTGGGTATAAAAAAATAGCAAAAAGCCAAAGGGACTTTGGTAAAAATTCACTGATAAAAATTGAATAATGTAGAGCAAAAAAAATGGGGGAACAGAAAAAAAAAATTTTAAAGGGTAGGCACAGATTTTATGAAAGCAGGTAGAAAATACTAATACTTAAGTACTTGAAAAATTACCTTAATTTAAAAAAAAAAAAAACTAACAAACAAAAACCCTGCAGGGTTTTTCAACAATCTGTGGCTAATTGCAGGGGGCAAAATAGGGAAAAAAAAAAAAAAAACACGGAAATTTCATGAAAAAATGTGGGGTGGAGGTTAAAATTTTATAAATGGTTAAAAAAATGAACAATTTAATCCCAAAAAACTGGGGGTGCAAGAAACAGAAAAAAAAAAAAAGGAATTTAAAATGTAGGAGTGCAAAAATAAATTTCCCCAAAATTTTTAAACTGTAGGAAATTTGGGAAAATGTTTCAATGATGAATGAACAATTTACTGAAGTATGGTTCAGTAACTAACTTTAAATTTGGGGCAGGGACGTTAAATAAGTAAAAAAATATTTTTAAATGCTAAGGGGAAGTCACCCGTTTACTTTTAAATTTGAGTGCGGTTGGGGCGAAGGTTCGGCAGGTGCTGGGAAATTTTTGTGAAGTTCTTTGTGACACTACACGCCTGTGTTTGTTTATGCTTGGGGGTTCAAAGTTTTGTAAGGAAAAAAAAAAAAAACAGAAAAGGGTTTTTTGGGGAAAAACAGGAAAAACCGGGGAAATAACTTTGGTTTGGGGGTTAAGAATTTTAAAAGGCGTGGATTTCCCGGGGTGAAACCCGAGCTGGTGTTTGGGTTTTTTACACTGGCAAGCGTGTCTGGGCGCGCTGATGACTTTCGGGTTCAGCACCGGAGAAAAAAAACATTTACTGCCTTTCTCGAACGTGCTAAAAACAAACTTTTAAATGAAACTTTGAAAATTGGGGGAGTAAGTTTTTTCTGTAACAAATACTGGGGGGAAAAAAGAAATGGGATGAACCCGGGAATTAAAAAAACAAAAGGGGAAAAGGGGAAAAAAAAAAAAAATTTTTTAAAAGGGCAAAAACAAAAAAAAAAACGCACTGGTGGAGGGTACGTAGGCGCTGAGTAGTTTGTAGACCTTGTTTAGTCACGAGCTGCCGTTTGAGCTGAACTTTGTGGTTAGGGGCTTTAAACCCAACTGGGTTCCCAAGTGGTTAAGCCCGGTTTTGAAATTCTTTGAGGAAAACCCACTTCTTGGTTTGCTGAGAAGGGGGGTAGGGACGGTAGGAGGAGGAGAAGGTGCTGGGGGGTGTTGAAGGGCTTTTTTAGAGGGGGGTGATGAGGGGAAAACGTGGGCTGCTAAGGTGGAGATGGGCGCCGTGGGTTTCCAAAGTCCCGATTTTTGGGAAAAATCTTGGGGCGAAGATCTATCTCGGGTTCCCCTCAAAACCTTTGGGGGGTAGCAGATTTTAAAATTTTAGGGTAGAAAGGGGCGTTTTGGGGACGACGGATGATGTTGACTGGGGTTTTCGACCCTCCCCTCCACCCTTTAAAAGGCTCACCAAAAGCCGCTGACCCGCTGTTTTCCCCCTTTTATTGTGTTTTTATTTTTTGAAAAAGCGGGGGTTTTGTTTCCGATGGGAAAGGGAAGGGGTAGGTACAATGATACGGCCCTGGGTTAATTTGGGTTTTTTAAACGGGGGAGGAGGTTGGAAATAAAAACAAGGGAGTTGAGGAAGTGAAAGGGAAAGGAAAAATCGTGGGGGGGGGGGGAGAAAAATTGGTTAAAAGGGGAGGTCGGGTCCCAGGGGGCTTTTGGGGGGTGGAAAGGGGGGGAGTGGGGTTTGGGCTGTGTGGGCCCCCCGACCTTGGTAGGGGCCCACGAGGGCAGGGACTGAATGACCCCGAAATATGAAACTTTTCAGAGCAGGGCGGTTGGCTGTGTGCTCTGCCCCCGTACGGCTGTCTACATTGTGCCTTTTTTTGGGTTTTTTAATTTAAAAAAATTTTTTGTTAAAAGGGGGGCTTTTTTTTTTAGATTTTCACAAAAGGGGGGAATCTAGTGGAGGGGCCCAAAAGGGGCCCCTAAAATCCCCTTGGGACACAAGAGGGGGTTTTTATGACAATGTGTTGAGAATTTGGGGGGACTTTCCCCCGTGGCCCCCCTCCCCTTTTGCAGGAATAATTGCCACTGGCTGGAAAAAGTCAGGGGGATTGTTTAGCAGCATGCACCCCAGCCTCATTCAAGAAGGCTTACAGCCGATATTGTGGAGAACGCCTTATTCAGAGCCTTAGTGCTACTCTCTTTCGGTTTCTCTCTCTCTCTCTCTCTCTCTCGACGAAGAAATTACGTTTATTCCTTATGATAACTGTCAGGTGTGTCTTGTATCTATTATATATTCACATTTTTTTCATTTTTTACTATTACTCTAGGGAAGGGTGGACAGCTCTACCACTTAGTCCCAAGATAATGACCCCTCAGGTGATCTGGACGGTCATTATAATTCCACTAATGACCCCTCAGGTGATCTGGGACGGTCATTATAATTCCACTAATGACCCCTCAGGTGATCTGGACGGTCATTATAATTCCACTAATGACCCCTCAGGTGATCTGGACGGTCATTATAATTCCACTAATGACCCCTCAGGTGATCTGGACGGTCATTATAATTCCACTAATGACCCTCAGGTGATCTGGACGGTCATTATAATTCCACTAATGACCCCTCAGGTGATCTGGATGGTCATTATAATTCCACTAATGACCCTCAGGTGATCTGGACGGTCATTATAATTCCACTAATGACCCCTCAGGTGATTGGACAGTCATTATAATTCCACTAATGACCCCTCAGGTGATCTGGACGGTCATTATAATTCCACTAATGACCCCTCAGGTGATCTGGACGGTCATTATAATTCCACTAATGACCCCTCAGGTAATCCCTGGGACGGTAGTTATGATTTGGGTAAATGAACAGGGATGGGGGAAGGACCCAAATGGAAATAAGACAGGGACCCCAATGGAAATAAGACAAGGACTCCAATGGAAATAAGACAAAGACCCCAATGGAAATAAGACAAGGACCCCAATGGAAATAAGACAAGGACTCCAATGGATATAAGACAAGGACCCCAATGGAAATAAGGCTAGGACCCCAATGGAAATAAGACAAGGACCCCAATGGAAATAAGACAAGAACCTCAATAGACATAAGACAAGACTCCAATGGAAATAAGACAAAGACCCCAACGGAAAAAAGACAAGAACCTCAATGGAAATATGACAAGGACCCAATGGAAAAAAGACAAGGACCCCAATGGAAATAAGACAAGAACCCCAATGGAAATAAGACAAGGACCCTAATGGAAATAAGACAAGGACCCAATGGAAATAAGACAAGGACCCCAATGGATATAAGACAAGGACCCCAATAGAAATAAGGCTAGGACCCCAATGGAAATAAGACAAGGACCCCAATGGAAATAAGACAAGGACCCCAATGGAAATAAGACAAGGACCCCAATGGAAATAAGACAAGGACCCCAATGGATATAAGACAAGGACCCCAATGGAAATAAGGCTAGGACCCCAATGGAAATAAGACAAGGACCCCAATGGAAATAAGACAAAGACCCCCAATGGAAAAAAGACAAGGACCCCAATGGAAATAAGACAAGGACTCCAATGGAAATAAGACAAGGACCCCAATGGAAATAAGACAAGGACCCCAATGGAAATAAGACAAGGAATCCAATGGAAATAAGACAAGGACTCCAATGGAAATAAGACAAGGACCTCAATGGAAATAAGGCTAGGACCCCAATGGAAATAAGACAAGGACCCCAGTGGAAATAAGACAAGGACCCCAATGGATATAAGACAAGGACCCCAATGGAAATAAGGCTAGGACCCCAATGGAAATAAGACAAGGACCCCAGTGGAAATAAGACAAAGACCCCAATGGAAAAAAGACAAGGACCCCAGTGGAAATAAGACAAGGACTCCAATGGAAATAAGACAAGGACCCCAATGGAAATAAGACAAGGACCCCAATGGAAATAAGACAAGGACTCCAATGGAAATAAGACAAGGACTCCAATGGAAATAAGACAAGGACCTCAATGGAAATAAGGCTAGGACCCCAATGGAAATAAGACAAGGACCCCAGTGGAAATAAGACAAGGACCCCAATGGAAAAAAGACAAGGACCCCAATGGAAATAAGACAAGGACTCCAATGGAAATAAGACAAGGACCCCAATGGAAATAAGGCTAGGACCCCAATGGAAATAAGACAAGGACCCCAGTGGAAATAAGACAAGGACCCCAATGGAAAAAAGACAAGGACCCCAATGGAAAAAAGACAAGGACTCCAATGGAAATAAGACAAGGACCCCAATGGAAATAAGGCTAGGACCCCAATGGAAATAAGACAAGGACCCCAGTGGAAATAAGACAAGGACCCAATGGAAAAAAAGACAGGACCCCAATGGAAATAAGACAAGGACTCCAATGGAAATAAGACAAGGACCCCAATGGAAATAAGACAAGGAGCCCAATGGAAATAAGACAAGGACCCCAATGGAAATAAGACAAGGACCCCAGTGGAAATAAGACAAGGACCCAATGGAAATAAGACAAGGACCCCAATGGAAATAATACAAGGACCCCAATGGAAATAATACAAGGACCCCAATGGAAATAAGACAAGGACCCCAATGGAAATAAGACAAGGACCCAAGTGGAAATAAGACAAGGACCCCAATGGAAATATGACAAGGACCCCAATGGAAATAAGACAAGGACCCCAATGGAAATAAGACAAGGACCCCAATGGAAATAAGACAAGGACACCAGTGGAAATAAGACAAGGACCCCAATGGAAATAAGACAAGGACCCCAATGGAAATAAGACAAGGACCCCAGTGGAAATTAAGACAAGGACCCAGTGGAAATAGACAAGGACCCCAATGGAAATAAGACAAGGACCCCAATGGAAATAAGACAAGGACCCCAATGGAAATAAGACAAGGACCCCAGTGGAAATAAGACAAGGACCCCAATGGAAATATAAGACAAGGACCCCATGGAAATAAGACAAGGACCCCAATGGAAATAAGACAAGGACCCCAGTGGAAATAAGACAAGGACCCCAATGGAAAAAAGCTGCTTCGTAAGATAATTTACACATCTTACTATATACGATAATGTGTGTAACTGTATTTACGTGTACCTGTACCTAAATAATCTTACTAACACCAACGAGGATATGGATTGTACAGCTGATCCACATAAGAAAAATGTTGACTTGTAAACAAGCTATGAAGACAAGACAAAGATAAGACAAAGATGATTTACAGATCAAGAATTTATTAAGCTAGTATTTCTTGTCTTTTAAGAGCTTCATCAGTGGCACTAAGTATGTGTCTTTACGCTACTGGTAAACAGTACCGACAAATGAGGAATTAAGAACATAAGAAAGGAGGAACACTGCAGCAGGCCTGTTGGCCCATACTAGGCAGGTCCTTTGCAATTCATCCCACTAACAAAACATTTGACCAACCCAATTCTCAATGCTACCCAAGAAATAAGTTCTGATGTGCAAGTCCCACTCAAATCCAACCCCTCCCACTCATGTACTTATCCAACCTAAATTTGAAACTACCCAAAGTCCTAGCCTCAATAACCAAACTAGGTAGACTGTTCCACTCATCAACTACCCTATTTCCAAACCAATACTTTCCTATGTCCTTTCTAAATCTAAACTTGTCTAATTTAAATCCATTACTGCGGGTTCTCTCTTGGAGAGATATCCTCAAGACCTTATTAATATCCCCTTTATTAATACCTATCTTCACTTATACACTTCGATCAGGTCTCCCCTCATTCTTCGTCTAACAAGTGAATGTAACTTAAGAGTCTTCAATCTTTCTTCATAAGGAAGATTTCTAATGCTATGTATTAATTTAGTCATCCTACGCTGAATGTTTTCTCATGAATTTATGTCCCATTCTGTAATATGGAGACCAGAACTGAGCTGCATAATCTAGGTGAGGCCTTACTAATGATGTATAAAGCTGCAGTATGACTCTGGACTTCTGTTGCTTGCACTTCTTGATATAAATCTCAGTAAATCTATTTGCCTTATTACGTACGCTTAGGCATTGCTGTCTTGGTTTAAGGTTGCTGCTTACCATAACCCCCAAGTCCTTTTCGCAATCTGTGTGGCTAAGTTCTACATTATTTAACTTATAAGTGCTATGGTTATGGACACTCCCGAGCTTCAGAACCTTGTTATTTATCTACAATGAACTGCATCTGCCACTTTTCTGACCAAGAATAGAGTTTGTCTAAATCTTTTGAAGTTCCCTAACATCTACGTTTGATCAATTATCCTACCTATCTTTGTGTCATCGGCGAATTTGCTCATATCACTAGTAATTCCTTCATCAAGATCATTGATATATTTAAACAACAACGGGCCCAAGACTGATCCCTGTGGATCGCCACTTGTTACTGATTCCCACTCGGATTTAACCCCATTTATGGACACTCTCATGCTTCCCGTCTGTGAGCCATGATTCGATCCACAAGAGCACTTTTCCCCCAATGCCATGAGCTGCCACTTTCTTTAACAGTCTTTGGTGTGGAACTCTATCAAAAGCCTTACTAAAATCTAAGTAAATAATATCAAATTCTTTATCGTGGTCAACAGCCTCAAAAGCTTTACTGAAGAAAGTTAATAAATTAGTTAGACAAGACCGGCCTCTTGTGAATCCATGCTGAGTATCATTAATCAAGCTATGCTTATCGAGATGGCTTCTTATAATCTGAGCTATAATTGACTCTAGTAATTTGCTACAATTGAGGTCAGGCTTATTGGGCGGTAATTTGAGGGTAACGACTTGTCCCGTGTTTTAAAAATAGGAATTACATTAGCCATCTTCCACATATCAGACACTACACCTGTTTGTAGATGAATGGTTCAGAGAACCGACATGTTGATAAATTAGACACATGTGCAACTCTTGGGTATCTTTATTGAGGAAACGTTTCGCCACACAGTGGCTTCATCAGTCCATACAAAGGAGAATCTTGAAGAATCTTGAATCTTGAAGAGATAAATTAAAATATTAGTTAATGGTTCACAGACTTCCATTTTGCATTCTTTAAGAACCCTTGAAAAAACCTCATCAGGACCCGGCGACTTATTTTGCTTCATTCGGTCTATCTGCTTCACAACCATTTCACTAGTGACTGTGATGTTACATAATTTTATCTTCTTCTGGCCCAATATAAAAATTAATTACCGAAATATTATTAGGGGTCTTCTGTGTAAAAACCGAGAGAAAATAATTATTTAAAATCGAGCACATTTCATTCTCTTTGTCAATAAGATGCCCATTAGTTATTTTTAAGGGACCTATCTTATCTCTGACTTTTGTTCTATATCCCTGGAAAAAACTTTTTGGGTTAGTTTTAGAATCGTAGAAACTTTAATTTCATAGTTCCTTTTAGCTTTTCTTATCCCCTTTTTAATGTCCCTTTTAAGTCAATATACTGTTCATAAGATGACCCCTCACCTCTTTTGTACGCCTATAAATTCCTTTCTTTTGCCCTAGTAGTTATTTCAGCCTATTATTCATCCATTTTGGGTCATTTCTATTTGATCTAATTTCTTTATATGGATAAACGTTTTTTTGAGCCTCATGTATAGTGTTCAGAAAATTGTCTACTGATAGCTCTCTTCGTTACCCAGTAAACAGATGATAAGTGTTCTTTAAGCCCATCGTAATCTGCCTAAGCGAAAATCTGGGAAATGTTACTGATTTATCCCTACTATCATACTTCCCTTCAATGCTAAAAGTAATTGATTTGTGGTCGTAGCACCAGTACCTCTGAAACTTCTAATTATTAAAGGGATTTTATTGTTTGCCAGAACTAAGTCAAGCAGGTTATTTCCCCTTGTAGGCTCTGTCACAAACTGCTTCAAAAAACAAATCCTGAACTCTTCTAAGAAGTCGTATGATTCTTAAATTCCCAGTCAAGAAATTCCAATCAATATGACTAAAATTAAAGTCTCCCAGAATTACTACATTATCGTGGCCTTGTGGCCCTAACAATTTTCCTCCCATAGCAGTCTCCTTGGTCCCTATCTAAGTTTGGGGGACGGTATATCACACCTAAAATTTATTTTTCATGCCCCTCTGAAAATTCTATCCAAACAGACTCTGTATGTGTTACTTCAGATTTAATACCCATTTTTATGCAACAGTTCAACGATCTCGGACATACAATGCCCCCCCATCCCCCTTCCCGACACTTCCCATCTTCTTGGAACAATTTAAAAACCCTGAAAGTGACATTTCTGCAGGCTGTCCCGGCTTTTTGAATTAAACCACGTCTCAGTTATGGCAAATACATCAATGTTACCTGCAATAGCAACTAGTCTCAACTCGTCCATCTTATTCCTAGCACTGCGACTATTTGTGTAATATATATTTAAAGACCTCCTCTCTCTTTACCCTTTCTGCTCCTTTCTGTTATTCCACTGTCCTTTTCAATTAGTGCCACTGGCTTTCCAAAATCCACCTCATTTTGCCTATTACTTGCTCTCCTAGTACTCATTATACTACACTGGGACTTCACTGTTTTCCCGCCAAAACCCATACCACTAACTGTTCCTAGTTTAAAGACCTAAACAGCTCCCTCCACTGCGTTGGGGCCCGTGCTCCCACCCAGACCTGTAATGAAACCCCTCCTGGATCATGTCTTTCTCCCATAGAAGAGCCCCTTTGTCAAGAATTTTACCGCATTTTTCCTTAAAAGTATTGTCCCCAGAAATTTAAACCCCAATTGTTGGACAAACTATTCTTTCCCAAACTCCTCCTTGGCAAAAAGCAAATGACTTTTTTCCCACCTTCCCCCAAATTATCTTTTTGGCCCTATACTGAATATCCCACCTACGTTGCCACATCGTTGCCTCCAGCATGAGACAGATAATGGGATTGCCCCCATTACCTCTCATGATGTCATCCAGACGGCTAACAATATCCTTCATCCCAGCCCCGGAAAACACAACTCTCTGCCTCCACTCCTACCCTTAAGCAGAAGCGCTATCCAGTACCTAATGGCTATCCCAAAAAACAAAAATTTTTTTTTACCCCCTTGGGCGTGCCCGCGTGTGCTCCGAGTATTCGATCACATTCTTCAGGTGCATTACACCATTGTGGATTTCGTCAAGACGTTCTCGTGGTTTTCTTTGGGGTTTCGGGGATGTCCACTAGTTGCTAGTGCTTCCTTGGTGTCGTTGTGGATTCCTAGTAAAAACATCACATTCGTAGGTAGCAGAGAAATGAGTTGGAATTTTCCCAGGGTAGTTTCTGGTTTTGTTGTTTCTCCCTCTCCACCGTTTTTTGATCCTCAGCTTGGGTTTCCCCATGTTCCCCGGCCACTGCCAAAGCCCCTCTAACCTGGGGACCCCCAAAACGGGAGGATTACTACAAAATCCTCTTTTTCTCCTCCGTTAATCCCCGTACCCCAGTTGCAACTCTGAGCTCTTCTTAGTGGGGGTTAAGGTTCGACTCACAATTTGCACCAAACAGGTTTTCACGAGCTAAGTCACTCCCACTGACAAGACACGTCACCCTCTTTAAGTATGTCACCACTGAAAAAGTACACGTCCCCACTGACTAAGTACACGTCACCACCCCGCTAAGCACGCACCCGCTAATACAGTCACCACCAATTAGTAAAGTGTTCCAAACAAAGGGGTTTCCAGGTTGAGCGACAAACCCCTCATCTTTCACCATTTTTCTGTGTACATTTTTCTGAAAGGCTGGGGGCTGATTCCCTCTTCACACGTCTCTCCATATTAAAACCGTTTAAAGCACGGCTATAAAAACAACTTTGAAAAAATGTCCCCCAGGGTTGTATATCAGTATGAATCAGTTTATTACTTTAAAGAGGGTTTTTAAAAAGGGGATAAAAGCTAAAAGGGGACTTAAAATTTAAAGTTTCTACGGATTCTAAAACAACCCAAAAATTTTTTTCCAGGTATATAGAACAAAAGTCAGAGATAAGAAGGCCCCCTTTTAAAAAAATAAGGGCATCTTATGCAAAGAAATAAAAAGTGTCGATTTTAAAATTTATTTTCTTTAAAAATTTCCAGAAATTTTTTTTTTGGGCAAAGTAAATTTGTACATCACAGTCACTAGTGAAAGGTTTGTGAAGCAGTAGACGATGAAGAAAAATAGTCGCCGTTTCCTGATGATTTTTTTTTTGGGGTTCTTAAGGAATGCAAAAGGAAGTTGTGAACTTAAAAATATTTTAATTTTTCTCTTAAAAACGGGTGTAGTGTTGAAATGGGAAGGGGTAATGAAATTTCCCCTATTTTTAAAAACAGGGGAAAAGTTTTTCCCGTCAAATTCCGCCCAAAACCCCTGCCCCTCAATGTAGGCAAATTATAAGTCTTTTATAGTTCAGAATAAGAAGCTCTCGAAAAAAATAACTTGATTAAGATACAACTGGTTCACAGAGGCCGGTCTTGTCAAACTAATTTTTTAAACTTTCTTCGTAAAGCTTTGAGGCTTTTGCCCACGATAAAAATTTTGATATTTTTTACAAATTTTTTATAAGGCATTTGAAGATTTCCGCCACCAAAGACTTTGAAGAAAGTACAGCCAGGAAGGGGGAAGGGTTCTGGGACGAACATGGCTACACAGGACAGGGGGCCCTTGGTTAAAAAACCGAGTGGGAAGTAAAACAAAGTGGGTTAAAAGGATGTTTGGGCCCTTGGTTTAAATTATTAAAGATTTGAGAAGAATTCAGTGTAAAACAATTCGCCGGGGATGACACGAAATAGTAATATTGATTCAACTAGATGAGGGACTTGGGGGTTAGACAAACTTACCTGGCGAAAAGGGAAAGTTTTCAAAGGTGGAAAAAGCAATTTAAAAGGTCGGGATTTATAACCCCTGCACTTATAATTTAAAATAAGTAAATTGAAAACAACAAAAAGGTGGGGTTTATGGAAAGCAGAATTAAAAAGAAGAATGAGAAATGGATGGTGATCCAAAAGTTAAAAAAACCTTTTGTCATTCAGAATTTTTTTTAAAAAACTTTCCCACAGGGTTCCTTTCACCTAATAAAAAAACTAAAAAAAAATTTTATTATTGGTGGAGTCGGTGGGGAACGGGGTAGAGGTGGTAATATGTGTTTTTAAAAGGGAACTTTGGTGTTACTTGATCCGGGTTTTTCTAATTACCTCCGGGTTTCCATTCTCTTTAACATCCATTACCCCACGTTCACCTCACCGTCCCCCTATTTTGTTGTTTTTCTTAGTTTTTTTCTTTTTAAAAATAAGAAATCTAACTTTCCTTTAAATAAATTTCCCCTAACTTACATAATTTTTTTTCCAAACAAAAAACAATCCTACAAAACTTAAAAACAAAATTACAAATATAAAATTAAAACAAACCAAACCCCAAACAAACTTTAAACCCCCTAAACACCAAAAATTTTCCCCCAATTAAAAATAATAAATTCTAAAAATTAAAAATTTCAGCGTGGTGACTAAATTAATCATAGATTAAAATCTTCCTTATAAAGAAAGATTGAAGATTTAAAGTTACTTTTCACTTGTTAGACGAAGAAGAGGGGGAACCTGATCGAAGTGTATAGTGGAAGATAGGTTTTAAATAAAGGGGGGATTTAACAATGTCTTAGGATACTCTCCAAGGAAAAAACCTGCGAAAGGAACATAAGAAATAAGAAAGGGGGAACCTCGCGGCCCCTGTTGGCCCATATGGCGGGGTCCTTTACAATTTTCCCCCTAAAAAAAATTTTTGCCCTACCCATTTTCAATGCTACCAAGAGATAACTCTGATGTAAAGTCCACTCAATCCCCCCATCCCTTAATGTATTTACCCAAAACCAAATTTTAAAACCCCCAAAGCCCTAGCCTCAAAAACCCCAATTTGGTAGATTTTCCCATATCTACACCCTATTTCAAACCATTTTTACCTAGCCTTTTCTAAATCTAAACTTATCTAATTTAAATCCATTACTGGGGGTTCTTCTTGGGAGTACCTAAAGCCCTTTGTTAAACCCCCCTGGTTTTAAAAATTAGAAAAGTTTAAAATTTAGAAAGGACTAGGAAATATTGGTTTGGAATGGGTAGTTGATGATGGAACAGTCACCTTTGGGGTTATTGGGGCTAGGACTTTGGGGAGTTTAAAATTTGGGTTTGGTTAGTACTATGGGGGGGGTTTTGGGATTTGAGGGGACTGACACCGAAACTTGTTTTTTGGGTGGCATTGAAACGGGGTTTGGTAAAAAGTTTTTATGGGTGAATTGTAAAGGCCCTCCCTATAGGGCCAACGGGCCCTGCTGCAGTGTTCCCCCTTTTTTATGTTCTTTGTTTATTTGTGAAATTTCTGCTACCATCCTTACACATCTACCTGAAACTGGCGTACACGGGGTTCCCTGAGTATTTTTGGAGGGGTTTGGGGGGTCAACCCCCGCGGCTTGGTCTGAGCCCAGGCCTCGTGGTGGATCGGGTTGATCAACCAGGGTGTTACTGGGCGCACGCAAATGCGACGAACAGATATGTCGCTCATTGTAGAAACCCTTTCTCCCTCGGGAGCCAGGCGGGTTATCGAAAGATTGGACCCGTGCCGGGCTACGGTTTTGGGCGAACTTTAAAACTAATCCTGTGCTGTTTTTCTACAAGATTGATGGACTGAACACCGACTCCAGGTTGGGGATGATTCCCTCATTCTCCTCCTCCCCTTACGCCTTCCTCTTTGTTTTGGGACTGAGAGCCACGTTGGCGAAACGTTTTCCTGAATAAAGTTCCCTAGCTGCATAAGTGTCTCATTTCAAGTAAGTACACGTATCAGACCATAGTAACTCAATGAACTATATAATAACCCCTGTTAGCAGAGGATTTCGGCCAAATTAGGTTTTTAAAATTTTGTCCCCTAGGATGCAACCCACTAGTCGACTAACACCCAGGTTGTGTACGAATGGTATAAAACCGACAAAATGAGAGTAAGACACATATCCCTCTGGGGATTTTATTGTAACGTTTCGCCCATCCGTGGCTTTTCAATCAAATTTAGGACCTAACTTGAAGAAGGAAATATGTACAGAGATGAGGTATCAGCCCTAGCCTAGGATAGGTGCGAAAAAGCACCCTAGTGTGGAGATTTTGAAGCGAAGAAAGAAAACTGGCGCTTATTTGTAAGTCGGTGAAAGACGAGGGCAATTCATGGTAGGGGGGATTCCCAGTGGAAGTAGGGCCTTCCCAAAAAGTGGGTTAGTTTTTAGAGGTAGTTTTGTAGCGGAAGGTTATGTAATGTCCCCAGATTAAGATTCCATGATGTTCAGTGTCTGACAAATTGTGTACGAAGGTTACAATACCCACAAGTGAGAGTAAAACCAAGGAACATTGGGTTTTTATTGTAGACGTTTCGCCCTCCAGTGGCTTTATCAATAAAATTTTGGACTAACTTGAAGCAGTAGAACTAGTTTAAAAAAATAACATCCCCCAACCTGGAGTAGGGCGAACGCACCCTGTGTGGAATTCTGAAGCAGAAGAAAGAAACCCGGGCCCTTTTATGTAAGAGGGGAAGCAACGAGGGCAAAAATTTACTGGTAGGGGGGATTCCCCGTGGGGTGGGCCCTTCCCCAAAAAGAGGGTTAGTTGTAAGGGGGTTGTCGTATCGGAGGTTATGTACAGTCCTCAGAATTAAAATTCCCTGATGTTGCCGTTCACAAGTTTTTTGGGCGAATGGTATACAATACCGACAAATGGAGAAGACACATATGCAAAATTGGGTATCTTTATTGTAAACGTTTCCCCCCCGTGGCTTTATCAATACAAATTTTAGGAAATAACTTGAGACAGTAAAACTATGTACGAAAGGAGGTATCGTCCCTCAACCCAGGAGTAGGGGCGAACAGCACCCTAGTCGTGGAGATTTTTGAAGCAGAAAAAGAATCCTGCGCTTATATGTAAAGTCGGGAAGCGCGAGGGCAAAAATTTAGGTAGGGGGGATTCCCCCGTGGAAGTAGGTCCTTCCAAAGAGAATCTCCACGACTATGGTGCGTTGCACCTACTCCTGGTTTGGGGTGATTTCCCTTTTTTGTACATGTTCTATTCTTCAAATTTGTCCTAGAATTTGTATTTATAAAGCCATGGAGGCGAAACGTCTAAAAAAAGTACCCGATGTTGCTAGTGTTTACTTCTAAAACCCAGGTACCTATTTACTCTAAGAAACAGAGACAGCAGGGGTCTTAAGGACAAAAAGCCCTGATGTTTTCACCCGTAACGGTGATCGGGAAAAAGTTTGTCGGTGCTCCATCAACCGGCCGGGACACTCTGTTTTTTTTTAGGTGGGTTTTTTTGTATTGTTCCCGTCACGGTAAACCTCTTTGTTCTTAATTCCGATTGACAGCGCATCACTCACACTTGAGGTCCATGGTTTGTCCCCGGGACGGGTGAAAACATCAGAGCGTGTTTCCTTTAAAAAACGTTGCTGTCCCTTCCCCCTGGGTTTACCCCGAGTTTTCCTGAGAGGGTTTTTGGGGGTCAACGCCCCCGCGGCCTGTCTATGACCCGGCATATGGTGGAAAATGGGCTGATCAACCAGGTGTTTCTTGGCGCACCAAACTGACATAGAAAAACACCTGGTTGGTAGGTATGCTTTAGGGGCCTGTCCAGTGCCTCTTGAAGACAACAAGGGGTTTTGGTAATCCCCTTTTGTATGCGGAAGGGGAGTTGAACAATCTTGGGCCCCGGGAATTATTGTGTTGCCTCGGTACCGTGGCACCCCTGCTTTTTTTTTCCCGGGGGAAGTTGCTCCCTGCCGAGTCTTTTGTTTCATTGGGTGATTTTGTTGCAGGTTTTGTGCCCCAAACCCTTCAGGACCTTCCAAGTGTATATTTCATGTTCTCTCTCGCCTGCGTTCCCGGGAATAAGGTCAGGGCCCTTTAACCCCTCCCGTAGTTTTTGGTGCCTTTTCGTACCCAGTGGCGTGAAAATTCTTTGTCATCTCCGGGGCGCAAATTTTCCCTCCCAGGGGAATGCAACAGATCCAGCCTAGAAGCACAAGCGTATGGAGAACTTTTTAAAGGTTGGCGCCTAGTAAATTAGTCCTGGTGTTAGTCACTGGTGTGGGGGCGAAATCCTGGAACAAACTTGATAATTTGGCCAAAATGCTCTGCTAACAAGGGGGCTTTTTATATAGATATGTCAGACGTTAGCTATGGTTGTTTTTTGTACCCCGTACTTGAGAAATAAATATTTTTATTATTATTTTATTTTTATTATTATTATTATTATTATTATTTTATTTTAAAATTTGTATTTGTAATGTTTCTCCGCGCCAGGAAAACGAGCCCGGGGTTCCCGGCCTTGTGAGTGGATGCTCTTGCGAGGGTTACGCCAGATTTTTCCACTTGAAATGGTTTTGCTGGGAAATTTTTTTACGACGACACCTTTCTGTCTTGTTTACTAAGGGCTTAAAATTTTACGTGGGGTGGGGGAAGGGGTTTTCCCCCCCCTCTCTACCCCCTCCCCTTCCCCATTTTTGGGGGGGGAAGGAAGGGGGGGGAAGGATGCGGAAGTCGTGGGGATAATGTCTTTGAAGTAAGGATTGTGACGGGGATGATGACATGGGGAGTATGGCAAAACATGAAAATGGGACGATAAGTGAAAATGTGTGTATAAAAGATGAAAAGAGAGAGGAGACCCCAAGAGCTTGTGTTGTCACAGGGAAAAAATTTTTTTTCTTCCAAAAGGTAAACCATCCCTACGTAGTTGTAGTAGGCCCTTTTTTGGGGGGGGTTCTCTCTCTCTTGTTGGGAAAAGGGTTTTCTTTCGGGGGAAGGTTCTCTTGCTGGAGAGGTTCCTTTTGGGGAAAAAGGGTTTTCTTTCGGGAAGGTCTTAACCCAAGAAAAAAACCTTTTCAGCAAAAAACAGTACGGCTCCTTAACGAAGAAAACCCTTTTGTTTTCCCGGGCTTTTTAGCCAAGATCGTGTATTGAAAGACTGTATAGTGAAAGACTCGGATAGGACTCCCCCCGTAAAGCTATGTGGGGGGCTTTTCCGTGAAGGACCATGTTTAAGATCCCGTGAAGGACTCGGTTAAGAACTCCTCCGTGAAAAAAAATCGTAAAAGGGCTCCCCCAATGAAAACTTCCGTAGGATTTTGTAAAAAAAAAGCGGCCCCAAGTGATGAAGAATTCCTATTTCCCCAAACCCACGTTGGCGAAGGATCGCTTAGTGAATAAAATTTCGTGAAGGGTCCTCCCTTTTTCGTGAAGTAACGAAACTTATTTCCATAGTGAGAAATTCCGTAAATAAAAACCCCGTTGACTGGAAAAAACTATCTGTTGCTGAGCGATTCAACAGACCGTTTTTTTTAAGGGCGCTGTTCTCTTGTTTGTAAGGATGCTGGCTCCGTATTTTTTCTTATTTTTTGTGATTGGCCTCTCGAGATCTTCAGAGCATTTACTAAAGCGTCCAAGTATTTTTCCAAAGTTTAAATTTTTGGTTTTAAGTATTTTTTTGAAAATTCAGATTTTTCGTAGTTTCGAAAACTAATTAATTTTCCCGTCGTCTTACCTGTTGTTTACCTGTTGTCTACCCGTTGTCTATCTGTTGCTAACGGGGTTGGCATGTTTGGTAGGAAACACTTGGTGAGAGAAAACATTTCTTTAGCAACGTTTTTTATGGGAAAGCTTTTTCCAAAAGCGAAACGTCAAAAAACCACGTCGTTGAAGCACCTTAAAGCACAAACGAGGAAGAACGAGCAAAAATCGTCAAGCAAGTTTCTTTTGCCTTTTTGTACCCGTTTTAGTTTTAGGGATCATTACTCCCAAACCAGCTCATGTCGGGCCCTTTTAGTTGATGACATGGCCCCGTCAGGGTGTTGGTGATGGTAACGCCAGGCCGGTGTTTATACGTTTCCCTTCCACGCAATGGGGGTTCGAAACCCATAACAAAACCAGTCCAATACCATTAGGTAGTGTGCTATGTTTTTTTTCACCTGTTTTTGAAGGGGTGAAAAGTGGGGGTTTTGGGGTACAATATTTGGATTTTATGATTTTTCCCAAAGTTTTTTTTGTTGAATTGAAAAAATAAATAAAAAAGACACAATCCGTGATTGGAACAATCACAAAAAAACCCATTTACCAAATGGGCCATTTTTCAAATCAGTGTGAATTGTAAATAGTCCCAAACGGGGCCGAAACGTCGTCGTAAGTTTTTCCTATTTGTGGGTTATTTGGATAAGGGTGGCAGTTCTGTACATTTTCCAAATCTACATTTTCGCCCTTTTAAATTTAAGTTTTTTGTAAAACAATTCCCTTTTAAAGAATACAGGTATATTCTCGTATGTATTTTGGTGAATCGTGGGTTTAATATGCCCACAAGTAGTGAAATAAGACAAACACGGTTAAAATGGTAGAATTACCCACAAAATTTATGAATATACAGAACAAAATGCGGGTTACGGCATTTTTTGGACGAAGTTACGTTCACCAGAGACTGGTCGGTTCTCACGTGGGAAAAAAGTAGAAAGGCATTCTTATTTTGATTTTTTTTAGTTACCAGCTTTTTTTTCCTTGAGCTGTGGGGTGCACATTTTTTGATGCTTGAACGAAGATCCTCAAACGTTTTAAATTTTTCTTTCGCTCAGGTTTGGTCGTTATTTTACGCTTTTTTTGCTCAGTTGTTTGGTTGCTTATCTACGCTTTTGCCAGTTGTTTTGGGGCTTATATTTCGCTTTCGCCAAAAGGGTTTGGGTTTTATTTCATTTTTTATTTTCTTCATTTTCTTCCCTTTAATTGTATTTTAGCAGATTAGTTGAAAATTTTTCCTTACAAACCCCTTTTTTTGTGATCACTGGGAAAATCTTTATTCACACCACTTCGTGTTTTGTTGTGTTTCTCGGTAGGTTTTACGCTACTGTTCTGTACAACACGAAGGGTTATTCAGGTTGTGTTCGTTTATTATCGCTGGCAAAAATTAAAAAAAAATTTCCTTCTACAAGTACAAGACCAAAATTTACGACCCAAACTGACACAAACCCCACTTTTCCAGTTATTCCCTTTGGTTGCAGTTGGTTATTCAGTAATCCTCCCTTCCTTTATTATTTTTTTTGAGGTAGTTCTTAAAATTTTCAAGGGGGGCCCCCCGTTAAGTTTTAGGGCCCCCTTTTCTTTAAAATCAAGAAGGGTTTAGTAGTAAAAATTTCCGACTCTATGATAGGGAAAACCTTCGTCATGGGTTAAAAGCTTGACAAAGCTCCCCGGAGAGCGAAACGTTTCCACAGTAAAATTACATTTAAATTTCACTTTGTCCTTTTTCCTAACAAGTTGGGTTAATTTGTGTTTGGGTCACGTTCAATAAATGTACAAAAAAAAGTTATTTACCGCTAATAATCAAATATAAAAAGAGGGCCGCGATGCGTCTGGCAACGAGACATTAAATATTCAACATTACT
This sequence comes from Cherax quadricarinatus, assembly GCF_026875155.1. Taxonomy (NCBI): domain Eukaryota; kingdom Metazoa; phylum Arthropoda; class Malacostraca; order Decapoda; family Parastacidae; genus Cherax; species Cherax quadricarinatus. Next base: position 39,747,307 of record NC_069405.1, on the reverse strand, counting down.
ATTTAAACGCATCACAGTAATCACATCATATACCTTACAAATATTCTCAATGAATTTAATATTTCTGGTGGTATAAAAACCCTTTGAACTCATCAAAGGTATATCCAAAATATAGGTTCCTTATCAACATTCCAAAAGCTATTATTTTATTAATTTATTTTACACTCGCAGTGTGCTGCTACTCTACTCTCTCTGGTAGTTACGTAGTGGGAAAAAATTCTCTGTTGGTGTCTGTCTTGTTTGCTCTGTTGGTGTTTGTTGTGGCTGCTGTTTTGGTGTGTGGTTGTTGTGCTGGTGTGTTCTCACCTATATGTGGTTGTAGGGGCTGATTCACAGCTCCTGGACCCGCCTCTTTGCTGGTTGTTACTAGGTCCATTCTCTCCCGGTTCCAAGAGCCTTATCGTTCCTCTTGGGTTTCGTATGTGTGTGTGTGTGTGGTGTGTGTGTGTGTGTGTGTGTGTGTGTGTGTGTGTGTGTGTGTGTACTCACCTAATTGTACTCACCTAATTTTGGTTGCAGGGGTCGAGACTCAGCTCCTGGCCCCGCCTCTTTACTGCTAGGTCTTCTCTCTGCTGCCTGAGCTTTGTCAAACCTCGTCTTAAAGCTATGTATGGCTCCTGCCTCCACTACATCACTTGCTAGACTATTTCACTTCCTGACAACTGTGAACCAATGTGAACCAGCGATTATTTGGTACAGCTAAAAGCGGGTAGTTAATGATAGACGTCTTCGGAGGTTTCTTTGTTTATTTGCTAAGTCGTGGTGGGTACACAGGCTTGTGTGTTGTGCCCATGGCCCGGGAAGGCCATCCCACGAGAGGAGAGAGCTACTAGGCCTTGTGTCTTCCTGCTAGGCCTCTGTGTGAGTGTGAGAGTGTGGGACCAGCTTCCCACAGACTTGGACAGGCCCAGAGGGCAGCACCTTAGTGGCGCGAAATATGAACTGAGCTGGCAGACAGCATGGGCTGTCTGTACAGACAGTATAGGCTGTCTACATACGCTCGGCCACCTGCCATATGGTCGTCCCGACCATGTCTGGCGGTAAAAAAAAAACTCGGTCTCTCTCTCGTAGGAACAGGGCACAGAACACAAAATAAAAACATATATATACATATGGACATGGAAAAAATAACTTCCTACAGGGAGGGAAGAAAAAAGCATGTGGGGTGTGCTAAGCATTGTGGTCATAGACAGTGAGCGTCGATGGGCATTACTGCACACCTTCCTGCGTCTGGACAGATACTGCAACATAGGAGACATGGCTGCGGCTGAGCTGTGACGTAACAGGGTACTGTCTCCTCTGGAACGGTGAAGCAGTAGCAGTCATCGTAGGAGTCACTGCAGGTTTTCACTCAGCTTGGGGCACGACATGCTGGTGCCCTCGAGTGAGGCGTCGACAAAACTCGGCAACTGGGCAGGACTTCTGGCAAGCGACTCAGGAGGACACTTCTCGACTGGTACTTCTCGACTGGTACTGTCGCTGGGCTGTCACTGCGGGCGAACGTGGAGCGAGTTGTGGAGCGAGTCGTGGCAGAGACGACTGGGCAAAACATCTGAGAGTTGTAACATCATACACCAGACTGCAGTGAGAGAGCTAGCAGTCGAAGTGACATCTTCTTTGTGCAGGCTGCTCACTGAAGCTTGTGACACGAGGCTGACACAGCGCCTGCCGACAGGGCTAACTGCGGCTTGACGAGTGTCATACTCTCGGCAGTTGGAGTTACAACAGAGGTTAGTCTAAGCGTCCCCAGACTTGTTTCTCTACATATAACTGCATTCTGAAGGTCTGGAGGCGAAGTGAAACAAATCTCAATGGGAATCGTAGCAGGTACGATTCTGCAGAACATCACGAGCGACGAGCATAAGAGCTTTCTGTACAAGGGGGCTCATATGCTCAGGGGCTGACTGATATCAGCTGTCAAACACACTGGTCACATCGGGTGACTTAGCACAGTGGTGCTACTCAGGTCTGGCTCAGACCTCACTGGACACATGGAAACTACTCACACCCGTGGTACATGCGGTAGAACATGGCTTAAACTAGCAAATGATGCTTTTCTGTGCACAAAACTGACACTAAGCCATACACTAACATGTAAGAACACTGACTGAGAGGAATTAATTAACACACGACATATATCTTCTCTCAATCTTCTCGACAATACTGAAATAATTACTAGAAACACTCGATATGACATCATGTGATGCCAGGCGTGATGTTGCGAGGTGATATCAGCAGCACTGTGATGTTCAGCAGACATCCTCAGGTGATGTTTCAGGGCAACATCGTGACGCATAAATCGGGCAGCATCGTCGGTGGCGTCAATGTGATGCGGGCAGCAGACCACAGTATGAGGCCTGGGACATCTGGTAACTCACTTGGCTTGTAGATCCATGTGACATCGCCCACACCCAAACGTGGCGTCGTGAATCCATGTGCGTCGTGATCTAATGGCTTGCTGATCCGCGTAGCTTCAAGTGGCCTCAGGCCACTTGGATACACAGCTCTGGCAATGAATTCATATGGAAAAACAGCAGAAAACACAGCAAGAGAGTGAGTAGTGGTGAGTGTAATGGTAGTGGTGCGAGGCGTGGGTGAAGTGTAATGGTGAGGGAGCACTGGGCCACTTCCTCCTCCTCCCACCCACAAACACAGGTAAACACACTGTTGCCAGCAGAAATCACCACAAAAAACTCACCTCTGGCTTGCGAAAACACGCCTGTTGCTGAGCTGTAACAACAACACAACATACAAGTGACGCTGACCATTTGACTTAGAAACAGCCGTGGGATGCTGTCGCATGGGGTCACTGGACGCCACTCTACATTCTCGCACGCTGTAGCCCTGTCCCTGGTCACTCAGGGACGCCACTTACAAATCTCGAAGAAATTCGGCAAATTTCGGCTAATCCGCTTGTACCTGTGTCTGGATGCTTATACATGCTGACACGACGTCAGGATACTCGTTGAGAGACGGATGCTTTCCCTGTATATGTGACAAAGTGAAGACGACTTCATACCTTTTTTCCTTCCTCTCTCCGGCAAAACACAACCTGCTGCGACCACAGCTTCCCACCAATGTAACCAATTTGATCCAGCGATATTTGGTAGAGCTGAAAGCGGTGTTAAATGATAACGTCTTCGGAGGCTGCTTTGTTTATTTGGCAAAGTCGTGGTGGGTACACAGGCTGTTGTTGTGCCCATGGGCCCGGGAAGGCATCCCACGAGAGGAGAGAAGCTACTAGGCCTTGTGTCTTCCTGCTCGGCCCTGTGAGTGTGAAAAGTATGGGACCACTGCCCAACAGACGCTTGATAGGCCCAGAGGTCACACCTAGTGGCCAAAATATGAACTGAGCTGGCAGACAGCATGGGCTGTCTGTGCAGACAGTACAGGCTGTCTGTGCAGACAGTACAGGCTATCTGTGCAGACAGTACAGGCTGTCTACACAACTCTATGACTGAAGAAGTACTTCCTAACATCAATTTGGCTCGTCTGAGTCTTCAGCTTCCAATTATGACCCCTTGTTTCTGTGTCCCCTCTCTGGAACATCCTGTCTCTATCCACCTAATCTATTCAATGCAGTATTTTGTATGTCGTTATCATGTCTCCCCTGATCCCCCTGTCCTCCAGGGTCGTCAGGCCGATTTCTCTCAACCTTTCTTCGTAGGATATTTCCTTGAGCTCCGGAACTAACCTTGTTGCAAACCTTTGCACTTTCTCTAATTTCTTGACGTGTTTGACCAGGTGTGGGTTCCAAACTGGTGCTGCATACTCCAGTAGGGGCCTAACGTACACAGTGGATAGTGTCCTTGAAAGATTCCTTAATATGGTAACGAACGCTATTCTCAGGTTTTGCCAGGCTGGTTGATTGTGTGTGTGTGTGTGTGTGTGTGTGTGTGTGAGTGTTGTGAGTGTGTGTGTATGTGTGTTGTAGAGTGTGTGTGTGTTGTGTGTGGTGTGTTGGTGTGTGTGTGGTGTGTGTGTGTGTGTAGTGTGCTTGCTTATTGTGTGTGTTTTTGTACTTTCTCTGACGGGTGGTAAATTTTTTGTTTGTGCTGTATTACTGTTTAGTTTATTGCATTGCTTGGTGCATGTTTGGCGTGCTTGCTGTCTCCGTGTGCTATTTTTGTGCTTGCTGTGTTGGAATACGTGTTTCCCGTGCTGGTGTTGTGTTGATGTGTGTTTGATATGTTTGTGTCGTCTTGGTGTGTGTGTGTATTTACCTAATTGTGATTGCAGGCGTTAAGTCACAGCTCCTGGCCCCGCCTCTTCGCTGGTCATTTTGTGTGACCACACACACACATTCACACTGTGTGCGTGTGTGTGTGTGTGTGTGTGTGTACGTGTGTGTGCATGCATTGTGTCCGTGCTATTTCGAGGTAAGCGCAAAAGAGGGCGGGGTACCCAACTGTTACACTTGTACCTGTTCTGTTAAGTTTTTGATTTGACGTGAGTAGTTATTTTACCTATCTTTTGACGCTGCTGGAGGCGTGCCTAAAGCAATCTCCTGCCTCTGAGAGATAAAACCAGTATCCTTAATGCTGCTGGCGTGCCTAATCTGCCTCTGAGAAATAAAAGCCAGTATCCTGCCGGAAAGGTAAACACTAGGGATTATCTCTAATCCCACACCTGTCCTTGCCTCGAGTTTCTCTTGCTAGACGCTCGGTTTCTAATGATGAAGGTCTGGTTTCCTCACCTTAAGACCCGTTACCTCTGTGGTTTATGCATCCAACAACCTGTTTCTTTTCTTTTAGCGCAAGGTCCGGTATTTTACTGGTTTATACGCTCCAGCTTCAGTACTGGTTACTTCAGTGGCTTGCGTTCTACGACCTGTTTCTTGTACTTTAGTTGGTGGATGCTGCAGCGGTTTCTTTCTGCCTGAGAATAAGCGGACATAATTGGCAGTTTCTTTGACAAATCAGCCTAGTTGACCAGACGAGCTTGGCCCATGGCCGGACTCTGGTAGTAGCAAAACTCTCGGAACTCATCAAAGGTACATCAAAGGTAAGGTATACCATATAGTGTTAATAACCGAAGAAAGCCCAAGACAGCCAAACAGAGTGGCTTCTTTCCCTTGGAGGTTATATTTTCTAGGTCCTTCCCAAGGATGCGACCCACAACAGTCAACCAATTCCTAGATATCCATTTACTCCTAGGTAACAGGGACAACAGGTGCTAAGAAACTCGATCGAAATTCTACTCAACGGGGATTAGATTTAGATTTTGCTGCTGAAGCAGCTAGAGTATTGTACATCCTATTTCCACCCCATGGACGGTAACCCAAGAGGATATGGATACACAAAAGGCCTAGGAACTAGGCCCCAAAAGAGTTAACAGGCTTATATATTTTTTTTATTATCACACTGGCCGATTCCCACCAAGGCAGGGTGGCCCGAAAAAGAAAAACTTTCACCATCATTCACTCCATCACTGTCTTGCCAGAAGGGTGCTTTACACTACAGTTTTTAAACTGCAACATTAACACCCCTCCTTATATATATATATAATATATATATATATATATAATATATATAATATATATATAGGTAAGTAAGGTTGGTAGACAGCAACCACCCAGGGAAAGTACTACCGCGTCCTCCAGATGACTGTGGAAACAAAAACCTGTAACTGTTTTGCATGATGTAGATTGCTGGTGTCCTTTTTCTGTCTCATAAACACGCTAAGATAACAGGGATATCTGCTACTCCTTACTTACACTTTGGTCATACTTCACAGACACGCACATGCATATATATATATACATACAATCGAGGTTTTTTCTCCTTTTTCTAAATAGCTCCTTGTCTTTTTTATTTCTTCTAATGTCCATGGGTGAAGTGGAAAAGAATCTTTCCTCCGTAAGCCATGCGTGGTCCGTATGAGGCGACTAAAATGCCGGGAGCAAGGGGCTAGTAACACCCTTCGCCTTGTATACAATAACTAAAAAAGAGAAGAAGAAAAACTTTATACAACGGGTTGGTCTTAAATGTGTCGTATGGGATGTAAGGCGGATTACAAGAAAACAGATGATTGCTGATGTTATGAATGAAAAGAAGTGGATGTCCTGGCCCTAAGCGAAACAAAGCTGAAGGGGGTAGGAGAGTTTCAGTGGGGGGAAATAAAAATGGGATTAAAATCTGGAGTTTCAGATGATAGTTAGAGCAAGGAAGGGGTAGCAGTAATGTTAAATATCAGTTATGGAAGAGAAAAGAGAATATGAATGTGTAAATTCAAGAATTATGTGGATTAAAGTGTCAAGGTTGGATGCGAGAATGGGTCATAATAAGGCGTGTATGCACCTGGAGAAGAGAGAGAATGCAGAGGAGAGAAGGAGATTTGGGTGCGTTAAGTGAATGTAAAGGAGCCTATGAACCAATTGAGAGAGTAATTGTGGTAGGACTTGAATCTAAAGTAGGAGAAACTTTTAGAGAGGGTGTGGTAGGTAAGTTTGGGGTGCCAGGTTGTAAAGGATAATTGGAGCCCTTTGATGAACTTTGTATAAAAAAGGTGTTTTAGTTATAGGTAATACATATTTTAAGAAAAAGAGGATAAATAAGAATACTCCGATATGATGTGGGCGAAATGACAGTAGTTTTGTTGGATTATGTAGTTGGTAGATAAAAGACTTGTTGAGTAGACTTCAGGATGTACATGTTTATAGAGGGGCCACAGATATATCAGATCACTTTCTATTTGTAGCAACACTGAGAGTAAAAGGTAGATGGGATACAAGGAGAATAGAAGTCATCAGGGAAGAGGAGAGTGAAGGTTTATAAACTAAAAAGAGGAAGGCAGTTGGGTACAGATATAAACACTATTGGAGGAAAGATGGCGAATGAGAGCATAGGCATGGGGTCGAAGAGGTATGGGTTAGGTTTCAAAATGTAGTGTTAGAGTTCAGCAGAATTTGTGGTTACAGAGAAAGTGGTGCAGGAGGGAAGAGGAGCGATTGGAGTAAAGATGATGTAAAGCGGTAGTAAGGGAGAAAAAGTTAGCATATGAGAGTTTTTAACAAAGTTAGAAGTGATGCAAAGTAGGGAAGAGGTAAAGGAGAAAAAGAGTAAGAGTTAAGGATTGGGAGAATCAATGAAAAAAGATATCAAATAGAGAGTGGGTGAGATTGTTTATCAACAAATTTTGTTGAAAAAAAAAAAGTTTTGGAGTGAGAATTAACAAGTAAAGAAAAGCCTAAGAACCAAATGGATTTGTCAGTTAAAAAATAGGAGAGGAGAGTTATTAAATGGAGATTAGAGGTATTGGGGCAGATGGAAGCATAATTTTGAGGAATTGTTAAATGTTGATGAGATAGGGAATGCTGTGATTTCGTGTGATAGGGCAAGGAGGAATAACATCTTGTAGGAGTGAGGAAGAGCCATTGTGATGTGGGGGAAGTTTCGTGGCAGTAGCAAAACGAAAGGGGGTAAGGCAGCCGTGATTGATGGGAAAAATAAAGATAGAAATGGTCAAAGAGCATTGAGGGATAATAGTTTTGGAGTGGTTGTGCAATTAATTTTAATAAATGTATGGAAGAGGTAAGGTACCCTATGGATTGGCAGAGAGCATGCATAGTTTCCTTTTGTATTAAGGCCAAAGGGGATAAAAGAGAGTGCAAAAATTATAGGGTGATAATCCTGTTGGGTGAACCTGTAAAGTGTATGGTAGAGTTATAATTGAAAAATTAAGAGTAAGACGGAGAATAGGATAGCAGATGAACAAGGAGGCTTATATGAAAGGTAGGTGGTGTGTGGACCTGGTGTTTACGTGAAACATTAAGTGAACAGAATTAAGATAAGTCTAAATAGGTCTTTGTGGCATTTATGGATTTAGAAAAGGCATATAACAGGTGGATGGGGGGCAATGTGGGCCAGATGTTGCAAGTGTAGGTGTAGGAGGTAGGTTACTGAAAAGCAGTGAAGAGTTTTTTCGGATAGGTGAGGGCTCAAGTTAGAGTATTAGGAAGAAGGAAATTTTTTCCCAGTATAAGGTAGGCCTTAGACAAGGATGTGTGATGTCACCGTGGTGTTTAATATATTTATAGTGGGGTTGAAAGAGAATAAAATCGAGGGTCCTTGGCAAGAGGACGTGGAGTTAAAAGACAAAAGAATCACACACAAAGTGGGAGATGTCACAGCAGCTCTTTGCTGATGACACTGTGCTCTTGGGATATTCTGAAGAGAAGTTGCAGAGATAGGTGATGATTTGGTAGGGTTGCAAAAGAAAAAATTTAAAAGGTGAATACAGGAAAGAGTAAGGTTATGAGGATAACAAAAAGATTAGGTGAATGAAAAATGAATATCAGATTGGAGGGAGAAGTATGAGGAGGTGAATTATCAGATATTTGGGAGTGGACGTGTCAGCCGGATGGGTCTATGTAAAAGATTAGGTGAAATCATAGAATTGATGAGGGAAAAAATGAGTGGTGCACTTAGGAGTCTGGTGGAGACAAAGAACTTTGTCCTTGGAGGCAAAGAGGGGAATGTATAGAGTATAGTTTACCAACTCTCTATATGGGTGTGAAGCGTGGGTGATGAATGTTTCAGCAGCGAGGAGAAGGCTGGAGGCAGTGGAGAATGTCATGTCCCAGAGGGCACAAGTGTGGTGTGAATATAAGCAGAGAATCGTAGGTTTGGAAGTTAGAGGAGGTGCGGGATTACCAAAACTGTTGTCCAAGGTCTAGGAACGGGATGTTGAAGTGTTCGGACATGTAGAAGAGAATGGAGCGAAACAGAATGACTTCAAGAGTGTACAGTCTGTAGTGGAAGAAAGGCGGGGGTAGAGACTGTTCGGCCTAGAGAAGGTAGGAGGGAGGGGGTATAGGGAGGTTTGTGTCGAGGGGCTTGGACTTCCAGCAGGCATGCGTGAGCGTGTTTGCTTAGGAGTGAATGGAGACAAATGTTTTTAATAGCTTGACTGCTGTTGGAGTGTGAGCAAAGTAACATTTATGAAGGGATTCAGGGAAACCGCAGGCCGGACTTGAGTCCTGGAGATGGGAAGTACAGTGCCTGCACTCTGAAGGAGGGGTGTTAATGTTGCAGTTTAAAAACTGTGTGTAAAGCACCCTTCTGGCAAGACAGTGATGGAGTGAATGATGGTGAAGTTTTTCTTTTTTCGGGCCACCCTGCCTTGGTGGGGAATCGGCCGGTGTGATAATAAAAAAATATATATTATATATATTATATATATAATATATATATATATATATATATATATACTGTGATCATATTGCATATATATATATTAATATATATATATATATATATATATATATATATATATATATATATATATATTATATAATATATATATATATATATATATATATATATATATATTTATTATATATATAAATAACAACATATAGGTTATTATGCGTCTATTTTCATATTTCTCAGTAAGTCGACAATGAAGCACATAAACAACAGAACAGGTGGTTTATGAATCCATGGCCTGGAGGTTTACGATTCACCACCATGGGTTCAAACCTCACCTGTTCCGTGGTTTGTTTACAATCGTGTTATTACGACTGTGTGCATAATGAAGCACAGTGTTCACGATAGTGACCATAAGGTTGGCCGTATACTTTCTGTTTAGCTAGGTCCTTTATCTGCGTGTCTGCCACACTGTCAGAAGTCCTTGTAACCAAGCCTAAACATGGTTAGTACATCAGCCAGCTAGTACTTGTAACTAAGCCTAAACCTGGCTACTACATTAGCCAGGAAGTTCACAATTCAAGTTTCTCCATAAGTTTACTTATGTACGTTCATGCTGTCATAGTAAGTGATAGATCTATTCAGGCTTCTAAATGCATTTCTACGACATTAACCTTCATTACTTTTCTCTCTCCTAATATTATTCCTAATGCTTGATACAGACATACCAAAGTTATATTCTACATTTTCTTTAATGTTATATTCTGTGGCTAACTTAACAACTTTATCATGTAGGTGTAAGTCAGTGTATGATGGAATCCATACGAAAATGTACATTAATTCATTTCTTTTATTTTGGAGTACCCTGGCCATTTTGTGAGCTTAATGCCTCCCCCTTTCACTGCGATACGAGGTCCACTAGCCACGCTAAATACCGTATTACGCGGCTTATTAGACGCATTTTCTCCATAAATGTCTCCAAAAACCACCCTGCGTCCTATAAACTGAACGTCAGTGACGGGAGCTATAAGTTTGGGGTGTGGGGTGTGCTGCAGCTCTCCCTGTTACGTCCGATGCCGAACCATTAAAACTAAAGCAAGTCTTGACTTAAGAAATCGTAATGACACGATTACAAATAAACCATACCCCCGGCCGGAATTGAACCCGCGGTCATAGAGTCTCAAAACTCCAGCCCGTCGCGTTAGCCACTAGACCAGCTAGCCACAATGAGATTCATCCAACTAGGTATATTTCTACACCATAGGAAGGTTAGCACAGGCACCTCTGTGACCACAAATGCAAGTTTTACAGACGAATCTCCAGCTAGCGTGGCCGTGACGAACTCTAGCTCAAGTCCCTTCACTGCCGTCAACATGACGACGGGCTGGAGTTTTGAGACTCTATGACCGCGGGTTCAATCCCGGCCGGGGGTATGGTTTATTTGCAATCGTGTCATTACGATTTCTTAAGTCATGTTGACGGCAGTGAAGGGACTTGAGCTAGAGTTCGTCACGGCCACGCTAGCTGGAGATTCGTCTGTAAAAACTTGCATTTGTGGTCACAGAGGTGCCTGTGCTAACCTTCCTATGGTGTAGAAATATACCTAGTTGGATAAATCTTATTGTGGCTAGCTGGTCTAGTGGCTAACGCGACGGGCTGGAGTTTTGAGACTCTATGACCGCGGGTTCAATCCCGGCCGGGGGTCTGGTTTAAAGCAAGTCTTATAAGCCGCGCCTTATAAGCCGCGAAATACGGTAGTTATTAAGGGCCGAACTAGCAGAAAGCCGAGCCGGGTTAGTTCTGAAGAAACTCTTTGTATCTTACACTTCTCAGAGAATTTCACCATAACCAAGCTCAAGTGAATGATAAGAGCACACCGGCTCCTCATATGACTTTCTCAGCTGTAAACGAGAGAGGACCGGATGTAACATGACTGCTGCAGGGATAGTGACTGACCGTGAGAATGATAGTGTGAGGGGTGATGGTGGTGCTGTGATGACGATGGTTGTTATTATAGTGCTTGTGATAGTTGTGCTCTTATGACAGTTATGAAGGTGCTGTAATGTTGATAATGTTGGTGTTCTTAAGGTGATAGTAATGTTACTGTAATAGTGAGAGTCATGGTGGCAGTACTGGAAATTAAGGACACCAACAAGCCCCCCCTCCCTCCCCCCAAAAAAAAAAAAAGACCAGCAGCAAAAAAATCATGGACGCTATATACAAGACGATACAATACAAACAAAGGAAAACAAAAATCATCTACCACTAATTACTAGGAACTTCAGTGCAAACAAACACAGACAAACAATATCAACTACCACGCAATAATATAATGTAAAACAAACACACTTTATAAAAATCGAAGCAAACAAACAGACAAAATACGATAATGTGATTAAACAAAAACACGACTTAAAAAAAAAAAGCCGTCAAGCAGACAAAACACACGGCGCATGCGCACCAGACTGACCGGAAACAACAAAATGTCACCAGACTTCTAAAATAGAAAGACTCGTGACCTCAACATGGCCAGGCCCCGTGACTGACAGTCTGATCATCCCCACTGTTAGTGTTTGCAGCTTGCTTTACGTACTACAGGCCAGTTGATCAAGCATGTTTAACGGGAATGTGTCAAGTTCTCTGGGATGCAATTTAAGAGTATTTTTAGTAATCCACAATAACCCGCACATAGGCGAGAGAAGTTTTATGACGGCGTTTCGGTCCTACTTGCATCATTTATAAGTCACAAGTCGGACCGAAATGTCGTCATAAGATCTTTCCATGTGCGGGTAATTTGTGTATCGTTCGAGTCATGGTATTGTGCCTTTTTCTTCTATGTTTTAGTAATCCCTGGTAAGGAATATCTGAAGGGAGAATGTTGAAGAGCCTTGGAACTTCTATACTTGGAACTTTTATACTTGGAAAAAGAAACGTTTTGCCTAAGTCACAAGCAGTTTGTAACTTAATAAACCCCACTGTTATAATTATGACCATATTTTGTAAAGGGGTGGAGGGGAGAGCCAGTGAAAGGCCTCGGTCAGAGGACCAAAACTCGCTTGGGCTTTCATATGACTAGACCTCGTCAGGAAAAACTTGTCTGTTACCTACGAACCTGCCTCAGTGCGTGTGTTTCTGTACGATCTACGTTCCTTTTTTGATTTTCCTCGGCCCTTGGTTTTACAGATTATTGTTAGGTTAACGTTTTTAAAGTTATCCTAAATTTGCGTTAACAGAAAATTGGGCAAAAGTACATCTATTAGATAAACAGGAAAATCCCTAAGCTCTTTGTAATCAAGCCAGGTGAACACAGTACCTAAAGGATGTTGTCGGGGTCAACGCCCCGTGCCCAGTTCCAGACCTGACAAAGGTAAATAACATGAGAGAACTCCCCGTTATGCGTGTTTTTTTAAATTATTTAGTTCATCTTTCTTACAGCAATATCTCCAAACTTTCTTCCTTGTGATGAGTTCTTTCTTTTGGGGTTTGTTGCAAATCTTCTCCCAAATTGATATATCGCAAATTAATTAAAAACTATTGAATTTATCGCTCAGATAATATCGACAGTGTTTTCATTTTACCGTGTAAACGGAAAAGGGAAATTTTTGGATTACCCTGAACTGTTTTCAGTGAGAAGTTTATAAGTGTGTGACGTGAAAAGTGATTAATAAAACATGCGTTGACCGGGTGTGCACCCATTTGGCGTGCGTGGCGTGCAGGAGAAGGACCGTAATAAGATAGACCGAGAAGATTTGAGGCGCGGGGCCATAAAGGAGTAAAAATTCATGGACCTAGGGAGGGAAGGTATGTTTTGCCCATGGGAGGCCTCACTGTTGCTCTTTAAAACTGCATTCTCTCAGCTGAAATAGTTATCTACATATCTAGTGAATGTTCTGACTGCTTATCTGACGCGATCATGTGCGTCTGTCTGCCTAGGGTTCTTCGTGAACTGCTTAAACCCCAATAAATGTGTCCTTAGAATTTCGAAACGTCTATCAGTCTGTATTAAGACATCTGTCAGTCTGTTAGTATCGAGACATCTGTCAGTCTGTAAATATTACTTCTTCTTCAAGGCTGAGGGACTGACCACCTCATACACCTCTCCCCCGCTTAACTGTCTCAATAATTTAATCACTATTTTAAGACCAAGACCTACGAGAAACGAAACTTTACGTATAGTTACTCTTTACATGTGTTTTACTTATTCTCAGAAAACTTTTTTTTTTTTTCTTTTAAAACTTGTTTTCTTTTAGTGTTAAATTTTTCTTAGTTTTTATTAAGTTTTCTTTTCTAAATTCTAACATTTTTTCCAAATGATTATTCCTCATTTATTTCGATTCTTCCTAGCATATTTCTCCTTTTCCTATCATATTTAGCGTTTTCCTAACACATTTCGCATTTTCCTAACATATTTCGCATTTTCCTAACATATTTCGCATTTTCCTAACACATTTCGCATTTTCCTAACATATTTCGCATTTTCCTACATATTCGCATTTTCCTAACATTTTCGCATTTTTCCTAACTTATTGCATTTTCCTAATATTTCGCTTTTCCTAAAAATTTTCGAAATTTCAAACATATTTCGCATTTTCCTAACCATTTGATTTTCTAACATATTTCGCATTTTCCTAACATATTTCGCATTTTCCTAACACATTTCGCATTTTCCTAACATATTTCGCATTTTCCTAACATATTTCGCATTTTCCTAACATATTTCGCATTTTCCTAACATATTTCGCATTTTCCTAACATATTTCGCATTTTCCTAACATATTTCGCATTTTCCTAACATATTTCGCATTTTCCTAACTAATTTCGCATTTTTTCCTAACATATTTCGCATTTCAACATATTTGCTTTTCCTAACATATTTCGCATTTTCCTAACATATTTCGCATTTTCCTAACATATTTCGCATTTTCCTAACATATTTCGCATTTTCCTAACATATTTCGCATTTTCCTAAAATATTTCGCATTTTTCTAAACAATTTCGCAATTTTCCCTACATATTTCGCATTTTCCTAACATATTTCGCATTTTCCTAATATATTTCGCATTTTCCTAACATATTTCGCATTTTCCTAATATATTTCGCATTTTCCTAACATATTTCGCATTAAAATCACTCGTATAAGGTAAGCAAAATACAAAAGCATTTTATTTACATTAACTTACGTAAATTTATACACCAATGGCAGGAAAACATGGCGGTGTTGTGCTGATGTTTGACTTCACAGACATTTTTTGTAATTAACATATTTAGGTACACGGATACTATTTACCCAAAACCTGAGTATCGCCAGAAGGTACTGGAGTTTCTTACACACAGGACTGGAGTATTTTCTTTCTCTAGATATTACATTCGAGCAGGTACTGGAGGTTCTTACAGACGGGACTTGACATTCCAGCGGGTACTGAAGGTTCTTATACACTAGACTGACGTTCCAGCAGGTACTGGAGTTTCTTACATGCAGGACTGAAGTATTTTCTTGCTCTGGACATGACATTCCAGCAGGTACTGGAGGTTCTTACACACGGGACTGACATTCCAGCAGGTACTGGAGGTTCTTATACATGGGACTGACATTCCAGCAGGTACTGGAGGTTCTTATACACGGGCCTGACATTCCAGCAGGTACTGGAGGTTCTTACACATGGGACTGACATTCCAGCAGGTACTGGAAGTTCTTATACACGGGCCTGACATTCCAGCAGGTACTGGAGGTTCTTGCACATGGGACTGACATTCCAGCAGGTACTGGAGGTTCTTATACACGGGCCTGACATTCCAGCAGGTACTGGAGGTTCTTGCACATGGGACTGACATTCCAGCAGGTACTGGAGGTTCTTATACACGGGCCTGACATTCCAGCAGGTACTGGAATTTCCTAATACATATTTGATCCTCGATGCGACCCGCAACAGTGGGCTAACACACAAACACCTGTTTTACTGCTAGGCAAGCAGAGGCAGCAGGTGTTTAAGGAAACTGACAGATATTTTTCTCCTTGCCAGGGAGTCGAACCCCTGTCCTTGCGACTGTGAGACGAGCACTCTCATCAGTGAGTATCCCCTTTTTTCAAGGGGGATGCCTTGTTGAAGGGCTCTTGATCCAAGAAATAGGAATCCTCTTCCTCTTCCTTGGATCAAACCTGATTATCAGCCATTATATAAGAAATATATGTCCCCCGCGGACTTAGCACTTCCCCACGATAATAATAATAATAATAATAATAATAATAATAATAATAATAATAATAATAATAGTAATAATACCAATGTGTCATGGTATGGGTGTGTTTAGGAAATTAGAGGTGTGGGCGTTGGGTTGTTGTGGGGGGGGTGGGTGCTTTATGTGGGTGCTGGTGTTGGGTGTGGTGTGGGTGCTGTGAGGGTGCTGGTGTGGGTTGCTGGTGTGGGTGCTGGTTTTTGGGTGCTGGTGTGGGTGCTGGTGTGGGGGTTTGAGAAAGTTGGCTTTATCTCTGCGAGCATCAACACTATTCAATGTCCATAGACTGGAGAACTGCACTTGGAGGCTTGAGATGCAGGGGAGATAATGGAACAAAGAGAGAGAAAGAGAGAGAGAGAGAGAGAATGAGAAAGTGAAGTTAGAAAAAAAAGACGAGAAAGAAGACATATATATATAATATATTATATATTATATATATATAATATATATATATAAATTATATATATATATATATATATTATAAAATATTATATATATAATTTATATTATATATATATATATATATATATAATATTATTATATATATTATATTATTGAATATATATTTATATATATATATATATAATTTTAAATATATATAATATTTATATATATATATATTATATATATATATTATATAATATATATATATAATTATATATTTATATATATATATTTTAATGGGGAGGCGAAAAAGAACACAAGAGGTGGAGAAGAGGAAAGAAAGGCAAGAAAAGGGTGAGGATGAATAGTGAAGGAGACTGCAAAAGAGGAACGAAAAAAATGTAAAGAGATAGAGGGAAGCAGAGATAGGGGGAGAGGAGAGAGAGAGAGAGGGAGAGAGAGAGAGAGAGAGAGAGAGAGAGAGAGAGACGCCTAGGTATCGATTTACAAACTCAGCAGAAAGAGAGGGAGTATAGCAGAGTTTACGGGTAGGGGAAGTCCCCTTACACTAGTAGGGGTGACCCCCCTTAGTGTGGTAGTGTTAGTCCCCTTACTGTGGTAGTGTTAGTCCCCTTACTGTGGTAGTGTTAGTCCCTTTGCTGTGGTAGTTTTAGTCCTCCTACTGTGGTAATGTTAGTCCCCTTACTGTGGTAATGCTAGTCCCCTTACTGTCGCAGTGTTAGTCCCCTTACTGTGGCAGTGTTAGTCCCCTTACTATGGTAGTGCTAATCCCCTTACTGTGGTAATGTTAGTCCCCTTGCTGTGGAAGTGCTAGTCCCTTTACTGTGGTAATGTTAGTCCCCTTACTGTGGCAGTGTTAGTCCCCTTACTGTGGTAATGTTAGTCCCCTTACTGTGGTAGTGTTACTCCACTTGCTGTGGTAATGTTAGTCCCCTTACTATTGTAGTGTTAGTCCCCTTACTGTGGTAATGTTACTTCCCTTACTATGGTAATGTTAGTCCCCTTACTATGGTAGTGTTAGTCCCCTTACTGTGATGGTGTTAGTCCCCTTACTGTGAAAGTGTTTGTCAACCTACTTTGACAGTCACCATACTGCGGTAATGGTAGTCCCCTTACTGTGGTAATGTTAGTCCCCTTTCCGTGGTAGTGTAAGTCACCATACTGTGGTAGTGTTAGTACCCTTGCTGTGGTAATGTTAGTCCCCTTATTGTGGTAGTGTTAGTCCCCTTACTGTGGCAGTATTAGCCCCCATACTGTGGTAGTGTTAGTCCTCTTACTGTGGCAGTGTTAGTCCCCTTACTGTGGTAGTGTTAGCCCCCTTACTGTGGTAGCGTTAGTCCCCTTGCTGCGGTAATGTTAGTCCCCTTGCTGTGGTAGTGTTAGTTCCCTTACTGTGGTAGTGTTAGTCCCCTTACAGTGAAAGTGTTAGTCAACCTACTGAGATAGTCACCATACTATGGTAATGGTAGACCCTTTACTGTGGTAGTGTTAGTCACAATACTGTGGTAATGTTAGTCCCCTTACTGTGGTAGTGTTAGTCCCCTTACTGTGGCAGTGTTAGTCCCCTTAGTGTGGTTGTGTTAGTCCCCTTACGTGGTTAGTGTTAGTCCCTTTCTGTGGTAATGTTAGTCCCCTTACTGTGGTGTGTTAGCCCCTTACTGTGTAGTGTTAGTCCCCTTACAGGAAGTGTTAGTCACCTACTCGGTATCCCCCCTACTATGTATGGTTTTACCTTTACCTGTGGGAGGTTAGTCCACAATACTGTGGTAAGTTTAGTCCCCTTACTGTGGAGTGTTAGTCCCCTTACTGTGGCAGTGTTAGTCCCCTTACTGTGGTAGTGTTAGTCCCCTTACTGTGGTAGTGTTAGTCCCTTTGCTGTGGTAATGTTAGTCCCCTTACTGTGGTAGTGTTAGACCCCTTGCTGTGGTAATGTTAGTTCCCTTACTATGGTAGTGTTAGTCCCTTACTTGGTAAATGTTATCCCCTACTAATGGGCAGTTTTTTAGTCCTTACTGTGGTAGTGTTAGTCCCTTTCTGTGGTAATGTTTGTTCACTTACTGTGGTAGTGGGTTTGTCCCTTACTGTGGCAGTGTTACCCTTACTGTAGGTTTGTTTGTCCCCTTAAATTGGTAAGGTGTGTCCCCTTACTTGGTATGTTTGTCCCCTATTTTGGTAGTGTTTGTCCCCTTACTGTGGTAGTGTTTGTCCCCCTGACTGTTTGGGAATGTAAATTCACTTACTATGGTATGGTAGTCCCCTTACTGTGGTAGTGTTAGTCCCCTTGCTGTGGTAATGTTAGTCCCCTTACTGTGGTAGTGTTAGTTCCCTTACTGTGGTAGTGTTAGTCCCCTTACTGTGAAAGTGTTAGTCAACCTACTGTGATAGTCACCATACTGTGGTAATGGTAGTCCCCTTACTGTGGTAATGGTAATCCCCTTACTGTGGTAATGTTAGTCCCCTTACTGTGGTAATGTTGGGCCCTTACTGTGGTAAGGTAATCCCCTTACTGTGGTAATGTTAGTCCCCTTACTGTGGTAGTGTTAGTCCCCTTACTGTGGTAATGTTAGTCCCCTTACTGTGGTAGTGTTAGTCCCCTTACTGTGGTAGTGTTAGCCCCCCTTTCTGTGGTGTTAGTCCCTTCTGGGTAATGTTAGTCCCCTTTTCTGTGGTAGTGTTTAGTTCCTTACTGTGGGAGGTTAGTCCCCTTTTCGTGAAATGTTAGTCCCCTACTGGGATAGTCCCTACTATGGTAATGGGAACCCCTTACTGTGGTAGTGTTTGTCCCATATGTGGTAATGTTAGTCCCCTTATGTGGTAGGTAGTCCCTTACTGTGGTAGTGTTTGTCCCTTTCTGTGGTATGTTAGTCCCCTTACTGTGGTATGTTAACCCTTCTGTGGTAATGTTAGTCCCTTACTATGGTAGTGTAGTCCCCTTACTTGGTAGTGTTAGTCCCCCTTACTTGGTTTGTGTTAGTCCCTTACTGTGGGAATGGTATTCCCCTTTGTGGTAATGTTAGTCCCCTTACTGTGTAGTGTTAAATCCCTTACTGTGGAGTGTTAGTCCCCCTTACTGTGGCACTGTTATTCCCCTTTCTGTGGTAATGATAGCCCTTTCTATGGTAGTGTCAGTGTCCCCTTACTGTGATTTTTAAGGGTTTTGACCCTTGACTGTGGTTAATGTTAGTACCTCTTACTATGGTTGTAGTTTGCCCCTTTAGTGTGTTAGTGTTAGTCCCCTTAATGTGAAGTGTTAGTCACCTACATAGTGATAGGTTAACACTTCTGTGTATGGTAGTCCACTTACCTGTGGTAATGGTATCCCCTACTCTGGTATTGTTAGTCCCTCATACTGTGGTAGTGATAGTCTCCTTTCTGTGGTTATGTTCGTCCACCGCTTCTGTGGTAGTTTTACGTCCATTTACTGTGAATAGTGATAGTCAACCTACTGTGATATTCACATACTTGTTGGTATTCGGTAGTCCCCCTTAATGTGGTTATGAATAATCCCTTAGGCTGTGGTAATGTTAGTCCCCCTTACTGTGGTAGTGTTTTGTCCCCCTTAGTGTGGTTGTGTTAGTCCATTACTGTGAGTAGTGTTAGTCCACTAACTGTGGTTGTGTTAATCACGCCATACTGTAGCTCAGGTGTTAGTTACCCATACTGTGATAGTGTTTTAGATACACCTTACTGTGATAGTAGCCATACTGTGATAGTCACCATACTGTGGTAGTGTTAGTCACCATACTGTGATAGTCACGATACTGTGATAGTCACCATACTCTGATAGTCACCATATTGTGATAGTCACTATACTGTGATAGTCACCATACTCTGATTTAGTCAACCATACTTTGACAGTAGCCATACTGTAGTAATACTTCAGTGAGAAATCTACAGGACAGGAGACTGTTATCTTACTCAGAATTGACTCCAGGTACTGCTGTACAGGAGGGGTCCCACTTATACAGCAAGAGTTAAATTAGGTTCCAGATAATGCTGTACAGGAGGGTCCCACTTTACAGAGTTTGGTTCCGATACTGTCTGTACTAGGAGGGTCCCACTTATACAGCATGTTAGGTTCCAGACTACTGCTGTACAGGAGGGTCCCACTTATACAGCATGTTAGGTTCCAGGCTACTGCTGTACAGGAGTGTCCCACTTATACAGCATGTTAGGTTCCAGGCTACTGCTGTACAGGAGTGTCCCACTTATACAGCATGTTAGGTTCCAGACTACTGCTGTACAGGAGTGTCCCACTTATACAGCATGTTAGGTTCCAGACTACTGCTGTACAGGAGTGTCCCACTTATACAGCATTTAGGTTATCCAGGGCTCTGCCGCTGTACCGGAGTGTCCCACCTGTATACAGCATGTTAGGTTCTGACTATGCTGTACAGGAGTGTCCCAGTATACAAGCATGTATAGGTTCCAGGCTATCTGCTGTACAGGAGGGTCCCACTTTTACTGCATGTTTGGTTCAGACTACTGCTGTACAGGTAGCTGGTCCCACCTTATACAGCTTGTTAGGTTCAGACTCTACTGCTGTACAGGAGAGAGTGTCCTACTTATACAGCATGTTTAGGTTCCAGACTACTGCTGTACAGGAGAGTCCACTTTATACAGATAGTTAGGTTACAGGCTGACCTGCTGTACAGGAGTGTCCCTTTATTCAGCATGTTTGGTCCAGGACTACTGCTGTACGGAGTGTCCCATTATACAGATGTTAGGTTCCAGGACTACTGCTGTACAGGAGGGGTAACCACTTATAACAGGCTTGTTAGGTTTCCAGAATACTGCTGTACGAAGGAGTGTACAACTTAACTGCATGTTAGGTTCCAGGCTTATGATGTACAGGAGGTTTGGTCCCTATTATACAGCATGTTAAGGTTCCAGACTACGTCGCTGTACGGGAGTGTCCCACTTATACAGCAGTTAGGTTCCAGGCTACTCGTACAGGAGTGCCCCATTTATAACATTTAGGTTCCAGGCTACTGCGTACGGGGAGTGTCCCACTTATACAGCATGTGGGTTCCGGGCTACTGCTGTCAGGATTCCCCTTAACGCAGTTGGGTTTTCCAGGTATGCAAAAGGAGTGCCCACTTTAAGCATGTTAGGTCCAGGTACGTGTACGGAGGCCCCACTTAAAACAGCATTTGGGCCCCCGGCATGCTGTACAGGAGTTCCCACTATACAGCAGTTGGGTTCCAGGCTATGTGTACAGGAGTGTCCCATTTTTAACAGCAGTTAGGTTCCAGGCTACTGCTGAAAGGGGAGGTCCAATTATACAGAAGTTAGGTTCCAGGCTACTGCTGTACAGGATGTCCCCTTAAAAGCAGTTAGGTTCCAGGTACGCTGTACGGGAGTTCCCACTTAAAAGCATGTTAGTTCCAGGCTACTGTGTACAGGAGTGCCCCCTTATACAGCATTTTAGGTTCCAGCAAAATCGTACAGGAGTGTCCCACTTATACGCATGTTGGTTCCAGGCTACTGCTGTACAGGAGTGTCCCCTTTTCGAAAATGTTGGGTTCCGGCTATGGTACAAAGGTCCCATTAAAGCATTTTTTAGGTTCCAGGCTACTCTGTACAGGTGTCCCTTAACGAAAGTTAGGTTCCAGGCTCGCTGACAGGGGGGTTCCCCCACTTATCAGCATTTTAGGTTCCGGGCTACTGTTTACGGGGTGTCCCCTTAATTACAGCATTTAGGTTCCAGGCTATCGTACAGGAGTGTCCCCTTATAAGCTGTGGGTTCCAGGTACTGCTGTAGGGGATGCCCCATTTTATCCCGCATTTTTAGTTCCAGGCTACTGCGGTACAGGAGTGTCCCACTTAACAGCAGTTAGGTTCCAGGCTACGTGACGGGGTGTCCCATTAACAGCGTAGGTTCCGGTATGCTGACGGGTGTCCCACTTATACGCAGTTGGGTTTCCAGCTACGCTGTACGGGGAGTGTCCCATTTATACACATTTTTAGGTTCCAGGCTACTGCTGTACAGGAGTGCCCCACTTTACGCTGTTAGGTTCCAGGCTACTGCGTACAGGAGTGTCCCATTATCGAAAGTTAGGTTCCCGGGCTACTGCTGTACAGGAGTGTCCCACTTATACAGCATGTTGGTTTCCAGGCTACTGCGCAGGAGTGTCCCATTAACAGCTGTAGGTTCCGCTATGGTAAGGAGTGCCCCCACTTATACAGCATTTTGGGTTCCAGCTACTGCGACGGGTGTCCCACATAAACAGGTTTTTGGGGTTCCAGGCTACGCGTAAAAAGGGGGTCCCAGTTTACGAAATTTAGGTTCCAGCTACTGCTGTACAAGGGTCCCTTTTAACAGCAGTAGGTTCCGACTACTGCTGTCAAAAGGGTCCCCATTATACAGCAAGTTAGGTTCCAATACTGCGTAAAAAGGGGTCCATACCTTGGAAACTTGACGATTAAAGAAGGTTCCGACTATGCGTACTAAGGGCCCCTTTAAAGAAATTTTATTTCCAGACACTGCGTACAAAGGCCCTTATCAGAAATTTAGGTTCCAGACTCTGCGTACTAAGGGCCCCCCATTATACAGCAATTTGTTTTCCAGCTACGGGCTGTACAAAGGGCCCCCCTTTATACAGCTTTAGGTTCCAACACTGCTGACAAAGGGTCCCATTATACGAAATTAGGTTCCAGACTACTGCTTACAAAGGGCCCCCCATTATACAAAAAGTGGGTTTTCCAGACTACTGCTGTACTAAGGGTCCCATTATACAGAAATTGGGTTCCAATTACTGTTTTACAAGGTCCCATTAACGCAAGTTGGGTTCCAGACTATGTGTACAAAGGGGGTCCCAGTTACAGAAGTAAGGTTCCGACAAATTCGTAAAAAGGGCCCCCGTTTTAAAAAAGTTAGGCCCAGACTACTGCGTAAAAAGGGTCCCCATTATACAGAAGTTAGGTTCCGGGCTACTCTGTACAAAGGGGTCCCATTATCAGCATGTTAGGTTCCGGGCTACTGCTGTACAAAGGTCCCCTTAACAGCTGTATTCCGGGCTACTGCGTAAACGAGAATCAATGTAAAGTGAAATAACATATTTTTTCACTTTCAAATATATATTGACACTTTTAAAAAATTAAGTACAATGAAGCTGGGCCTAAAAAAATGCAAAACAATACAACATTTACCTTTAAAAATATTTTCGCACTAACGTAAACTGAGTGGGAAAATATTTATTGTAAGAAGTTTTTTACAGAAGAATAGATATTAAGAAATCGCTGCAAGGAGACACTTAAAAATGAAATGCTGTAAGTGAAGCACTTAAAAAACAAACCTGTAAAGGAAGTGCTGTAAGTGAAGCACATAAAGAAACACTGTAAAAGGTGAAGTGGAAGTGAAGCCTTAAAAAAACACGTAAAGTGAGGGGAAAAACAACTGAAGTGAACCTTTAAGGAAAATAAGTAAATTAAATTTGTTTTTGGAAAATTTTAACCCCCGGGGAGCCCCCCAGGTAAAACCCAAAAAAGTCAGGACACAAAAGCTAACCTTTTTATTGGGGCCCTTAAACTTTTCCCCCCAAAACCCACACGTATAAAACCCCCTACCATTTTCGCATAAAGCAACATTTTTAAAAGAAAGTGCGAAAAAGTTTAAAAAAAAAACAACCGGGCCCCCCCGTTGTAACGGGAGCTTTAGAACCGAGGGCCACCAAGGGGAAAAGGGGAAACCTGTTAATAAGGGCCCGTACTAAAAATTTTAAATACCTTAAAAAAAGAAGAAAAGGAAAAAAAAAAAAAGCCAAAACCCGAGGATGGCTTGGGGCCCGGGGGAGCCTTTTTCACCTTTTAAAGGGGAAGGGGGAGGGGGGATTAAAAAACTGTAAAAGGGTTTTTCCAAAAAAGGAAATTAAACCCCTTTTCCCCCTTAGAAGCCTGTTAAATGACACCCTTTCTCAAATTTTTTAATTAAATAATTAAAAAAAATAATTTAAAATTAAAAAATAAAAAAAATTATTTTTAAAAAAAATTTTTTTTTTTAAAAAAATTAAAAAAATAAAAAAAATAGTGTTTTTTCAAGGGAGGGCCAAAAATAAAAAAAATTTTTTAAATTTTCCCAGATGGCCAAACCCTCGGGCTTCCCCCCAAACCAAACGTGGTGTAGGAAACCCTTTACCCCCTGTGAAATGTAAAAAGCGGGATACCCCCCCCTGTTTGCCCCCTCCCCGCCGGGGCCCCCTTTTTCCCCCTTTCTTTCCTTCTTTTCCTCTTCCCCTTTTTAAAATTTGATTTTGGGGTTAAAAAAAGCTTACAAAAAAGGGGTCCCCTGGTGGAAGTCTGAAATTTTTTTTGGGTGAAAAAAAGGGGGGGAGAGGAGGAGGAAGGGGGGAAGGGGAAAGAAAGGGAAAAAGGGGGGAAAAGGAGGAAAGGGAAAAAAGGGAACATTCAAATATTTTTATTTTTTAAATTATAATGAATTTTATAATAAAGTATTGGGTTTTTAAAATTTTTTATTTTAAAAAGGGTTTAAACAAAAATTAAGCCGGGAATGCACCTTTGATTTTATATTAAATCCTGACCAAATTTCTCAATGGGGGAAACCAAAATCCAAATGGGAGTTGATATGCTCTTTAAGGGTTCTTGATCCAAGAAACCGAGTTACCCTTCCCTTCCTTGGATGAAGCCATGTTACCTGTTATCATCATCGTTGTCATCATAATTTTACAATAATAATAATAATAATAATAATAATAATAATAATAATAATAATAATAATAATAATAAGAATTATTATTATAATAATTGTAATAGTAGTTTTGATAATTATAATAATAATATAAATAATAAAAAAATAATAGTGTTTGTTTACAGTGGGAGGCAGCAACAATAGGAAAATATGATCATTAAATCTTGCAACCAGATGTTGCTCAACCGTGCTGGTGACTCCTCAATCAACACCAGGAACTGTGGTAGTAGTGTAGCCCTTGCTAGCCTCCCTAGTGTAGAGAGATGGATGGAACTGTACTGCTATTACTCTCTCTCTGTCTCTGTCTCTCTCTCTCTGTCTGTCTGTCTGTCTCTCTCTCTCTCTCTCTCTCTCTCTCTCTCTCTCTCTCTCTCTCTCTCTCTCTCTTTCAAACTTTCGATTCAATCGTGGTGTATACAGCTGAAATAGTTCATAAAATCTCTAGAGTAAAACGACTGGATAGGAAGGAAATCAATGAATTTTGTATTAGGCGGTGTAAAGGAGGGAGGGAGAGAGAGAGAGAGAGAGAGAGAAGAGAGAGAGAGAGAAGAAGAGAGAAGAGAAGAGAGAGAGAGAGAGAGAGAGAGAGAAGAGAGAGAGAGAGAGGCAGGCTTCAGGAAAGGTTACTCTGCTGCTGATCTGTTGTTAAACCTCTCCACTAAGTGGCACCAGTCACTGGATGAATCCAAAGTCAGCTGTGTGGTAGCACTAGACATTGCTGGCGCTTTCGACCGGGTGTGGCACCAGGGCCTCTTAGCAAAACTTCAAGCACTGGGAATTGCAGGCTCTACGCCATGTCTCCTCAGTGATTACATTCACGGTAGATCTCTAAGAGTAGTTCTCAATGGAACGGAATCAGCAAGACATCCTATTGGGGCAAGTGTTCCACAAGGAAGCGTGCTGGGTCCATTGTTATGGAATGTCTACTTCAACGACCTTCTTCATCTCATCCCAGAATCACATGCATATGCAGATGATTGTACACCGACATTCACTTATCCAAGAGCAGAAATGCCAGCTGCTCTAAGCTACATCAATCACCAGCTAAGAGCTATATCAACTTGGGGAAATAGATGGCAAGTAACATTTGCACCTGAGAAAACGCAAATGATGGTCGTCTCTAGGCACCATGATGGTAATGCTGGTGCAGTAGTAAGGATGAATGGGAGGGTGTTGGCACCTGGAGAAGAAGTTGATATCCTTGGGGTGAAATTTGACCCCAAACTAACCATGAAGAACCATGTTGTAAATCTAGCAAACAAGGCAGCCAGGAAGCTTACATCACTTCGCCGTATCTCACATCTGCTTGACAGTAGGGGTTGCAAGATTCTGTACGAGGCACAAGTACGCTCACACCTTGAGTATGCTCCACTTTCTTGGTTTGCCTGCTCCCCCCTCTCATCTGCGACTGCTTGACAGAGTAGAGAGCAGAGCAAAACGTCTCATCTCTCGCCTGGACCTATCCTGGATAGATCTGTCATTTCAGCAGAGCCTTCAGCACAGGAGGGATGTGGGTGGCCTTACTGTTATGTACAAGGCCAATATTGTCAAAGTACCACACTTGGATCCACTTCGAGGACTGCGTGAAACAAGGTTTTATGCCACAAGACGAGCAGAAAGCAACAACTTCACTCTGGCTGTACCCTTCTCCAGAACATCACTCCATCTGAGATCATATATACCCAGGATGACTCGAGTATGGAACACATTCGTACAGCATAATGATGTCAACGAGATAAAGTCAGTTGATCAAATGAAAATGCTGGCCCACAGATGGCTCCAACTTCATCCTGTTCCCTACTTGTATGTCTCATAACAATAAAAATGCTTTCAAATGAGCTGATGTAGATAACAGCTCTTAGCTTGCCAATAAAGTTAGGAATCCTTAACCTGTAAATAGCTTGTCAATAAAGCTAGGGATCCTTAACCTTGTTAAACCCTGTGTAAAAGAGAGAGAGAGAGAGAGAGAGAGAGAGAGGAAGAAAGAAAGCGAGTACAATGAATTTATTTAACAGATGCCTTCAACCCTACCCTGTATCCTTTAATAATAAAAAATAATAATAATAAAACTATAATAAAATAATAATAATTAATTAAATAATAATCTATTACCAGAATATACAAGAAAGATGAATAAGTCTGAAATACCCATAAGATTCAACCGTCTCACTGGTGATAGCATTTGACTAACAATCGTAAGTTGCTGGGTTCGATTCTTTGCACGGAGAATTATAAAGGCAAGCTTCCTTAAACTTTTGCTGCCCTTTGCTTACCTAGCGTAGAAGTAGATACATGTGTGATAGCACACTACTGTGGATGGCATCCTGGGAGCTAAAATGTGCAAGAAGATACCAATACCTGCTAGTACACACTCCAATCCTGGGTGTAAGAAACTCCAGTACCTGCTGGTACATACTTCAGTCCTGTGTGTAAGAAAGTCCAGTCCTGTGTGTAAGAAACTCCAGTCCTGTGTGTAAGAAAGTCCAGTCCTGTGTGTAAGAAACTCCAGTCCTGTGTGTAAGAAAGTCCAGTCCTGTGTGTAAGAAAGTCCAGTCCTGTGTGTAAGACACACCAGTACCTGCTGGTACATACTCCAGTCCTGTGTGTAAGAAAGTCCAATCCTATGTGTAAGAAACTCAGTCCTGTGTGTAAGAAACTCCAGTCCTGTATGTAAGAAAGTCCAGTACCTGCTGGTACATACTCCAGTCCTGTGTGTAAGAAAGTTCAATCCTATGTGTAAGAAACTCCAGTCCTGTGTGTAAGAAACTCCAGTCCTGTGTGTAAGAAACTCCAGTACCTGGTATCTCTCTACCTTGTAAGGTTACTTAACAGTATATTGCTTTGTCATGCATAACTTTAGTTCCTTTGCTAACTTTGATTCCTGTCTTAACTTAAGCTTTTATTCTCTTGTTCCTGTCGCAACTTTACTTCCTATCCTCACTTCGATTCCTGTTGAAAATTTGATTCCTACTCTAACTTACGTTCCCATTCTTACTTTCATTCCTGTCGAAAGTTGACTTCCTGTCCTCACTTTGATTGCTGTCCTTACTTTGACTGTAACCCTCACTTTGATTGTTGTCTTTAATTTGACTGCTGTTCCGTCTTACCTCTGACTGACCACAGTCTTTCCCTCCTCCCCAGACCTCCCACCGGTTCTCCATCATGAACAACTGGGGCTCCGGTGGCAGCATCACTCTTAACCATGGTCTCGATGCTGCATCTCCCAGGCTCCACGCAACAGCAGCCGCCAGCGCCGATGGCGTTACCGACACCCCCAGCAACGCCTCCGGCACCAACAAGTCGAGGAAGAGGCCCGGAGATGCACTCTATGCCGAAGAGACGTACCGTTTGCGTTCTGATGACCATCTCGATGTGGAGCACACCAAGGTGTAAGTACCGCTTTTTTTAACTGTATTTTTTTTTTATTCTTGGGTAGTATGACGCTTCCCCAAGGACCCCACTGGACCCCAATGAACCCCAATGGAATCCAGTGCCCCCAATTACCCCAGTGGAAATAAGTCACTTCATCTGATTTTTGGGGGTTATCTTCACAGTTTACACATGTTACCATGTATAATTGTAGTGTATTAAATTTGTGCAACTTAAGTGTACCTGTACCTAAATAAACTTATTTATTTACTTGTATGTAGTTAACTGGTTCACAGAACCAACAGGTAGATGAATGAGACACTTGTAGAACACTTGGGTATCCACAATAAAGATACCCGAGTGTTGCACAAGCGTCTAATTCATCCCTTCCTTGCCCATCTCTACATGATAGCCTCACAGTGCAAACAAAAAGCCACCCATATGCTTCCCTGTCATATTCAATCACACAGGATGAATTTCTTACATCAACTGTTGAATTTAGTACCGCGATGAGGATGTCGTCAAGCATTTCGTGAAGGATTCATCAGCTAAGGCAGTTTGACAGATGTTCCACCAGAGCTGGAGTTACTATCACTTGGGAATTACCATCTCTCACTATGCATTCTCCTACATCACTGTTGTTGTTTACTGTCCATTTTTCCCAGGTGCTGCTTGAGCCCTACTGGTTTAGCGCCTACCAATGAATACCTTAAAGTAGTTGTACAAGGATATTAACGAAACATAGGGTTAATAGGAAATATACAACCGGATAATGGCAAAAAGAGGATGCAGAAGTGGATAAAGGCAAAAATAGGATATAGAGCTTGGATATAGAGATGTATAGAGATGTATAGCCTGTACAAAGACTCTAGCAGGATATAGAGCTTATACATAAACCGGAAAGATAGCACATTTGCTGAAATTACAATATACAAACTTTGCCGCCGTTTACATGATGCCAAACAAGCCAAATGTCTCGCCAAACAAGCCAAAGATCACGCCAAACAGGGAGAATATCACACCAAACAAGCCAAATGGTACGCCAAACAAAGGCTTCTTGTCGCGGACATTAAGCCGAGATCCATCCATATTTGAGGCTTCCATTGTTTGTTTGTATCACGTGACTGTGACTTCATGCCAGCTGGCTCTTGAACCTTACGTCACTTTATGGAAAGTGCCTTGACGCAGGTTAAGGGCTCTTGATCCATAGAATTAGAGCTACTCCTTCGACTAGGGAGGGTATAGTAAGAGAAGTACCAGAAAGTGGAAGAGGGAAGCAAAAGAGATGGAGCATACTGGAGGGTGTAAGGGAGAGTATGAGGAAGGGTGTAAGGGAGAGTATGAGGAAAGGTATGAAGGAGATTATGAGGGAGGGTATGAAGGAGGGACGCAACAGAATGGACCATGAGGGAACATGACTGGTCGAAGATGCTGCAATGTCATCATGACTGTGTGAAGTCTAGCTTCTTACAGTCCTCGGGCACTGACTAGAACACGCGTTGTAACGCTCTCTCTCCAACACTCCCTCCAACACTCCCCCCAGCACACCCTCCAGCATGTACTCTCTAGCGTTCCTTCAGACACTTCCATAAACACACGTTCTCCAGCACTCCCTCCAGTACATAGTATCCAACACTCTCTCCAGTAAATAATCTCCAACACTCCCTCCAGTACATAATCTCCAACACTCCCTCCAGTACCTACTCTCCAACAGTCCCTCCAGCCTTCTAACTGTCTTTCAGTACACACTCTTCACAGGTTCCTCCAGTACACATAATTCAGAAGACCCTCCAGTACACACTTTACAAGTTCCTCCAGTACACACTCATCACAAATCCTTCCAGTACACACTTATCACAGATCCCTCCAGTACACACTCATCACAAATCCCTCCAGTACACACTCTTCACAAGTCCCCCCAGTACATACTCATCACAAATCCCTCCAGTACATACTCTTCAACATTCCCTCCAGTACACACTCTTCACAAGTCCCTCCAGTACACACTTCACAAGTCCCTCCAGTACACACTATTCGCAAATCCCTCCAGTACACACTCTTCACAAGTTCTTCAAGTACACACTCTTTACAGGTTCCTCCAGTACAGACTATTCACATATCCCTCCAGTACACACTCTTCACAAGTCCCTCCAGTACACACTCTTCACAAGTCCCTCCAGTACACACTCTTCACAAGTTCCTCCAGTACACACTCTTCACAAGTTCCTCCAGTACACACTCTTCACAAGTTCCTCCAGTACACACTCTTCACAAGTTCCTCCAGTACACACTCTTTACAAATCCCTCCAGTACACACTCTTCACAAGTCCCTCCAGTACACACTCTTCACAAGTCCCTCCAGTACACACTCTTCACAAGTCCCTCCAGTACACATTCTTCTTTCTCTAACTCTGAAATATTTTGCAGGATTAAGGATGCGAAGAAAACATCCTCAGGGATTGTACCCCATGAAGGATGATCGCCTAGCTCCTAGGCTCGTGTTTACTGCTAGGTGAAGACCGACAGCATTTGTAACGAGACTTGCCCTCACGTCTCGTCCTGCCCGGGTATCGTACCCGGGCTCTTTCGGTTCTAGTAATTACTTTTTTTCAGCATATAGGCTAATAATTGCCTTTATTTTTACGGGGAAGCTCTAACTGAGCATGAATCATACCAGCATCTGGGGAATGGGAGGTAATCAGGCTTGATTTAATAGCTCCAGTTGCTTGAATCAAGAGCCCTTCACTAGGATGAAGGTCACACCCGTCGCCTTGAAGTGAGTGAGGCTGAGAGTTCCTACCATACATTCCCAGAGAGTAAGTAAACAAAGCTTTGACAAGGAAGTGTATCACTGACGTCCGCCAAGTGCTGTGATGGCTATGTGGGTCAGCGGGCAGTTAACAGCAAAAAGCCTAGATGGAGAGAAAATCAACAAGATTGACCTCAGGGACGTGTTGTTAGGGTAGACAAATCCCTGAAACAGGTCATAAGTATATCACAGGTAGCTCGTCGTCAAACCTGGCCTAGGCAGCAGTGACTTTCTTGGTTGAATGAAGATGGTACTGCCCACACGAGCGAAGACCCTATATTCGTCTCGCGTATATACAGAGTTAACAGGTTCGAGTCCTGCTGTGGACGTAGAGACAATGTTTATAAATAATTTCGCCTGTTTGCGAATTGCCAAGCATTTCAAATCTCTTTCGTTCTCCACTGCATGTGGCAGGATTCGATGAAATAACTTTCAAAACGAGCTTGGTGCCCGGGGGTATGGTGTCCGGGGGTATGGTGCCCGGGGGTATGGTGCCCGGGGGTATGGTGCCCGGGGGTATGGTGCCCGGGGGTATGAGGTAACACGGCTTAGCGTCGGCTAAGCGCCCATACTTATCGCAGGTCAAGTCTCGTGGTAAAGTATTGTGAACTTTGATACAGAGTGTATCTATCAATCTATCTTATATATATATATATATATATATATATATATATATATATATATAATATATATATATATATATATATATATATATATATATGCAAAACAACCACTCTGAAAGAATAGAGAAATTCCAAGCGCTTTCGTGACTACTCACATTATCAAGGAACTATGAAAGTGAAGCATCCAAGGAAGCTATATAAGGGGTCCGGCCAGCACCTCACTATCAGATCCCACAACGGTTAAACACGTGACGCGCGGCGAGCCAACTTGGATAGATCCTTTGCACAACTCACCCCCAAACTATTCTACCCAAGAAAATTTAAAAATTATTTGTCCAGTGTATTATTAAATTCTTCCCAAATTCTATTAATTATAAATGGATCTAATTTATATAAACCAAAGGAAATATTCATATTATTGTCAAAACTGCTTTTTATGAAACAAGAGTAGTCACGAAAGCACTTGGAATTTCTCTATTCTTTCAGAGTGGTTGTTTTGCATATTTTGAAATCACCTGTTTACTGTGATCTTATTGCATATATATATATATATATATATATATATATATATATATATATATATATATATATATATATATATATATATATATATAATATATATATATATATATATATATATATATGTATATATACAGATAAGTAAATACAAATTTACAAGTAGATAACTTCAAACTGGGGTAGAAGATAAAAGGTTTATTGATATTTTTTCAATGTTAGAGCTCCCCTGAAGAGCTTCATGTGGTAATGGTGGTAATGGTGGTCATGGTGGGGCAGTAGCAGCAATGTACTAATGGTGCCTGTTGCTATTTTTCTAGATATTTCCGGTCGTCAGGGTTAGGAAGAATGGAGAGGCGATATCAGTGTACACACACAAACATTTCCCATAGAAGACAGGAAGCTAAGTGTGTATGTTCTCTTGTACCAAGAAACGTGAAAGTTGTAGATCATGTTTGTATTTTTGCTCTCACTCCCGTTGTTTCATCATGTCTCCTCTAAAAAACGTCACTGCCACCTGACATTTCCTGTGGTTCTGTTCCTAGAGTGGCGTTGAGAGAAAGGTTAACCCTTACATGATTATCTTTTTATTAACACATTGGCCGATTCCCACCAAGGCAGGGTGGCCCGAAAAAGAAAAACTTTAACCATCATTCACTCCATTACTGTCTTGCCAGAAGGGTGCT
Source organism: Cherax quadricarinatus (assembly GCF_026875155.1). Classification (NCBI taxonomy): domain Eukaryota; kingdom Metazoa; phylum Arthropoda; class Malacostraca; order Decapoda; family Parastacidae; genus Cherax; species Cherax quadricarinatus. The sequence continues at coordinate 39,714,809 of NC_069405.1, read as the reverse complement.
TTACACTACAGTTTTTAAACTGCAGCATTAACATCACTCCTTCAGAGTGCAGGCACTGTACTTCCCATCTCCAGGACTCAAGTCCGGCCTGCAGGTTCCCCTGAATCCCTTCATAAATGTTACTTTGCTCACACTCCAACAGCACGTCAAGTATTAAAAACCATTTGTCTCCATTCACTCCTATGAAACACGCTCACGCATGCCTGCTGGAAGTCCAAGCCCCTCGCACACAAAACCTCCTTTACCCCCTCCCTCCAAACTTTCCTAGGCCGACCCCTACCCCGCCTTCCTTCCACTATAGACTGATACACTCTTGAAGTCATTCTGTTTCGCTCTATTCTCTCTACATGTTCGAACCACCTCAACAACCCTTCCTCAGCCCTCTGGACAACTGTTTTGGTAATCCCGCACCTCCTCCTAACTTTCAAACTACGAATTCTCTGCATTATATTCACACCACACATTGCCCTCAGACATGACATCTCCACTGCCTCCAGCCTTCTTCTCGCTGCAACATTCATCACCCATGCTTCACACCCATATAAGAGCGTTGGTAAAACTATACTCTCATACATTCCCCTCTTTGCCTCCAAGGACAAATTTCTTTGTCTCCACAGACTCCTAAGTGCACCGCTCACCCTTTTCCCCTCATCAATTCTATGATTCACCTCATCTTTCATAGACCCATCCGCTGACACATGCACTACCAAATATCTGAATACATTCACCTCCTCCATACTCTCGCCCTCCAATCTGATATCCAATCTTTCATCACCTACTCTTTTTGTTATCCTCATAACCTTACTCTTTCCTGTATTCACTTTTAATTTTCTTCTTTTGCATACCCTACCAAATTCATCCACCAACCTCTGCAACTTCTCTTCAGAATCTCCCAAGAGCACAGTGTCATCAGCAAAGAGCAACTATGGCAGCTCCCACTTTATGTGTGATTCTTTATCTTTTAACTCCACGCCTCTTGCCAAGACCCTCGCATTTATTTCTCTTACAACCCCATCTATAAATATATTAAACAACCACGGTGACATCACACATCCTTGTCTAAGGCCTACTTTTACTGGGAAATAATCTCCCTCTTTCCTACATACTCTAACTTGAGCCTCACTATCCTCGTAAAAACTCTTCACTGCTTTCAGTAACCTACCTCCTACACCATACACCTGCAACATCTGCCACATTGCCCCCCTATCCACCCTGTCTTACGCCTTTTCCCAAAATCCATAAATGCCACAAAAACCTCTTTAGCCTTATCTAAATACTGTTCACTTACATGTTTCACTGTAAACACCCTGGTCCACACACCCCCATACCTTTCCTAAAGCCTCCTTGTTCATCTGCTATCCTATTCTCCGTCTTACTCTTAATTCTTTCAATAATAACTCTACCATACACTTTACCAGGTATACTCAACAGACTTATCCCCCTATAATTTTTGCACTCTCTTTTGTCCCCTTTGCCTTTATACAAAGGAACTATGCATGCTCTCTGCCAATCCCTAGGTACCTTACCCTCTTTCATACATTCATTAAATAATTACACCAACCACTCCAAAACTATATCCCCACCTGCTTTTAACATTTCTATCTTTATCCCATCAATCCCAGCTGCCTTCGCCCTTTCATTTTACCTACTGCCTCACGAACTCCCCCCACACTCACAACTGGCTCTTCCTCACTCCTACAAGATGTTATTCCTCTTTGCCCTATACACGAAATCACAGCTTCCCTATCTTCATCAACATTTAACAATTCCTCAAAATATTCCCTCCATCTTCCCAATACCTCTAACTCTCCATTTAATAACTCTCCTCTCCTATTTTTAACTGACACATCCATTTGCTCTCTAGGCTTCCTTAACTTGTTAATCTCACTAGGATGTAAATAAGGGCGTATGTACACTACTCTACACCAAGAGATATGCATTTCTGTGCGTAAGCACAGATGCGTATCCGCAAATGTATATGCAACACACACACACACACACACACACACACACACACACACATATATATATATATATATATATATATATATATATATATATATATATATATATATATATATATATTATATAATATAGGTAGTAGGTTGGTAGACAGCAACCACCCAGGGAAGTACTACCGTCCTGCCAGATGACTGTGAAACAAAAACCTGTAACTGTTTTGCTGATGGTAGGATTGTGGTTTCTTTTTCTGACTCATAAACACGCTATGATAACAGGGATATCTTGGATACATCCTACATACAATTTGGTCACACTTCACCAGACAGACGCACATCATATATATATATACATTACATCTAGGTTTTTCTCCTTTTTCTAAATAGCTTCTTGTTTCATTTTTATTTCTCTATATTGTTCCATGGGATGTGGAAAGAATCTTTCCTCCGATAAGGCCATGCGAGTCGTATGAGGCTACTAAAATGCCGGAGCAATGGGCTAGTAAACCCCTTCACACTGTATACAATTACAAATAAAGAAATAAAAACTTTATATAAAACTGGGTTGCTTAAATGTGCGAGTGGATGTAGAGCGGATGTACAAAAACATATGATTGCCTGATGGTTATGAATGAAAAGAAGTTGGATGTGTCCTGGGCCTAAGCGAAAACAAAGACTAAGGGGGTAGGAGATTTTCAGTGGGGGGAAGTAAATGGATTAAATCAGAGTATCTGAGAGAGTTAGAGCAAGGAAGGGGTAGCAGTAATGTTAAATGATCAGTTAAGGAAGGAGAAAAGAGAATATGAATGTTGTAATGATTCCAAGAATTATGTGGATTAAAGAAGTAAAGTTGGATGCGAGAAGTGGTCATAATAAGCGTGTATGCACCTGGAGAATAGATAATGCAGAGGAGAGAGAGAGATGTTGGAGATGTTAAGTGAATGTATAGAGTAGCCTATTTGAACCAAGTGAGAGAGTAATTGTGGTAGATACTTGAATGCAAAGTAGGAGAAAACTTTTAGAGAGGGTGTGGTAGGGAAGTTTGGGGTGCCAAGGTGTAAATGATAATGGGAGCCCTTTGATTGAACTTGGTATAGAAAGGGGTTTAATTATAGGTAATACATATTTTAAAGAAAAAGAGGATAAATAATATACACGATATGATGGCAGGGCGAATACGTAGTTTGTTGGATTATGTCTTTGGTAGATAAAAGACTGTTGAGTAGAACTTCCGATTGAACATGTTTATAGAGGGGCCACAGATATATCAGATCACTTTCTAGTTGTAGCTACACTGAGGAGTAAAAGGTAGATGGATACAAGGAGAAATAGTAGCATCAGGGAAGAAGAGGTGAAGGTGTAAAACTAAAAGCGGAGGCAGTAGGGAAAGATATAAACAGCTATTGAGATATGAAGGCTAATAGTAGCGTATAGGCAATGGGGTCGAAGAGGTCTGGGGTAGGTGTTAAAAATGTAGTGTTAAGTGTTCAGCAAAGTTTGTGGTTACAGGAAAGTGGTGAGAGGGAAGAGGAGAGCGATTGGTGGAATGAAATGTAACAGAATGAGTATAAGGGAGAAAAAGTTAAGCATATGAGAAGTTTTTGTTTACAAAGTAAAAGTGATGCAAGGAGGGAAAGTATATGGAGAAAAAGAGAGAAAGTTAAGAGAGTGGTGAAGCAGATGTAAAAAGTAAGCAAAATGTGAGAGTGGGTGAGATGTATCACAAATTTTGTTGAAAATAAGTAAAAAGTTTTTGGAGTGAGATTAACAATTAAGAAAGCCTAGAGCGAACAAATGGATTTGTCAGTTAAAAAATAGGAGAGGAGAGTTTATAAATGGAGAAATAGAGGTATTGGGAAAATGGAAGGAATATTTTGAGGAATTAGTATAAATGATGTATGAAGATAGGGAAGCTGCTATTTCGTGTATAGGCAGGAGGAATAACATACTTGAAGGAGAGAGGAAGAGCCAGTTGGTGAGTGTGGGGAAGTTCCTGAGGGCAGAAAGTAAGAAATGAAAGGGTGGTAGAAGTCAAAGCCGGGATTGAGATAAAGATAGAAAGTTAAAAGCAAAGGGTGGGATATAGTTTTGGAGTGGTTGTGTGCAAGTATACAATAAATGTATGGAGAGGTAAAGGTACCAAGGGATATGGAGCAGAGAGCATGCATAGGTTCCTTTGTATAAGGCAAGGGATAAAAGAGAGGGGCAAAAATTATGGGATAATCTGTTGAGTGTACCGGGAAAAGGGTGTAGGGTAGGGGATTATAATTGAAAGAATTAAAAGTGGTAAGACCGGAGATAGGAAGAGATGTAACAGGAGGGGCTTTTAGGAAAGGTAGGGTGTGTGTGGACCGGGTGTTTACAGGAAACATATAAGTGAACAGTATTTAGATAAGGCTAAAGAGGTCTTTTGTGGCATTTTAATGATTTTGAAAGGCGTATGACAGGGTGGATGGGGGGGGCAATGTGGCAGATGTTGCAAGTGTATGGTGTAGGGGTAGGTTACTGAAAGCAGTAAAAGGGTTTTTTACGAGGATAGTGAGGCTCAAGTTAGAGTATGTAGGAAAGAGGGAAATTTTTTTCCCCAGTAAAAAGTAGGCCTTAGACAAGGATGTGTGATGTCACCGTGGTTGTTTAATAATTTATAGATGGGGTTGTAAGAGAAGTAAATGCGAGGGTCTTGGCAAGAGGCGTGGAGTTAAAAGATAAAGAATCACACACAAAGTGGGAGTTGTCACAGCTGCTCTTTGCTGATGACACGTGCTCTTGGGAGATTCTGAAGAGGAAGTTGCAGAGATTGGTGGATGAATTTGGTAGGGGTGCAAAAGAAGAAAATTTAAAAGGTGAATACAGAAAGAGTAAGGTTATAGGATAACAAAAAGATTAGTGATGAAAGATTGAATATCAGATTTGGAGGAGAGAGTAGATGGAGGAGGTTGAACGTATTCAGATATTTGGGAGTGGACGTGTCAGCGAGGGTCATGAAAGATGGGGGGGTGAATCATAGAATTTGATAGGGAAAAAGAGTGATGGTGACTTAGTAGTCTGTGGAGACAAAAGAACTTTTTTTCCCTTGGAAAAGAGGGGAAATGAGAGAGTATAGTTTTACCAACGCTCTTTTTTGGGTTGAAGCGGGGGTGTGAATGTTGAAAGGAGGAGAAAAGGTGGAGCAGTGCAATGTCGGGTCTGAGGGCAAGTGGGGTGTGTTAATGCAGAAAATTCGTATTTTGGGGAAATTGGAGGAGGTGGGGGTTTTCCCAAAAACTGTTGTCCAGAGGGCTGGGGAAAGGGGTTTGGGGTTGAGGGGGTTTTGGGGGCATGTAGAGAAATGGGCGAAACAGAATGTTAAAAGGTGTATCATCTGTGTGGAAAGGGAAAAGGCGGGGGGGGGGGGGTCGGCCTAGGAAGGGTTGGAGGGAGGGGGTAAAAGGGGGGTTTTGGTGCGAGGGGCTTGACTTCCAAGCAGGCATGCGTGAGCGTGTTTGTTTAGGAGTGAATGGAGACAAATGGTTTTTAATACTTGACGTGCTGTTGGGGAGTGTGAGCAAAGATAACATTTATGAAGGGATTCAGGGAAACCGGCAGGGGGGACTTGGTCCTGGAGATGGGAAGTACAGTGGCCTGCATCGAAGGAGGGGTTTGGGGTTAATGTTTCAGTTTAATAAAATGTAGTGTAAAGCACCCTTCCCGGCAAGAAAAGTGATGGAGTGATAGGGTGGTGGAAAGTTTTTCTTTTTCGGGGCCACCCTTTTGACCTTGGTGGGAATCCGGCCGGTGTGATAAAAAAAAAATATTTTATATATATATATATAATATAATATATATTATATATTTTAAAATATTATAATATTGTATGTATGTTATATTGCAATAGATCACAGTTAAACAGGTGGGTTTCAGAATTTATGCAAAACAACCACCTCTGAAAGATTAGTAAATTTCCAAGCGGCTTTCGTGACTACTTCACCATTATCAAGGATAATGTGAGTAGTCACGAAAAGCGCTTGGAATTTCTCTTTCTTCAGTGTGGTGTTTTGGGATATAATATATATAAAATTTATATATATTTATAAATTATATATAAATATATATATATATATATTTATTAAAAAATATATATATTATATAATGTTTTTATATTTTAATATATTAATAATATATATATATATATAAAAATTTTATATATATATTTACTATATATAGTATATATAATATATATATATATAATATATATAATATATAATGTATATAAAATATATATATAAAATATATATATATAAATTATATAATATATATATTATAATATATAATATAAAAATTTATATATATATATTTATATACTTAGCTTTGACAGAAAGGGGAATGGCACCCCAGTTCGTTTTATCAAGAAACCAAACTCCTGCTCCCCGCTCTTACCCAGAGTAAAAAGGTTTTGGGGTTCCTAGGTTGTGTGGATCACATTCTGGGCACCTGATGATTGACAGTGGAAAAGAAAAAAAAAAAGTAAAAAAAAATAATAAAAAGAAAAAAAATTAGGAAATAAAAAAAAAAAAAATAAAAAAAAAAAAAAAAAAAAAAAAAAAAAAAAAAAGGATAAACAAAAAAAAAAAAAAGATAGGTTGCCCAAGGCCACCTGTGGGTTAGGTCCCGGGTTTGCTGACCCTTCATAAAAGTTGGAATGTGGAATTATCTTCTCTGACTTCTTCTTTTCCATATTATTTAGCTCTTCTTTTTCATATCTTTTTCTTATTCCTTTCTTGCTCTTTTTTTCTTATTTTTTCTTATCTTTTTTCATTCTTTTTCTGTCTGCTATCTCTTTTTCTTTATTCTTTTTCTTATTGATTATTCTATCAGTTGGGGTTCGTAAACACGTGGTATAGGGTAAAGAAATACTCACGTTAGGCTGGAAGGAAGAGTATGTAGTATTACTGGATAAGTGTTGGGATAAGTATCGGCCAAATAGCCGTCGACCTGCCCTCCTTGCTCCTCACACGTAAGGACTAAATAAACCCCAGTTTTACCCATATTTTTTTTTTTTTTGTGAGGGGGGTGTGTTTTTGTGGGGGTTATGGTGTTTGAAAATCTGCTTGTGGTCAGCAAACATATGATTACAATGGTACATTGTGATTCACGCTGGAGACGGTTAAGTAGTGGTAGTCACTACTGGTAACACTGGTTTACTGTGTAAAGTAAAACTGGTTACTGGAACTGGTACTCTACTGATGAGCTCGGCGACGCTAACATATGTTCGTTCCCGACATTACAAAACGGATACAAACTAGAGAATGGGGAAGGTATTTACGGCTTGGGCTAGATACTAGTACAATGTCCAAAGTACCACAACAATTTGAACATTATAACATATCATAAGTTAGACATGTGTGAATGGAAGGCTTTACGGGCTGGAAAACTGTATTATGCAATACAAGAAATAATATAAACACATACGTCATCGTAATGAAAATCAGAACGTTGGATGATTACACATATAGAGTGGATAAAAAAATTAAATATTTGAACGATCAAATCTGGTATTCATGTGGATTACGGATTCTGAGGAAGTGAAATATATACAAAGAAAGAGTGGTTTTCACTCAGAATGTGTGCGATTCGGTGCACTCATAATCTAGACTGTTTTAACTCTCCAGAATTCGGATGGAGAACGTGAATCACAAAAAAAAAATTCTTGAATACTGATAAGTTGATACTGTTATTTATTCATCTATACAGGTTATTTACATTTAACCCCAACTCTGGCTAGGGTAAGGGTGAAAATTTGGGACGATTATGTCGAATGGGTGTATCTCTGGGAGGATCAAACTCTGTAGGCATTGGCTAAACTCATCATGCTGTATGAAGGCAAATCTGAATGTGTAAGTAGTTACAAAATGATACTGAGGGATTTCTCAATTACCCTGTCTCGTTGTACGTCGTAGGGGTGAATAAACGACACTCAGGTGTGTCGTTCTGTATCTGAGTATCATGAGGAGGGAAGAGTACAGGAATCAGGAGGGATTGTTACAGAGTCTGTCACATAAGTCTGGGTTGGAACATCATTATCATACTACTAACTTTCATATGATCTAATATGCGATTTCTTTATTACTGACCAGTAACTTAATTTCTCTAACCTTATACTTATTACCAGTGATTATGTCAACTACTCGATAATGGCACAACAAACTTTTATCAATTCTTTGGCATTGTAGACGTTTTTTGTTAAAAGTTAGTACAGCATATTACTCTCGAAACCTACTTGATTTTGGATGGTCTTGCTCGGTGAGTGTTTGCGACTTCTTGTAAATTCTGCTGTTGATTTATGAAGTGTTTCACGGATTCTTCTAAAAAACAACTTTGAGCTAAGGCTGGTACGAGTTGCACTATGAAGCATTCAGGGTTGGTAATTTGGTTTCGGAATAAGATATAGCAAACTCATAAGGCAAACGTTTATCTACACCATACAATGCGTTAGTATGTGGGTGTGTCAACCTATAGAAACATTTTGTAGCAGAAATTTTATGCACACTACCACATAGGTATAACTGCATCTCCCAAAAGTTTCCCACTAGTTGGGAATGATGTGGCTCTCAAGACTCAAGTTGTGTGTTTTTATTGGTTCTTTCGGCTATGCCCATGTGCGGCAGGATGATGAGGAAAAAACAATGGCTGGATTTTTAGTGATCTTGAGATCAAGGTACACAAATTTTCAAAGAATCTCATTAACAGAAATTCACCTCCATTATAGTGTTACTTGTGTTTTGGGGACTTAGGGGTGGTATGCTTTGCAAGATAATGCGTTACTTTAAAAAACGCTTTAGCTACTGGGTCTCGGGGCTAGGTCTTATTCTGCAATAGGGAGACTACCTTCCTCACAATATCTGGTGAAAATGGTCACCATATTCACACTAGGATGGGTTTGTTGCTTGGACGGAACATTGGAAATTAGTTGAACAAAATCTGGAGGCGTAAACTTTTTCCCACGGTTCGCTAGTAGTTGGGATACACTTGGATGGATTAGGTTGCCAGTAGCATTACCTTTATGTTGCATGCAGACAACTAATTTCTTAACATTACCTCGAAGAAAATATCTAGTTGCCATTTATCGAGGCACCAAAAAGTATTTCAATCTGGCTTGTGTTTACTGAACGATCCATCGCAGGGTCGTGCAACACCTTGGTACGCATCGTGAATAGTGAGGCTACATATACTGTGAACTCTGGAATTACTAACTGGTATGACTCTTCTGCTAGGGAAGTACCCGATCCGGCGTTCGATTACAGTAGAAAAGTTCTTGGTTGTCATGACAAAGTCAGATGGGTGCTTGGTGGCTTCACTAGTAAGACATAAGATGCTTCCTGGAGCAGTGGAAATCGAATATACCAGTATACACAAGTGATCGGTTCTTTTCTTACATGGAGGAATATGAATATTCAAACTTCGGTGGAGTGGATGGGACTCCACGGTGAAAAAAAGTGTTATGTGCTGTATAACACACAATAATTGTAGCAAGTGATGAGGAACGAATCTACTATGGCTCAAACTGTCAAGCACAGGAGAAAAGAAGATAGAATCATGGTGAAAACATGCTTGATCTTTGCAAATCTCGATGTCTGCACACAGTGACAACGTAGGTATCATGGCTATAAAAACTTCACTTACAAAAACGTTAACAATTATGAAGTTACGCGAGAAATAACTTCTTACAATTGCACTGATTTACGGTCAACTTGGATGGGATCCACAAATTCTGAAACACAAAGGGACAACATACAACACTGTACAATGTGAGCCTCTACTAGCGACTGAAAACGTCTATTCTTGCAACGGCTTGCTCAACGCTCTGCGTGGCAATGATCTGTCTGTTTGCCATTATTGTTGCTGACCTACAAGCAGTAATCAAACACCCCCTCACTATGGGTACTGGGTGTTAGATGTAGTTCTTCGTGAGCTGAGAGCAAGGGGGATGGCATGGTCGCGGCTATGTTTGGACGCTTCCTCACATTATCCGTAATATACGTACTTCCAGCGTACGAGAGTATTTCTTTCACCCTACTCCACGTGTTCGGAACCCCACATGATAAATGGTGGCAGCGGTGGATTGGGATGATGGGAGAGGGTTAAAGTTGGCTAGCGTATGGTTCACCTTTGGACCACCGGGCTACTCACAAACTGTCTTCTAAAGTCTTGAAATACCCTTAAAAAGCTTAATTCCATTGCTCCCACACGTTTGCACCATTTATCCATGTGGAGGATTCGACATTGTGGATAGGGGTAAAGAAATACTCGCGTAGTCTGGAAGTACGTATATTACGGATAATGTGGGAAGCGCCAAACAGCCGCGACCTGCCACCTTGCTCTCACACGTAAGACTAACCCCAGTACCCATATGTGAGGGGGGTGTTTGAATACTGCTGTGGTCAGCAACAATATGAATACAGACAGTGATTCACGCAGAGATGGTTGGTAGTGAGTCATCTACTGGTACACTGGTTACTGGTAACTGGTTACTGGAACTAGTACTACTACTGAGAATTCTTGTTCTTATTCTCTTTCTCTTCTTCTCCCTCATCAATAATATAGGACCACTACAAGCATCACTCGTACACTTCTCACACTGAGATGGACTCTAGTCCAGACTCTGGGATGAAGCTAAAGTTATTATCAAACCAGGAAACAGATGGGGTTTGAACCCACGGCTAGTGAGTCGTAAAACTCCAGGTCAGTGGGGGGTTTAAATCCCACCCGTACCGTGGTTTGTTTACAATCGTGTTATTCTGATTTCGTGAGTCAAAAAGTCATTATCTATACTTGGTGAGTGAGAAGCACTCACTCACCTTCCAGTCAGAGTGAAGCTGACTCGTTCACTGTCTAATCCGGGTGAAGTTATTGTCCAATCATTGCGAAGTTGACGCAGTTACTGTCCAATCAGCGTGTGGCTTACACAGTCACTATCCCTGGTCCCAGATATTCAACGTCTTACCAGAAGATATCAGAAACTGCTGGTACAAGTGTAAAAGTCTTCAAGAGGAAACTGGGGAAGCACCTCCACCAAGTGCTAGATCACCCAGGCTGTGATGGATATGGGGGCTAGCGGCCCGCCAGTAGCAATAACCTAGTATACCAGAAAAGCACCAGACGAGCCTGGCCTAAGACCGGGGACCAAGTGTGGAGAAACTCTAGAAACTCATCAAAGGTATATCAAAGGTAAATGTATGTCCACTCAAACCTAACTACAGTAATTAATTAAAACATTGAGTCCAGCCGTGGCTAGCCAATAAGTCCGAAGATTACCAGATAGGTTAGACACCACATTCCACATATTCTTGCTATGTCTTCCCCACATTCCAGAAAAAACGGCTGAGCGTAAGACTAAGACCCTTGTCAGGCGACTTTCCTTGACAAATACAACAATGTAGGTCAGTGGGCCACCAGCAGCAACAGCCTGGTAGACCAGGCAAGCACCAGACGAGCCTGGCACAAGACTGGGCTCCTGAAGTAGAAAAACTCTCGGAACTCATCGAAGGTATATCAAAGGTATAATAACGACACAGGAGGCTGATGCAAGCGACCTTCTCCAAGTATTGGCAGGGAACAGGGAGATTTTCAAGGCCAGACTGTGTTCCGCATGTAATCAATACCAGGAGACTAGTGCAGTCGACATGTCATGACTCACTCATCGGAGGCACACATGATCATTTTGCAAACAGTACATTGTGATTTTATATTTACAATAGTGGGTTGCAATACAAAGAGAGCCTCTATTATGCCAAGGCATTATGGGCCAACTTAACATTATTGGCTTACAGACTACTTAACACTAAGGATTTTATCATAGTTGTACAGTAGGACAGTAATTATTTCATAGTTGAACAGTAGGTTATTAATTTTAAGTGAATTAAATTTGTATAAGACAAAGGATATATTCATATAGTCTAAAATGCTTATTGTGAAAAACAATGATTCAATTATATTCCTGTCAACAATGGATAAGAGGTTCAAAGTGATTGTTGAAGTTATGATGTGGGAATACATAGGTGAGAATGTGTGTATTGAATATTTAGCATTTAGTCTAGGGTGATTAAGTGGCTTTTGAGATGAGTCTTAAACTGATTTTCAGACTGGGTTACTTTAATATATTCTGGTAATGAATTCCATATTTTAGGGCCCTTTATGTGCATAGAGTTTTTACATAGTGTGATATGGATACGAGGTATATCAAAAAGAGATTTGTGACTTGTGTTGTGGTCATGTGTCCTGTTAAGCTGGTGAGGAGAAGTTTGAGTGGAGGGTTTATATTTGCGTGTATTGTTCTGTGTATGTAGTAGGCACATGAATAAGTATGGATGTTCTTAATGGTGAGTAGATTCAGACTTTTAAAAATTGGTGGAGTATGCTGGCGGGAGTGGGAATTCGTTACCATTCTTACTGCTGCCTTTTGCTGGGTTATGAGGGGTTTTAGGTGATTAGATGTTGCTGATCCCCATGCACAAATTCCATATGTAAGATAAGGGTATATGAGTGTATGGTACAGTGCCAGGAGAGCTGATTGTGGAACGTAGTACCTTATCTTTGATAGTATGCCTACAGTCTTGGAGATTTTCTTGGTGATTTGTTGTATTTTTGTCCGGAACTTAAGGCTACTGTCAAAGTGGATACCTAGGAATTTTCCCTCTGTGAGTCTTGTGACTGATGATCCATTTATCGTTGTGTTAATCGGATCATTTGCAGCTTTGTTTCCTAACTGAATGAAATAGGTTTTATCGGTATTCAGGGTAAGTTTATTAGTCGTCATTCAGGCACATATTTTCTGCAATTCGGCATTGACTGTGTTTGCTAGTATGACCGTGTTTGGGTGGGAAAAGACATATGTAGTGTCATCTGCAAATAATATGGGTTTGAGTAGCTGTGATGCATTCGGCAGATCATTGATGTAGATGAGAAAGAGGAGTGGTCCAAGGACGCTTCCTTGTGGGACTCCTACTGTGATTGGTTGGGTGGAAGAGTTTGCATCATTTGCATACACATATTGAGTTCTGTTACTAAGGTATGATTTTAGATAGTTGAGGGAGTGGCCTCTGATACCAAGGTGCGTTAATTTGGAATACAGCAGTTCATGGTCAATTGTATCGAAAGCTTTACGTAAATCAATGAAAATGCCCAGCGGGACTTCTTTCTTATCGAGTGCGGTGTATATTAGTTCTAGCACGTGTATGATAGCATCATTCGTGCTTTTATTATTCCTGAATCCAAACTGACAAGGGTTTAATATGTTGTGTGAGACGAGGTAGGAATAGATCCGTCTATGAATTAATTTTTCAAAGATTTTAGAGAGCAGTGGTAAGTTAGATATTGGTCTATAGTTATTCAAGTCAGCTTGGTCACCTCCTTTGACAAGGATCGGAGTCATTGTCTGACCACCATCAGTAGCCTCACCTCCAGCTGGCTTCTGCTATGACTCTTGTTAAACCATACCCCCGGCCGGGATTGAACCCGCGGTCATAGAGTCTCAAAACTCCAGCCCGTCGCGTTAGCCACTAGACGGGCTGGAGTTTTGAGACTATGACCGCGGGTTCAATCCCGGCCGGGGGTATGGTTTGTTTGCAATCGTGTCATTACGATTTCTTGAGTCACTCTTGTTAAGTCAGTCCGTTAAAAATCATGGTAGGGTCTCTGGCACGATGCAGTTCAATTGTATGAAGCAGCTGGCATTGTTGTGCAACAAGAAGCATGACAACGCTCTCAGTCACGTCATTTACAGGAGCTCAGTGTTGATTCTCATCTTGGATATTGTCAAACAATGTCTACATCTAATGAATTCTGCTCACGTGCTTGCTTTCCTGACATGAGGTGATTTTCCAACAGCTCATGCAACATACTACAAGGTTCGACATTAGTTAGTCCTCAAGATAATAAACGTTTCACCACAGAGTGACTTCATCAGTCTATAGAAAGAAGAATGGTGAAGAACAGGAGGAGTTTGAGGTAATCAGTCCCTCAGCGTTGAGTCGATATAATCAGTCCATCAATTTAGAAAGGAACACAGCATATGCACGAAGAAGTGGCTGATATAGTGAAGGCAGGTGAGGTAAAACAGTCGTAGGCGTTATCACGTTTGACAAATCCAAATATGGAAGTAGGTTATGCCTAAAGGTTAGGCAAGTGAAGAATTCCCTGTATTAAGATCCCAAGATGTTGCTGTGTCTGACAGGAATGTAGATAAATGTGTCTAATTTATTAACTTGTGGGTTCTCTGAACCATTTATCTACAATCCTCAAGATGATTCATTTCTAGAGAAATCATATGTTCTGGAGATGGCATTTAACTATACTGTCAAAGAGGAAAATTTAAGTGTCGAGTATATCAAGTGCGGTGTCGAGAAAGAGAGAGAGAGAGAGAGAGAGAGAGAGAGAGAGAGAGAGAGAGAGAGAGAGAGAGAGAGAGAGAGAGAAACAACAGGGTCATACTGCCACAATTCCACTGGAATTTGCTCTTATGCTCACAACATATGTTTCCATACAATAGATCTGCATAAGTGTAACTTTGACAGTTAATTCTGCAGCCTGGGAACGTAGCTTTTCCTGCTTGCGACTAAAGCTTGCTTGAGGAACAGCAGTAGTGTCAGCAAAACAAGCTATGTTGCAGTAACATCTATCAATTGGAAAGGGAGCCAAAAGTCTGAATGTTGAATGTGATGACTGATACCTTTAGTTCCGACTATAACATGAGACGACTCACACTGCTGTTGTCCAGTTGGCCCTGAACATTTTATTTGAGGGTAGAATGAATCTGTTATGGACTTATATATCCACCTTTTCGGGTTTAACGCTTAATTTTGTTTTGTTATTATAGTTATTATAATTATTATTTTCCTGTATATCACCACATTAATAAGGTCCTTATTTTGATGGTAAGTTATATTACTACATTAATAAGGTCCTTATTTTGATGGTAAGTTATATGTTGATGCAGTTTCATGTAATTATTGTTCACATTCTTTGATGTGGGTCTTTGTTTTCTCAATCTTAAAAAGTGTGAATAAAACGTATCTTTGGAAAACATTGCTATTTTAATTGAATTGTAATATACAATGTCAGTTAAAACAGTGAGATTTGCGAACACAAAGAGTTCTCACAAACTTCCTCACTCGACCAGCGACCCCCCCCCCCATTTAACCAGCGACCCCCCCCCCCCCCCCATTTAACCAGCGCCCCCCCCCCCATTCAACCAGTGAGGCCCCAAGAGTCCCCCTTAAAAAAATTCTAGAGCCACATAGGTTCTTTATTAGCGGTGTTTCTTTGTGTTTAATAAAGGTTTCGCTTCAGAATATTGTCTGATTATCCACTTGTCATCTTAAACCGTCGTTTTTTATTTCCTTGACTACGGCTGCTAGTAGTCTTGAGAATTTAGAACTAAAACTCATACTTTCCTAGGGGGTTGAACTTGGGGATGGAGTTTGATCTCTAGCTCCTGGGTCTCTTGCTACCATATGAGGTATGTACACATCAATAAGAATGGCTGAAAATGATGTTAACAGTGTCTGTTTCCTTACAGAGAGCACAAGGAAGCAGGATGCTGCAACACAAAATACGGGCGAGCCATGAAGCACCTCCTTCCCTACCGCCCTCAACAAAAGTAAGTTACTGGAAGTGGAGTGTACCCCATCATTCACATCATGCATTAAAATTTAGTGACGGCGCAAATATCCCTTTTGCGTGCATTGAGGTAAAGGATATCTGATTCTGGTCTAGTAGCGACCAACGCCCAACTCTCTTAAACTATCACGCTGTTGTGGTCACTGGTCAATATAATACAGTGAAAATTAGCCATTAATTAAAAAAATAAAATTAGTGTTTGCATCGGGAGGCGGGGGGAAGGTGTTGAAGTCTTTTAATCTATAGTCGCCCCTCCTTGGTCTCTCCACTGAACCTCAACTACTCTTTCTTCAAAGCTTGGGATCGAATCGGTGAACTTTAGTGGCGCCGTTCACTGCTGGCTGTCTCCTTGCTTGCAACATCTCTGACCATTGTCTTTTTTCTTGTCGGCGGTTCCATTCTTCTTGAACACATCTCTGAGAGTTTCTTCGCCGGTTGGGCGCGAGTCGCTAGTCATTACCTCTTCTCCTGTTAGTCGTGAGATTCTGTCTCTCACTTACGTCTTCCTCAAAGCTTCGGGACGAGTGAGTCGGCAAGCTTTAATCGTGCCTTTCTCCATACCTTGCCTAACACATTAATTGCCAGGGTTCTTTGGATTCCTATTCCATCTCCTATTTCGGCTATCACACGCCCTACTGTTCTACTAATCCCAGGGAGCAGAGAGGTAGGGCTGGTGGCCTGGTGGCAGAAGCTCTCGCTTCACACGGCGAGGGTCCGGGTCCGATTCCCAGTGTTTTAAAAATTGAGGTTGGAGAGTTGAAGGAGGAGGTCTTGCTTCTCCAGGAGGAGATTAGGAGGCTGAAGGTCCACCTCAATGGGTCTGGGAGAGAGTGTGAGGTGGCTGGAGTTGTGGGGAATGAGGCTTCTAGCAGAGAGGTGCAATCTGTCTCTCGCTGTGAGGAGGCTGTAGTGGGGGAGGTAGCAACGGCTACCAGCAGTGAGGTGCAGCCCAGCACCTGCTACAAGTGGCGAGTGGTTCACAGTAATGGGAGGCGCATCAGAGTAAGGAAAGTTAAGAGTGAAGATCTGAAGGTAGGAAATCGCTTCTCTGTTCTTCAGGATGAATGTACTTCAGTGGCCAGTGAAGGTAAGGGTACTACTGCCCCTGCTAATGGAGGTAAGCGCATTCTTGTGGTTGGTGACTCTCAGGTAAGATATATTGACCGTGCTTTTTGTAATAGGAATAAGATGAGAGATAGAGTGTGCTTCCCTGGAGCTGGTGTTGGGGACATTGTCAACAGGCTGGATATCATGTCAGGTAATGGGAACAAGCCCATTATCTGTCTCAGTGCTGGTGGAAATGATATTGGGAAGGGTAGGAGAGAAGAGCTGCTAGATAAGTACAGGTCAGCTATAGATTTCATTAAGTCTAAGGGAGGGATCCCAATCATATGTAGCATCTTGCCTAGAAGGGGAGTAGGAAATGAATGGTTGTCTAGGGCAATTGGTGTAAATTGCTGGCTAGACAGATACTGCAAGGAACTTGCAATCCCATTCATTGACAACTGGAACAACTTTTATGGCAAACATGATATGTATGCAAGGGATGGGGTACATCTCTCTTTGGCAGGGGTGGTAGCACTTGCAGACTCGATTGAGAAGGCCATTGGTGAAATGCCTATGATTTTAAACTGATGGAAGATAGAGGTATGGGTGTGTGTGGGAAACAAGCAGGTTGCAACACTAGGGTTGGAAACAGTAAATGTATAAAAGGCATTCAGCATGAAGTTATAAATAAAGACAATAGATCAGGTCAGCAAACAAAGGGGGACAGCAGAGGGCAGCAAGGGACTAACTCCCTTAAGGTTTACTATACTAATAGCAGGAGTGTAAGAAATAAGATAGATGAGCTAAGATTAATTGCAAGTGCAGGAAACATAGATATTATTGCTATAACAGAGACCTGGCTCAATCTGAAAGATAGAGAGATGCCCTCTGAATGTCACATACAAGGCTATAAATTATTCCACACTGACAGGGTCAACAGGAAAGGTGGTGGAGTAGCGATGTATGTCAGAGACAATTTAAATTGTTACCTGGAGTTTACCTGGAGAGAGTTCCGGGGGTCAACGCCCCCGCGGCCCGGTCTGTTTGGTTACAGCTTCTCGAGGGCCGAGAAAAACTAATTTTGGGTGTGATTTACAGGGCCCCAAATCTTGATAGGGAGTGCAGTAAACTTCTATGGGACGAAATTCGTAAGGCATCTACATGCGAAAATGTTGTGCTAATGGGAGATTTCAACTATAGACAGATTGACTGGAGCAATTTGACAGGAAATTTAGAGTCAGGTGACTTTCTTGATACGATCCAGGATTGTTTTTTAAACAGTTTGTGACAGAGCCAACTAGGGGAAATAACCTCCTTGACTTGGTTCTTGCCAGTAGGGAAACACTAATTAATAATCTTGAGGTTAATGATGAGCTTGGGGAAAGTGATCACAAATCACTCAGTTTTAATATATCATGGAATTCCCCTAATAATGGCAATCAAGTCTCCGTCCCTGACTTTCGCTTGGCTGATTTCATAGGACTGAAAAATTACTTAGGTGGGCTGAACTGGAATGACCTGACTAAGGGTCAGGTAGGTGGTGATGGTTGCCGATATGATGCTTTCCAGGGCATAGTTCTAGCTGCTCAGTCAAATTATGTTCCAAATAGGGAAATCAGATCAAACAAAAATGATCCTAAATGGATGAACAATAGATTAAAATATCTGATTGGTCAAAGAGAGGCATATATAGGCAAATCAAAAGAGGAGTGGGGCAATTAAGAAATCGATATATTCAGTTAAAGAGAGAAATAAAAAAGGGAATTAGAAAAGCAAAAAGAGATTATGAGGTTAAAGTTGCAAGAGAATCGAAGACTAACCCAAATGGATTCTTTCAGGTATACAGAAGTAAGATCAGGGACAAGATAGGCCCACTCAAAAGTTCCTCGGGTCAGCTCACTGACAGTGATAAGGAAATGTGTAGAATTTTTAACACATACTTCCTCTCAGTTTTTACACAGGAGGATACCAGCGATATTCCAGTAATGATAAGATAAGGATATAAGATAAGATTTCGTTCGGATTTTTAACCCCGGAGGGTTAGCCACCCAGGATAACCCAAGAAAGTCAGTGCGTCATCGAGGACTGTCTAACTTATTTCCATTGGGGTCCTTAATCTTGTCCCCCAGGATGCGACCCACACCAGTCGACTAACACCCGGGTACCTAATTGCTGCTAGGTGAACAGGACAATAGGTGTAAGGAAACGTGTCGGAATTTCCACCCGCCGGGAATCGAACCCGGGCCCTCCGTGTGTGAAGCGGGAGCTTTAGCCACCAGACCACCGGACGATAATAAACTGTGCACGATTAGAGTCACAAGTGACATGGTCCTTAGGCAAATAGATAAATTAAAACCTAACAAATCCCCAGGCCCTGATGAACTGTATGCAAGGGTTCTAAAGGAATGTAAAGAGGAGCTTAGCACACCTTTGGCTAATCTTTTCAACATATCACTACAAACTGGCATGGTGCCAGATAAGTGGAAAATGGCAAATGTGATACCTATTTTCAAAACAGGTGACAGGTCCTTAGCTTCGAACTATAGACCAATAAGCCTAACCTCCATAGTGGGAAAATTTATGGAATCAATAATTGCCGAGGCAATTCGTAGCCACCTTGAAAAGCATAAATTAATCAACGAATCTCAGCATGGTTTTACAAAGGGGCGTTCCTGCCTTACGAATTTATTAACTTTTTTCACTAAGGTATTTGAGGAGGTAGATCATGGTAATGAATATGATATTGTGTATATGGACTTCAGTAAGGCTTTTGACAGGGTCCCACATCAGACACTATTGAAGAAAATTAAAGCACATGGAATAGGAAGAGAAATTTTTTCCTGGATAGAGGCATGGTTGACAAATAGGCAGCAGAGAGTTTGCATAAATGGGGAGAAATCAAAGTGGGGAAGCGTCACGAGCGGTGTTCCACAGGGGTCGGTGTTGGGCCCCCTGCTGTTCACAATCTACGTAAACGACATAGATGAGGGCATAAAGAGCGACATCGGCAAGTTTGCCGATGACACCGAAATAGGCCGTCGAATTCATTCTGACGAGAACATTCGAGCACTCCAGGAAGATTTGAATAGACTGATGCAGTGGTCGGAGAAGTGGCAGATGCAGTTTAATATAGACAAATGCAAAGTTCTAAATGTTGGACAGGACAATAACCATGCCACATATAAACTAAATAATGTAGATCTTAATATTACGGATTGCGAAAAAGATTTAGGAGTTCTGGTTAGCAGTAATCTGAAACCAAGACAACAGTGCATAAGTGTTCACAATAAAGCTAATAGAATCCTTGGCTTCATATCAAGAAGCATAAATAATAGGAGTCCTCAGGTTGTTCTTCAACTCTATACATCCTTGGTTAGGCCTCATTTAGATTATGCTGCACAGTTTTGGTCACCGTATTACAGAATGGATATAAATTCTCTGGAAAATGTACAAAGGAGGATGACAAAGTTGATCCCATGTATCAGAAACCTTCCCTATGAGGATAGACTAAGGGCCCTGAATCTGCACTCTCTAGAAAGACGTAGAATTAGGGGGGATATGATTGAGGTGTATAAATGGAAGACAGGAATAAATAAAGGGGATGTAAATAGTGTGCTGAAAATATCTAGCCTAGATAGGACTCGCAGCAATGGTTTTAAGTTGGAAAAAATTCAGATTCAGGAAGGATATAGGAAAGTACTGGTTTGGTAATAGAGTTGTGGATGAGTGGAACAAACTCCCAAGTACAGTTATAGAGGCCAGAACGTTGTGTAGCTTTAAAAATAGGTTGGATAAATACATGAGTGGATGTGGGTGGGTGTGAGTTGGACCTAATAGCTTGTGCTACCAGGTCGGTTGCCGTGTTCCTCCCTTAAGTCAATGTGACCTGACCTGACTAGGTTGGGTGCATTGGCTTAAGCCGGTAGGAGACTTGGACCTGCCTCACATGGGCCAGTAGGCCTTCTGCAGTGTTCCTTCGTTCTTATGTTCTTATGTTCTTATGTAAATGGTCCAAGTCGGACCGAAACGTCGTCGTAAGCTCCTCTCTTCTATGTGCGGGTTATTTGTGTATCGTTCCAATCACGGTATTGTGCCTTTTTTTGTTACTTAACAACAACAGCAAATGATATAAGCTGTCAATAGTCCTCAAAACTTCCAATAATAATAATAATAATAATAATAATAATAATAATAATAATAATAATAATAAAATATTATTATTTTTATTATTATTATTATTATTATTATTATTATTATTATTATTATTATATATATATAATATAATAATATTATTATTATTATTATATTATTATTTATTATTATTATCATACTTTTAATACAAGACATGTACAAGGTATACAGACCATAGCTGACATCAATGACATACTACTATATAGAAAGCCCCTTGTTATGCAGAGCATTTCTGGCAAATTAGGTCAGTTTTGTCCCAGAATGCGACTCACACCAGTCGACTAACACCCAGGTACATATTTTAAACTGATGAGTGAACAGGGACAGGGACAGCAGGTGTCTTCTGGAAACACACCCCTAATATTTTCCAGCCGTACCGGAGGAGATTCGAACTCCGGACCTCAGTGTGTGAGCTGAGTGTGCTAACGACCGAGCTACGGGACACCTGTAAATATGATAAAAGAAAGAACCTAATTAAATCAGCAATTACAATGCAAAATGGAGTGTACGTCAACGAGTGTCTAACGAGAAAACGTCAAAACCTTCTGTTCAGGTTGAAAAAATTTAAACAGGGAAACAAAATGCATCAATGTTTCACTCGAGATGGGAAAATACTAGTTAGGAAAACATCAACAGGACAACAATACACCATCTCAAATGAACATGATTTCTCTACCTTCCTTAGAAAAGCTGATCAGATCAGGACTCACAGGTAAGGACCCATGAGGGACGAGGGGCAAGTGGGGACAGTGCGAAGAATAGACGGTGAGAGTGAAGAATGTCTTGAGTCGAAGAGAGAAGAGTCAGGACTAGACCCAACAGAGGGAAACAGCAACACAAGAAACAGGAGAACACTCAGTCGTCCGGCTGGCAAGCTATCTGCATCTTGCATTCTTGATGTTGATTGGAGGCTGGCAGAAGCTGGAGGCGTGGTCAAGGGAGGCTAGCTTCTTGATTGGTCAGGTGTCATTAAAGTGTGAGTCAAGAGTTACATCATTTCTTCAGTGTTGGAGGCATTCCTTATGTTGTGCAGTTGTTGGGAGGAAACGATGAGTAGTCTTGTAATCTTGGGTCGAAATGCTGGGTCGGATTGTAACTGGTCATCTTGAGTGCTGTGAAGGAGAAATGGGTTCCTTTACGATTTGTAAACTTGACTGTTCTGTCGTGTAATTTCTCGTACAAAGTGTCGACATTCATGGTGGGTTCTTGGTCAGGAGTCGTATAAAAAGTTATATCTTTCCAGTGCAGGTATTGATCTCGGTGTTGGTCTTCTGTATTAATACGTCGAGTGATGACTGGTGAGGTTTTTGTTGGTGGTTGCAGCATTGAAGGTTCATTCAATGTTGGTGTCTCCGCTACAGAGTGTATAGAAGACTGTGGTGGAATCGTGGCTTCTGATTGGTCCATTTGAGTAGTGGTGAGTGGAGGCGAAGGAATGATATTTGCGCCGCCACGACGAGCCAATCGACGAATAGGAGGCGTGGTGCTGTCTTGGATGTTATCAGGTGAATGTTGATTGGAGGATTCAAAAGAAGATGCGTCGTCGTTGTCAATTATTAATTCCTTCAGGTCATCTGGCGTTTCAAAACTGACGATCTTCGGGATTATTTTCAAAATTTCAGCTGATGGTGGACTTGCAGGGAAGTTAAATGATGGCATGTTGTTGAGTGCAAGAAGTTCATTGATAGTTGTGTTGAAAGAGCCAGGTTTTGCAGCATTTTGCATGTGGGCAAACATCATGCAGTAATAGAATTTGGTAGAGATATCATCAGGTGGAGGTTGGGTAGTGAGAGGTGGTGGAGACAACTGTTGAGTGGCTTGTAGAATCTTGGATGTTGTAGATTGAGTCTTGGCAATTGCAGCGTATGTAGGAGAGGTTCCAGATAACTTCTTTGTTTCTTCCTTCAGTTTCTTAGAAAGGATATCCTTACGCACTGGACATTTGGCTGCAAGAGAATGGTGATCACTCTTACAGTTGATGCAAGTGGGAGCAGCAGTGGAAGTGTATGAACGAAAATCGTGTCCTGCAGACCCACAGGTGGAACATATCTTATTCTTCACGTGGCAGTCGGCAGTAGAGTGACTGTACGAGTAACATGTCCAGCAAGGTGTTATGTACGTGAAGCGTTCAGGTTCAATCTGTCGAGGGTTGAGGTAGTAGTAAGAGATGGCCAGGCCATCAGACAGTGCTCTGGTCGCCATGGTAACGTCCAGGAATGTGACCTTGAGCATTGAGGAAGCGTTGGGGATCTTCACTACAGAGTCGATCTTGGCCCAGGTGTTGAGGTCTTCAAGTGATGTCGTAATTTCCTGGATGGACATGTTAGTGATCAGCCTGTCAAGACGTTTCATAAACACTGAACGTTTTGCAAGCATGTATGGTGACGTGGAGATGGGAAAGCCGCGGTCTTCTAAGGTCTTCATGGCAGTAGGTGTAAGCACTTTGTCAGCTTCAGCATCATCGAGAAAAGTGACGATGAAAGCTCCTTTCAGTGACGTGAACTTTGCGTGAAGACAAGTGTTGAGAGAAGCTGCAAGCTCAAGCTTCGTGGCGTCATCGACGACAGCAGACTTGGGCTTAATTCTCACACGATGAGACATCATGGAGATGGTAGAGGTTCCCCTTCCCAACGGGGATCGCAGGGACACTACTTGAGGAGCGACTGTGACTTGCCAGTAGCAAGGCCAGCAGTGCAATGCTCTCTTGAAAAAAAAAAAAACTGATATTTCTGTAACAGATTAGATAAGTGTCCTTAACACATATATACGTGTGGTACATATAGTGTATGTTATTATTATTACATTATTGTGCATTTTTTACTAGCTAATACCAGCTACCTCAAATATTTTTTACTTCTTTTAATTGTTATTAAATGCTCAAATTTTGTGTTACAAGTCAAATCTTACACCTAAATTAATGTTCTTCATTGTTGCTACCTATCCATTTAATTTTGTTTACCACTACTTATTTTAGTTCCATTTATATTGTGTGGTGCAAATTAGTGTATATGCCAATTACATTATTGTGTAATTCCCAGAACTATCATTTACTAGCTAGTACCAACTACCTTATATTTTTTTACTTGTATAGTGCTACGACAAGGTCCTAGATGCACTAGAAGACAAAAAGAATGCATATGTAATATATACAGACTTTGCAAAAGCCTTCGACAAGTGTGACCATGGCGTAATAGCGCACAAAATGCGTGCTAAAGGAATAACAGGAAAAGTCGGTCGATGGATCTATAATTTCCTCACTAACAGAACACAGAGAGTAGTAGTCAACAGAGTAAAGTCCGAGGCAGCTACGGTGAAAAGCTCTGTTCCACAAGGCACAGTACTCGCTCCCATCTTGTTCCTCATCCTCATATCTAACATAGACAAGGATGTCAGCCACAGCACCGTGTCTTCCTTTGCAGATGACACCCGAATCTGCATGACAGTGTCTTCCATTGCAGACACTGCAAGGCTCCAGGCGGACATCAACCAAATCTTTCAGTGGGCTGCAGAAAACAATATGAAGTTCAACGATGAGAAATTTCAATTACTCAGATATGGTAAACATGAGGAAATTAAATCTTCATCAGAGTACAAAACAAATTCCTTCCACAAAATAGAGCGAAACACCAACGTCAAAGACCTGGGAGTGATCATGTCGGAGGTTCTCACCTTCAAGGACCATAACATTGTATCAATCGCATCTGCTAGAAAAATGACAGGATGGATAATGAGAACCTTCAAAACTAGGGATGCCAAGCCAATGATGACACTCTTCAGGTCACTTGTTCTATCTAGGCTTGAATATTGCTGCACACTAACAGCACCTTTCATGGCAGGTGAAATTGCTGACCTAGAAAATGTACAGAGAACCTTCACGGCACGCATAACGGAGATAAAACACCTCAATTACTGGGAGCGCTTGAGGTTCCTGAACCTGTATTCCCTGGAATGCAGGCAGGAGAGATACATGATTATATACACTTGGAAAATCCTAGAGGGACTAGTATCGAACTTGCACACGAAAATCACTCACTACGAAAGCAAAAGACTCGGCAGACGATGCAACATCCCCCCAATGAAAAGCAGAGGTGTCACTAGCACGTTAAGAGACCATACAATAAGTGTCAGGGGCCCGAGACTATTCAACTGCCTCCCAGCATACATAAGGGGGATTACCAACAGACCCCTGGCAGTCTTCAAACTGGCACTAGACAAGCACCTAAAGTCGGTTCCTGACCAGCCGGGCTGTGGCTCGTACGTTGGTTTACGTGCAGCCAGCAGTAACAGCCTGGTTGATCAGGCTCTGATCCACCAGGAGGCCTGGTCACAGACCGGGCCGCGGGGGCGTTGACCCCCGGAACTCTCTCCAGGTAAACTCCAGGTATTAATTGCTCAAACTTATTACATATTACAAGTCAGATCTTACTCCTAAATCAGTACTATATCATAGTGACTATCTGCCCATTTAACTTTGTTTACCATTACTTAGTTTAGTCCCTTGTATATTTTCACATTTATTTTAGCTTTAATTAACTATTTTAGTTCATATATTCACAATTGTTAAAATAATCAAGGTGTTATTCTCAGGTGCTAAAGTGTAATACGTTCATTTTTTTAATATTATATTCCATTGCTCCCTTATTTGATTACCACTGTATTTGTTCACCACTGCTTATTTTAGTCCCTTTTATATTGTCTCCTTTATTTTAGCTTTAAAGAACTAACTTAGTTCATATTTTTACATTTGTTAAAATAATTCAGGTGCTATTTTTTAGCTTTAGAATATTTACTTTGTCTTATACTTTAGTCTAATTATAGATCCACTGTAAATCTTATGATTACAAGCATTGATCCTGATACCAACCTCTTACTGAATGACTTAAATGAATCAAACAGCAACTGTAATTACTACACAGCAGAACAGTCAACAATAAATTAACTGTCTTTAACTACAATGTCAGATCTTTAAGCAAACATTACGATGACCTTACAGCATTACTAAATTCCCTGCATGCCAGTATATCCATCATTACTCTCACCGAAACCTGGCTAAAGCCTGATACTACAGACATCTATGCCATTCCTGGTTACACAGCCATACACAACTGTAGGTCAGATCAACGAGGAGGCGGCACAGCAATATACTACTCAGACCAACTAGAATGTATCACTAATACTTGCACAAGGGATGAACATGGGGAATATATAATAGCTAAATTCAAATCTAAATACCTACGAAAACCTCTCACAGTGATAATCTACAGAGTACCACAGTCAAACATTAGCCGTTTTAGTGAAAACCTAGGAAGTATGATAACTGATGCACACATGAATAAATATCACTTACTACTCTCAGGTGACTTCAATATAAATCTCCTACAAGACCAGGACCCACACGTTACTGAATTCACAAACACTATGAGTAACTGCATGTTGTTACCAACAGTAACAAAACCTACAAGAGTTACAGAGACTAGTGTTTCCCTATTAGACAACATACATAGAACACTTTACTCGGATATAAACCTTTCCCTCAAACTTCTCCTTACCAACCTCAACAGAACACATGACCACAACACAAGGCACAGATCTCTTTGATGTTCCTCGTGTCCATCTCACACTATGTAAAAACTCAATGCACATAAAAGGCCCAAAAATCTGGAATTCATTACCTGTGAATATAAAAGAAACACTCTCTGTTTATCAATTCAAGACTCTTCTTAAAAACCACTTACTCACCCACAACTAAATAAATACTGATTAACTGTGACCCTATCAAACTATGTTTTTTTTTGTAATTGCTGACCTAGAAAATGTACAGAGAACCTTCACCTCAATTACTGGGAGCGCTCGAGTTTCCTGAACCTGTACTCCCTGGAACGCAGGTGGGAGAGATACATGATTATATACACCTGGAAAATCCTAGAGGGGCTAGTACCGAACTTGCACACGAAAATCACTCACAACGAAAGCAAAAGACTCGGCAGACGATGCAACATCCCCCCAATGAAAAGCAGGGGTGTCACTAGCACGTTAAGAGACAATACAATAAGTGTCAGGGGCCCGAGACTGTTCAACTGCCTCCCGGCATACATAAGGGGGATTACCAATAGACCCCTGGCAGTCTTCAAGCAGGGACTGGACAAGCACCTAAAGTCGGTACCTGACCAGCCGGACTGTGGCTCGTACGTTGGATTGCGTGCAGCCAGCAGTAACAGCCTGGTTGATCAAGCTCTGATCCACCAGGAGGCCTGGTCACAGACCTAGCCGAGGGGGCGTTGACCCCCGGAACTCTCCAGGTAAACTCCAGGTTACCTAATAGAATACTTCATTCACTTGAATGCTCAGAAACTCATCAAATATACTACAAATTTGTACAACTATGAAGCCTTTTATTTGAAATACTCATTTGTACTTCATGTTGTAATTTGTTTACTGTATTTTTACCATTGAATATATCATTGCTTAGTTAATCTTAAGTTAATTTTAAGCCTGCCCATAATGCTCTGCATACAAGGGGCTCTTGGCATGTATGCTTAACCATTGCATTTATTTGTACATATATGTATCATGTACAAATTAAAATAAAGAACGTAAATGAAGAAGAAGAAGAAGAAGAAGAAGAAGAAGAAGAAGAAGAAGAAGAAGAAGAAGAAGAAGAAGAAGAAGAAGAAGAAGAAGAAGAAGAAGAAGAAGAAGAAGTGGCTTTGGCATGCTGTTCTTACCTGTATTTTTTTGTACCTCTGTATGTATGTTTAAATTATTAAATAAATAAATAAATAAATAAAGAAGAAGAAGAAGAAGAACTGTGGTAGCTCTTAATAACCCCGGGAGTAGGGAGTTGGGCTCAATACGGCTTACACCTTGGTGGCTCTTAATGCCCAACCACACCAATCTCGGTGTTGGTGGAGTACAAACATGTTGCTCACAGACTAAGAGGCCTGGGAGCCACCTAATCTAAGTTGGAAATTTAACCTTACCATTTCTCTTTCCGGAAATTCTTTCTCATTCTCACCTTTAAGGACTTTTTCCCTGGACTCTGAGATGTAGGGTTCAATAAAGCGTTATCAGTGTTGGCCCTTAATAACCCACCAAAACAAAATAATTGCACTTAATTCACCAACGAGAATGGAAAGATCCCACTTGGCTCCCTGGCCCCGCCATGAAGGGTGCATTGACCTGGACTGGGCACATAGGAACAGGGATTTCCCACCTGACGGCACTGATTGTTGAGTTGTTTTTACTTACGATTATCTTCCATCTACAAGGATGGCTGGGTCCAGCATGACACATGCTTCCCTGTACTATATCCCAGTCCTTCT
Source organism: Cherax quadricarinatus (assembly GCF_026875155.1). Lineage (NCBI taxonomy): Eukaryota > Metazoa > Arthropoda > Malacostraca > Decapoda > Parastacidae > Cherax > Cherax quadricarinatus. The sequence continues at coordinate 39,686,638 of NC_069405.1, read as the reverse complement.
ATTTTCTGATCTTGCTGTGTTAATTCTGGTGGCTAGACCGTCTTACTGGGTGTGGTAAAAGACACTTATGTGCACTTCAATACATTACTACTATCCTCTCGCCTCTTACCACCTGACTTTACCACTATATATACTCGTTCTTGGTTATCTCTGTGGAAGGGCTAAAGCCACTCGTGCAAAATGTTTCCTATATTCAATGTCCTGAACTGTACATAAATGTGTATTTGTCCACATCTTGCCAGTATCACCGTAGCATTTTTTTTACTAGGTCCTGGGAGGGCAGCTGAGGGCCATTAATAAGGCTTTGCTTTTCACCCTCTCTCACCATCCACCTCGTCCTGTGGTTCTCTTCCTTGACTCAGTCCTCCCAGACTTTCCTGGTCTCTGTCTCCTCTGGCCTCTGTCTCCTCTGGTCTGTCTCCTCTGATCTGTCTCGTCTAGTCTCTGTCTCCTCTGGTCTGTCTCGCCTGGCATCTGTCTCCTCTGGTCTCTGTCTCCTCTGGTCTCTGTCTTCTCTGGCCTGTCTCCTCTGGTCTGTCTCGTCTAGTCTCTGTCTCCTCTGGTCTGTCTTGTCTGGCATCTGTCTCCTCTGGCCTCTGTCTCCTCTGGTCTGTCTCCTCCGGTCTGTCTCGTCTGGCATCTGTCTCCTCTGGTCTCTGTCTCCTATACTCCTACTCACTGATGAACGGTTTGATCCTATTGATCCTATTGATGTGCCTCAAGGCACATCAGCAATATTTAAAGTGCATCTCCTCAAGTCAGGTTATGTCCAGTTTGGACGAGGTTTCTTAAGACCTAAGGTGCCCGGAGGCAGGGCTCAACAGAGCATAAGCTGTCATTGGCTATATAAACCCCCATCAAGAAGATCCAGTGTGGGGTCTCTGGGTTCCTTGTCGTACCTTCACCATTTCCTTGATGCAATAGAATGTGATAATTTCCCCGCAGCAGTGTGAGTACCATTGTAGAAGCATTAATTATTAGGCTTTGTTAGGGTGGGTTTTAAGTTGGGTCACATTGGGTTTGTTTGGTATTACATTAGGTTTTTGTACTTTTTTATATTTTTACAAATTAGCTCATTATAAACTAAAAAAACTTTCCATAAATTTGAGTTTTTTGAGACTGGATAATTGGTCACATAAATGTTGTAGGATGATTTTTGAGACCATTTGGAAAAAGCCTCACAAATTTCAGAGGGCATTTTTTGAATACACTTGTAAAAATGAGAGCAGTTTAGGTACAGCTCCTGGATCTCATGTATTCTTCAAGGTAAAGAGAAAGTGAGCTGGAAAATCAGAAGGCCTCGATCAGTGGAAAAAAATCCACTGACTATAATTATATTAAAAACGATGTCAGCAGAAATTTTCACGCTTTTTTCTCTACATGTACTGTACCACTATGCTACTTTTTCTTAATTTGAATGTAGTTCACTGCCCTTTTTTTGTGCTGAATATCCTAAAACCTTATACATTTTTCATCATAACTCCAATTTTTTACTCTGGGAGAAATTTTGGAGCTTCTTTTGTATTTTAACATTCACAAATGTTTTACATGATGACACTAATTTCTGCCCACCATGTATTATTATATGCTAATTATGCTCTTCTGTTTCAGAAACAAAACTCTCCTACCTAGCAACAGTGCTGGGCTATTTAACTACATTAGTGTCACCTGGGTTACGGGGTTAATGTGGAAAGCTTATAAGAAAGGTCTTCATCCAAGTGATTTGTGGACCCTCCAGGTTAGTGTTCGGTGCTCATTTGTAATTTATAGCATTATATATTTTGCAGTTCACTGAATTTTTATTTTCTGATATCCTATTCAGGCATACCTTGCTAATATAGTGCTTTGCTAGTATGATGCTTTTCAGTTATAAGAACATAAGAAAGAAGGAACACTACAGCAGGCTTACTGACCCATGCGGAGCAGGTCTATGTACCCCCCTCCCGGTTTAGCCCAATGACCCACCCAGTCTGGTCACCTCCACTCAAGGAAGGAGCACGGCACCAGACCCAGCAGCACAAGCTAGTCAGGTCCAACTCACACCCACCCACACCCACTCATGTATTTATCTAACCTATTTTTAAAACTACACAACGTTTTAGCCTCAATAACTGTACTAGGGAGTTTGTTCCACTCATCCACAACTCTATTACCAAACCAGTGCTTTCCTATATCCTTCCTGAATCTGAATTTTTCCAACTTGAAACCATTGCTATGAGTCTAGTCTTGGCTGGAAATTTTCAGCACGCTATTTACATCCCCTTATTTATTCCTGTTTTCCATTATACACCTCGATCATATCCCCCCTAATTCTACACCTTTCGAGAGAGTGCAGATTCAGGGCCCTCAGTCTATCCTCATAGGGAAGATTTCTGATACATGGGATCATCTTTGTCATCCTCCTCTGTATGTTTTCAGTGCATTTATATCCATTCTGTAATACGGTGACCAGAACTGAGCATCATAGTCTAAATGAGGCCTAACCAAGGATATATAGAGTTGAAGAACAACCTGAGAACTTCTATTATTTATACTTCTAGATATGAAGCCAAGAATTGTGTTAACTTTATTGTGAACACTAATGCACTGTTGTCTTGGTTTTATTACTGCTAACCAGAACGCCTAAATCCTTTTTGCAGTCAGTAGTATTAAGATCTAAATTATTTAGTTTATATGTCACATGGTTATTTTCCTGTCCAACATTTAGAATTTTGCATTTATCTATATTAAACTGCATCTGCCACTTCTCCGACCATTGCATCAGTCTATTCAAATCATCCTGGAGTGCTCTAGTGTCCTCATTAGAATGAATTGGATGGCCTATTTTGGTGTCATCAGCAAATTTGCTTATGTCACTATTTATTCCCTCATCTATGTTGTTTATGTAAATTGTGAACAACAATGGGCCCAACACTGACCCCTGTGGAACACTGCATGTGACGTGCCCCCATTCTGATTTTTCCCCATTTATGCAAACTCTCAGCTGCCTATTTGTCAGCCATGCCTCTACCCAGGAAAAATGTCTTTTCCTATTTTGTGTGCCTTAAGTTTCCTCAATAGCATCTGATATGGAACTCTATTGAAAGCCTTGCTGAAGTCCATATACACAATATCATATTCATTACCATGATCTACCTCCTCAAACACCTTAGTGAAAAAAGGTTAGTAAATTCATAAGACAGGAACACCCCTTTGTAAAACCGTGATGAGATTCATTAATCAATCTGTGCCTATCAAGATGGTTACAAATTGCTTTGGCAATTATTGATTCCATAAATTTTCCCACTCTGGTGGTAAGGCTTATTGGTCTATAGTTCAAAGCCAAGGACCTGTCACCTGCCTTGTAAATAGATATTACATTTGCCATTTTCCACTTATCAGGCACTATGCCAGTTTGTAATTATATGTTAAAAAGATTAGCCAAAGGTATGCTAAGTTCCTCTTTACATTCCTTTAACACCCTTGCAAACAGTTCATCAGGGCCTGGAGATTTGTTAGGTTTTAGTTTCTCTATTTGTCTGAGGACCATGTCACTAGTTACTGCAATCGTGCATAGTTTATTATCGTCCTGTTCTACATAATCTATTATTTCAGGAATATCGCTAGTATTTTCCTGGGTGAAAACTAAGAGGAAGTAGGTATTGAGAATTTCACACATGTCCTTATCACTGTCAGTGATCTGACCAGAGTTACTCTTAAGTGGGTCTATCTTGTCCCTAATCTTACTTCTGTATACCTGAAAGAACCCTTTTGGGCTAGTCTTTGAATCCCTTGCGACCTTAGCCTCATAATCCCTTTTTGCTTTTCTTATTCCTTTCTTTATTTCTCTCCCTAATTGAATATATTGATTTCTTAACTGTCCATCCCCTCTTTTGATACACTATATATGCCTCTCTTTTGACCAATGAGATGTTTTAATCTATTGTTCATCCATTTGGGATCATTTTTGTTAGATCTTATTTCCCTACTCGGAACAAAAATTGTCTGGGCAGCTAGAAATATACTCTGAAAAATGTCATATTGGCAACCAAGATCACCTACCTGACCCATAGTCAGGACATCCCAATTTAGCCCACCCAGGTAATTTTTCAGTCCCATGAAGTCGGCCAAGCGAAAATCTGGGACAGAGATTTGATTCCAGTTATCTGGGTAATTCCATGATATATTGAAACTAAGTGATTTGTGATCACTTTCCCCAAGCTCATCATTAACCTCAAGATTATTAATTAGTGACTCTTTGTTGGCAAGAACCAAGTCAAGCAGATTGTTTCCTCTAGTTGGTTCTGTCACAACCTGTTCTAAAAAGCAATCCTGAACTGTATCAAGAAAGTCACTAGACTCAAGATTTCCTGTCATATTGTCCCAATCAATTTGTCTAAAGTTAAAATCTCCCATTGTCATAACATTTTCATATCCAGATGCCTTATGAATTTCGTCCCATAACAGCTTACTGCACTCCCTATCAAGGTTTGGGGGGCCTATAAATCACACCCAAAATTAATTTGTCATGACTCTCGAGAAACTGTAGCCAAACAGATTCGTGTTCGATGTTTCTAATCTTATATCATGTCTAAGACAACAATTTAAATTTTCTCTGACATACATCGCCACTCCACCACCCATTCTGTTGACCCTATCTGTGTGGAATAGTTTATAACCCTGTATGTTGCATTCAGAAGGCATTTCTCTATCTTTCAGGTTGAACCAGGTCTCTCTTATACCAATAATATCTATATTATGTACACTTGCAAGTAATCTTAGCTCATCTATCTTATTTCTTAGACTCCTACTATTTGTATAGTAAACCTTAAGGGAGCTAGTCACTCGTTGCCCTCTACTATCTCTTTGTTTGTTGATCAATTGATTTGCCAATACAGTGGACCCCCGGTTAACGAACTTTTTTCATTCCAGTAGTATGTTCAGGTGCCAGTACTGACCGAATTTTTTCCCATAAGGAATATTGTGAAGTAGATTAGTCCATTTCAGACCCCCAAACATACACGTACAAATGCACTTACATAAATACACTACATATCCATCTATAATCTAAGCGCCACGTACTACAATTCTAGAAATTGTCATATTTAAACTTCCCTAGTATCGTATAACTGCTGTATTAACCCTCATACGCCGATGTTCCACAAACACCCATACCCTTATACTGTCAGTTTAACTAGACAAGTCACATACCCTCTCAATCGAACTGAGCTAATTCTAACCGACATCCATCCCCTGAGGGATGAACCCCATCCCTTGCTACATATCACTGTTTGCCAAGAATAGGTGCCAGTTACAATGAATGGACTGTGTTCCTGCATACCTGTCTAGCCAGCATTTATACCAATTGCCCTGACATCATACATTGCCATTCTTTCTCAGTGCACGATGGGCTACCTGCTCATCTCCTGACTATAAGACCTGCCTTCCCAATGTCATTACCCCCATCACTAAGACAGATAATGGACTTGTTCCCATTACCTGACATAATATTATCCAACCTGCTGATTATGTCACCAACACCAGCTCCAGGAAGGCACACCCTCTGTCTGACCTTTCTGTCTCTGTTACAAAATGCACAGTCCATATATCTTACCTGAGAATCTCCTACTATTAAAATATTCTTACCTTGATTAGCAGGGGAATCAGTGGTACCTTCAACCTCACTAACCATTGAAGTGCACTCGTCCTGGAGAACAGAGAATCGATTTCCTACCTTCACATCTTCTCTGTTAACCCTCCTTATCTTCCTTTTTCCTGAACTGTGAACCACTTGCCACTTAATTAAAGCAGGCTGCCACTATCACTGCTAGTGACCATTTCTTCCTTACCAGCTAAATCCTTCTCACACTCACTCCCAAACTCATCTCGGCGAAGTTTCAACCTCCTATTTTCCTCCTGAAGAAGTAGAACCTCCTCCTTCAACACCTGAATCTGAGATTCTAAAACACTACAACAAGCCATGGTGCTTGGTAACACCCCATGCCAACTCCCAGAGAGCTTAGGACAGGTATAACCACAGGTGACCACTGACCTCAGCGTTTATTATTTTCAGTGGTGATGCACTCATCAGCTGACTCTGAGCTGAATCGAGCATTTTTTATTTATTTATTATGTCCACTTTTGTGCTATTGCACACAAAATAAATGATAGGGTAAACATGTTTTTAGGCTTTTAAATGCACTAGCAAGTGAAAAAATGGCTGTCATTTGATTTATGGTGGTGGTGGCAGTCTGGAACCTACCCTGCCGTATTAGCAAGGTATGCCTGTACAGTGGACCCCCGACTTATGATCAGTTCCCAACTCGAACAATTATGTGAGTGTATTTTTGTAAGTGCTTTTGTAAGTGTATTTTTGGGGGTCTGAAATGGACTAATCTAATTTACAATATTTCTTATGGGAGCAAATTTGTTCGGTAACCGCACCTGAACAGACTTCTGGAATGAATTAATACTGTAAGTCGGGGGTCCACTGTACTGTATTAATAAGCTGTGTGTAGTATAGTCACTAAACTGTACAAATGCAAATTTTATTTCTTTATGTGGTACAAAAATATGTAGTGTAGTTTACCTGTAATAAAACAATGGTACTCACAAAAGAAGGCCACTGGTATGCAATGCATTTCTATACAATTCATTTCTACAGTTTGGAGAGGAAACTTTCAAGTGTTGTGGTTCATCCTGGATCATTATCAAGTTGTAATAATGATTGTGGTCCAGGATGGACCTGTGTATTGTCCAAAGAGTTTTATCTTAATTGTGGGTTGTAAGTTACGTATACTATGTAATTTATTTCATTTGAAAAACTTAATGATTTTAGAGTGTTGTTACAGTTTGTATAAGGATCGTGTATTAAACATGTAAATTTATTGGTCTGTTTTTATTTTTTATATATTCATACCAGCACGAAGATGGCTCAGAGGTAAATTCTGAGCGACTTGAAAGACTGTGGGTTGACGAAATCTATAATGCAGAAAAAGCCAAGAGAAAACCTGAGTTTTGGCGTGCTGTATGGAGATCTATGCGAACTAGAGTCATTGTTAGCATGATAATCTCTCTCACACAGAATGTTCTCCAGTTCCTTGGACCGGTAATTTATTTTTGTGTTTCTATTGTTCAATTAAATTTAGTAACTACTATATCAGATCAGTGTCTGTTTCTTAATTTGTATACAGGAAAATATAAATTGTTAAAATTTATATTTTGGAGGTCTTTTGTTTTGCATTACCACAGATTTTTGTGTCGAAAATTTGTATACTAATTGATTTTATATTCTAAGAATGAAAACAACAAATTTTATGGAAAAATTGCATTTATATTGCACTAATTTACATGGGGCACAAGGCCTGGTCTCAGACTGGGTCACGGGGGCATTGACCCCCAAAGCCCTCTCCAGGTATGGGGCATAACTGCTATCTAAATTTTGTAAGGGATTTAAAAAAATGCACTTGATATTCTTTTTTCAGATTTACTGTATATGATAATATTTTAAGAAATCAAGCCTCTTCTTCATGCCTTTTTCTTCATGTGTGCTGGCAGAACTGCAAATCAGTCATTTAATGATGACTACCACACCATTGCCATGCAAACTATTGCACATATAAATGCAGTTTATTTCAAATGCTGCACAAATTTCTCTTGGAACATGTTATTTTTTTTGCAAGAATATGAATCTCTTATTTTGTACACGTATACAAATTTTCATTTTGAAAACTCTTGGTTTGAAAACTGTAAAGATCCATATTTTCTATGACAGTATATACATGTTTTTTATAAGTAAAAAAATCATGGTGCTCATTCAGATTTTATTAATTGCCTTTATTACTTATATACTTATCTGAATTTAAATATATTGTCACCATAAAAATAGTACTCGTATTATTATTATTATTATTATTATTATTATTATTATTATTATTATTATTATTATTATTATTGTTGTTATTCATGGAGAAATGCTAAACTACTGATGTACTGTAGTTTGCTTGGACCATTTTTATAATGGAATTTTCTTTTTTTTCAGTCAATAATGCTCAAGACAGTTTTAGACTACATAAATGAGCCCGAGGTGGACCATCAGTATGCATCGTTAATTGTCCTTGCAATTGGTGTTATTAACCTTTGCAGAGGCTCTGCATTTAATGCCATGTTTGTGGTAGGCACTCACACAGGTGGGTTTAGTTTAAATTTTTTTTAACTGTCCTTTTCTTTTGTATATCAGCAGTAAGATAGGCTAGCAAGTATGCAGTTTATTGCATTTATTGAGAGGGTGTTTATGTGGTTTATTGCATTTCCTGAAAAGGAATTTTATTCCCAGGGACTTTTTTGAAAGTCCCAGTAGATGAAACACATAACCCATACAGGAATTGGCAAATTACTTAATTATAATGATAAAATATCAGAAATCTTGAGGCCGTATCAACATTTTGCACTGGCTGTATGAATGAGCTTTGCATTCAATGAGATTCTAACTTCGGAAGTGATCAGAGTTCAGCCGAGGAGAAATAATAAGATTGTTTACACATTGCTTTGAGTAGATGATTAGCTCTTGTGATGAGACTCTGATACTGTACATGAAATGAGTGTAATATCTTAAAGTTGTAAGTATCGTTTTTTTTTTCCGGAAAATAAGGTGCGCCTTTTTTCCCACAAAAAGTCTTGGAAACTCAGCCCTTGCCTTATATGCTCAAGGCCAGGGTCAAGGGTAGACTTTGGGTTATGCTTTAGTTTAAAGTAAGAGGGTAATTAACCCTTGAATATGTTTACTGATTTACCGTTATGATTGTATGTTCACCTTATGTGCCGGAAAATATGGTAACTTGCCTAATGGGGTCTGACAAATACCATTGTGTTACCATTTTTTTTTTTTTTTCACTGCTGAAAGGATGCACAATAAATGTCCTCTCTGTTGGCTCTAAGTAAATATGTATCTTGTTATTCAATGTGACAACCAATCCAAATCGAAGTCAGTATATTACTGTGTTAGACAGTCAGATGTGTGACTGTGACACTGGAATAAAGCAGTGATTGTGCATGTGTAGTGTACTGTCCACTAGGTGGCTCTGTTCTCTGTTCACACCCCAATAGCCATTATCACTTTTATGTATTATTGCATTTATTGAAGATATGTTAATTTATAATTGGTTAATTTTTGCTGGTGAATGATAATCTTACTTAATTAGACCTAATCTAAATCAAGTGAATAACATAAAGTGAGAAATTTGCTGAAAACAACATGTAAGAAATTGACTTCAGATTTAGAGTAGGTTGATCCTGAACACACATTACAGATAAGATTTAATGAACCATTGCTTCTACATTCTTGTATAAACATTAGATTTGTACCTATTATTATTATTAGTAGTAGTAATGAGCAGTATTATGCTTCAAATAAACACGTGTTTTGTTTGACTCACAGAGGTAAACACAGTATCCCTGTCACACTTGACGGTTAATTTGGTGGATGCTCACCATCTGACATCATGTGCAAACTCTATAGATATTCCAAAAAAAAGTGTAGGTGAGGCTTTACCAAACTGTTAAAAAATATTCTGAAAGTACTTTTAAGTATAATTTTGCTACAGTATTACTGTACCATACCTTTTTTTTTACAAGTGGATTTTTTTTTTTTCAGATATACAGTATTGCTAATTCTTCTATTGCATCATTGGATGATGTCTATTATAACTTGAAGGAAAATTTAATCCTTCAGAGTGTATATAAAGTATTTCTTTTTTTTCAGCAACAAGAGTAACTGGAGCTGTTCAAGCTATGATGTACAAGAAAGTTCTCAAACTGAAAACAGGAGGGGAACGACTCTCAGCACAGATTGTTAACTTTAGCAACAATGATATGGAACGACTCTTTGAGGCCTGCATTTCTTGTGTATTCATCACTGGTATGTTTATTAGTATTTAGCTGAAACTTATTTATAAGCCTGATGTACTGTATTAATTTTACTTTTCTGTATTTACAGCAATCTCTCGACTAGTGACAGTTTTGCTTAATAACAATTTGCTTAATAACAATGGACACAGTACATAGGAGACTGTTTAACTTACAAAGACTCGGTACTCAGCTCAACAAATTTTTGTTATTACATTTATGGTTGGAAAGCTAAACCCATAGGGAACATATAGCACATGTGGGAATGGGAAGCAGTCAGGATTGATATAAGGAAAGGGAAGAAAGGATCAGTTCCTTGAATAAAAAACCCCCATGGGCATTGAGGCACCTCTGTTGAAAGGCTAGCATGTTTTTTTTTTTTTGGCCCCTCACTGTAAACTAAGAAGAAAGGAGGGAAGAGAGTGAAATCAGGCCACATGAAGAATATAAACTGTGATCAGATATTTAGTATTAGAGAGAGGGACCTAAGAGTTATTATTAAAAACTGTCACTAGAAAATATCAACGAAATTGTGAGAAACTTGTGCTCTGCTCTGGTGAATTATACATAAATAGCTTTTAAATTTATGGATAGAGAAATGCTAAAAAAAAAAAGTTATTTACAATATATGTATTGGAATATGCAGTGTAGGTGTGGTGCCCTCGCCTAAAATAAAGACACGTGGATAAGTTAGAAATGGCTCAAAGAAGAGCTACAAAATGGTTATCAGAGTTTAAAATTATTAGTTGTGATACAAGGCTAGGCATAAAAAAAACAGATATAAAAGTAAAATAAATACACAGTTCATACAATACACACCTTTAACCCTTTGAGGGTTTTCGTCGTACTAGTACGTCTTACGCGTAGGGGTTTTTGACGTACTAGTACTCATAAATTCTAGCGGCCTCAAATCTAGTGGGAGAAAGCTGGTAGGCCTTCATATGAAAGAATGGGTCTATGTGGTCAGTGTGCACAGTCTAAAAGAAATCCTGCAGCACACAGTGCATAATGAGAAAAAAAAAACTTTGACCATTTTTTTTAATAAATCAGCGACTTTGCAGTGTATTTTCGTATGGTATTTATTGTTGTATTCTAGTTTTCTTGGTCTCCTTTTATAGAATGGAAAACATATTACTGAAATTGAGATGATTTTGACTGGTTTTACAATGAAAGGTGCCTTGAAATTGAGCTCAAAGTAGCAGAAATGTTCGATTTTTACCAAACTTCAAAAGTAAACAAATCGTGCCAAGCGTGCAATACACGTCAACTGGTGAGTCTAATATTCTTTCACAAGTGCACCAATAATATTTATACCATTTTTTACACTAATGCAGTAGTCTGCATAACAGTAAATCTTATATTTTTTGTGAGAATAAAAATTCAAAGTGGAAAGCAAAAGAATATAAGAGGGGCCTTGAGACGTGACTAATGACTAGAGGAAATGTCATTTTAGTGCCAGGAATGTCTTTCTTGTTTATTCTGGACCCTATTCGGAAATTGGCATCTTTTGAAATTTGTGTGAAATTGGCAAAATTGCTAAATTCTGACCACTGTACTGGATAGTTGAATTTATAAATGGGTGGTTTCTTGCACCCATTCGATAGAAAAAATGGAGTTCTAGCGAAATATTCATGTTTTTTGTCGACTAGTACAGTGAAATTGGCCGAAAATGGGGCTCAAAGTGGGCAAAATCGCCGATGCGTAAACATCGCCGAGACCGCTAACTTTGCGAGAGCATAATTCCGTAAGTTTTCTATCAAATTTCAAACTTTTGGTTTCTTTATGATCGGGAAAAGATTCTCTATCTTTTCATAAGAGAAAATAATTTTTTTTTTTTTTTAAATTTGGCCGACCCTGAGAACGAGTTTCGGAGAGGGCCTGTCGACCCTCAAAGGGTTAAATATGGTTCCAGTCATTCTTTCCTTATGTAACTGTTGTGTGAAAATAGCAGAAAACTGGAAAAAGCACTGAACATAATGAACAATGGCTCAGTTGAAAGCCAATAAAAATGTGGAACACTGAAAAGAGGGTGCTGAGTACACAAGGCCCTCCTGTTCAATAAGGTCATGAAAAGACATGAAAGATTAAATAAAGGGGATTATTTGGTACCTGTAACAGGGATATCAAGAGGCCACAGTTGTAAATTGAGGAAAAAGTGGAGCCAAAAGAAAATTTTTCTTTATAAATTGAGTAGTAGATCAATGAAATGAATAAAAAAAAAAGGAGTTAGTAATGTTACAAACACTGGAAATTTTAATAACTTTTATGAAGAACATATTGTTGAAATTGGGATACCATGAGCATAGCTGTGCTCCTGTTGCTACAAATAGGTATTACAAAAAGATAACTACTGATTTTTAGTTCATGTTATTTGTGGGTATCATTAGGTCGGTGGTAAGGTATCAACAAGTTGATGAATAAGACACGTACATCACCTTCGTATCTGTTGAGAGAAGTTTTTGCATAGAGGGTTTTAACAATGTAATAGAGAGGAATGAGAATGGAGACTTGTATACTGGAGCTGGAAGAGAGGTGTAGCAATTGAAGACCTCATCACTTGTGGGTGGGGCCCACTAGTGGATGTAAATCAGGCCAGTAAAGTGGGCCACATATTTGGTAATGGAGTTGAAGGAAATATTCTCTGTAGACTAACCTTTTTCTGTGGTGTTGCTGTATTTGACAGGTATCATTAGAAAAGTGGTATAGTATCAAGAAGTTAATACATAAGACACACATGTATCTGGGTATCTTTATTAAAGAAAGGTTTTGCCATTATAGGTGTGGGTAAACCTGTATGTACTTTCTAAGTAAAAGGCTCACACCTAGACTGTATTTATTGAATATATTTGTTGAATTTATGAAGTTTTTATTTTTTATACAATGTTCTACAGAAATTTAATTTACTGTACCGTATTTTCAGGTGTTTGATCAATTATGTCATCTGTTGTAGACTAAATGGTAATTTTTTTTCACCATTTTTTGTTTCAGTCCAAAGAATTATTTTGGTATTTATGCATTGTTAAGTGTAAAATCGTCATATAAATGGGTGTAAATGATGCTCTGTTGATTATTTCTATTTTTTGTTTATTTCAGCAATGCCTGTGATATTTACGATGAGCGTAGCATACTGTGTGTACATTCTGGGTCCCTGGTCTCTCTTAGGGCAAGGGATATATATTCTCTTCTACCCAATCATGGTAAGTAAACTGAGATGTAAATAAACTGAGATATATTTTCATTTGTCTCATATTTCTGGAGAATTCTAAATTGAAGTCTGATAAATTAAGGGTCTACTGTTGTACTTTGCTTAATTCAAATTTAATTAGTGCCAAAGAAAAGCATACTGATACCTAGTTAATTATCTTTTAAACATCTTGCATTATTTCTTTACAGGGAGCCATTGCCAAAGCCCAGAGTAGTATTCGTGTGGAAACTGTGAAGGTTACAGACAAGAGGGTGACTCTTATGAGCGAGATCCTCAATAGTATGCGACTTATCAAGATGTACTCCTGGGAAGATTCCTTTGCCAAAAAAATATCAGGTTTGTTTTTGATACCAAGTATCATTTCTGACTGTAAAAATCTTTACAATCACGTTTTAATATTTGTGAATTCACAGAAATTGTGCCACCACTTAATTGCATGGTGGTGGTCTAAAATGCAGACTTAAAAGTCAGTGTTTCCCTTCAATAAACTCATTTCTTGCCCACCTACAATGCAGAAACACAAGAGGAGGTGCTTTAATGAGACAGTAACACACTTAGTGTAGTTATGTATTTTTTTATTAGCACATAAGGCATTTCCCATCATTGTCTTGCCAGAAGCATGCCTACACTACAGTTAAAAACTGCAGCATGTGAGCAACCCTCCTTCAGAACACAAGCACTGTACCTCCCACCTACAGGACTTAAGTCTGGCTAAATCTGTCGAACCAAGTACAGTGCTTGGGTATAAAATACATTTGGATAAGTTCTTTAGACTGTAAGAGCCATTTGCCACAGGTTTTCTGCATTTGACATGGCTGCTAAATATTGTTTTAACTATTAGGTAAATTTATGAATTTTCTTATTTTTTATTACACTTCTTTAAGTACGGTCATCATTATTCTCATACATTACATTTTTTTTCATATTCAAATTGAATCTGACAGTGAGAATAGGCACATATACCCATGGAAGAGGACTTGATGCTAGAATTTATAGATAGTGAAATGTCAGACAAAAAGAAATGGACAGTGACAAATATTAAGAAAGTGACCAATGATTAGGACATTGTGGAAAAAGACACTTATGTACAGTTCAGGACATTTATTAAAGGAAACGTTTCGCCACGAGTGGCTTCTTCAGTCCTAATACAGAGAAAACTAAGAAAACACACATATATATAGTGGCGGGAGTCAGGTGAGGTGATGCGTGGGTAGAGGTGGTAGTAGTAGTAGTAGTAGTAGTAGTAGTAGTAGTAGTAGTAATGGAACTAAGGAGGTGAGGCTAGAGAGGGACCTGCTGGCATCAAGTAACACCAGTTCCCAGGATGGGTAATATCCTCTTGCTTAGTAATTTTGAAATACTGTAACTACCGGATTTTTGCTTTATAGTGTTACTGACAGAAATTAGTGCAGCTTCAATGCATTTCTGCACTAATTTCTGTCAGTAACACTATAAAGCAAAAATCCGGTAGTTACAGTATTTCAAAATTACTAAGCAAGAGGATATTACCCATCCTGGGAACTGGTGTTACTTGATGCCAGCAGGTCCCTCTCTAGCCTCACCTCCTTAGTTCCATTACTACTACTACTACTACTACTACTACTACTACCACCTCTACCCACGCATCACCTCACCTGACTCCCGCCACTATATATATGTGTGTTTTCTTAGTTTTCTCTGTATTAGGACTGAAGAAGCCACTCGTGGCGAAACGTTTCCTTTAATAAATGTCCTGAACTGTACATAAGTGTCTTTTTCCACATCTTGTCGGTATCACCATACCATTTCCTGATTAGGACATTGTGTGTTTCTCTTGGATAAATGTATTATGATGCCTGCTTTACCACGACCTCCTCTTACAAAATAAAATTGATGTTGGCAACTCCAGCATTAATTTTTTATTGATGGAATTATTTGTCTAAATAATGGGATTATTTGTGTCTAAAGAATGTGCAATTAGTAGAACTGAAGCACAGTAATTTTTTTATTCTTTGCACAGTACAGTAATATACAGGGAGGTGTGTTTTGCTTACATGTTAAATTTAGTATGTGATTTTTGCTTATATTTTCACATTTTCCTCAGGAATTAGAAAAGAAGAGCTTAAGAAACATCGTATTGGTGCCTTACTTCAAGCTGTCAGCTCCACAGTAACTCCAAGCATCAGTATTCTAGCAACCATTATCACTTTCTTGGGATATACTCTCTCAGGTAATAAAAGACAATAATTAAAAAATGCTTTATTGCATGGCTATTCATTTTAATATCCTGAACAGCTGTCAGTAGAAACAGAGGTTGAAGGACCAGTTACCTCAAGCTCTTTCTCATCTTCCACCATTTATTCTGTACAGACTGAGGAAGCCACTTGTTGGCAAAACATTTCTATAATAAAAATTCCCAAATGTTGCAAAAGTGTCTAATTCTTTAAACAATTGTTTGCCTAAATAAGGAAATAAAATCTGTAAGTGATGGCAATACTATTTTTGCTTCAGGGTTAACCATTTCAGAAGCTTCATTGCATTTCATTGTTTGATAGATTATTTTAATTTCATTCCCTGTTGTAAAATACAGTACAGACCAGTCGAGGCCTGGTCACAGACCTGGCTGCTGGGGCGTTGACCCCAAAACCTTCTCTAGGTATACAGTAATAGCATTTAAAAAAGAATTGGCCATTAACTATATCATGGTATTAAATGAGCAGCTGAGTCTATTACAGTTTGAATATTATTGTTAAAGAGTTTTGTTAAACTTAAATATTTATTATTTTTTTATTACACACTGGCCGATTCCCACCAAGGCAGGGTGGCCCGAAAAAGAAAAACTTTCACCATCATTCACTCCATCACTGTCTTGCCAGAAGGGTGCTTTACACTACAGTTTTTAAACTGCAACATTAACACCCCTCCTTCAGAGTGCAGGCACTGTACTTCTCATCTCCAGGACTCAAGTCCGGCCTGCCGGTTTCCCTGAATCCCTTCATAAATGTTATTTTACTCACACTCCAACAGCATGTCAAGTATTAAAAACCATTTGTCTCCATTCACTCCTATGAAACACGCTCACACATGCCTGCTGGAAGTCCAAGCCCCTCGCACACAAAACCTCCTTTACCCCCTCCCTCCAACCTTTCCTAGGCCAACCCCTACCCCGCCTTCCTTCCATTACAGACTGATACATTCTTGAAGTCATTCTGTTTCGCTCCATTCTCTCTACATGTCCGAACCACCTCAACAACCCTTCCTCAGTCCTCTGGACAACAGTTTTGGTAATCCCGCACCTCCTAACTTCCAAACTATGAATTCTCTGCATTATATTCACACCACTTAAATATTTATAATTGATTATTTTATTTCTAGGTTACCCACTTAAGTCCTCTGAGGCCTTCACCATATTTTCTGTCTTCAATGCTATGCAGTTCACAGTAGGCGTTCTTCCATTTACTGTTCGCTCAATTGCCGAAGCTAAGGTTTCGCTCAACAGAATTCAGGTAAGATTACTTGTATTTATGTAATGAGATTAATCTGAGATGATCCCCAATAGGTGTATTTTATCCAGACACAGACTATATGTGCACTGTGATCAGCTCTCAGCAATTTTCATGACTGATTACATGCAGTCATCCAAAATACCCAGAACTTACCACATGAAGGTGGCTGCTCTTTGAGTTCTACTGCTAGTTACTAGTTGAATGATCATATTTTATCTGACTGAGCTGAAAAAAGGGATGAGATTGACAGATTATCCCCTATGGTACAATCCTTACTCTCATTTTATGAATTATGTCATTATATGCTCACCATTCCTCTCCATGGGGAAGCGGAAAAGAATTCTTTCTCTAAGCCATGTGTGTCGTAAGTGGCGACTAAAATGCCAAGAGCAAGGGGCTAGTAAGCCCTCTGTGTAAACTGCCAAATATAAAAAGAAAAACTTTCGTTTTTCTTTTTAGGTCACCCTTGCCTCGGTAGGATATGGCCAGTTCGTTGGAAAAAAAAAATACTCGCTATTCACACTCTACCTTGTGTAATGTGTGAATCTGTTTTTTAGACCACCTGGAGCAACTTGAAGCTGGAGAAATTCAAAATCCCTCTTCAGAAGTTGTTAAATCTATTGAAAGGCCACATATTGTGCCTCCACATAAAGTACCTGGCCAATCAGAGATCAGAGCCACAATGAAGGGGAAATTTAATAATAAAAAAAAAGAGAGGACCAGAGTTAATGACAACTTCGCAAAGTAATGTAGTCTATTCATTCCTGGGATATGAATTAAGTTTAGCTTCATATATTTTTCAGTACAGTACAGTACAGTAAAGTACTGTAGTGTATGTGGATTTTTTTTGCATATAGTATGTTGGAAATATGGGACAATATATGCTGGGTAATTTGATTTAAAAATAATGAACAAAAGCCAATGGTTACAAAATTGTCCATTATAATTATTGTTACAGTCAGGGTAAAAGAGACCCATTTTTATGCATTACAATTACCACTGTTTCCCACCATATTAGTGTATTAAATTAAAGGTTCATTGCTATTGATATATATACAGTACAATATTAATAAATCATATAGGCATTTTATTTGTGTTTGTATTGAAAGATAGACCATGCACTTTGCATTTTATTGTAAAACGAACTTTTAGTTACAAGTCATTAGGGACATAAATTTAGAAGCCAGTTAGCTTGGAAGGGTATGTTTAGTTGAAGAGCAGTGGTGTAAGAACCCATAGCTTAATAGTGATTGTAAGTTGTCATACTGGAATGTTTGTATTAATTTCAAGGATATAAATAAATAAATTTATAAAAATAATTCCCAAATTCAATTTTGCAGAAACTTCTGGAGCTGCCAGAGCATCAGAAGAGTATGGGAGGGCTTTTAAATAACAATTTAGCACTGCAGATAAAAAATGCATCTTTTGCTTGGGAAGTTCACAATATTGATATTAAAGGGAGAGGAGGACCTGCACGAACCCCATCTAAAGCTTCCAGGGATAAAAAGAAAACTGGTAGGAAGAACTTGAAAGATCATTTCTGTCTTAGAGGAGTAAAATGTCTCTTCATTTTACTTAAATAAAAAAATTCCAAATTTTTACTAATTGTTTCATTAACTGTTTTCTTAAAAGTGTTTCCTAGAAGTTCACTAAAGTTCAACACAATAAAACGCACAGCATCTTTGAAAATTGCCTAAACATGTGAGCTATAATTGCCTAAACATGTGAACTATAATTGCTTATATATAGAGCTCTGCAAATATTTCTCACTTTTTCTCATATTTCAGATGACGCTCAGAAAAATAGTGCTGTTAATGGAACGGCTCCTCTTACAAATGGCCATGTGATAACTGAACAAGCTAATGGTACAAACAATCCATCAAAGGAAGAAAACACAGATTTGGTAAAAAATATAGAAACACTCTTCAACATCAGCTTTTCAGTTGAACGCGGCAAGCTCATTGGTGTTTGCGGAAGCATAGGTGCCGGAAAAAGCTCCCTATTATCTGCTGTCTGTGGTGATGTAAGTCTTTTGTATTCTTATTTTTAGTTTGTCATATTTCATTTTTTTCATTTCTTTTATGCGGTACACAGATAATGTAGTGTACATGTAATACAATATTGTTAGGAACAAAGGAAAGACACTAGTATGCACTGCATTTCAGGCACAGGAAGCCAGTATGATAATTGATGACAAATAGGTATCTGTCTTTTGTTGGATGTGGATGATGTAGACACAAAATTTTGTATCATGCTCATATTCCATTTTCCTTTATTAGCATTCACTTTAAAGCAAGAAAGCATTTTCCTTTTCTTTTGCTTTCAGGCATGAATACTAACATTTTTTCACTTTAACAAGTACTAATTTCTTGAATAATTATTTCAACTCAGTTCATTGACTATATTTATAAGTAGTACACAATGTAACTCTGAAACACATCATAGCTCATGTAACGAATGTTAGTTTAATATGTTTATTATGCACCCCATTCCCATCAGAGGTACATAATTGGTCCAGGGACTGGACTCCAAAGTTTTGATAGCTGAGCAAGTTACAGAGGTAATGAACTCACAATGAATGTGACAGTGTGTTTATGGGAAGATAAAGAGTTCCAGAGGTGTTGATGACAGAAAATGTTGCAGAACATAAATGTGGTGTATAACATTCAGCATTAATAGTATGTTTGTTAGCTATAGACAGGTAACTGGCCATGGCATTAATTGATACTAAATTACTGTATTTTTATAATTAATTTTGCTTACTCAAATTTTTTATTTGTTATTCCTGAAGAAGATATTGTGGCATACTATTGAATAAATTGAAGTCCTTATCCTAAATTTGGTATTTAACTCTGATGTAGAGTAACATTAATGAAGGTATTTAGGGAAACTGGTTAGCTGGACTTGAGTCCTGGATGTGGGAAGTACAGTGCCTATACTCTTAGAGGTGGAATGACGATGTTGCAGTTTGGAGAGTCGCTTGAATTTTGATAAGAAATCCTACTTAATAGTCTGATTCTTAAGTAGTCTTTCAGCATTGGGATTAACTTAGCTGAAATGCAGTGCATGCTAGTGGCTTCCTTTGTGCCAACCATTGTTTCATTATATGTAAACTACATTAGTTTTTTACTGCTTAAAGAAATAAAAATTTGTATTTGTATTTGTGATGTCAGCACACCTCTTGCAAGACAGTGACTTAATGAATGATATACTACTGAATATTTTTCCTCATTTTTTTAGGCCATCCTGCCTCAAGAAGAGACAGCCAGAGTAATAAATAAAAAAGAACAGGCTAATTTTTTCTGTTAGAAATTTACTTTGATATACTGTAGAAAATAATAAGTTTATATCTCAGAATATAGTAGTGACATGGGACATTTAATACGCAGATGAAGATTCAGAGTGGGAGTGTGCAGGTGAATGGACGGCTGGCCTTGGTGACGCAGCAAGCATGGATCTACAATGATACTTTCCGTGAGAACATCTTGGTGGGTCAGAGTTACAACCCAGAGAGGTACAAAATGACCCTTCAAGTGTGTTCTCTAGAATCTGATATCGAACTTTTGGCCGATGGAGAGATGACAGAGATTGGAGAAAGGGGCATTAATCTCAGGTGAAGATTAATACTAATTTATATTCTGTTAAGATAGTTTGATTTAACCCTTTCAGGGTTTCGGCCGTACTAGTACGGCTTACGCACCAGGGTTTTTGACGTACTAGTACGCCTAAATTCTAGCCCCCTCAAATATAGTGAGAGAAAGCTGGTAGGCCTACATATGAAAGAATGGGTCTATGTGGTCGGTGTGCGCAGTGTAAAAAAAATCCTGCAGCACACAGTGTGTAAGGAGAAAAAAAAACTTTGACCGTGTTTTTGGATTAAAACAGCGAATTTGCACTGTACAGTGGACCCCCGCATAACGATTACCTCCGAATGCGACCAATTATGTAAGTGTATTTATGTAAGTGCGTTTGCACGTGTATGTTTGGGGGTCTGAAATGGACTAATCTACTTCACAATATTTCTTATGGGAAAAAATTCGGTCAGTACTGGCACCTGAACATACTTCTGGAGTGAAAAAATATCGTTAACCGGGGGTCCACTGTATTTTCATATGGTATTTATTGTTGTATTCTAGTTTTCCTGGTCTTATTTTATTGAATGGAAGACATATTACAGAAATTGAGAGGATTTTGACTGGTTTTACAATGAAAAGTACCTTGAAATTGAGCTCAAAGTAGCAGAAATGTTCGATTTTTACCAAAGTTCAAAATTAAACAAATCATGCTAAGCGTCCAATACACGTCAACTGGTGAGTCTAATATTCTTTCACAAGTGTGCTGATATTATTTATACCGTTTCTACACTAATGCAGTAGTCTGCATAGCAGTAAATCTTCTATTTTTTGTGAGAATAAGAATTCAAAGTGGAAAGCAAAAGAATGTAAGAGGGGCGTGGGGACGTGACTAATGAACAGAGGAAATGTCATTTTAGTGCCAGGAATGTCTTTTTTTGTTTATTCTGGACCCTATTTAGAAATTGGCATCTTTTGAAATTTGTGTGAAATTGGCAAAATTGCTAAATTCTGACCACTGTATTGGATAGTTGAAATTGTTAAATGGGTGGTTTCTTGTACTCATTCGGTAGAAAAAATGAAGTTCTAGCGAAATAGTTATGATTTTTGTTGACTAGTTTATTGGAATTGGTCGAAAATAGGGCTCAAAGTGGGCAAACGCCGACGCATAAACATCGTTGAGACCGCTAACTTCGCGAGAGCATAATTCTGTAAGTTTTCCATCAAATTTCATACTTTTGGTGTCATTATGATCGGGAAAAGATTCTCTATCTTTTCATAAGAAAAAATAATTTTTTTTCTTTTGAAATTTGGGCGACCCTGAGAACAAGTCTGGGAGAGGACCTGGGGACCCTGAAAGGGTTAATTCAACATTTGTCACACAATATATAGTAGGGCCCCACTCATATGGCAGGTTAGGTTCCAGGCTACCGCCTTAAAGCAGAAATCGCCTTAAAGCAAAACACGATTTTTTCCACTTATAAATGCATATAAATGCCAGACAAGAAATTTGCACTAACTTACATCAAGTTAGTAATAGAACTAGGCATTATAAAACACAATACAAAGTATAATACATACACAATACATTCATTACCTACCTTAAAATATTTGTTGTCTTAAGGGCAAGAGGTGAATACTTCTTATTTGTAGGAAGTCAGGTGTAGGTAGCCCTGGCTCCCTTTCCCAGACTTAATATACAATATTTAACCCTTTCAGGGTCGACAGGCCCTGTCAGGACTTGTTCTCAGGGTCGGCCAAATTTCAAAAGAAAAAAAAAAAAGATTTTTTCTTATGAAAAAATAGTTATTTTTTCTAAACATTATAGGCTACACAAAAAATTTTTACCATCAATATTTACCGAGATATGGAGGCATGAAGTTGACAGAAAATGCGCATCATGTGGTAACATCGCTGACTGACGTCACCCGGTATTCTTTTATTTAGTATTTTATGTATTATTTTCTATTATTTTTTAATTTTTCTTTTTCCAAGTAACTTTTATGGCCTGTGAGACCAATATGATCAGTATTTTGTAAGTTATTTCTTTTTCAATACTACACAATAACGGCATAAACACTGTTGTCATTGTTTTGTTTACAGAAAATATTTATACAAACAAACGATATGAAATGTTCTTTATTACTATTTTGCTATATTTTATATACACATATACAGTCACAGGGAATGTTTCTAGAAGTTCTGCAGCCTGTGGAAGTCTTTGAAACATGGTGTCATGTACAGTGGTGTTTTACACTCCTCACATATAAAACGAGTGTCTCTGCGTTGTTGTGGGCATTTTTTGTATGTGCACAGACGTAACACCTCTTCTGAGCCATTTTCTTGAAAGCAGTAGCAGACAGTTTTAGCAGGAATTGATCACCATGCTTCAAACGAGAAGGAAGTTGTTGAAAATTTGGTGGGCGGTCTATTGCAAGTGTTGTTCCTTGGTACTTGAATACTATTTGTCTGATGACAGACAAACAGAATTTGCCGTATGGTGGTTTGTTTCTGGTCCTCATCTTATACATATTATAAGCATTCAGCATGGAAATGTCCAGATGATGGAAAAAGAGTTTTATGTACCATCACTACCACTAGCACCATGCACATTTTCCATCCCAATTGCAACAGTAT
Source organism: Cherax quadricarinatus (assembly GCF_026875155.1). Lineage (NCBI taxonomy): Eukaryota > Metazoa > Arthropoda > Malacostraca > Decapoda > Parastacidae > Cherax > Cherax quadricarinatus. The sequence goes on along the minus strand of NC_069405.1, from coordinate 39,663,857 downwards.
CGTCGTCATTTTCACTGTCAGTTCCTGTTGTACAGCCACGGGATGTACTCCGAGATGTACTCCTTCCCCCTGGAATAGCATATGGCACACTACCAGAGTGCATATATCGTCGTATATACTGACGCTTCACTGGGGAATATTGCACTTCACTATCACTACTGGAACTAGTTTGAAGAGCTTGTAGTTCATAATCACTATCATCACAAATGCTCACATCTGAGTCTGGGATTTGGGAAAATAGGAGTTTCCTCTTTGATTCTCGTACAACTGAGCGTGAACAAGACGGCCCAGCAGCAGAGGTGGATGGCTGAGGGTTGTCTGGGTTTTCCTCACTATTACCGATATTATGGCCATTAGTTTCGGTCAAAACCTCACCAGAACCTTGAAACTCATCTTCACTGGCACTTCCATCTGTATAAGAATTGTCACTGGGGAACAAAAGTGTCCCAATTCTCCGAGGAGTGAGGAGCTTCTTTCCGCGAGGCATGGTGGATAAGTTGCACTAAAATGGCGTTCCCACAATGCGCCACTGGGTCCCAGATTTTTTTTTCTACTGCGCACACCCACCACACAGACCCATTCTCTTACATCTAGGCCTACCAGCCTTTTCCTGCGAGATTTGAAGGTGCTAGAATTTATGCGTACTAGTACGTCAAAAACCCTGGTGTGTAAGCTGTACTAGTACGGCTGAAACCCTGAAAGGGTTAAAGCAGCTCAGAGAGATAAAATACACATACAGTACACTCATTATTTACCTTGAAATATGTGTAGTCTTAATGTAGAATGGGAGGTGAGTAGTATTTATTTGTAGGAAGTCAGGTGTAGGTAGCCGGTAGATGTAGCTATGTAGTTCACCTGGCTACATAGCTGCACCTACCTACATAGCTATATGATATTTAATGCAGCCAAGAGCCATATTATTACTATCGACATACCTTGTTCACTGAGTTTAATCATTTCTAACAACTACCTTTAGATGCCATCATAAATGAAGGGAGAAGTAATGAATAATTCATGCCGGGAATTGTAAACAAACACGGACTGTTTAAGGGGAGTGACTGGGCCAAATGCAGATTCATACATTTTCTCTGGTGCTGGACCAGAGAAAACGCAATGTTTTTCCCTCCGCCCGGCTACCACACCTCCATAGCATGTAAACATGGCATGTTTATATGCTATGTAATGTGTTTCTTATACATATAATTTTGAAGAAAATATCATAGATGAATTAACGAAAATGTTTATATTAATGTAAAATAAGACATTTAATGTGCCCAAGAGTTAAGACTAGAGGGACGCTCTTAGTGATTTTAATGTGTACCTGCATACCATCACAGTGTATATTTAGGCACATAAGTATTATTATCAAAGTACATATAAAATATGCAATAACTTTAAAGCACTTGAAATTTTGGAGGGTTTCCAGACACATCATTCTCACGGAGAATGTTAACAAACTGGGTGGGGAGCACCGTATTAGAAAGACAGCCGTATGGTGAGTTTTGGTCATAATTTGAAATTACTGTATTAGTGGAATGCCGTAAGGTGAAATGCCGTAAAGCAGTGCTCTACTGTAGTACTGTATTTTAAATCTTCAAAACATCACAGTGGTGCAATTATTCTTTTCTATAGTATAACATACTTAAAACACTTGATTATACTGTATGATCATTATTTTACTATACAGTGAACCCCCAGTTTGCGATATTAATCCATTCCTGAGAGCTCATCATAAACCAAAATTATGGAAAAGCGAATCAATTTTCCCCATAAGAAATAATGGAAATCAAATTAATCCGTGCAAGACACCACAAAGTATGAAAAAATTTTTTTTTACCACATGAAATATTAAGTTTAATGCACACAAACTGAAAAAGACATGCACAGTTTGTAGTACTCTACTAACAAAAGAATACATGACACTTACCTTTAATGAAGATCTGGTGATGATTGATGGGATGGGAGGAGGGGAGAGTGTCGAACTTATTGTTTAGAAGGGGGATCCCCTTCCATTAGGACTTGAGGTAGCAAGTCCTTTTCCGGGGTTACTTCCCTTCTTCGTTTAATGCCACTAGGACCAGCTTGAGAGTCACTGGACTTCTGTCGCGCAACATATCTGTCCATAGAGGCCTGTACCTCTCATTCCTTTATGACTTTCCTAAAGTGGTTCACAACATTGTCATTGTACAGGTTGCTAGCACGGCTTGCAGTAGCTGTGTGAAGGTGATTTTCATCAAAAAAGGTTTGCACTTCAAGCCACTTTGCACACATTTCCTTAATCTTTGAAGTAGGCAACTTCTTCAGTTTCTCTATCACCTCCTCTGAAGCAGTTTCCTCAGGTCTGGCCTCTTGATGTTGAAGATGATTTACTAGCTCATCAGTGGTTAGTTCGTCATTGTCCTCCTCCACCAACTCTTCCACATCCTCCCCACTAACCCCAAGGACTTCCCCAATGCCACAATGGATTCCTCAACTGGCATAGGATTCCCAGGGTTAGCCTCAAACCCTTCAAAATCCCTTTTGTCTACACATTCTGGCCACAATTTTTTCCAAGCAGAGTTCAAGGTCCTCTTAGTCACTCCCTCCCAAGCCTTACCTATAAGGTTTACACAATTGAGGATATTAAAGTGATCCTTCCAAAACTCTTTTAGAGTCAATAGAGTGTCTGTGGTCACTTCAGAGCCCCTTTCAAACATAGCTTTTGTGTACAGTTTCTTGAAGTTGGAAATGACCTGCTGGTCCTTGGGCTGCAGGAGAGGAGTGGTATTAGGAGGCAAAAACTTGACCTTAATGAAGCTCATGTCCCCAGAAAGTCTCTCTGCCAAGTCTGTAGGATGACCAGGGGCATTGTCTAATACCAGGAGGCACTTAAGGTCTAATTTCTTTTCAATTAGGTAATTTTTCACATTGGGGGCAAATGAATGATGTAACCAGTCATAGAAAAAGTCCCTAGTGACCCATGCCTTACTGTTTGCCCTCCACAGCACACACAAATTAGCCTTGAGGATATTCTTTTGCCTGAACGCTCTGGGAGTTTCTGAATGATACACCAATAAAGGCTTCACTTTGCAATCACCACTAGCATTGGCACACATCAGAAGAGTAAGCCTGTCTTTCATAGGCTTATGTCTTGGGAGTTTAAAAACTGTAGTGTAAAGCACCCTTCTGGCAAGACAGTGATGGAGTGAATGATGGTGAAAGTTTTTCTTTTTCGGGCCACCCTGCCTTGGTGGGAATTGGCCAGTGTGATATTAAATATAATAAAATATGTCTTGGGAGTGCCTTTTCCTCCTGAGTAATGTAGGTCCTGCTTGGCAATTTCTTCCAAAACAGGCCTGTTTTGTCGCAATTAAACACTTGTTCAGGTTTCAAGTCTTCACTGTCTATGTAATCCTTGAATTCCTTCTCCTGTATATATTACTAAATTTAAAAGGAGAAACTTCAGTTTTTCTTTTGGGCCACCCCACCTCAGTGGGATACGGCTGGTACGTTGAAAGAAGAAAAGAAGAAGAAGATTTTTCAGCTGCTTTTTGGTCCGAACTGGCAGCCTCACCATGCCTAATCACACTATGTATGCCACTATGATTCTTAAATCTTTCAAACCAACCTTTGCTGGCCTTAAATTCACTCACATCACCACTAGTTGCAGGCAATTTCTTTACCAAATCGTCATGCAACTGCCTAGCCTTTTCACAAATGATCGCTTGAGAGATGCTATCTCCTGCTATCTGTTTTTCATTTATCCACACCAATAACAGTCTCTCAACATCTTCTAGCACTTGCGGTCGCTGTTTCGTAATCACAGTTGCACCTTTTGCAACAACAGCTTCCTTGATTGCCGTTTTCCTGGTCACTACAGTAGAGATGGTTGATTGGGGTTTTGTATACAACCTGGCCAGCTACGACACACGCACTCCACTTTCGTACTTTGCAATTATCTCTTTCTTCATTTCAATAGTCTTTTTCTCGAAGGGTTGGCACTAGAAGCTTTCTTGGGGCCCATGGTGACTTATTTTGCAGAAACAAGTATCAAAAACACTAATAATATGGAATGTACCGAATGTATCCTTAGATGCGAGCACACTGGCTGGCTTGTAAACACTGGCACACACAGGGCAGTTCAGGCCACACGTGGACACGTCTCGGACAAATCACGTATTCCGGGATTTTTAACGGGAATCGAGGCAAAATTTTTGCATTAAAATGTATCGAATACTGGATTTATCAGATACCGATGGCATTGCGAACCGGGGGTCCACTGTATATGAAAACTACAGTGGACCCCCGCTTAACGATCACCTCCCAATGCGACCAATTATGTAAGTGTATTTATGTAAGTCCATTTGTACGTGTATGTTTGGGGGTCTGAAATGGACTAATCTACTTCACAATATTCCTTATGGGAACAAATTCGGTCAGTACTGGCGCCTGAACATACTTCTCGAATGAAAAAATATCGTTAACTGGGGGTCCACTGTATTGTCATTTGCTCTATCTAGTTATTTTATGATTTATGTTGTATTTCATTCACCTTACAATTTTGGCATAATTTATAATTTTGACTGCATGTCTGAAGTTTTTCTTAGGTAGTAGGTTGGTAGACAGCAACTGCCCAGGGAGGTACTACTGTCCTGCCAAGTGAGTGTAAAATGAAAGCCTGTAATTGTTTTACATGATGGTAGGATTGCTGGTATCTTTGTGTGTCTCATAAACATGCAAGATTTCAGGTACGTCTTGCTACTTCTACTAGCATTTAGGTCACACTGCTCATGCATGTACAAGCATATATATACACGCCCCTCTGGGTTTCCTTCTATTTTCTTGCTACTGTAGTTCTTGGTCTTGTTTATTTCCTCTTTTCTCCATAGGGAAGTGGAACAGAATTCTTCCTCCGTAAGCCATGTGAGTCATGAAAGGCGACTAAAATGCTGGGAGTAAGGGGCTAGTAACCCCTTCTCCTGTATAAATTACTAAATTTAAAAAAAGAAACTTTTGTTTTTCCTTTTGTGCTACCCTGCCTTGGTGGGATACGGCCGGTTTGTTGAAAGAAGAAGAAAAAGAGAAACTTTGGTTTATCTTTTTGGGTCACCCTGCCTCAGTGGGATACAGGTGATTTGCTGAAAGAAGAAGAAGCCTGAAGTTTTTAGAGCGCAAAAGAATAATAAATAAACATAGACGTGAAGAAAAAAAAGACAGAAATTCAAGCAAGTAACATAAGAATTGTTAGTTGCAACTTAAAGATTCATTAACTAATTCATTTTTTAAATATTTTGTTATGAGCTTGTGCTAGTTTATCTACTGACTATCATAAAGTTATAGTACTTTTTTTTTTGGATATCTTGTACAGTATTTATTAATTTGTTAAATATTTTGTTATGAGCTTGTGCTAGTTTAACTATTAAATATCATCGAGTTGCAGTACTTATTGTTGGATATCTTTATTTATTAACTTCTTCACATTTCAGCGGTGGGCAGAAGCAGAGAGTTAACTTGGGCCGGGCAGTGTACAGTGATAGGGATATTTACCTACTAGATGATCCTCTAAGTGCTGTGGATACCAAGGTTGCCAAACACATCTTTAACACCTGCATAAAAGGAACACTACGTGACAAGACAGTCATTCTTGTTACTCATGCTACTCATGTAAGTGGTTGCTTGTGCTTTTCAATTCAGCATGAGTGCAGGGAGTCCTTGCCTTATGCTTGCTGATGGAGATAAGAGTTTAAGAACATAGTAGACATGATGTAAAAAAAGGAGACAGTGTGCAGGGTTGAAAAACTATGTTATACTTAGATATAGTAACCTAAGAGAAAGAAACTTCAAGGAAAACTTCAAATTTTTATAAAGTGAATCATGAATTACCCATTGCCTTTCATAACTGATTTCCTTTATTTTTTCTATGTGGAGCTGTTGTTGGCGATAAAAGAATTAATCATAGAAATGTTTATTATGGGATATATTTAATTGTGTTTTGTATGATAGTAATTGAGTAGTGTACGCATAGTTTTCTCATTTATTATTGTCAGCATGTCCAGTATTTATACTTGTGTGATTTCCTTTTTCAGTTCCTTGAAAAGTGTGATGAGATTATTCTTCTTCAAAAAGGCAAGATTGTGGAGCGTGGTACTCATGCTGAACTTATAGCACGTAAAGGAGAATACTTTGACATGGTTGGATTCGATTCTACACATGATGCAGATAAAGCTGAAGAAGAAAAAAAAGCAGATGCCCTGATATCGGAAGATTCGGGTATGTGTAAAGTTGCGATTATTTCTGCACAGAATTTATCACAAACAATTATCTATTTTTTTTAATATACCAACCATTTCCCAGCAAGGCAAGGTGATCCAAAGAAAAGAATAAAACTTTATGAAGTTTTCCCTCTTTTTACAATTCGTAATTTATACAAGAGAATCATTTACTAGCCCCTTGAATTATCTGTTTATGATTACTTATTTTAATTTACAGAAGCAGAGCTAGGCTCATGGTATCCCATCAACAGTGTTGAATTTATGATATAGGATCCCTTCAGCTGTAATCTAAATTCTCTACCATTGAAATGAAGGTCACCCCATTTAACCAGTATGCAAGACCTTGCATGATTCAAGATATGACTTAAACTTTATGTGTTGTGTGATAACTGCATAATATTTTATTTATTTTGATTAACTATAAATAAGACACTTGTGCAACACCTGGGTATCTTTTTTTTCTGGAAACGTTCTGCCAGCCAGTGGCTTCTTCAGTCCAGTGCAGAGAAATGATGGAAGATGAGGTGGAGTGTGAGGTAATCAGAATACAGTTACCCAAGTGTTGCACAAGTGTCGTATTTATCAACTTGTCGGTTTTCTGAATCATGTATTGATAACTAACTATGTACTATTTACTTGTTTTAGATAAGAAAGCTGTGAATGTCAGTAAAAGTAAGTGTTATGCGACTGAGCTTCTGAATTTGATGGCCAAGCATGATGAAAGAACTAAGTTAACAGCATGTCAGTAGCTTTGCACTTCTAGGGAACTTTATATTACTGAGATTTGGGCTTTCCCAGTACTGTTAATATGAAAGCTGAGCATTAAGTAATTTTAATATAATGATGATAATATTTTATATCACAGTCAGCATTTCTCAAAATGCCACTTATGTAGACACTGAAATTTAATTCTTTTCACTTATTGCATTTTTTTTTTTTGCAGTATTTCATTCCATGCTCTAATGAAATGCCTTACTGCTTATCAACTAATATACACATACACCAAGACATTCCAGCACAGCTTTTTAATATTTCTTCTGCTCTAACAAACAAATGCTGTATCTCCACACGAGTTCTTGCATGTTTGGTTGAATAAAAATAGAAATTTATCTTCCAAAGATGTTTTTAAAGAGACTGCTATTTTCTTTTTAAGGTGCTACTGCTCAAGATGTAGATTTTTATATATTGATGCATTTTCCATAGATATTTTGAATAAATTGTGGTTAATGAATGCTTTTGCAGAGAAATAAATAATGTTATTCACAGACATTCTGAATGCAGTTTTCATTTTGTTTGCATGTTTGTAAAGTTGTGACATTATGAATATAAAACAAAGTAATGGAAACTATAAATTTTTGTATTCTCTTGCACCGTAGATACGAAAGAGGATGTCAAAGGACCCATGATGAACGGTAAACTTATTACTGAGGAGAGCAGAGAAACAGGAAGTGTCAGTAGCAAGGTCTATTTAACATTTATTAAGGTAAGAATGTGTATGCTTTCATAAAGTTACGATGTATCTGCTACTTTTATTATAAACTTCGTCTGTATTGTAATCACAGCCTTGATTATCAGAATTATGTTTGTCTTACACTTTATCAAAATCACCAAAATTTTCAATATTTTGTTTCTTTTTCTATTTTTTCCCGAGCCTTGATTGTACCTGTGTAATATTATTGCCTATTTCTTTATCTGAACTGTAGTATCTGCATGCCTTTGGCAAAACAGTGATAGAGTGAATGATGGTGAAAGTTTTTTTTTTTTTTTTTTTTTTTTTTTTTTTTTTTTTTTTTTTTGAGAGGGTGGGGAGTTATCCTACCTTGGTGGAAGATGGCCAGTGTGATAAGAAATAAAAATTGTAAATATGTAACGTGTAGAGTGTAATCACATACCTTCGACTAGACTATATAAACATTCAACTGGCAGTATTGTTTGACATATATTTTGAACATTCTAACTCTTTTTTTTTCATATTAGAATTTTCACTTGCAACAAATGTTCCATCTGCTTAAGTGTCTTTCCCTTTTTGTTTTGTATATTGCAGCATTTTTTCCATCTTTGGAATTTCTAAGAAATCACATTTAAGTGCAAGAACTTTTGTAGAGGTATTGTAAGCGATACAATTAAAGTGCTGAAATAGTAGAATCTTGACTTAAATAACAAAAAGGCACAATACCGTGACTGGAACAATACACAAATAACACACACGTAGGAGAGAGGAGCTTATGACAATGTTTTGGTCCGGCTTGGACCATTTACAAACTCACGCATGTCGTTGTAAGCTCCTCTCTCCCGTGTGTGGGTTATTTGTGTATAATCTTGACTTAATTTCTTAATATATCTGTTATTTTATTAATTATTAATTAAGGGGTAACCATCCTAAATGCTCTTATCATTTAGTCACCTAAGACATACAGGGAACTGTAAAAAGTGAATAAATAGATTGTGTTAGTTATGCCAGTAGAACGACCCCCTTCAAGGGGAATACCATGATGGTAGTGAAGGGCTCTTGATTTCCCATGATATTAATAAAAATAGACTGATAGCTTAAGTAATATTTGACTCTTAAAACGTTTTAATGTACAGATGCTATCAAAGAAGAGCTGAAAAATAGATGAGATATATTTTTTTTCTAGGAACTGTTAACTCAGTGAACCATTCTTAATGCAAGGAAATGAAGAAACTACTGAAAAATCTTTTCAATACCATGAGAGAATTACCTAAGGGCAACTACTGATATACAAATAACCCACAACACAGTATGGAAAGTCATTTGAATTGTGATGCATGTTCACTCTTCTGATAAGAGAGCTATTGGATGAATAATGGTGAATGTATTTCCTTTTTTAAATTGCCCTACATAGGTGGGAGACAACTGGTGTGATTAAATATAAAAAAAAGATAAGCTTTGTACAGGTTAACCATTATTATTACATTCATGGGAATAACACTAAACCCATAAGAGGTTGTAGAGTACTTGGAGGAATAAGAGGCAAACATATTTGATCCAAGGAAGAGGAGGATGGTTCTAATTCCATAGATCAAGTACCCTTCAAGGGCATTAAGGCACCTTGAATTATTATTATTACACTCATGGGGAAACACTGAACCAGTAGGTCATACATCACCTGCAGAAAAGGGAGGCATTCAGATTCAGTTCAAGGAAGGGGAGCACAAATCCAGTTCCTCATATCAAGAGCTCCTTACCAACATCAAAGAAACTTCCTGGAATGGTATACAGGTTAATTACATACTGTTTTACACACAGTGCAATATTTAAATGGTGGTCATTGACTCCTCATTTTACTGTATGGTGTACTAAGATTAAAAATTCATATGATAAAAATAATAGAAATGTTTCCAGTTATTCACTGCAGCAATGTATAACCCATACTGTTTTAACACTTTCTTTTTTATTACCTGTGTAATAATAATAATAATAATAATAATAATAGTAATAATAATTTTTTTTTTCAACAAGTCAGCCGTCTCCCACTCAGAATAATTTATATTTGCTCTCCATTTATTTATTTATTTATTTATTTATTTATTTATTTATTAACAATTTGAGCACACATACAGAGGTACAACAAGGGGAAGTGGAACAGAATTCTTCCTCCATAAGCCATGGGTGCCATAAGAGGCGACTAAAATGCCAGAAGCGAAGTGCTAGTAACCCCCTCTGTATATAATGCTAAATGTAAAAGGAGAAACTTTTGTTTTTCCTTTTGGGTCACCCTGCCTTGGTGGGATACAGCTGGTTTGTTGAAAGAAGAAAAATTATTATTACTCAGAATAAGTAATATTTGTTTTATTGCTTAGTAATGGTAATAGTGTTTTGACTTCAGAAGATGTTTCTTTATATAAATTGAAAAACTATTAGGATTTGCAATTAATTCTGAAAAATTCTTATTGCTATCTTTATCTCAGTAATAGAATGACTTTAAGGAGGGGGGTGAAGGGGCTGGAACCTTTATTTCATGATGTTTCTCTAACATTAAGGCTTTATTAAACTAGTAAAATAAAAATAAATTCCCTGCCTAAAATGTCTTGGAATTACTACTTGTCAGCTGATGTCATTGTTTACCTCTCTGTATACTTTAAAGTGTCTGAATTACCACTTGTCAGCTTACATCATTATCTGCCTCACTGTATCTTACTCTTCTATCAGGCCAGCGGAGGATGGTGCATAACAAATATCATCCTGTTTGCCATCATCATCTTTACGTTGACTAGAATGTTTAATGCAGTGTGGCTCCAACATTGGCTCGATCAGGTAAAATATTCAAAATAAACATATTCCTTATTTAGCAGTGTACAGTATACATAAAGTGAATTGTGTGTTCAGTGAGGTGGATTGTATGTTCAGTGAAATTAATTGTGTATTCATTTATATACATATTATGCAAGGATTTTCTGTTGTCTGTAGAATGATGGAGGATTTTTTTTTTTACAAATATTTTTCCCCATATTGTCGAACATGATCTTGAAGCACATAATCCCTATCATTTTCACAGGGTGATGGCATGGCAGCAGAAAGGAGGGAAAATGTAACGGCATATAACCTCACCTTATCTGATGAGGATATAAAGGGTGAAATTACGCAAAATCCCATGTTGTGGATGTACCAGTTAGTATATGGACTGAGCTTTGTGTTGCTCCTTATCACTGGTATTATCAAAGGCATTGGAGTTACTTTCAGGTATGGAGGAACTTGTGTTTTATACAAATAATGTAAAATTCTTGTCTGAAAAATGGGCATTTGTTGTTGCATATATCATTTGCAGTACATCTGTATTCATCATTGCTTGTACAGAAAGCCCTTGTACAATAAGATTTTATTTGCACAGAATTTTAAAAGACATTTTTTGGCAAAAGGCAAAATTGCAATAATTATTATTTGGTGAGAAATGGGAGATATGTTATAACACACAGGCACAAAAATACAAGTAGCATGTTGCATTAACTGGGTTCACCTGACACTGGCTCTCTAATATTGGGATTTGGGTTCATACGACACCTTCAGCAGTCACAACACTAAACTTGACATCCAAAAAATCATTATCTATGTCTGAATCATAAATAACATTTAAACATTAGGATTAGCTTATCTGAAATGCATTGCATACTAATTGCTTTCTTTTCTGCTCAGTGTTTTCTTACATGTAAACTACATTTTTTTACCATGTAAAGAAATAAAAATTGTATTGTGAGTAACCAAGCATTCACTAAATTTACTGTACAATACAGTATATTAGAAGTAGACTGTCTGTACGATTCCTTAAGGCACTTGATTTTATAGCTATTTCTATTGTATTTGCCATTTGTCTAGGTGCAGGGCTAATCTCTCTCATTTATTCTCTGGCACAGTCTCACTGAGTCTGAAAACTGAAGCTTTCAGTCTCAGTGAGACTGTATCATAAGTATCAGAGGTATCATGAGTATCATAAGTATCACAAATATCACTAATATCACAAGTATCACAAATATCACAAATATCACAATTATCACAATCAACACTAGTATCACAAGCACTATAAGTCTGACGGGTCAGCAGTACTAGGGGCTTGAAGCAGCAGTGCATAAAACTACTGTTATCTCATCTCAGACTAGCAAACGATTTGTAGTTAAATAATAGAGCCTTTGATATATAAACCAGAGTTTATGGTTATGTAGACACCGTATATGCAGTATACGATATTTTGTGCATGTCAGTTCAGAGCTATGGCACATCATACATCTGTTGTAGTTCATATTTAATTTTCATTTCACTGATTTTGCAAAGATAATAACTGTATCATAATGCTATGATGGAGAATATTTTCAGTTTCTAATGATATTTATTGGCGAAACTGTTGACTGATGTGACAGTTATTGTTGACTTGACATGCTGTTGGAGTGAGTAGGGTAGTACTTATGTATAGATTCAGGGAAACCAGCAGGCCGGACTTGAGTCCTGGAGACGGGAAGTACAGTGCCCGCACTCTGAAGGAGGGGTGTTAATGTTCACCAACTTTCACTCCATCACTGTCTTGCCTCTGGCAAGACAGTGATGGAGTGAATGATGGTGAAAGTTTTTTTTTTCAGGCCACCCTACCTTGGTGGGAAACGACGATGTGTTAATAAAAATAAATAATAATTGTCCCTCTATATATAGTACTATATACCTGGATACCTGGAGAGAGTTCCGGGGGTCAACTTTATGAGAATAAACTGATAAAATTACTAATTATGGGTTATACATGCTTTTCTAGGAATAACATGAATCATTTTCAGAGTTCTGGCAGGTGCTTCAAAACTGCATCATGCTATGTTTATTAGCATCCTTCGTGCACCCATGAGTTTCTTCGACACAACTCCAACTGGGCGAATCCTCAACAGATTCTCAAGAGATCTTGATGAATGTGAGTGTACATTAATATATAAATATTTTCCATCATTTATTCAATTTCTGCCTTTTCGGAAAAGTGCTTACATGACAATTCAGATTACCCTCTGACTGCAACATCCCCACCTTTGTTTAGAGTGCAGGCATTGCCTTTCCTACCTCCAGAACTCAAATCAGACTAACTGGTTTCCCTGAGTCCCTTCATAAAACTTAACCTTGTTCACACTCCAACAGCACATTCATTAAAAAGCACTTTGTCTCCATTCATTCCTGTCTGATGCTTTCAAGCCTGCTGGATGTTTAAGCCCCTCCAACTGAAAATCCTCTTTTACTCTCTTCCTCCTCTGGTAAATTCTCTTTTTTGCTTCCAAAGATAAATTTCTTTCCACAGATTCTTCAACACACCACCCACATTTTTACCCTTCAATCAATCATAGTATTCTTATTTTTGTTCTTATTATTCCTATTTATCATTATTCTTTATTACAAAATAATAATATACTCAACCCCTGCCAATTTGGATTCAGGAAAAATAAAAGCACTAATGATGCAATCATAAAAATGCTAGATCTGCTTTACACAGCATTGGAAAATAAGGAATATCCACTAGGAATTTTTATTGACCTTAGAAAAGCTTTTGACACAGTAGACCACGACATCCTACTCCACAAACTTGACCATTACGGTATAAGAGGCCATGCGCTTGCTTATTTCAAATCTTACCTTACTAATAGGTATCAGTATGTCACCATTAAAGACACAGCATCAACAACATGGCCACTTGATACTGGAGTTCCCCAGGGAAGTGTCCTTGGTCCCCTGCTCTTCCTCATATACATCAATGATCTTCCGAACGTATCGCAACACCTGAAACCCATTCTCTTTGCTGATGACACGACTTATGTCATCTCTCACCCTAATCTTGCCACCCTCAACACCATTGTTAACGAGGAGCTGATCAAAATATCGACTTGGATGACAGCCAATAAACTTACTCTTAACACTGACAAAACCTACTATATTATGTTTGGTAGCAGAGCAGGAGATGCACAAATTAACATTAAGATCGACAACACTCTAATTACCAGACATAATGAGGGCAAATTCCTAGGCCTATACCTTGACAACAACCTGAATTTCAGCACCCATATCCAACACATAACCAAAAAAGTATCCAAAACGGTTGGGATCCTCTCCAAGATACGATACTACGTGCCGCAAAATGCCCTTCTCACACTATACCACTCACTTATTTATCCATACCTCACCTATGCTATTTGTGCTTGGGGATCAACTGCAGCAACACACCAAAAGCCAATAATAACCCAACAAAAAGCTGCAGTAAGAATAATCACTAAATCCCATCCCTGGCAACACCCCCCCCCCCACTCTTCATAGATCTAAACTTACTCCCTGTTCAGTACATCCACACTTACTACTGTGCAAACTTACTCCCTGTTCAGTACATCCACACTTACTACTGTGCAATCTACATCTACAGGACCTTAAACTTCAATATCAACCTTGACCTAAAATGCTTTCTTGACAGTTGTGACAGAACCCACAAGCATAACACCAGACACAAATATCTCTATGACATTCCCCGTGTCCGACTAAACCTTTACAAAAATTCAATGTATGTCAAAGGCCCTAAAATCTGGAACACCCTACCTGAGAACTCTAGAACTGCAGACACATTCATCACCTTCAAAACTACCATTAGAAAACATCTTATCTCCCTGATACACCCCATCAACTAACTACACGAATACCACCTGGTGGTTCACACTTACACTCACTCACCCATTTGACCATAAACAGAAATATTAACCTCAATCTTAAAATAATGAATCCTGTGATACTCCAATACTGAAACTATGTACTGTGCCAAAACAAAAGCATTCACATTGCTAAACTCACAAACTAGTATTTAGTCACTTAGCCATAATACCAACTTACCTCATAATTTGTAATATTTTAAAATTAAACTAAGTCTGCCCGAAATGCCTAGTCATGCTAGGTGTTCTAGTGGTACACTCTGTAATCATTATTTAACTACATGTAAACCACACAATAACCAAATTCTGTAAACTCAGCATTGTAATCCTTATAGAGAATAAACTTTGAATTGAATTTGAATTTGAATATTGTAATCTATAATTCTTACCTAGGTAATATCAGTTTAAAAATCAATCTTTCAATCAATCAATCATTGCCTGTATGGATTGAAAAATTAGCTTTTATTTATACAGTATGTATGTATGTATGTATACATATGTATGTAGTGGAGGGAAGCAGGGTAAGGGTTGCCCTAGGAAAGGGTGGAGGCAGGGAGTAGAGGAGGTTTTTGTGTGTAAAGGATCTTGGACATCTAGTGAGCATGTGTGTTTGTTAGATAAGACCAAGTGGAGGCAAATGGTTTTTGGGACTTGACGAGTTGTTGGAGTGTGAGCAAGGTAACATTTTGGGAAGGGATTCAGGGAAACTGGTTAGCAGGACTTGAGTCTTGGAGGTGGGAAACCTGCACTCTGAAGGAGGGGTGGGGATATCTGCCATTTGGAGAACCATCTATGTAGATATGTATATTATATACAAACTTCCTTGATGATATATGATAGAGATATTGAGTTAACTGAATGTTGTATTGATTTATCCCTGTGAATAGTGGATGTGCGTGTCCCATTTTTCTTGGAGTTCCTGCTGCAGGGTATTCTCTTCATCATTGGTCAGATCATCCTGGTGTGCTTCATCTATGTCTGGTTTATTCTTCCCCTCCTCCTCGTTGCAGGTAAGTCTCTCTCTCTCTCTCTCTCTCTGTTATTGAAGCCAATTTTTTCTTCCTGTCTTTTATATTTATCTAGTTGTCTGTATCTTTTTTTGCTATAAAAATTTAAGAATGCTCTTGCCAAAATTTTATACATGTGTTAGCACATTATGTGAAAGTTAAATGTAAAGGGATAAATGCCATTATAGTTGCCTTTACTATTAACATTATTTATTTCTCTCTACAGTTTTGTTTGTTGCTGTTGACATCTTTCTAAATGCTGGTTTGCGTGAGATGAAACGTTTGGATAATACCCTCAAGTCTCCTGTCACCCAGCATATAGGTTCTTCCATCTCTGGTCTTTCTGTCATCCGTACCTTTGATAAGGAGAGGCTGTTTATCAACAGGTAATTTTAATTTTGAGCTGTTGGCTCCTTTTGTTCTTGTAGTTGAGAAGTTTTTTAGTTTTGTTTTAGTGATTTAGATGGGAGGGTTATTCGGTTTACTTAGTATAACTTCTTTGGTCTTAGCAAATTTACTTCAGCCCACTATTAGAGAGAGGGTTTTTCATGTCTTTTTTTATATTTACGTATTTTGTTTTGTTTTGTTAAACTTGTTAACATAATAGTATAGTGTTTGGATTACTTGATTAGCTTGGTGAGTGCATATGTGCATCTTTTTTTTTTGTATTATACTTAATTTTTCTTTTACAAGAGAGCGTTCTTATTCGGCAGGTTAGGTTCCAGGCTACTGCTGTAAAGTGAAAATTGCATTAAAGAGAATCTTAGCCTTTTTTTCACTTTCAAATTCATATATAAACCTGATAACATCTTAACACTTTCATACATTAAGTGAGCAATAGAGCTAAACTTAACAAATACATATACAGTACACACATTACCTTAAAATATTTTCATCCTTAGCTGATAGTGAGTGGTGAATATATTTATTGGAGGAAGTCTGAATAAATGAAGAATGGGCATAATTGAAAACTGCTGTATTAGTGAAATGTTGTAAAGAGGGGCCCTCCTGTTTATGTGAATGCTGCTTCATTAGGCAACATGTTTGTTCCATGATTAGTGGATGGAGGATCAAGCCTAAGCCACTCTTTTTTTTTGCTGAAGTACTGTGCATACTATGGGCTTTTCCACCCATTTTGTGAAATGGTCTTTTAATCAATATTATTTACAGGATGTACAGCAAACTGGATGATCATTCTGCGGCTTTGCTGGTGTTTCGTCTCTCAAATCGTTGGTTCACCTTTCGGATGGACTTTATGGCCACATGTGTTACCCTTGCTGTAACCATCATTTGCGTCTTCACGAAAGGTCTTGTCAGCACTGCACTTGCTGGTCTTGCCTTATCAACTGTTACTGGAGTAAGCATAATTAGACTCCTTTATTGTATTGCCTTTTCCATAGAAGGGAGATGGTATTTTCTTATGCTTCTCTGCTTGGAACTGTTCCTCATGATATGATCATATTTAAGTCTTGGTTTACAAAAAATGTATTGGATATTGTAAAAAATAAAGGATTTTGATACCATGCTTGAGGCATTTTTATTTTTTATTTTACTTGTAACAATCTATACATTAAAGCAATTTAATTTATCTGAATTAAAAAATGGCTAGGGACCCAGCAAATTGAAGGGTTTGATGGATGAAAGGTCTGGATTGCTTGCAGATACATTTAGTGAGTCAGTCTTCAACAAATCATGATGCAGAAATGGTAGCAATATGGATGACTTCTGAGATAGGTGTGCATAATTAGTGTGAAAACACCAGCCAACTGCAGCAGTTATTCTCAGGAAATGCAATCAAGAAAAGCAACAGCTTTTCCCATGCCACTGAAGGATTTGGACCCTTTGGTGTGCACAACCGTACCATGTGAATGTGATTGAAAAGGATCAAGAAAATATGAACCAGAATCCAAAGTAGAGAAGTGAAACTTTGGGAATAGGCATTTGCCATGGTTGGAGGAAAAAGTAAGATACAGAAAGAACGAAACAATGAGTTAGACTAAGGTGTGCAAATAAAAATAACTTTGAAATTTTCAGGTTTGTGTGTCCATTCCTTTCCTGATGAGGATGAAATCTGAATTCCAGTCTCGCATAACTTCTGTTGAACGTATCATAGAGTATGCATATGTAAGTATTACTTGTGTTCTCTTTGTTGGGATGCACTCTGCATATACTTGTTTGAAGCTAAATATATCAGTATCTCAAAGTTTATGTATTTAAATGTCAATACTTTTAAAGGGTAATGTATAAAATATAAAATATTTTACCTAGAAAAAAATAAGTAATAAGACTGCCATACACTGTGGGTGTGGTATATTTAAGATTTGACTGAAAAAAAATTGGGTGTTTTAGAATTTTCCTTATACATAGTTAAAATGACATTTTGATAAGAGTAAGTGAATGAGAAAGGAAGGGAAAGAAAAGGGAAGGGAAGGGAAAAAACTTGAACTCATTGGACACATTTTTTCCTTGTATTACCTTTATCTCTCATATGGGTTTTCTTTTATTGGCTTTGCATTATTGCTTATTTTTATATTTTGGATATTCTGATATGTGGGGCCTTCTGCCTTGGTGGGAGATGGTCGACTTGTTAAAAAATATAATCTTATATCTTGGTAAATAATTTTTAAAATTAAAGAGTACCTAGACACTAAGGTTTTTAAACACTATTTTTAGGAACTGCCCAGCGAAGCTCCCAGGGAGATTCCCTCATCTCAGCCACCTGCTGATTGGCCGTCTAAGGGCAATATTGAGTTAAAGGATGTCAAGCTTCGATATAGACCTGACCTACCTCTTGTGCTTCATGGTATTAATGCTTCTATCAAAGATGGAGAGAAAATTGGAATTATTGGACGGACTGGAGCCGGTTCGTTAGTATTTGTTAGCAAAATCTTATGCTATATCTAACCTGTTAGGTCGTAGGTTGGCAGACAGCAGCGACCCAGGGAGGTACTACTGTCTTGTCAGATAAGTGTGAAATGCATGCCTGTTACATACTGATATCCTGTATTTCTTTGTCTCAAACATATAAGATGACAAGTAAATTTTGCAAACTTCTACTTACTAAATAATATAAATCTATATTTACCTTCTTTTGTGTTTCTTAATAGTTTCTATTTCTGTAATAGTTCTTTTCTACTTTATGAGGGCTGATTTAGGATAAGGCTGGGAGGAGAGGAGGAGCAGTGATGTTTGAAACTATTAACAGATATATTATAGATACTCGGTGGTTCAGTAACATCCTAATATAGAGTTGAGTAAGGACTCTTATATCCAAGTCCACTGGGATTGAGACCCCAGTGAATATAAGAACATGGAATTTTGATAGTAAGAAGGCAGTAAATGTTGACAGCATAAAAGAGAAAAGTACAAAAAGTATATTTACATAGGATACCTTTATTGAAGATGTTTCGGTTCTGGGACCTTGTATTTGAAGTGGTCAAGGTCTCAAGACTGAAATATATATAAATGTATACATAAATGTATATATAAATGGATAAACAATTTGTCATTAGAATTGCTGCTACTAACATATTTTCTTTTTATCTAGGAAAGTCTTCCCTTATATCTACATTACTGAGAATGTGTGAACTGGATTCTGGTAGCGTGACTATTGACGGTGTGGATATAAGTACGATTGGTCTACATACACTGCGTTGCTGCATTTCTGTTATTCCACAGGATCCAGTACTCTTTCAAGGATCAATCAGGTACACCGATTTATTATAATGGTACACAATAGTGATGAGTAGAAGAACAACTATGTTAGGTAAATGGACATGGATGCAACTAATGTGACATTTCATTGTGGCAATATTTTGCTCTTCAGGAGCTTTGTCATGCCATTGACAAAGCTCCTGGAGAGCAAAACTTTGCCACAATAATATGTCACGCTAATTGCATGTGTGTCCATTTACCTAACATTTCGTTGGTAATTTGACCAACATTACCAAGAGTAAATATATATTGCAGTAGGTGCTGTTTTGTAACAGTTTTTTTTTTTAAATACCTTGCACTGTACATAATGTGTTTCCCCATTGTATTAATTCAGTAATTAACCAGTTTCTTTAACATATTTTTTTTTTTTTTAACAAGTCGGCCATCTTCCACCGAGGCAGGGTGACCCAAAAAGAAAGAAAATCCCCCAAAAGAAAATACTTTCATCATCATTCATGGGGAAGTGGAACAGAATTCTTCCTCCGTAAGCCAAGCGTGTCGTAAGAGGCAACTAAAATGCCGGGAGCAAGGGGCTAGTAACCCCTTCTCCTGTATATATTACTTAATGTAAAAGGAGAAACTTTCGTTTTTCCTTTTGGGCCACCCCGCCTCGGTGGGATATGGCCGGTGTGTTGAAAGAAAGAAAGATCATTCAACACTTTCACCTCACTCACAGATATATGTGTACACTTATTTGAGCTGCCATCTCAATCAGTGAGACATGTACAGTAGGACCCCACTTATATGGAGGGTTAGGTTCCAGGCTGTCGCCGGAAAGCAGACTTCGCTGGAAGGCAGAATGCCATTTTTTCCATTTATAAATGTATATAAATGCCAGACAACAGGTTTACACTAAATTATATTAAATTAGTAATAGAACTAGGCATTAATTAAAAATACACAAAGTAAAATACATTCACAGTACATTCATTACTTAAAGTACACCTACCATCCGACTTACGACCTGCTCGACTTACGACCACTCGACTTACGACCGTGTTTTTTATGCCAAATTTCTGGGAAATAAACAACTATTTGTGTTGTACACAGTGTTTATCCTAAACCTTACAGTGTAAAATACAGTACTAACAACATAAAAAGTAAAGTAAACATGAAATACCAAAATAAAACAATAAAATAGTCATTACAAAAATGTTTTGTTGATATTCAGTAGTAAAGTTCAACTTACGACCATTTTGACTTACGAACGGTTTCTCGGAACCGAACTCGGTCGTAAGTCGGATGGTAGGTGTATTTGTAATCTTAGTGTAGGGAGAGAGGTGAGTAGTACTCATTTGTAGGAAGTCAGGTGTATGTAGCCCTGGCTCCCCGTCTCATACTTAATATACGATATTTAAAGCATCCCAGAGAGTTAAAATACACATACAGTACACTCACTGTTTACTTTAAAATATGTGTAATCTTAATATAGGAAGAGAGGTGAGTAGTATTTATTTGTAGGAAGTCAGTGTAGGTAGCCGGTAGGTGTAGCCCAGGCGGGCTACCTAGACCGTGGCCCAGAGCCATATTATTACCATCGACATACCTTGTTCACTGAATTTAATCGTTTCTAGCAATTACCTTTAGATGCCATCATAAACGAAGGGAGAAGTAATGAATAATTCATGCCGAAAATTGTCAACAAAAGCGGAGTGGGGGAGTGGCTGGGCCAAACGCAGATTCATACACGTTTTCTCTGATGGCTGAGCAGAGAAAACGTAATGTTGTCCCTCCGCCCGGCTACCACACAGGTCCACAAGTATTATTATCAGAGCACATAAAATATGAAATAAATGCCAGACAACAAGTTTACACTAACTTATATTAAGTTAGCAATAGAAATAGGCATTAAAAACACAATAATAGGTAAGATACACACAGAGTACACTTATTACTTACCTTAAAATATTAATATTAATGTGTGAGAGGTGAGTGGCAGGGTGTTTATTGAATAAAATCAGAATGGCACACCATCATCCTCTAACTTGGCACTTAAAGCAAGAGTCTTACGACTCCTCTTTTTATCACAGCTAAGCTTGGACGCCATCATCAATGAGAGCCAACTAGTTAACGAAAGAGTAAACGAGAGAGAGAACGAGATACAGAGTTCAGACAATGTAAGAACACAAACTGAACAGGTAGTGGGCAATCACTTGGTCAGGCGAAATAAATGCGCATTAATGTGTGTGTACTTTTAGTTCATTCACGTATGTTTGTAAGAGTTTGTAAAACATTTACCTCAATATTTTTTTTATTATAATAATAATTAGCTCACAATACAAATACTCTTACATTGTGTACAAGTTGTACAAGTTAGTACAGAATAAACAAACAGCAGCACACCATTTTAAGAGTGAATGAAGATAATATTATTATTATTATTATTGTTATTATTATCATAATAAAAAGCATTAAGCCCACAAGGGTCGTGAATTGCTATATATAGAGTGAAGGCATACGAAAAGAATATTTTTCTACAGTTACCCCCCAGTTTGACTAGAGAAAACGTAATTCTTCTGACACTATACACAGCCGCTTTGTAAAAAAATCTCATACTTACGTAAATTTTTATTCTGTGAGTGTATGTATCATGTTTATATGCTATGTAACGGGCTTCATATATAATTTTCAGGAAATTATCAGAGATGGATTAATGAAAATGCCTATATTAATGTAAAATAATTAATTTAATGTGCCCAAGAGTGATTATTATTATGTAGTACACCTAGCATCCGACTTACAACCTGCTCGACATACGTCTACTCGACTTACGACCGTGCATCTGGCAGCTGGGCTGGGCTGGCTGATGCACACCGCTGTACAATATTTGACAATATTCGTGGCGGCAATGCGTCATGCAGGCCGCATCAGTTTGAGTAACCATGTCCTATCAGCAGCATCATACTGTATTAACTGTACTAACTGGGCAGTAAATTTCACCATGGCCCCTAAGATGACATCTGAATCTTGCACTGGATATTGTGGCAAGAAAGGCTTACTCTCGAACTCTCTATTTGTTTTCATTGTTGCACATAAACCTGTCTGTATATGTCTACCTGTATATCTGTCTCTCTGTATCTCTGTGTGTCTGTTTATCTGTCTTTCTGTCTACCTGTGTGTCTGTCTTTCTGTCTACCTGTGTGTCTGTCTTTCTGTCTACCTGTGTGTCTACCCATGTGTCTGTCTACCTGTGTCTGTCTTTCTGTCTACCTATGTGTGTCTGTCTACCTGTGAGTCTGTCTTTCTGTCTACCCATGTGTGTCTTTCTGTCTACCTGTGTGTGTCTGCCTGTCTACCTGTATGTCTGTCTTTATGTCTACCTGTGTGTGTGTCTGTCTACCTGTGTGTGTCTTTCTGTGTGTCTTTCTGTCTACCTGTGTGTGTCTGTCTTTATGTCTACCTGTGTGTGTGTCTGTCTTTCTGTCTACCTGTGTGTCTGTTTTTCTGTCTACCTGTGTGTCTGACTTTCTGTCTACCTGTGTGTCTGTCTTTGTCTACCAGTGTCTGTCTTTCTGTCTGCTTGTCTGTCTCAGAGCTACTCATTAAGAGTGTAATTGGTCTTGAAGATGCCATATTAATAATGATAACACAATAATAATCACTGAGGTGCATTAAATGTGTATAAAACGTTAATATAGACATTTTGCTTAATCCATCTATGAATTTTTTTCAGAATTATATATTAAAAATGCAACATAACATATAAACATATAAATTAACAAATATGAGATTTTTTCTGGTCGGCGTGACAGAGTGAACAAAAACCATTGGTGTCCGGGTTGGCAACAACAACAACAACAACAACAACGTTTGTTTACATAACTCATGAACCTTCTACACTCTCATTCTCTCTCTCGTTTATTCATTTAATCTTGTTTACTCACCTCTCACAATACATTAAGACTACAGATATTTTAAGGTAAGTAATGAGTGGACACAATTATTATATTATAGTTTAATAATAATATTATTTATCTGTAGTAGGTTGGTAGACAGCAACCACCCAGGGAGGTACTACCGTCCTGCCAAGTGAGTGTAAAACGAAAGCCTGTGATTGTTATACATGATGGTAGGATTGCTGATGTCTTTTGTCTGTCTCATAAATATGCAAGATTACAGGTATGTCTTGCTACTTCTACTAACACTTAGGTCACACTACACATACATGTACACATTTATTTATACACACTCATCTGAGTTTTCTTTGATTTTATCTTAATAGTTCTTGGTCTTATTACTTTTCCTTTTATATCCATGGGGAAGTGGAATAAGAATCTTTCCTCCGTAAGCCATGCGTGTTGTAAAAGTCAACTAAAATGCCGGGAACAATGGGCTAGTAACCCCTTTTCCTGTAAAGATTACTAAAAAGAATAAGAACAAGAAAATTGTCAAAGTGGGAAGTCTGAATGTGCGTGGATGTTGTGCAGATGATAAGAAAGAGATGATTGTGGATGTTATAAATGAGAAGAAACTGGATGTCCTGGCTTTAAGTGAAACAAAGCTGAAGGGGGTGGGAGAGTTTCAGTGGAGAGGAATAAATGGGATTAGGTCAGGGGTTTCAAATAGAGTTAGAGCTAAAGAAGGAGTAACAATAATGTTGAACATTGAGACACTTATGCAGCATATGGGAATCTTTATTCAGGAAACGTTTCGCCACACAGTGGCTTCATCAGCCCAATACAAAGAGGAAGGCGTAAGGAGAGGAGGAGTATGAGGTAATCAGTCCCTCAGCCTGGAGTCGATGTGTTCAGTCCATCAATCTTGTAGAATGTACAGCATAGGGCCGTAGGTTCAGTCCTATGCTGTACATTCTACAAGATTGATGGACTGAACACATCGACTCCAGGCTGAGGGACTGATTACCTCATACTCCTCCTCTCCTTACGCCTTCCTCTTTGTATTGGACTGATGAAGCCACTGTGTGGCGAAATGTTTCCTGAATAAAGATTCCCATATGCTGAATAAGTGTCTCAATGTTCAACTTGTCGGTTTTTCAAACCATTCATCACAACAATAATGTTGAAGGATAAGCTATGGCAGGAAAAGAGGGACTATAAATGTATTAATTCAAGGATTATGTGGAGTAAAATAAAGATTGGATGTGAAAAGTGGGTTATAATAAGCGTGTATGCACCTGGAGAAGAGAGAAGTGTAGAGGAGAGAGAGAGATTTTTGGGAAATGTTGAGTGAATGCGTGGGGAGTTTTGAATCAAGTGTGAGAGTAATGTGGTTGGGGATTTCAAGGCTAAAGTGGGTAAAAATGTTATGGAGGGAGTAGTAGGTAAATTTGGGGTGCCAAGGGTAAATGTAAATGGGGAGCCTTTAATTGAGCTATGTGTAGAAAGAGATTTGGTAATAAGTATAATATTTTATGAAAAAGAGGATAAATAAATATACAAGGTATGATGTAGCACGTAATGAAAGTAGTTTATTAGATTATGTATTGGTGGATAAAAGGTTGATGGGTAGGCTCCAGGATGTACATGTTTATAGAGGGGCAACTGATATATCGATCATTATTTAGTTGTAGCTACAGTTAGAGTAAGAGGTAGACAGGAAAAGAGGAAGGTGGCAACAAGTAAGAGGGAGTTGAAAGTGTATAAACTAAGGGAGGAGGAAGTTCGGGTGAGATATAAGCGACTATTGGCAGTAAGGTGGGCTAGTGCAGTATTAGAATGTGGGGCAGAAGTTTGTGGTTATAGGAGGGTGGGGGCAGGAGGAAAGAGGAGTGATTGGTGGAATGATGAAGTAAAGGGTGTGATAAAAGAGAAAAAGGTAGCTTATGAGATCAATCGCATCTGCTAGAAAAATGACAGGATGGATAATGAGAACCTTCAAAACTAGGGAGGCCAAGCCCCTGATGACACTCTTCAGGTCACTTGTTCTATCTAGGCTGGAATATTGCTGCACACTAACAGCACCTTTCAAGGCAGGTGAAATTGCCGACCTAGAAAATGTACAGAGAACTTTCATGGCACGCATAACGGAGATAAAACACCTCAATTGCTGGGAGCGCTTGAGGTTCCTAAACCTGTATTCCATGGAACGCAGGAGGGAGAGATACATGATTATATACACCTGGAAAATCCTAGAGGGACTAGTACCAAACTTGCACACGAAAATCACTCACTACGAAGCAAAAAGACTTGGCAGACGATGCACCATCCCCCCAATGAAAAGCAGGGGTGTCACTAGCACGTTAAGAGACCATACAATAAGTGTCAGGGGCCCGAGACTGTTCAACTGCCTCCCAGCACACATAAGGGGGATTACCAACAGACCCCTGGCAGTCTTCAAGCTGGCACTGGACAAGCACCTAAAGTCAGTTCCTGATCAGCCGGGCTGTGGCTCGTACGTTGGTTTGCGTGCAGCCAGCAGCAACAGCCTGGTTGATCAGGCTCTGATCCACCAGGAGGCCTGGTCACAGACCGGGCCGCAGGGGCGTTGACCCCCGGAACTCTCTCCAGGTAAACTCCAGGTGAGAGGTTTTTACAAAGCAGAAGTGTTATAAGAAGAGCAGAGTATATGGAGAGTAAAAGAAAGGTAAAGAGAGTGGTGAGAGAGTGCAAAAGGAGAGCAGATGATAGAGTGGGAGAGGCACTGTCAAGAAATTTTAATGAAAATAAGAAAAAAATTTGGAGTGAGTTAAACAAGTTAAGAAAGCCTAGGGAAAGTATGGATTTGTCAGTTAAAAACAGAGTAGGGGAGTTAGTAGATTGGGAGATGGAGGTATTAGGTAGATGGCGAGAATATTTTGGGAACTTTTAAATGTTAAGGAAGAAACAGAGGCAGTAATTTCATGCACTGGTCAGGGAGGTATACCATCTTTTAGGAGTGAAGAAGAGCAGAATGTAAGTGTGGGGGAGGTACGTGAGGCATTACGTAAAAA
Organism: Cherax quadricarinatus; assembly: GCF_026875155.1. Taxonomy (NCBI): domain Eukaryota; kingdom Metazoa; phylum Arthropoda; class Malacostraca; order Decapoda; family Parastacidae; genus Cherax; species Cherax quadricarinatus. Next base: position 39,637,830 of record NC_069405.1, on the reverse strand, counting down.
TGAAAGGGGGTAAAGCAGCTGGAACTGATGGGATCATGACAGAATGTTAAAAGCAGGGGGGGATATAGTGTTGGAGTGGTTGGTACTTTTGTTTAATAAATGTATGAAAGAGGGGAAGGTACCTAGGGATTGGCGGAGAGCATGTATAGTCCCTTTATATAAAGGGAAAGGGGACAAAAGAGACTGTAAAAATTATAGAGGAATAAGTTTACTGAGTATACCAGGAAAAGTGTACGGTAGGGTTATAATTGAAAGAATTAGAGGTAAGACAGAATGTAGGATTGCGGATGAGCAAGGAGGTTTCAGAGCAGGTAGGGGATGTGTAGATCAAGTGTTTACATTGAAGCATATATGTGAACAGTATTTAGATAAAGGTAGGGAAGTTTTTATTGCATTTATGGATTTAGAAAAGGCATATGATAGAGTGGATAGAGGAGCAATGTGGCAGATGTTGCAAGTATATGGAATAGGTGGTAAGTTATTAAATGCTGTAAAGAGTTTTTTATGAGGATAGTGAGGTTCAGGTTAGGGTGTGTAGAAGAGAGGGAGACTACTTCCCGTAAAAGGAGGTCTTAGACAGGGATGTGTAATGTCACCATGGTTGTTTAATATATTTATAGATGGGTTGTAAAGGAAGTAATGCTAGGGTGTTCGGGAGAGGGGTGGGATTAAATTTTGGGAATCAAATTCAAAATGGGAATTGACACAGTTACTTTTTGCTGATGATACTGTGCTTATGGGAGATTCTAAAGAAAAATTGCAAAGGTTAGTGGATGAGTTTGAGAATGTGTGTAAAGGTAGAAAGTTGAAAGTGAACATAGAAAAGAGTAAGGTGATGAGGGTGTCAAATGATTTAGATAAAGAAAAATTGGATATCAAATTGGAGAGGAGGAGTATGGAAGAAGTGAATGTTTTTCAGATACTTGGGAGTTGACGTGTCGGCAGATGGATTTATGAAGGATGAGGTTAATCATAGAATTGATGAGAGAAAAAAGGTGAGTGGTGCATTGAGGTATATGTGGAGTCAAAAAAACGTTATCTATGGAGGCAAAGAAGGGAATGTAAGAAAGTATAGTAGTTACCAACACTCTTATATGGGTGTGAAGCTTGGTGGTAAATGCAGCAGCGAGGAGACGGTTGGAGGCAGTGGAGATGTCCTGTTTAAGGGCAATGTGTGATGTAAAATATTATGCAGAAAATTCGGAGTGTGGAAATTAGGAAAAGGTGTGGAGTTAAAAAAAGTATTAGTCAGAGGGCCGAAGAGGGGTTGTTGAGGTGGTTTGGTCATTTAGAGAGAATGGATCAAAGTAGAATGACATGGAAAGCATATAAATCTATAGGGGAAGGAAGGCGGGGTAGGGGTCGTCCTCGAAAGGGTTGGAGAGAGGGGGTTTAAAGGGAGGTTTTGTGGGCAAGGGGCTTGGACTTCCAGCAAGCGTGCATGAGCGTGTTAGATAGGAGTGAATGAGACGAATGGTACTTGGGACCTGAGGATCTGTTGGAGTGTGAGCAGGGTAATATTTAGTGAAGGGATTCAGGGAAACGGTTATTTTATATAGTCGGACTTGAGTCCTGGAAATGGGAAGTACAATGCCTGCACTTTAAAGGAGGGGTTTGGGATATTGGCAGTTTGGAGGGATATGTTGTGTATCTTTATATGTGTATGCTTCTAAACTGTTGTATTCTGAGCACCTCTGCAAAAGCAGTGATAATGTGCGAGTGTGGTGAAAGTGTTGAATGATGATGAAAGTATTTTCTTTTTGGGGATTTTCTTTCTTTTTTTTGGGTCACCCTGCCTCGGTGGGAGACGGCCGACTTGTTGAAAAAAAAAAAATATATATTATTATTAATATTAGTACATATGTATTATTGTAATAATAATAATAATTATTATTAATATTATTATTAATTTAGGGCACTGGAGCACAGATCCACTGTATAGCACTTTGTCTGGATTTTTTGGGTTATCCTAGGTAATTTATACTATGTACAATAACTTTACTTATACGTACCTGAGAGAGAGAGAGAGATAGATATAGATAGATGGATAGGTAGATATAGATATAGATAGATATAGATATAGATAGATATAGATAGATATACAGAGAGAGACAGCCACATTCAGTCAGCCACCCACCCGGCCAGCCGGATAGGTATTACACACGTTGCAGAGTTGTTTCTCTTTACTTAGGGTATAGGTTATACTACATTCTGGCAGGATGACACTACCAGTGGTATTCTCCCATTCCAATGTGTCGACAATACATAAAGATAACAGTAACATATGATACTGTATGCGATGTAAAATTTACAATACAGTTCACTACCATGTATGCATTATATACAATACATAAATAATTAAAATACTATAACAATAAAAAGTAAATTATGGTAAAAAGAATGAAATAATGATTGTACATTACATTACAGTATTATGTAGGTAGTTTATATAGGAAACGTTTGACATTATGCCCTACCCAGTATGTCGGCAATTTTCCAAGGTTCGACTTTTGTCCATTTTGACTTTTGACCAGTTGGCCGGAACCAAGCTTGGTCGTAAGTCGGATGGTACCTGTATTGGCATCATGAGTAGAGAGACTTAGTGATTTTAATGTGTACCTGCACACCAGCACAGTGTGTAAGTATATTTAGGTACAGGTACATTTTTTTTTTCTCAACAAGTCGGCCGTCTCCCACCGAGGCAGGGTGACCCAAAAAAGAAAGAAAATCCAAATTCATCCAAAATACCAAATTCATCCACCAATCTCTGCAACTTCTCTTCAGAATCTCCCAAGAGCACAGTGTCATCAGCAAAGAGCAGCTGTGACAACTCCCACTTTGTGTGTGATTCTTTATCTTTTAACTCCACGCCTCTTGCCAAGACCCTCGCATTTACTTCTCTTACAACCCCATCTATAAATATATTAAACAACCACGGTGACATCACACATCCTTGTCTAAGGCCTACTTTTACTGGGAAATAATTTCCCTCTTTCCTACATACTCTAACTTGAGCCTCACTATCCTCGAAAAAACTCTTCACTGCTTTCAGTAACCTACCTCCTACACCTACATTGAAACATCTGCCACATTGCCCCCCTACCCCACCCTGTCATACGCCTTTCCAAATCCATAAATGTCACAAAGACCTCTTTAGCCTTATCTAAATACTGTTCACTTTATGTTTCACTGTAAACACCTGGTCCACACACCCCTCCCTTTCCTAAAGCCTCCTTGTTCATCTGCTATCCTATTTGGGTTCTTACTTTTTATTCTTTCAATAAAAACCCCTACCATACACTTTCCCAGGTATACTCAGCAGACTTATCCCCCTATAATTTTTGCACTCTCTTTTACCCCCTTTGCCTTTATACAAGGAACTATGCATGCTCTCTGCCAATCCCTAGGTACCTTACCCTCTTCCTTTACATTTATTAAATAATTGCACCAACCACCCCAAAACTATATCCCCACCTGCTTTTAACATTCTATCTTTATCCCATCAACCCCGGCTGCCTTACCCCCTTTTCATTTTACCTACTGCCTCACGAACTTCCCCACACTCACAAACTGGCTCTTCCTCACTCCTACAAGATGTTATTCCTCCTTGTCCTATACACGAAATCACAGCTTCCCTATTTTCTCATCAACATTTAACAATTCCTCAAAATATTCCCTCCATTTCCCAATACCTCTAACTCCCCTTTTTAAATAACTCTCCTCCCCTATTTTTAACTGACAATCCATTTGTTCTCAAGGTTTTCTTAACTTGTTAATCTCACTCCAAAACTTTTTTTATTTTCAACAAAATTTGTTGATAACATCTCATCCACTCTCTCATTTGCTCTCTTTTTACTTTGTTCACCAAACTCTCTTACCTCTCTCTTTTTCTCCTTTATACTCTTCCCCCCTTTGGGCATCACTTCTACTTTGTAACAACTTCTCATATGCTAACTTTTTCTCCCTTACTACTCTCTTTACATCATCATTCCCCCAAACGCTCCTCTTCCCTCCCGCACCCACTTTCCTGAAACCACAAAACTTCTGCTAAAACACTCTAACACTTCTTTTTTAAAACCCTACCCATACCTCTTTGACCCCTTTCCCTATGCTCCCCTTTTAGCCCATCTATCCTCCAATAGCTGTTTATATCTTACCCTAACTGCCTCCTCGTTTAGTTTATAAACTTACCTCTCTCTTCCCTGATGCTTCTTTTCTCCTTGTATCCCATTCCCTTTTATCTCAGTGTAGCTACAACTAGAAGTGATCTGATATTTTCTGTGGCCCCTCTATAAACATGTACATCCTGAAGTCTACTCAACAGTCTTTTATCTACCAATACATAATCAAAAAACTACTGTCATTTCGCCCTACATCATATCTTGTATACTTATTTATCCTCTTTTTCTTAAAATATGTTTACCTTAACTAAACCCTTTCTATACAAAGTTCAATCAAAGGGCTCCCATTATAAATTTACATCTGGCACCCCAAACTTACCTACCACACCCTCTCTAAAAGTTTCTCCTACTTTAGCATTCAGGTCCCCTACCACAATTACTCTCTCAATTGGTTCAAAGGCTCCTATACATTCACTTAACATTCCCAAATCTCTCTCTCTCCTCTGCATTCCTCTCTTCTCCAGGTGAATAAAACGCTTATTATGACCCACTTCTCGCATCCAACCTTACTTTAAACCCACATTAATTCTTGAATTTTACACATTCTTATTCTCTTTTTCCTTCCATAACTGATCATTTAACATTACTGCTACCCTTCCTTTGCTCTAACTCTCTCAGATACTCCAGATTTAATCCCATTTATTTCCCCCCACTGAAACTCCCTACCCCTTCAGCTTTGTTTCGCTTGGGCCAGGACATCCAATTCTTTTCATTCATAACATCAGCATCATCTGTTTCTTGTCATCCACACTACATCCACGCACATTTTAAGCATCCCATTTTTTATAAAGTTTTTCTTCTTCTCTTTTTTAGTAAAGGGTCTACGGAGAAGGGGTTACTAGCCCATTGCCCCCAGCATTTTAGTCGCCTCATTCGACAGCATGGTTACGGAGGAAAGATTCTTTTCCACTTCCCCATGGACAATAGAAGAAATAAAGAAGAACAAGAGCTATTTAGAAAAAGGAGAAAAAAAACCTAGATGTATGTATATATATATATGCATGTGCGTGTCTGTGAAGTGTGACCAAAGTGTAAGTAGGAGTAGCAAGATATCCCTGTTATCTAGCGTGTTTATGAGACAAAAAGAAACCAGCAATCCTACCATCATGCAAAACAGTTACAGGTTTCTGTTTCACAGTCATCTGGCAGGATGGTAGTACTTCCCTGGGTGGTTGCTGTCTACCAACCTACTACCTACTACTATCTGCATAAAAATCTTGACTTCTTTTATTACCATAACATACTCCCTGTTCCATAATTTTATTCATGTAGAGCACAACTGGAGCTTCACCAGGCTTCATTTTTCATATCTTCTTCACTATTTTTAGCAGCAATGCTGTTTCCTTTAATACATGGCTATATTGTAGGCCTACAAGTGCTATTTTAGCTCTAAATAGATATGATTAAATGGCAAACTCAATCACTTTTTCAGATTATTTGATGGATAATAAATCTATTGTCAACCTATTATCAGAAATGAACATCAAGAAGTCAAAGACTTGTATTTTTTTAGGTACAATTTGGACCCCTTTGAAGAGCACTCAGATGATGCTGTATGGCAGGCCCTTGAACGCTCCCACTTGAAGGGCTTCGTACAACATCAGGAACATGGTCTCTTGTCCAAGGTGGAAGCTGCAGGGGAGAACTTCTCTGTAGGAGAGCGACAGCTTATCTGCCTTACCAGAGCCTTACTCAGGAATAGTAAGGTAATTAACACTAGTTTGGATACTGTAGTAAATTTTACTTATGAATGATAAGGTAATACCTGGAGATACCTGGAGAGGGTTTTGGGGGTCAGTGCCCCCATGGCCCTGTCTGTGACCAGGCCTCATGATGTATTGGTCTGATCAACCAGGCTGTTACTGTTGGCCGCATGTAAACTGATGTATGAACCACAGACCGGCTGATCAGGTACGGACTTTAGGTGCCTGTCCAGAGCCTTCTTGAAGACAGCCAGGGGTCTATTGTTAATCCCCCTTATGTATGCTGCGAAGCAATTTAGCAGTCTTGGGCCCCTGACACTTACTGTGTTGTCTCTTATCCTGCTAGTGGCACCCCTGCTTTTCATTGGGGGATATTGCATCACCTACCGAGTCTTTTGCTTTCATAGGGAGTGATTTTTGTGTGCAAATTTGGTACTAATTCCTCTAGGATTTTCCAGGCGTATATAATCGGGTATCTCTCCTGCCTGCATTCCAGAGAATAAAAGTCAAGGAACTTCAACCATTCCCAGTAATTTAAGTGTATTATCGTACTTATGTGTGCTGTGAAGGTTCTCTGTACATTTTCTAGGTCAGCAATTTCACCTGCCTTGAAAGGCGCTGTTTGTGTGCAGCAATATTCCAGCCTAGATAGAACATGTACTGTAGAATGTTTCACCACTTAATTTTATGTGCCAAATACTATGACACCTTAAACATGTGCAACTATGCAGTTAAAAATTTGTAAGGTTCATTAATATTTAAGTATCAAACCATGAACACAGGATGACAGTACTGTGCTGCTGGAGACCTTACCTATGGCACCACTCATGTTGTTCCTGTGACCCTGCAAGCAGTATCAACAGGCACTCTTAAGTATCAATAGTGGAAGGATCATTTGAATTGTAATGTCATTGCACTTCTGGCAAGATAGCTGTTAAATAAGTGATAGTGAATGTGTTTCTTTGGAACACCTTGCCTTGGTGGAAAATGGCTTTTGTAAACAATATTTGCCACTGTATAGCATCAGTTTGGTAATTTTTTTTTTTCAGATTCTTTTGTTAGATGAAGCAACAGCATCTGTTGATGTAGAAACAGATCACCTAATTCAAGCTACTATAAGAGAAGCATTTGCCAAAAATACTGTTCTTACCATTGCTCATAGACTCAACACAGTGGCTAACTATGACAGAGTAATGGTCCTTGACAAAGGAAAGGTAAGACACCGCCTTTATTGTTACTCATTTTTCTTCCCTAGGTAGAGAACTGTAAATGTTTAGCTTTTCCAAAACATTTTTGGATTATGTACAAAAGTCATACCTGTAGTGTGTAAAAGCAATTTAAAATTCAATGAATATCCATCTTGCTTATTAGGTATTCCTCACAGAATGATGTGATATCCTCTAATGTTTAGTGTCCTGTAGCAAATTTTTGGCACTTGAAAGAACTTATTTGATATTCTTGGCCATGTATATAAATTTATTTTAGCTGGGATTAAAAAAAATAAAAATTAGCTTACTGAATGCATTTGAAGCTTAATTACTGAATACTTTAATTAGCCCTATACATACAGTTTAATTCCATAAACTTTAGAATTTTAAGAAAATTTCTTTTTATTAATCTCAGTTTAATTAAATTAAACTCTTTAATGAGAATGTGTAAAGTTAATTATCTTTTTATATTGTATATTAGTGAGAAACATTTAAGTTTTACAGTGGTAAATAAAATTTTAGGAATGATTATTCCAGTGTACTGTATTGTAGCTGGTGTATAAGAGGTCTTAATTTAGAGTTTTTTTTAAGAATTTGCATTAAAATATTGAACCCTATTTCTTCATCTTATGAGTTCTGATGACCCCTAGAATACACTCAGTCTCTTGCTCACACAGAGTACAAGCCTAGTGGTAAAAATTGGGTATTCCACTCAGTAATCGATATTTATTCTGGCAGCCTAGCTTGTCACCAGTGGGAAGCATTTATGAAGGTATAATTCCAGTAAGCAACCTTATGAATCCCACTATAAGAACATCCTCCTGCAATTGCAATTTTTGTTTTGACATTTGCTTGCCTCAATTCATACCCATAACATATCCTGCTTGTGATAGTTAGTCTCCAGTGCTATATTTGTGATTTATTTTCAGATTAATGCAACACTTAATAACCTAATAATTTGGCACTTTTTGTGATTGGCTATTTTTGATTACCTATTTGTAATTAGAGGAACAGAGCTTTACTCATGGTGCACATCACGGTATTTGTTTATCATCTACTGATTGTAGCACATTGCTCAGAATTTATCGCCTCTGGCCATCTGATCTCATTTGACTAGATCTGTTGCTGCATTTTAGCCCCTTTAGTTTAAAATTCTTTTGATATTCTTGTGGAATCCCTTGGTTTCTTGGGTGATTCTGCATTTGCTAGACAATTATTATATCCACAAAAAGTTAAACTATTACTGGAGACACTGTACCAGTCTTTGTCTCTTTTTCCACAATGCATATTCCCAGGCTACTGCACACAAATACAGCCTCTCCTCACTTAACAATGGAGTTCCATTCCTATGACCATGTCTGTAAATGAATTCATTGCTAAGTGAGGAGCATACTACAATGGTAGCAGGTTTATATCAACCATCTTTGATATTGTTTTAATGTCACCTTTTCACCATTTATAACATTTCTGGTATATTCTTAAATGTTTAGACAGTAGTGTACTGTATATTGTAATAAACAGAATAGAGGAAATCAGCTCTAATATTTAGGTATGCATACTGCTCAGAGAGACTGTTGTAAGTCCGAGTCGTCGGTAAACGAGCAAGTCGCTAAATGAGGAGAAGCTGCATTGTAATGAACAAAATAGAGGAAATCAGCTCTAATTACATTATGTGGGTATGCATACTGGTCAGAGAGCCCGTCGATTAACAAGTATGTCACTAAGTGAGGCGAGGCTGTATTTTAAAACACACCCATGTTGAGGGTGTACGTGTGTCAAATTCATTCAGTAAATGGACATAAAGGCATATGATACCAACAGTTAGTGTAGAAAGACACAAAATTCATCACTAGGACATGTTTATTGGAAACCGTTAGGTGCTGGGATTTTGATACGTGGAGTGGCCATGGTTCCAGGGCAAAAACGGTTTCAGTAAACAATGCCCTAGTGATTGCATTTTGCGCCTTTCTTCATTCAGTGTATGTAGCTGCAAGTTCCTAGATGTAAATACTCTGTCCACTGTGGCTATCGAATCAACCTCTTGCATACTGTTCCATTGTTCTATTACAGTTAGAAAGAAAATTAACTAGTAACCTTCATGTAGCTCTTCTTCCTAATGGTAGTTTATACCACATTTTCTGGCATGTAAGGCAAACCTTTCCCCAACAAAGTCATGATAAATCACCCTGTACCTTGTATACTCAGTGTCAGGGTCAAAGATATCCTTTCGGTTATTCTTTAGCGTAAAGTAAGAGGGTAATTAGCCCTTGAATATGATTATCGATTTACTGTTAGGATACTTCTGACGTGGGCCTTCATTTGCCGGAAAATATGGTAGTTATTACCAATGTTAAGGTGCAAGTAGGCTAAATTCAATAATTGTAATTGCCTTTATAAAATTAAACACAAAATTTGTTATTGTGCTTTTAAGAGCAGGAAAATTTTATGTTCTGATTCTTGGTATCTTTCAGGTTCACGAGTTTGATACTCCAGAGACGCTGATGGGTACTGAAGGGTCAGTATTCAGAGAGATGATGCAGGCAATGGGTGTTTCCACAGTAGAACAAATGCAGGCACTAAACTAATACTTTTCCAGCTGCAAATTATATGTAGTGATTTTTCTACAGTGGTACTATACCCAGTTCATTTCCAAAATCATGTAGCTGTTGTAGGCTCTGAATGAATAATATATACAGTACAATATTTTAAATAAATTTATTTTTTAGGTTAGCATGATTGTTAGTTTTGTGTACATGAAGAAAATAACTCTTATTTACATATAATACTGTCTGCCAAAATGAGTGAAATATTTTAGAATGAAAAACAGTGTATGCTTATGATCTGGCATTAGTATAAGTTAGATCGTTATCATAGCATTTTTTCCTTAGTAACTCTTTTAAGGTATGGCTAATAAGTACCAAGGAATGTGTTAAAATTTTCATTTCATTGAATAATTCCTTCACAGTTATATTTTCATAATGTTTTATTGCACATGACCATCATAGTTTCTTGAATGATCCCATTTTATCATTGTAGCATTTATTTATATGGCAGAATGTCTCAGACCAATCTAGTTTAAAGTTCTCTACTGGGAGAGTGTATACAACTGCATTAGCTTGGAACATTACTTTGAAACAAGTGAAAGAACAAAGCTGTCTTTAGTGAGAGAGAGATGCTGTGAATTTCTTTTTGTAAAATATATCACCCGGGATTGGGTGATACATTAGGTATCACATGCTTGGGCATGTTGTACCTAAACATGTAATAGGTGCAGATTTAACATTTCAGTAGGCCTATTTGCCTATACTTGGCTTAATACATGTTATGAGAAGGGACAAAGTAAACATTCCATTGTTTTGTTAAATAACTAATGATTCTAGGCATCTTCTAAGTTTGTAGATGAATGGTTCAGAGAACCGACATGTTGATAAATTAGACACATGTGCAACTCTTGGGTATCTTTATTGAGGAAACGTTTCGCCACACAATGGCTTCATCAGTCCATACAAAGGAGAATCTTGAAGAACAGGAAGAGAATGAGGTAATCAGTCCCTCAACCTTGAGTCGATGTGTTCAGTCCATCAATCTTGAATAGAATACGGCATACGTGCGGAGAAGGAGCTTATAAACCGTTGGCAGGAGAGGTGCAGCAGTCATAGGTAGTGTCACATTTGTTCAATGTGGAAGTAGGTCGTGCCCAAGAATTAGGCAAGCGAAGAATTCCCAAGTATTAAGATCCCAAGAAGTTGCAGTGTCTGACAGGTTTGTAGATGAATGGTTCAGAGAACCGACATGTTGATAAATTAGACACATGTGCAACTCTTGGGTATCTTTATTGAGGAAACGTTTTGCCACACAGTGGCTTCATCAGTCCATACAAAGGAGAATCTTGAAGAACAGGAGGAGAATGAGGTAATCAGTCCCTCAACCTTGAGTCAATTGATGGACTGAACACATCGACTCAAGGTTGAGGGACTGAGTACCTCATTCTCCTCCTGTTCTTCAAGATTCTCCTTTGTATGGACTGATGAAGCCACTGTGTGGCGAAACGTTTCCTCAATAAAGATACCCAAGAGTTGCACATGTGTCTAATTTATCAACGTGTCGGTTCTCTGAACCATTCATCTACAAACCTGTCAGACACTGCAACTTCTTGGGATCTTAATACTTGGGAATTCTTTGCTTGCCTAATTCTTGGGCACGACCTACTTCCACATTGAACAAATGTGACACTACCTATGACTGCTGCACCTCTCCTGCCAACGGTTTATAAGCTCCTTCTCCGCACGTATGCCGTATTCTATTCAAGATTGATGGACTGAACACATCGACTCAAGGTTGAGGGACTGATTACCTCATTCTCCTCCTGTTCTTCAAGATTCTCCTTTGTATGGCCTGATGAAGCCACTGTGTGGCGAAACGTTTCCTCAATAAAGATACCCAAGAGTTGCACATGTGTCTAATTTATCAACATCTTCTAAGTTTGTTATGTTCCTAGTGCAGTAGTTTGGCTTTGTCCCATGCCATGAGGTATGAATGCAGGTTGTGATGTTGCATACATGTGTTATTGATGTTATTTGTCTTGTAGATGAGCACTTAGACCTCCAGGTGTCTTGCCACTGTATACCTGGTCACAACCATGAAATGGAATTTTGTACACCCCTGCATTTTTAGATCTGGAGTATGTCACTGAGGTCCTTGTGAAGTCCTATATGGTTTTTGTAATATAGCAAAGTCAGTGCTGAATTTTTGAAGGATGGGGGAATACAGCATGACTACCTGTGGGTAATATATGTTTCCATGTGTTGTTTTCCTGGCTCCTGGCATAGCGGTGTATCTCTTCAGCTTTGCACTTAGTTAAATTACAGGGAGAAGGGGAGGGTTAACTCAAGGCTTGTGAAGGTGTTGTTAATATAGTTATGTTCCCTTTTTTAGGAATTCTTCACTTTCTTGATTTTTAAACTGTAATGGGATAATATAGGGATGAAGTCATCATTGTTGGTAGGTTTGTTTATTGCCTGTTTCAAGATACTGTCTGGTTAATGTGTCTTGATATAAACAGTTGACCATAAACTTATCAAAGACAACCTCATCCATGTCCATTCCCACCAAAGTTTAAGAACCAAAAAAGGAATATTGATCTGATTTTTCCCATGGGGCATTGAGAATCTACAGTGAAGAATTCCTGGAAAATCAACTTAACTTTACTAAGAACACCTAAACAAGCCTCAGGTTTTCCCTCACACATGAATCTGTTCTGTAAGCACAAAGCTGAAGAGATACACTGCAAAGCCAGGAGTCAGAGAAGAGCAAATGGAGATACATATTATGCACAGGTACTGTCACAGACAGCAAATCTTCCATCCTTCAGAAATATAGTAGTGATATTCTCTAATTGCTACAAAAACCATAGAGAACTTAACAAGTACTTCTATACCATACAGTGAGTGCAAAGATACAAGGGTGTATTAGGCTGTGTGGTGGTTGTGGCCAGGTATACATTGGCAAAACAGCTAGAGGACTAGTCAGTTTACAGGAGAACAGGTATGCTCTTAGAACAGACATCAACTATGTCTGCATGCAACATTGCAACTCATTCACACCTTCTGGCATGGGACAAATCCAGGCTACAAATTAAAAAGATACCTAAATTTTTTTATTAAACTAACCAACACAACCAATCAAAACAATAGGATATTTACCTTGTCCCCTTCCACAGAGCATATCATATTTAACTGAGAATGGGCCAGTAAGCCTCTTGCAGTGCCCCATCAGCATCTGAGTAACAACTCATATCCAGTGCTTGGCTGTCAACCATTGTTGGGTGACACTACATTTGTCTTTTTCACCAACTGTTGCATCTTGCTATTGTTCCCACTAAAGCCATTAATTTTATTGGTGAGCACTAAACCTATAGGGATCATACAGGGCATGGTAACTAGGAAGTAATCAGGGAAGGAGAGGGTAACTCCTTTTTTCTGGATTATGAGCATTTCACTTTTGGCAGGGTGAAAAGTTGTAAGATTCAGTATGTATTCTAAAGTGCAGGGAGTGTGAATTATTTTCCATAAACTGCATGCAAGACTGAAGGTGATATATCTATCTTATGAGAATCGTAGTGATGAGTAAATCACAATACCACGGCTGGAACCATCATAACTATCCCACTATTCAGAGAAGAAACTAAAAACATTTTTGTTTATCCTGGAACTTCAAGTTATGACTTGGGTTCAGGACAGACCAAAATGTCTAAAAGTTTATTCTCCACACTGGGGCTTACTGTAGTTGTATATCATAATGGTATTTTGCTATAGTTACTGTACATTACTACAGTACACCAGTTATGGGACTGCAAAGATTTAAGGATACATTAGAAATGAATGATCGAATGAGAGTATCACAGGTCTGGAGTAGAAATATTAGATATACAGTAGGATGGGATGTTGTGGAGTAAAATCCTAGTTAGTGTCATTGATATGAGAACTTTGGGTAGCTTTAAAAAAATAGGCTGGACAGGTACACGAGTTGGCATGGTGGGTGTTAGGCCTGCCTAGCTTGGGCCAGTAGGCCTACTTCAATACTTCATTATTTTTGTTAGATTTGAAGTAGAAATATAAGATACAGTAGGGTGGAATGAGAAGTATCAGTTTGATGTAGAAATGACAAATTGAAACACTTGTTCAAATTAATGCATGAATGTTGTGTTAGAAAGTAAATTATTCTTCTTAAGTATGTATGATGATAAGAATGAATCAGTAACAGTATTGTTGTGTCCAAGAGACTGATGTCGTGTCCAAGAGGCAGAGGTCTTGTATCTAAGAGGCTAAGATCTTGTGTCAAAGAGGCAGTTAATTTTTTTTTAAATTCAGAGAGGAAAACAAAAAAAATGGTATAGAAGGAAAGTTTACAAACAAATGAACTTCTTGTGTAGTTCATTGGAAAACAGTATAATGAAGGGCATTGAGAAAACAAGTTTACAACTATCCAAGGGAGAAAATTATAATATTCATGGAGAAGCACCAATCCCATAAGGGTAACCAAGTTTGATCCAAAGCAAGGGAGGGTTGCTCCAATCTCTTCAAGTCTTCCATGTATATAATAATTGTATTCCTTGGATCAAGAGCCCTTCACCAGCATCAGGGCAACAAGCTTGAATGGCCAAGGAAAAAATATTTTGGGTTCTTCGTAATACTCTATGTAGTGAAAATTATAGTATGGAATGTGCAGTGCAGATAATGTAAAAAAAAAATAAAAAAGAAACAATGAACTTATTGTTTTTAATAATTGGTTGCATCAAGTGAGTAGATTAAAGAAAGTTTAAACATTGCAAAAAATCCGAAAATCCATGTCATTGAGGAGATGTGTTCCATTTTTGTTTTTGCAAGGTTTATGTAGTGAAAAACTTATTCTCTTTTTCATTACCTTAATGTTGCTTTGTATGCAAGAGGTTTTAGCTGATAGTTTTAAACAGCAAAGGTAATTAATGGTGGTGTATATTTTGTTATACAATTTGTATAATGTATATTTTATTTTAAATTGCAAATGCAAAGATATTTTGTAATTTTTATACAACTGTTCATAATTCATTGAGCAATGATCATAGACTCAGGTGTAGGAACTGTGTTACACTAAACTCTGATACCATTTTCTTTGTATATTTGCTAAATGTCAGTATATACAATACGTACTATATATGTTTAGGTTAACTGCATAAAGCAGAATATAGAAAAATATATTTTGTAGTCAATGAAACATGGAAAAAAAATCTAAGATTCTCAATTCTTTAGTTTTCCTCAGTGCCTTTCTGTTTTAGGCTGCCAAACCCCTAGGAAACAAGGTACCACACACTAATGGTACCATACACTAATGTACAATGTATGTACTCTTAGTGTTAACTGTCTATTTTGGTGTAAATATTATCATACACTTGATATTTTTTTTTTTTAGTCGTAACACACGTACTTCAAATACAGTATTATTACATCTGTGTTTTTCTTTATTTTTGTATTACTACTTTTTCTCATACAGTTTCCTGATCAAAGTGTTCATATCATTTACTTTTTTCTGTGATTTAATTTTAAGTGTTATATGTTTGACCATCCAGTTTGTAGATAGAATATAGGCTTGTGTTATTCATTAGACAGCCTCCTTAGTCCAAATAGCTTAAGACTTGTTCATTATTCATCAATTAATCTTGGAGAGAAAATTATTGCTGTATTATTATATTCACAAAAGAATGCACTAAACCCATAGGGGATAATGAAGTGCTATATGGAATGGGAAAAGAATTTATAAGATATATTCTAATGTAATTTTCCCATAATTTATGTTGCTGCATTTATATAAGTTATTTTCTATATTTTTTTTTTCTCTTTTGCAAGTGTGCTTAATTTATGATTGACTTACTTTTTTAACTTTGCATGAAAAGTTAGAAAGTAGAATTTCCTTTTTTGTGATACAATATTGTATATTAAATTTCTACTAGACCATTTGCAAAATGGCATTGCACTACAACCTCAATAATCTTGCTATGTTATACTTCAGAAAGTTTTACTCCAGAACAATTATCCAACAGATTCTTTTAGAGGAAACACAGAAAGCAGTTTGCTTTTATGGGAGCTGAGAGGTACAGGTCAATACTGTACTCATTATGACAATACTGTACATGAGTGTACAATACAATAAAATATACAATTTGTAAAGTTCTCACACCTAGAAACTGCTCAACTACAAGAGTTTCAGATTACTGATGTTATATTTATTATCCAGGTTATCTTTATTAATATTTATCATAAATAAAGCATTTTTTTTTATTACCTCAATAAAAACAGTAAATAAAGGTGACACTGTAAATGTTGCCACAGAATGTGCTGTTTATATAGGTCTGTAATGTTTATAAATTTACTCTGAGGCAATACAGAGCATTTTTTGTTTTATAACTTGGCATTCATGAATTTCAGATTCGGAATTTTAAATTACGTTATACATGTAAATTATAAGTCTTCTTTCTTTCAACGCACCAGCTGTATCCCACTGAGGCGGGGTGGCCCAAAAAGAAAAACAGAAGTTTCTCGTTTTAAATTTAGTAATATATACAGGAGAAGGGGTTACTAGCCCCTTGCTCCCGCATTTTAGTCGCCTCTTACAACGCGCATAACTTACGGAGGAAGAATTCTGTTCCACTTCCCCATGGAGAATAAATTATAAGTATTTATATATAATTTTTTTTAGAGCATTACAACAATGCACTGTATTGTGAATGATAATTATACAGATATTAATAAATTCCTTTCCATTTCTTGTGTTTTCTTTTGCAAGTGAAAGTATATGTTTGATGGCAATTACAAAAACTTTATGAATGAGTTCTGAAGGTATGTGTGTAGTGTGTGTACTGTTATTTGTTAGCTATGAAAACTTGTGCTGTATGACCCTTGTGGGTTTAACCCCTTCAGGGTCCAAGGCCCAAATCTGAAGTGGTGCCCCAGTGTCCAAGAATTTTCAAAAAAAAAATTTGTTATTTTTTCTTATGAAATGGTAGAGAATCTTTTTGTGAAGGTAATAAAACAAAAAGTACGAAATTTGATGGAAAATTGACGAAATTATGCTCTCGCAAATTTTGATGTGTCAGCGATATTTACGAATCGGTGATTTTGCCGACTTTGACTCCCATTTTAGGCCAATTACATTATTCCAGTCAACCAAATTCCTAGCTATTTCACTAGTATTACTTCTATTCTACCGATTGAGCACAAGAAATCGCCAAGTCAACTGTTTCAATTACAAATTAAAGTGATCGGAAATTGTTAATTTGGGCAATTTAACACAAAGTTCAAAACATTCCAATTTCAAAATAGGGTCCAGAATAAACAATGTAGGTATTCCTGGAACTAAACTAACATTTCCTCTGTTCATTAGTTACGTTTTGAGGCTTTACAAATAAATTCCATTTTAATTTTTTATTCACATAATGAATTTTTATTCACACCAAAAAATAGAAGATTTACTGTTATGCAATACTGCAATAATTGTATAAATATCATCACCATATTTGTGAATGCATATTTGACCCACCAGCTGGCGTGTATTAGACGTGTGAGGTCGTTTGTTTACTCTTGAATATCGGCAAAAATTTAACATTTCTGCTACTTTGAGCTCAGTTTCAAGCCATTTCCAATGCTAAAACCAATCAAAATCATCTCTATTTCTGTAATGTGTCTTCCATTCTATCAAATGAGACCAAGAAATCGCAAATACAACTATAAAAAACATACGAAAAAACACTGCAAAGTCGCTGTTTTAATCGAAAAATCATGATTTCAGTTTTTTTCTCTCATTATACACAGTGTGCTGCAGGATCTGTTTTATGTGGTGCACACATACCACATAGATGTATTCTTTCATATCTAGGCCCAAATGTACCACTCACAGTTTATCAGAGTGAGCTGAGCTCATGACGTAGATCTACGGTTTGGACCCTGAACGTAAAGCCGTAGATCTACGGGACGGACCCTGAAAGGGTTAATGCTTAGCTATGATTATAATAATTGTTGTTGTGGAAACTTGTGAAGGCTTCTTTGATAGGTGGTTACTGCCTGTGTAATTTAACTGGTTTGATAATTTTACCCTTACAAGTCTCCTTGTAAAGCTTTCTTCCAGATAAATAAATAAAAAAAAAAGGACCATCTGCTCCCTTCAAGGCAGGCAAAATTGCTGACTTGGAGAGTGTACAAATGCAGGTGAGAAAGATACATAATAACATACTTGGAAAATCCCAGAAGGATTAGTACCAAACTTGCACACGAAGATTGAAAAATCACTCCTTACGAAAGCAAAAGACTCAGTAGGAGATGCAACATTCCCCCAATGAAAAACGGGTGCCACGAGTACACAGAAACAACACAGTAAGTGTCAGGGGCCCAAGACTGTTCAACTGCCTCCCAGCATACATAAGGGGGATTACCAATAGACCCCTGGCTGTCTTCAAGACGGCCCTGGACAGGCACCTAAAGTCAGTACCTGTCCAGCCAGACTGTGGTTCTTACGTCAGTTTGCTTGCGGCCAGCAGTAACTGCCTGGTTGATCAGACCCTGATCCACTATGAGGCCTGGTCTCAGACCAGGGCACAGAGGCATTGACCCCCAAAATCCTCTCCAGGTATACTCCAGGTAACAGGACTATAGTCAATCATCTGGAAAGGACTTACTGGTACTTAAGATAAGAAGTCTGTAGCAAAGTTCTTCACAGCTAGCTACCTCTTAACTGTATGTTCCAGTCTAGGAGCAAACCCCTGTGCTGCAACATGACTTGATTACCTATAAATAATGATAAACTTGAGAAATCAGTAACCTAAAAGCAAAGTTGATATCTTTTTCCTAATACAAGCACAGTATGGTCTCCAGGTACAAAGTAATAAACAATAAGGAGTTTTTATGCAGATAGAGAGAGGGGCTCAGGTTAGGGTGTTCAGTTAAGAGGAGAGGATTATTTTTCAGTAAAAGTAGGCCTCACACAGGAATATGTGATGTGATCATGGTTAACATATCTATAGATGGAGTTTTAAAAGTAGTAAATGCTAGGGTACTAGGAAGAGGTGTGGGATTGAAAGATGATTTTTTGATTGAAAGTGGGAGATGTCATAGATGCTCTTTGCTGATGACATGGTTTTCTTCGGAGGTTCTGTAGAGATGATGTTGCCCCTCAAGGAAGGTTCCTTGTTGCTGGTGAGGGGCTCTTGATCTAGGGAATTAGATCTGTTCTCCAGTTTCCTGAATTAAGCCTGAATACCTTCCACATCCCCCCACAGGCGGTGTATAATCCTATGGGTTTAGAGCTTCCCCTTTGATTATATTAACCCGTAAACGGTCCAAGCAGATCTACATTCACATGCATAGTGCTCCAAAAGTAGATATACTTTTTTTTTACATATTTTCAAATATAACAAAAAAAAAACGTAGATCAAAGTTTTTTTACATGTTTTCAAATTAAAAAAAAAAAATGATGATCTACATTTTTTACATACTATCAAATGTTGAAAAAACATATATATACGTTTGGACCATTTACGGGTTAATAGAGATGTTGCAAGGATTGGTGGAGGAATTTGGAGGGTATGTTAAAGAAGAATATAGACATGAACATAGGAAAGATGATGAGAGCAACAAAAAAATTTATGCTCCAAAAATTAAATAAAAGATTATTATAGATATTCTACCTGCCCCCTCTGGTAACTCTGACCCCTATATAACTTGGACCATGGAACTGGCTTCTCTCACTTTACAAAAACAATTCAGGGATTATCTGTGCACCAAAATATATAGTGGCTCAAAGCCATCTGCTTAGACAACAATGGACAAGTGATGCTGGCATTGTAGAACAGTGGAGTGAGTGAAGAAAATGTAACCTAGAAATTTCTCTGATGTACCTATTTAAGTTTTCCAAACACAAGAGTGGACAAGATTTCTTCACTGCAAACAATAAATCCCAAAGCATACTTGAATGGGCACATGCTTGCACAAGAGCTCATGACCCATATAAGCCAAGACATCAACTTCCATCCTCTAAAGTGTGTTGCACAGAGTGATGTTGATCAAGCTGATAAATTAATGTATTTCTACACCATTGGCAGAACCCCACTGGCTGTACACCAACACTACGCCCTGAATTCATGGTAAGAAACTATCATCATACACAGTCACATAACAGGATTACACAAACTGCTTTGGACTTTGCTCACAGAGACAACACCTGACTATCATATCTAAACTGATGTGGAATGGTCATGAACCTTCCTCCTCAGTATACATTGGTCAATGTTTGCTGGTAAGAGCTCAAATCAAGGCCACAGTAGTGGGGCAAATGTTGGTGCTACAGCCACCTGGCAAAATACTGTACTGCAGGTCACAGGAAATTGTCCAGTCTTTGGAGAAATAGATCATAACTCAAGTTGTGACAACCCCGTTTTCCCTCCTGCAGGAAAGCAAGATCTGAGTTTTAAAGAGTGTCGTATAACCAGACTGCTACCCAACTCTTCTCACAGGAGAGAATACTTCATACCCAACAATCTTTCTCCCATCCACCCCAGTGCTGTAAGACTATACTCATTCCTGTGTTCAACTCTATGTAGTTTTCAGAGCTTATGCTCTCAGATCTTCACTCTCTGTTGAACTATATGACCAATACAGGTCTGTCTTGTGTCTGTGAATAAACAGTTAAAACCATCTCACTTGGTAAAGCAACGACTTTATGACATTTGTTCAACAGATGCAACAAACTCATAAATTCACCTGGGAAATGGATGGACTCTCCCCAGTTGAAATAGCTCCAACTTGCTGGTCAGGCGACAACTTATCCTCTATCCGAAAAGGATATGGATAGTGAACAAGGTCAGCAAAGGTTGTGTTTGTTCTGAGGTAGACACTATGACATAAGAACATAAGAAAGAAGGAACACTGAAGCAAGTCTACTGGCCCATGTGAGGAAGGTCCACTACACCTACCAGCTGAAGCCACTGACGAAAATTAGTCAGGTCAGGTCAGGTCACACCCACTCATGTATTTATGTAATCTATTTTTAAAACTACACAAGATTTTAGCTTCTATGACAGTACTCGAGTTTGTTCTACTTGTCCACAACTCTAATACCAAACCAGTGCTTTCCTATATCCTTCCTGAATCTAAATTTTTCCAACTTGAAGCCATTGCTGTGAGTCCTATCTTGGCTAGATATTTTTAGCACATTATTTACATTCCCTTTATTTATTCCTGTTTTCCATTTATACACTTCAATCATATTTTAGCAAGGTATTAGTAAGGAAGAAATGGATCTTTTTATCTTTTACAGCATATAAAGATAGCTTGACATACAAACCTTACAGAAATCACTGTCAACGAGGAAGTTATCACCAGCTGGAACACGAGGGACAACAGCAGACACTCTAGCGAGTGCACTACCCACGACAGAAACATCTTTCTGGAGCGTCCTGTGACATCAAGAGATGGTACGACTTGTTTCAAGTAGTCGTTTTCCAACAAGGAGTCTCCTGTGGAGAAATGGCTACATGGACGAGTAGCCAACGCATGGATAGTCTCGGTACCCAAGGTCATTTGAGGTTCCTCTGACATCTGAGGCAACTGCACACTATCCTGTGTGCATGAAAAGAACCTGGCAACACTTGTAGAAAATTTTTATATAGTTTTCCTAAATGTAAAACATATAAATGAATAATACAATAATTGTGTATTAAATTATTATTATAATAAAAAAGAAGCGCTAAGCCACAAGGGCTATACAGCATTGCTTATTAAAATATGGTGCTATTTAACCCTTTCGAGAAATTTCAAGTGGGGGGGGAGGTAGAACAGCAGCAGAGGGATGCGGAGGAGAGACTCCATAGTGAATTTAACATGTGAACACTGAGCTGAATCATACAATGTAATCAGGCATTCTTGAAGGTCAATTAAAAGATAAATGATAAAGATAAAGATTTATTTCTTTGTTAAGGTTACAATGTGTAATTACAGTTTTGGTTTGCTAAGTGCAAAGAACGCCACTATCATGCTGGGGCATTTTGGCCTCATTTCCTAATTTAAAAATTGCTGACACATTCCTGCTAAAGAATTGGGACAAATATTGTGGAAAACCCTTACAATTTGGCAACAAGGATTGTACGAAAATTATATTTATTATTACGTGCATATAACCTGCAAGAGGCTTACAGGGCATTACCTGAATTATTACCTGCAAGTAATTTGGTTGAGGTAAGTGAGACTTAGTCACAGTAGGTTACTAAACTGCAACTCCTTCAACTGCCCTCTTCTTCCCCACTCTCATAAAAAGCTAGACCTGACATTAAATTAATACTTACAATATTAAAGCCAGCTACTCTGGTAAATTAAAGTTGTGTGGACTGTATACGATTAGGCTTGCTGGGTACAGAATATTCACATTAACACTTGTCATTTAATTATTGAAGATGGATTACGGAGTGCCGATGGAACACACCCTAACACTACCCTAGCAAATAGGATTTATGATGGCCAACAAAACCTACTGTACATAATGGGTAAGTGCCACTTAGCTAAGGTGTGTTGTTGTGAAGAATTCATTGAAGTCCAATGGTTTTCTGTTCTCCACATGCAATTCTTGAGGGCCCATAAATTTCCTGTCCCAATTCTTCAGCAGGGGATGTTAACAGGGGTTCCTATTACAAATTCAGGCTGAAACACCCCAAATTGGCCTTGGAAGACACTGAATTATTAGCAGCCATCAGTCCAGTGCTCACACATTAAATTCAATATGGCGTTCCTTTGGCGTCACTCTCCGGCTCTTCCACATCCACCTTCACTTATAATTTCTTGAAGGGTCAAATCAGCATCACATTTTATCATACAATTATTGTATTATTCAAATTTACACATGCTGAATTTAGGAAAATCCAAAATTTTCCAGATGGAAAAATAGAGGACTCCAATCCTTCCCAGCAACACACCTTATCTAAGTGAGGCTTATGCATAATGTACAGTAGTTTTTGCATTGGCCATCGTAAATTCTAGTTGTAGTGGTAGTGATAGGATGTATTCCATCAGCATTGTGTTCCTGTGATAAATGGTAAGTTAATGTGTATAAAATTTATTGTTCTAATGATATGATTAGGAGAAAACCTTCCCTAATCTCTGTAAAAATATTCCCATTAACCACATCTAACAGTCAGGTCCTAAAATCATATACAGTCCACATTAATTCATAATTTACTATTAGTGGTATTGTTTAATATTGTAATTAATTTAATGCTAGGTCTAGCTTTTTTTTTGCGAGTGATAGGGAATGGGCATCGAGGGAGTGACAGTTCGGCGACCTACCCTGAGTAAGTCCTATTTACTTGCAGGAAATAATTCAACACTTTCATCATTCAGTCCATGACTGTTTTGCCAGAGGTGTACCAGTACTAAAATTCAAAACTGTAGAGTAAATAGTACAGCAATAATAATCACCTTATGTCTCCTTCATTGCCTTCCAGCCAACACAATCCCCCTCCAACTGTCCTTCAACATTAACAACACTACCCCAAAATCTTTTACCTCGATAACTTGTAACAAACTATATATCTGAACAACTACCCAAGACTGACTACTACTACATCTGTCGCAATAATACACGCATCTCAATACTTCTTGTATCCTTCCAGCAAGTATAGATTTTTTTTATCCCTGGACATACGGACATTCAGGGCAAGGAACATTCGTTATTAACAAAATCACTAAGTGATAAACCTGAAAGGGTCATAAAGGTCATTGCTGTAGAGCTCAGTCCGCTATTAATAATCTGACAATCTTCCACAAGGATGCCTCCATTTTCAAATTATTTTCTAACAAGAAGTGCCTTGACGCTGTTGAGGGGCTCTTGATCTAGGTTACTGGATCTGTGCTCCAGTTCCCTGAATTAAATCTAAACGCCTTCCATCCCTCCCCGGAAAGCGCTGTATAATCCCTAAGGTTTAGCGCTCCCTCATGATAAAAATAATTCTAGGGTTCTAGGGCCACTGTGGGGCGTCCTTGAAAAAGACGCTCCACAGGGGTCTCCAATTATTTTCTAGCTTTTGAAGACTGAAAATATTGGCAAGAGCAATGACCTTTATCAGAGGACAACAATTTTTTTGAAGTCCCACCTTTAATGCAGACTTGGATTTTATTAATGGAAAATAATCTATTACATGAATGATGACATTCATTTTACATTGTAACCCTTACAATCCAATTTACCATTGTGCTGTGTAACCTGCTCAAATGTAATAACAGAATATGAGAACATAACATTCACCTGTCAGGGCTTGAGTTCAAGTGAGCTTTATACAGTATTAATAGTTTATTCTCTATAAGGATTACAATGCTGAGTTTACAGAATTTGGTTATTGTGTGGTTTACATGTAGTAAAATAATTACAGAGTGTACCACTAGAACACCTAGCATGGCTAGGCATTTCGGGCAGACTTAGATTAATTCTTAAATTTAAAATATTACAAATTATGAGGTAAGTTGGTATTATGACTAAGTGA
The DNA here is from genome assembly GCF_026875155.1 of Cherax quadricarinatus. Classification (NCBI taxonomy): domain Eukaryota; kingdom Metazoa; phylum Arthropoda; class Malacostraca; order Decapoda; family Parastacidae; genus Cherax; species Cherax quadricarinatus. The sequence continues at coordinate 39,613,688 of NC_069405.1, read as the reverse complement.
CTAAATACTAGTTTGTGAGTTTAGCAATGTGAATGCTTTTGTTTTGGCACAATACATAGTTTCAGTATTGGAGTATCACAGGCCAACTTATGACTAGTTAGGATTCATTATTTTAAGATTGAGATTGATATTTCTGTTTATGGTCAAATGGGTGAGTGTAAGTGTGAACCACCAGGTGGTATTCGTGTAATTAGTTGACGGGGTGTATCAGGGAGATAAGATGTTTTCTAATGGTAGTTTTGAAGGTGATGAATGTGTCTGCAGTTCTAGAGTTTTCAGGTAGGGTGTTCCAGATTTTAGGGCCTTTGACATGCATTGAATTTTTGTAAAGGTTTAGTCGGACACGGGGAATATCATAGAGATGTTTGTGTCTGGTGTTATGCCTGTGGGTTCTGTCACAACTATCAAGAAAGCGTTTTAGGTCAAGGTTAATATTGGAATTTAAGTTCTGTAGATGTAGATTGCACAGTAGTAAGTGTGGATGTACTGAACAGGGAATAAGTTTAGGTCTATGAAGAGTGGGAGGGGTGTGTTGCCAGGGATGGGATTTAGTGATTATTCTTACTGTGGCTTTTTGTTGGGTTATTATTGGCTTTAGGTGTGTTGCTGCAGTTGATCCCCAAGCACAAATAGCATAGGTGAGGTATGGATAAATAAGTGAGTGGTATAGTGTGAGAAGGGCATTTGGCGGCACGTAGTATCGTATCTTGGAGAGGATCCCAACCATTTTGGATACTTTTTTGGTTATGTGTTGGATATGGGTGCTGAAATTCAGGTTGTCGAGGTATAGGCCTAGGAATTTGCCCTCATTATGTCTGGCAATTAGAGTGTTGTTGATCCTAATGTTAATTTGCGCAACTCCTGCTCTGCTACCAAACATAATATAGTAGGTTTTGTCAGTGTTAAGCTTAAGTTTATTGGCTGTCATCCAAGTCGATATTTTGATCAGCTCCTCGTTAACAATGGTGTTGAGGGTGGCAAGATTAGGGTGAGAGATGACATAAGTCATGTCGTCAGCAAAGAGAATGGGGTTCAGGTGTTGGGATACGTTTGGAAGATCATTGATGTATATGAGGAAGAGCAGGGGACACTTCCCTGGGGAACTCCAGTATGAAGTGGCCGTGTTGTTGATGCTGTGTCTTTAATGGTGACATACTGATACCTATTAGTAAGGCAAGATTTGAAATATGCAAGCGCATGGCCTCTTATACCGTAATGGTCAAATTTATGGAGTAGGATGCCGTGGTCTACTGAGTCAAAAGCTTTCCTTAAGTCAATAAAAATTCCAGTGGATATTCCTTATTTTCCAATGCTGTGTAAAGCAGATCTAGCATTTTTATGATTGCATCATTAGTGCTTTTATTTTTCCTGAATCCAAATTGGCAGGGGTTGAGTATGTTTTGTGCCGTCATAAATGAATATAGTCTCCTGTGCACGAGTTTCTCAAAGATTTTGGATAGCAATGGTAAGTTTGATATTGGCCTACAGTTGTTTAAATCTGTAGGGTCACCACCTTTATGTATTGGTGTAACCCTTGCCGTCTTGAGTAGTTTCGGGAAGGCACTAGTTTCTATTGACTTGTTAAAAAGTAATGAAATAGCATGTGAAAGGACATGGGCCGCTCGCTTGTACAATAATGGTGGGACATGAGACAGATTCCCCGAGTTATTTTTAAGTGACTTTATAATCTCGGTGACTTCCGTGGGCTCAGTTTGTGCAAGATAGAAGGAATTTGGGAAATTCCCATCTAGGTAGTCCCCGGCATGGGCATTCGCATGTGGGATTTTATTGGCAAGATTAGATCCTATGGTTGAGAAGTTGTTTATCTTGTTAGCTGTGTCAGTGGGATGCAGTGGTGTTTCATTAGGTTTAGTTAGGACAATATTCTTGTTTTTTTTTCAGTTTGTGGGTCTCTAGAATCTGAGTGTGTTTTCCAGGTCTTTTTTATATCTTCTCTTGTGTCAGTGAATCTACTGGAGTAGTATAGTTGTTTGGCTTTCTTTATTACTTTGGTGAGAACTGATGAATAGTGTTTAAGAATATCTTTGTGTATTAAGCCCTGTCTATATTGCTTTTCATATTGGTGTTTCTTATCAATGGATTTCAGAATGGTGCTGGTTAGCCATGGGCAACCAAGCCGTTTGTTTGTGATCTGTTTCGTTTTTATAGGACAATGTTTGTTGTATAGTCTAAGTAATTTGTTAAGAAAAATGTCTGTCCAGTCATCAATACCATTGGCCTTGGAGAAATCTGTAGGCCAGTCAACAGTCTCTAGGTCTGCTGTGAACTTCCTTATTGAGGCCTCGTCATGGAGTCTAAATGAAACTTTGTTGTATTCAAGTGGTGGTTTACTAATGCTTGTCAAGAGGAAGGTAGGGTAGTGGTCTGTAGTGCTATCTGTGATTATCCCTGATTTAAGGGGGGCTAGTATATTGGTCCATATGTGGTCTATTATGGTTGCACTTGTCTCAGTAAGCCTGGTTGGTTTAGTTATTGTTGGTATGAGAAGTGTGTTGTTCATATTGTTGATGAAATCAGTTACAGGCTGATCATCTAGTAGGCCAAGGTTGATGTTGAAGTCTCCAGCTAAGAGAAGGTGGTGCTTATTCCTTTGTCTGTTTGTTGTTAGTGCCTTTAATTTCTCACTGAAATTTGGGATGTTTGTGTGGGGTATCCGGTAAATGGCACCGATTGTTATAGGCGTCTTAAGGTTTTTTACAGTAAAATTAGCAAAAATGTATTCCCCATATTCATCACTAAAGCAAGTGGTGCTAATACAAGATAATTGGTAGAGTAATAGATTGCAATACCACCCCCAACTTGGTATGGTCTGCAGTTGTGGATTGCTGTGTATCCTGGTAGAAGGTAGATATCTATTGTGTCCTGCTTAAGCCAGGTCTCAGTAAGAATAATGCAGGAGAAGGGTGTCTTTAGTGATTCAAGGAGTGCCAGGTCATCATAGTGTTTGCTTAAGGACCTGATGTTGTAGTTAAGTACTGATAGACTTTTAGCATTGTTTAGGATAGTGCTGGCTTGTGATGCTGTGTAATATAAGCTGTATGACCCTTGTAGGTTTAGCGTTTCTTTTGATTATAATATAAAGTATATAAAAGAAGACTAGATCATTAACCCGGAGAGTCAATCCTTGCATGTTACCTGCAGCAGTAGTTGAATATGAAGGGTTGCCTGCAGCAGTAGTTGAATATGATGGGTTGCCTGCAGCAGTAGTTGAATATGATGGGCTGCCTACAGCAGTAGTTGAATATGATGGGTTGCCTGCAGCAGTAGTTGAATATGATGGGTTGCCTGCAGCAGTAGTTGAATATGATGGGTTGCCTGCAGCAGTAGTTGAATATGATGGGTTGCCTGCAGCAGCAGTTGAATATGATGGGTTGCCTGCAGCAGTAGTTGAATATGATGGGTTGCCTGCAGCAGTAGCTGAATATGATGGATTGCCTGCAGCAGTAGTTGAATATGATGGGTTGCCTGCAGCAGCAGTTACATATGATGGGTTGCCTGCAGCAGTAGTTGAATATGATGGGTTGCCTGCAGCAGCAGTTGAATATGATGGGTTGCCTGCAGCAGCAGTTGAATATGATGGGTTGCCTGCAGCAGTAGTTGAATATGATGGGTTACCTGCAGCAGTAGCTGAATATGATGGGTTGCCTGCAGCAGTAGCTGAATATGATGGGTTGCCTGCAGCAGCAGTTGAATATGATGGGTTGCCTGCAGCAGTAGCTGAATATGATGGGTTGCCTGCAGCAGCAGTTGAATATGATGGGTTGCCTGCAGCAGTAGTTGAATATGATGGGTTGCCTGCAGCAGCAGTTGAATATGATGGGTTGCCTGCAGCAGCAGTTGAATATGATGGGTTGCCTGCAGCAGTAGCTGAATATGATGGGTTGCCTGCAGCAGCAGTTGAATATGATGGGTTGCCTGCAGCAGTAGCTGAATATGATGGGTTGCCTGCAGCAGCAGTTGAATATGATGGGTTGCCTGCAGCAGCAGTTGAATATGATGGGTTGCCTGCAGCAGTAGCTGAATATGATGGGTTGCCTGCAGCAGCAGTTGAATATGATGGGTTGCCTGCAGCAGCAGTTGAATATGATGGGTTGCCTGCAGCAGTAGTTGGATTGCCTGTAGAAACAGATGAGTTGTGGAAAAAGAACTAAAAGCCATAAATGAAATCGAAAAAAACCCAAAGTATTTCTTCTCCTATGCCAAATCAAAATCGAGAACAACGTCCAGTATTGGGCCCCTACTTAAACAAGATGGGTCCTACACAGATGACAGCAAGGAAATGAGAGAGCTACTCAAGTCCCAATATGACTCAGTTTTTAGCAAGCCGCTAACCAGACTGAGAGTCGAAGATCAAAATGAATTTTTTATGAGAGAGCCACAAAATTTGATTAACACAAGCCTATCCGATGTTATCCTGACGCCAAATGACTTCGAACAGGCGATAAATGACATGCCCATGCACTCTGCCCCAGGGCCAGACTCATGGAACTCCGTGTTCATCAAGAGCTGCAAGAAGCCCCTATCACGAGCCTTTTCCATCCTATGGAGAGGGAGCATGGACACGGGGTCGTCCCACAGTTACTAAAAACAACAGACATAGCCCCACTCCACAAAGGGGGCAGTAAAGCAACAGCAAAGAACTACAGACCAATAGCACTAACATCCCATATCATAAAAATCTTTGAAAGTGTCCTAAGAAGCAAGATCACCACCCATCTAGAAACCCATCAGTTACACAACCCAGGGCAACATGGGTTTAGAACAGGTCGCTCCTGTCTGTCTCAACTATTGGATCACTACGACAAGGTCCTAAATGCGCTAGAAGACAAAAAGAATGCAGATGTAATATATACAGACTTTGCAAAAGCCTTCGACAAGTGTGACCATGGCGTAATAGCGCACAAAATGCGTGCTAAAGGAATAACAGGAAAAGTCGGTCGATGGATCTATAATTTCCTCACTAACAGAACACAGAGAGTAGTCGTCAACAGAGTAAAGTCCGAGGCAGCTACGGTGAAAAGCTCTTTTCCCACAAGGTACAGTACTCGCTCCCATCTTGTTCCTCATCCTCATATCCGACATAGACAAGGATGTCAGCCACAGCACCGTGTCTTCCTTTGCAGATGACACCCGAATCTGCATGACAGTGTCTTCCATTGCAGACACTGCAAAGCTCCAGGCGGACATCAACCAAATCTTTCAGTGGGCTGCAGAAAACAATAAGAAGTTCAACGATGAGAAATTTCAATTACTCAGATATGGTAAACATGAGGAAATTAAATCTTCATCAGAGTACAAAACAAATTCTGGCCACAAAAAAGAGCGAAACACCAACGTCAAAGACCTGGGAGTGATCATGTCGGAGGATCTCACCTTCAAGGACCATAACATTGTATCAATCGCATCTGCTAGAAAAATGACAGGATGGATAATGAGAACCTTCAAAACTAGGGAGGCCAAGCCCATGATGACACTCTTCAGGTCACTTGTTCTATCTAGGCTGGAATATTGCTGCACACTAACAGCACCTTTCAAGGCAGGGGAAATTGCCGACCTAGAAAATGTACAGAGAACTTTCACGGCGCGCATAACGGAGATAAAACACCTCAATTATTGGGAGCGCTTGAGGTTCCTAAACCTGTATTCCCTGGAACGCAGGAGGGAGAGATACATGATTATATACACCTGGAAAATCCTAGAGGGACTAGTACCGAACTTGCACACGAAAATCACTCACTACGAAAGCAAAAGACTTGGCAGACGATGCACCATCCCCCCAATGAAAAGCAGGGGTGTCACTAGCACGTTAAGAGACCATACAATAAGTGTCAGGGGCCCGAGACTGTTCAACTGCCTCCCAGCACACATAAGGGGGATTACCAACAGACCCCTGGCAGTCTTCAAGCTGGCACTGGACAAGCACCTAAAGGCAGTTCCGGATCAGCCGGGCTGTGGCTCGTACGTTGGTTTGCGTGCAGTCAGCAGCAACAGCCTGGTTGATCAGGCTCTGATCCACCAGGAGGCCTGGTCACAGACCCGGCCGCGGGGGCGTTGACCCCCGGAGCTCTCTCCAGGTAAACTCCAGGTATGTACAGTTCAGGACATTTATTAAAGGAAACGTTTCGCCACGAGTGGCTTCTTCAGTCCTAATACAGAGAAAACTAAGAAAACATATATATATATATATATATATATATATATATATATTATATATAATATTATATATATATATATAGTGACAGGAGTCAGGTGAGGTGACGCGTGGGTAGAGGTGGTGTGGTAGTAGTAGTAGTAGTAGTAGTAGTAGTGAGTAGAGTAGTAGTGTAGTAGTATGGTAGTAGTAGTAGTGGTTAGTATAGAAGTAGTGGTAGTATAGTAGTAGTAGTGGTAGGCAAATTTTGGGGTTGTCATTTATTGAGGCCCCCCCCCTTTTTTTGAATAAAAAGGGGTTAAACGGGTTAAAATAATGGCCCAAGGGAAAACCAGCGATTTAAATATGTGGGGTTCCTCCAAGGAATAAGGGGTTTGCAGCTTGAATATGAGGTGTGAATGAGAACCTTAAAAGGGGCCGCTGCAGATATTAATGAGGGGTTCTCAAGCAGTGAAAAAAAAAGGGGCCCTTGCAGCAGATTTAAAATTTTGGGGCCTGAAAGTACGAAATTGTCCCGGCAGGGGAAAAAAAAACCTACAATTTTGGGGAGATGGGTTCCTAAATCTGAATGTGGATGCGGAGGGTGTTGATATATAGGGTGCCTGCAGCAGCGGGAATTGATGGGTTGCCTGCGCAGTATTGAATATGATGGGTTGCCTGCAGCAGAGCTGATATGATGGATTGCTGCACAGTAGTTGAATATGATGGGTTCCATAGTTGAATATGATGGGTGCCTGCAGCTAGAAATTAGGGATTGCCAGCGGGGTTTAATGTGGTTGCCTGAGCAGCAGTTAAAATAAGGGTTGCTGCAGCGTAGTTGAATAGTGGGTTGCTGCATGCAGCAGGTTGAATTAGGTTCTGACGCAGTAGTTGAATATGAGCGGTTACCTGCAGGGTAGCTGAAGCATGGGTTACCTGCAGCAGTAGTGAATTGATGGGTTGCTGCAGCGCAGTTGATATGATGGGTTGCCCACAGTGGGTCTGAATTTTATGGGTTCTGCAGCAGCAGATTATATGATGGGTTGCCTGCAGCAGTATGTTGAATATATAGTTTTGCAGCAAGTTGAATATGATAGGTTGCCTGCAGCAGCAGTTGAATAGTGGGGTGGATGAGTAGTATTGGATTGCTGTAGAAAGTGTGAGTGTGGAAAAGGTTATGATACAGTGTCAGGACATTTATTAAGGAACGTTCGCCACGAGTGGCTTCTTGTCCTATTACAGGAAATAAGAAAATTATTATATATATTTATATATATATATATATATATATATATTAATATTATATTATATATATATATAGTGGCAGGGTGAGTGGGCGTGGGTAGGTGTGGTAGTAGTAGTAGTTGTAGTAGTAGTAGTAGTAAAGACTAAGGTGGTGAAGGCAAGAAGGGGAGGAAGGGCCTCGGCTCAATAACACCAGTTCCAGGAGGGTTAATATCCTCTTGCTTAGTATTTTAAATACTGTAACTACGGATTTTTGCTTTATAGTGTTACTGACAGAAATGAGTGCAGCTTCAATGCATTTTCTCCGTCTTAAGTCGTCTTCTTTAATAACTAGTTTAGCTTCATTGAATTTAATGAAGGTGTCCAACATCGGAGAAAAATGCATTGAAGCTGCACTAATTTCTGTCAGTAACACTATAAAGCAAAAATCCGGTAGTTACAGTATTTCAAAATTACTAAGCAAGAGGATATTACCCATCCTGGGAACTGGTGTTACTTGATGCCAGCAGGTCCCTCTCTTGCCTCACCTCCTTAGTTCCATTACTACTACTACTACTACTACTACTACTACTACTACCACCACCTCTACCCACGCGTCACCTCACCTGACTCCTGCCACTATATATATATATATGTTTTCTTAGTTTTCTCTGTATTAGGACTGAAGAAGCCACTCGTGGCGAAACGTTTCCTTTAATAAATGTCCTGAACTGTACATAAGTGTCTTTTTCCACATCTTGTCGGTATCACCATACCACTTTCCCCCTTCCCCCTAACAGTTGAGTTACTTGAAGCACCAGTTGGGATGCCTGGAAAAAAATAAATTGGATTACTTTCAGATATATTGTCCAATTCCCACGTAGTCAAAACGAGTATATTACTAAATAAATGTACGCCTTATTCCTTTTTCCAGTGAGGTTTTCAGTGTGTTAACTATGCTGACCTTAAAGGCAATGGAGGTTATATAATTATAATCAGGGAGCAGCGTTAAACCCTTAATGATTATACACTGCCTGGGGAATGAGAGGCAGTCTGATTTGAGCCAAAAATGATAGGTTTAATTTCTTGAATCAAATTCAAAAATATTATTTCCACATAATGCAATGTTTGTACAGAGATGGGTGGCATCTGTTGTGCTTGCATGAAAGCCTGGTCACAGACCGGGCCACGGGGGCGATGACCCCCGAAACCCTCCCCAGGTATCTCTAGGTATTGTATTTACGTGTAGTTGTGCCTGAATAAACTTACATATTTATGCAGAGCATTTCAGGCAAACTTAAGCTTAACTTAAAACTACAATGGCAATAATTATTTGCTTATATTTATGAACATTATTGGTATAAAAAAAGATAAATAGAACAAGCAGACAACTATTTCTTTAAAGTTGAATTATGATCACTAATGAGAATATGAATAGTTTTTTGCACATTTGTGGTTGAAAGAATTGTTAAACATATTTAACACAATGGCATCTAGGCACCTCCCTCAGGAAGTAGGTACCTGGGTGTTAGTCGGCTGGTGTGGGTGGCATCCTGGGGGACAAGACTGAGAGACCCTCAATGTAAATAAGACAGACAGTCCTATACGATGCACTAACTTTGTAGGGTTATCCTGGGTGGCTGACCTCCTGCGTAAAAATCCCAACAAAATCTTTTATCTTATCCCATGATCCAGCGCTGTATGACCCTTGTCGGTTTAGCGCTTTCTTTGATTATAATAATCCCATGGTCACACTCACAAGGTCTTGGGTTCGATTCATTGGCCTGGAGAAACATTTGAAAGTTTCCTTACATACCTGCCCACTTAGCGGTAAAAATAAATACCTGGAGGGGGTTCCGGGGGTCAACGCCTCCGCGGACTGGTCTGTGACCAGACATTATGGTGGATCAGGGCTTGATTGACCAGGCTGTCACTGTTGGCCGCACGCAACCCGACGTACAAACCACAGCCCGGCTGGTTAGGTACTGACTTAGGTGCTTGTCCAGTGCCTGCTTGAAGACAGCCAGGGGTCTTCTGGTAATCCTCCTTATGTATGCTGAGAGGTAGTTGAATAGTCTTGGGCCCCTGACACTTACTGTGTTGTCTCTGTCGTGCTAGTGGCGCCCCTGCTTTTCATTAGGGGAATGTTGCATCTCCTGCCGAGTCTTTGGCTTTCATAAGGAGTGATTTTCGTGTGCAAGTTTGGTACTAATCCCTCTAGGATTTGCCAATTGTATGTTAGCAAACTGTTATGGGTTACATCCAGGGAAAAAATTGTGAAAGAAAATATCAATCCTGCCGGGTTATCATAAACTGTGTAAGAAAACATTCCAGTTCAGTAAGAAATTCCATTGGCTTTTCTAGGTATTCAAGTGTTATGTAAATGATGTGTGTTTAGTACCTAATGACGTTCATTATAAAAAGGTTAATGAATCTTATTGTAGCCAGCTGGCCCAGTGGGTCTGGAGTTTCATGACTGATCGCGGGTTCTATCCCCGCCCGTGGTATGGATTGTTTGCAATCGTGTCATTACGATTTCGTGAGTCATGGTCAGGCTCCAGTGAGAGAAGGTAAACTCCAGTGACAGGCCCAAGGAAAGGGTTGCTTAACTGGAATATACTTGGCTGGCGTTTAGGGGGTCAACGCCTTCACGGCCCGGTCCATGACTAGGCCTCGCAGTGGAACAGGACCTGATCAACCAGGCTGTTACTGCTGGCTATACGTAAACCAATGTACGAATCACAACCCAGTTGGTCAAATACTGACTTTAGGTACCCATCCAGCTCCTCGAAGACAGCCAGGGGTCTATTGGTAATCCCCATTGTGTATGCTGGGAGGCAGTTAAACAGTCTTGGGTCCTTGACATTTGTTTCTTAGCATATTCATGGCATCCATGCTTTTCATCGGGGGGGGGGGGGATGTTACACTGCCTTCCAAGTCTTTTGCTTTCATAGGGAGTGATTTCCGTGTTCAGATCTAGGACTAGTCCCACTAAATTTCCCAAGCGTATGTTATCATTCATCTTTCTCGCCTGCATTCCAAGGAGTACAGGTCAAGGGACTTCAACCAATCCTAGTAATTTAGGTGCTTCAATGTACTTATACGTACAGTGAAAGTTCTCTGTATATTCTCCAGGTCCGCAATTTCGCCTGCCTTGAAAGGGACCATTAGTGTACAATAATATTCGATCCTAGAGAGAACAAGCAATTTGAAGAGAATCGTCATTGGCTTGGCATCCCTAGTTTTGAAGGTTCTCATTATCCATCCTATCATTTTCCTAGCAGATATGGTAGAAACATTGTCGTGATCTTTAAAAGTGCGATTATCTGACATTATCACTCCCAGGTTCTTCATTCTATTGTGTGGTTGGAATTTGTTTTATACTCCCATTCAGTTTTTATTTTCTTGAATTTTCCATAGCGGAGTAATTTAAATTTGTTTTCATTGAACTTCACTTTGTTTTCTGAGGCCCATTTAAATTCTTATTTAATGTCGGCTTGGAGATCTGCAGTGTCGTCGATGGATGACACTGTCAATCAAGTTCTGGTATCATCAACAAAGGAGGACACGGTGCTGTGGCTTACGTCTCCTTCTATGTTAGATATGAGGATGTGGAACAGGATGGGAGAGAGTACTGCACCTTGTGGAACAGAGCTTTCCACTGTAACCTCCTCCGACTTTATTCTGTTTACTATTATTCTTGGGTTCTATTTGATAGGAAGTTATAGATCCACCTACGCACTTTTCCAGCTATTCCTTTACCACAGATTTTGTGTGCTTGATGGCTTCAGCCCCCGAAACAGCAGAGTTCCTAGACCCTTCAAATTGAAAACAGTAATAATAACATTGCATCGAAACATGTTTCCTGTCCCCACACCATCCAACAAGATATGCGCTCCTAAACCCCCCGCTCGCACAGAAATATTGGCACTGCCCCTGGAACCCCCTCCCCTTTAAAAAAAATACTGAATCATTATTTTTATGGATGAAAATGCCTTTCAAGTAGAGAAAAGAAGTCTTAAATTTGCCAATTTCCTTTGTTGCAGTGGTTATTCATATGATGTTTACCTCAGGAGAGATGCTAGGAATTATGCTAACCCTGAGGCCTTTCTCCCTCAGGAAGGTTTGCAGCCACCCCTCTCCCCCAGACCTGTACAGTGTTTGTGGACGTCTTTACCCTTAATAAAAGCATTGATTTTAAAGAAATATTGATCCAAATAATGCACTGATCATAAACAAATTATATATATATATGGTAAATTAGACACATGTGCAACTCTTGGGTATCTTTATTGAGGAAACGTTTCGCCACACAGTGGCTTCATCAGTCCATACGTAGGAGAAACTTGAAGAACAGGAGGAGAATGAGGTAATCAGTCCCTCAAAATTGAGTCGATGTGTTCAGTCCATCAATCTTGAATAGAATAGTGGTATTCCATTCAAGATTGATGGACTGAACACATCGACTCAAGGTTGAGGGACTGATTACCTCATTCTCCTCCTGTTCTTCAAGTTTCTCCTACGTATGGACTGATGAAGCCACTGTGTGGCGAAACGTTTCCTCAATAAAGATACCCAAGAGTTGCACATGTGTCTAATTTACCATCATGTCGGTTCTCTGAACCATTCATCTACAAAATATAATATAAAATATATTATATATATTATATTATATATATATATATTATATATATATATAATATGTCGTGCCGAATATGTAAAACTGGTCAATTAGCAAGAACTCATTTAAAATTAAGTCCTTTCTAAAATTTTCTCTTATAGGTCTATAGATATATTTTTTTTCGTTAATGTTGATGTAAAAATTTATAATTTTGCACCAAAAGAAACTTGGAAAACTTACCTAACCTTATTAAAACAAGAACAATTTATTTTAACCTAACCCAACTAAACATTTTAGATTTGTTTACAATAATTTAATACTAAACAAACACAGTGGAATATATTTTTTTTCGTTAGGTTCAGAATGATTTTGGCGAAATTATTGCATACACAAATTTTCACTTGTCCTGTATGGCAAGATGAGCGTTGCTATTTAAGCCAAGATCGCAAGTTCTGTCTATTCGGCACGACATTAATATATATATATATATATATATATATATATATATATATATATATATATATATATATATATATATATATATATATAAGATGTCTGCATCTCCGTTCAATAACGATAAGAGTCAAAAATATAGCACAAGTTACATATTTTGTTTTTCATTGGCTAGTTTTTAAAATAGAGTGTCAATAATGAATGTGCTTTTGTCAGTGCAATCTATTACTTATGGAGCAACATTTTCGCACCTACCGGATTTACCCCCACCCAACATTTTCCTATTTTCTGGCCACCAGCGCAGTCAGTAGGATGTCCAGCAGATGATACACGGGACCAATCACGCTATCAGATGACCTGTCTGAGCTAAGTAATGACGGGGCGACACTAACAGCCATGTACGCTTCATCACAACCACCGCCTCCCCTGACCCCTCATGGCTGTGACTAAATCCTCTGGGGATGACCAGAGGGGATGAGGAGAGCTAGGAGACAAATGAGGGGAAGGGAACAATATCAGTTACTCGTTTCAGTAATGCCTGAATCAAGCAGCTAATCCCCCCTCTCCCCTCTTTACCCCTCTCACCACTACAAGTAAATTGAGTTACTGATACAACCCCCCAAAAACAAGTAAATCACTGAACATGGCACTAGTAAATGATAATGGGGAAAGGATAGAGGATGAAGAGGGGCTGAAATAAAAGGGGAGGCAAAATAATAGGGCGAGCGGAATTAACGGCTTGCTCCTTGCATCCTATAAAAAATAAATAAAAAAAAAGTGCATGAATAGTTTTAAAACAGCATTTTACGGCCCGACTCTTGATTTCTGAATATTTAGCACCAAACTGAACGCTCTACCACTGTAGCTAAAAATAGGTAATTACAAATAATTTTAATCACATACACACACATGAGTCATAGGAATGCTAGGAAGGGTTTCTTCAGGCTTAGAGTTGGCAGGATGTGGAACAATCTGGAGAACGAAAGTAGTATGGGCAGGGTCTATACACAACGTTAATAAGACGTACGATAAAGCTCTCGGAGCAGGTAGAGAGTGGATCTAGTAGCGACCAAAGAAGAGGCATAGGCCAAGAGCTGTGAATCGACCCCTGCAACCGCAGACAGGAGAGTACAGATAGGCGAGTACACACAGTGTACGTTGACTGCATCTTCCTACATTACAACAAATTCTTCTACTCGATACTGTACCAGAGACTAACCCACAAGCTAAAATAAGAGGCAGAAATAAAAATTAAAGAATGTCGCGGAAGATCAAGGAGTACCAGAAAGACGTAGAACAGACACACAACATACAAGAGTGCAACAGCAAGGAAAGAACAGTATAGGAAGCGTTTAACGAGTAGGGAAGTCCCATAAATCACAGCTTTACGACCACCACTGTTTCTAGTATGACTTATCCACCAGAAGGTATAGTGTTTTGGTTCTCTTTTAACTAATGATGTGAAATCAGAGGGGGAAAAAGGAGAGGACAGAGGCCGGAGGGAGACCTGGTCAAGCTACAGACACGACCCTACAAAAGGCTGCTGAAGTTAAGTCCACACATGTTCATGGTCACGCGGACTGAAGGAAAGAAAGCACAAGAGACAGTATACAATCCGCAAGGTGAGATATTCCTAATATGTGTAAAATATCAGGATCTGGCCTGTGAGTTTTAGGATTCGCTTGCCATGGGATCATATCCCACCCGTTCCGTGGTTTGGATCTGAGAGTTAACATCACACCATACATATCTTTGGGGGTAACATTGTGAAGGCTTACTCAGCCCTGTAACAACTTCAGTCAGTATTACCAAGGCTGGCTCCTCCTCAGGAAAATTAATGTATAGAAAAAGAATAAAAACTGACAAACATAAACACTTTATTATTTAGAAAATATAAAATATAAAACACTTAAATATGAAGTATTAATCCTACATTAAAGAAAATGAAAAATGTAAATGATAACTGAATTCAACGCTAATATAAATGTATATAAAACGTGGGTGTCTGGTGTTGGTGACACCAGGGCCGGATTAAGAAGTCTCCGGGCCCTAGGCTCTTCAGATTGGCGGGGCCCCTTTGAGTTACGGGTAAGCAAAGCGACCCCTTCCAGCTTGGGGGGGGGGGGGGGGGGTGGGTGGCCCCCTGTTTAAGGTCAAATTTAAATACATTCTGGCTTTTTAGTTTAAATTTAAAAGGGAAATACATCAAAAAACCCAAAAAACTTCCCCAACCCCCTTTAAAACTATCTTTTAAATCATGCATTTAAAGAGAATAAACTCAAGACAGCATGGTTTACTAGTTAGGCTATTAAAGTAGTGACATCATTCCTTTTTTATATTCAGCAAACCACACACACTATTATCCCTTTATAAATCACTGACCATTATTTTACATTGCATCATGCTAAGACTATCAAATCATATAAACCAAAAAATAAAAAAATTATTTATTTCACGGGCACTTTTTAAATTTTTTTTCGGATTTCAATTGGCAAAATCTCAATATATCGACCTAGAAAATGTACAGAAAACCTCACGGCCGCATAAGGGAGATAAAACCCTAAATTACTGGGAGCGCTCGATTTCCAAAACCTTATTCCCGGAACGCGGGTGGAAGATACATATTATATACACCTGAAAATCCTAAGGGACTAGTACCGAACTTCACACGAAAATCATCACTACGAAAGCAAAAAACTTGGGAGACATCAAAATCCCCCAAAGAAAAGCAGGGGTGCACCAGTTAAAAACCATACAATAATGTCAGGGCCCAACTGTTCAACTGCCTCCCACATACATAGGGGATTACCAACAGACCCCCCGGGATCTTCAAGCTGGCACTGCACACCTAAATTGGCCTGACCCCCGGGCGTGGGTCAACTTTTGGTTTTTTCGTGCACCACATAACACCTGGTTGATCAGGGTCGATCCACCCGGAGGCCTGGTCACAGACCGGCGCGGGGCGTTGCCCCCGGAACTCTCCCATAAAACCCCGGGAAATATTCGAAAACAATATTCTTGTTAATCAACTCAATGGTCAACAAAGGGAAAGGTTACACAAATTTTTCTTGGGTCATTGTTGAACGGACTGTTTTTTACTCTTTCAAAAAAGAAAATGAATGTTTCCCCTTTACAGTTATGCTGGAATGTTAGGGAAAAGGGGATACACTAGTCACATTTGGGAAGGTTTTTGAGATCCTGCATTTCTTAAATGTTTCAAAGCAGTGAGCGCACTTTTCAGGGGGGAGCTTTTAAACGATTCATATACCCAGAAAAAAAACTATTTCTTCAACAAATGTTCCTGAAACGCGAAAGGTGTTGTTTCAACTTTAATCAGCTTCTCTCATTTTTGCATCGGCAAAGTAGTAATTTTGAACAGAATCCAAACTTGTCATTTAGATTCGGTAAATTTTTTTTTTCACCCAAATTTTAATAGTGAAACCAGAATGAGGGGTATTACTGTCTTTCATTTCTGCCTTTACAACACAATTTCATTGTCTGGCTCTTTAAAATTGCGTTTCCTCTTCCTTGACCGCTGGTCACCCGGTTTTTTTAGAAAAGAGCT
This sequence comes from Cherax quadricarinatus, assembly GCF_026875155.1. NCBI lineage: Eukaryota > Metazoa > Arthropoda > Malacostraca > Decapoda > Parastacidae > Cherax > Cherax quadricarinatus. The sequence continues at coordinate 39,597,674 of NC_069405.1, read as the reverse complement.
TGCATGCTGAACAGTACACTTTTCCTGAGCTTTCGGAGTATACCATCCATGATCTTTTCACAGTTTCTGAATTTGCAAGCTTCCTATAAAACATAGATGACTTTAAACGACGACTTCCATCATCATAAAGCCTTGCTGATTTTCTGAAGTCAATGTTCAGAGTTTGACTGAAGTTTTCTGCAAAGAAAGCATTACGTAGAGAATCTGGGATTACATTTGGCCATGAGGCAGAATCTTTTAAGACAAATCCTGTGGATGAAATGTCCGTTGAGACATTGAGAGGAGACACAAAAGAAGTAGATGCTGGCTGAGAAATAATGGAGGGAGGGCTTCCTGTATGATCTGACGTATCTGCAGATTCAACTGTACTGGTAACATCAGAAACTGTTTTCGTGAGCATGTCTGTGATCTTTCTGCAGCTTCCTACATCTTTCTTTTTCTGTTCTTCTTGAATTTTCTTCTTTCTTTTCTGTGACCCACTCGCATAAGAACGTCCAACATCACGTTCACGAGATGCCATAATGAGGATGTATCACTGTCTGTAATCATGCAAATACAAATTTTTCATTATCAATTATTATTAATTTTTTAATTATTAAATTTTTTTTGAGAGATAGAGTGTGCTTCCCTGGAGCTGGTGTTGGGGACATTGTCAACAGGCTGGATAATATCATGTCAGGTAATGGGAACAAGCCCATTATCTGTCTCAGTGCTGGTGGAAATGATATTGGGAAGGGTAGGAGAGAAGAGCTGCTAGATAAGTACAGGTCAGCTATAGATTTCATTAAGTCTAAGGGAGGGATCCCAATCATATGTAGCATCTTGCCTAGAAGGGGAGTAGGAAATGAATGGTTGTCTAGGGCAATTGGTGTAAATTGCTGGCTAGACAGATACTGCAAGGAACTTGCAATCCCATTCATTGACAACTGGAACAACTTTTATGGCAAACATGATATGTATGCAAGGGATGGGGTACATCTCTCTGGGGCTGGGGTGGTAGCACTTGCAGACTCGATTGAGAAGGCCATTGGTGAAATGCCTATGATTTTTAAACGGATGAAGATAGAGGTATGGGTGTGTGTGGGAAACAAGCAGGTTGCAACACTTGGGTTTGGAAACAGTAAAATGTATAAAAGGCATTCAGCATGAAGTTATAAGACAATAGATCAGGTCAGCAAACAAAGGGGGACAGCAGAGGGCAGCAAGGGACTAGCTCCCTTAAGTTTACTATACTAATAGCAGGAGTGTAAGAAATAAAATAGATGAGCTAAGATTAATTGCAAGTGCAGGAAACATAAGATATTATTGCTATAACAGAGACCTGGCTGAATCTGAAAGATAGAGAGATGCCCTCTGAATGTCACATACAAGACTATAAATTATTCCACACTGACAGGGTCAACAGGAAAAGGTGGTGGAGTAGCGATGTATGTCAGAGACAATTTAAATTGTTGTGTTAGACAAAAATATTAAATTAGAAGCGTCAGCCACTGAATCTGTTTGGTTACAGCTTCTCGAGGGCCGAGAAAACTAATTTTGGGTGGATTACAGGGCCCCAAATCTTGATAGGGAGTGCAGTAAACTTCTATGGGACGAAATTCGTAAGGCATCTACATACGAAAATGTTGTGCTAAGGGGAGATTTCAACTATAGACAGATTGACTGGAGCAATTTGACAGGAAATTTAGAGTCAGGTGACTTTCTTGATACGATCCAGGATTGTTTTTTTAAAACAGTTTGTGACAGAGCCAACTAGGGGAAATAACCTCCTTGACTTGGTTCTTGCCAGTAGGAAACACTAATTAATAATCTTGAGGTTAATGATGAGCTTGGGGAAAGTGATCACAAATCACTCAGTTTTAATATATCATGGAATTCCCCTAATAATGGCAATCAAGTCTCCGTCCCTGACTTTCGCTTGGCTGATTTCATAGGACTGAAAAATTACTTAGGTGGGCTGAACTGGAATGACCTGACTAAGGGTCAGGTAGGTGTGATGGTTGCCGATATGATGCTTTCCGGGGCATAGTTCTAGCTGCTCAGTCAAATTATTTCCAAATAGGGAAATCAGATCAAACAAAAATGATCCTAAATGGATGAACAATAGATTAAAATATCTGATTGGTCAAAAGAGAGGCATATATAGGCAAATCAAAAGAGGAGAGGGGCAATTGAGAAATCGATATATTCAGTTAAAGAGAGAAATAAAAAAGGGAATTAGAAAAGCAAAAAGAGATTATGAGGTTAAAGTTGCAAGAGAATCGAAGACTAACCCAAAAGGATTCTTTCAGGTATACAGAAGTAAGATCAGAGACAAGATAGGCCCACTCAAAAGTTCCTCGGGTCAGCTCACTGACAGTGATAAGGAAATGTGTAGAATTTTTAACACACACTTCCTCTCAGTTTTTACACAGGAGGATACCAGCGATATTCCAGTAATGATAAATTATGTAGAACAGGACGATAATAAGCTGTGCACTATTAGGGTCACTAGTGACATGGTCCTTAGGCAAATAGATAAATTAAAACCTAAAAAATCCCCAGGCCCTGATGAACTGTATGCAAGGGTTCTAAAGGAATGTAAAGAGGAGCTTAGCGCACCTTTGGCTAATCTTTTCAACATATCACTACAAACTGGCATGGTGCCAGATAAGTGGAAAATGGCAAATGTGATACCTATTTTCAAAACAGGTGACAGGTCCTTAGCTTCGAACTATAGACCAATAAGCCTAACCTCCATAGTGGGAAAATTTATGGAATCAATAATTGCCGAGGCAGTTCGTAGCCACCTGAAAAGCATAAATTAATCAACGAATCTCAGCATGGTTTTACAAAGGGGCGTTCCTGCCTTACGAATTTATTAACTTTTTTCACTAAGGTATTTGAGGAGGTAGATCATGGTAATGAATATGATATTGTGTATATGGACTTCAGTAAGGCTTTTGACAGGGTCCCACATCAGAGACTATTGAGGAAAATTAAAGCACATGGAATAGGAGGAGAAATTTTTTCCTGGATAGAGGCATGGTTGACAAATAGGCAGCAGAGAGTTTGCATAAATGGGAGAAATCAGAGTGGGGAAGCGTCACGAGCGGTGTTCCACAGGGGTCAGTGTTGGGCCCCCTGACTGTTCACAATCTACATAAACGACATAGATGAGGGCATAAAGAGCGACATCGGCAAGTTTGCCGATGACACCAAAATAGGCCGTCGAATTCATTCTGACGAGGACATTCGAGCACTCCAGGAAGATTTGAATAGACTGATGCAGTGGTCGGAGAAGTGGCAGAGCAGTTTAATATAGACAAATGCAAAGTTCTCAAATGTTGGACAGACAATAACCATGCCACATATAAACTAAATAATGTAGATCTTAATATTACGGATTGCGAAAAAGATTTAGGAGTTTCTGGTTAGCAGTAATCTGAAACCAAGACAACAGTGCATAAGTGTTCGCAATAAAGCTAATAGAATCCTTGGCTTCATATCAAGAAGCATAAATAATAGGAAGTCCTCAGGTTGTTCTTCAACTCTATACATCCTTGGTTAGGCCTCATTTTAGATTATGCTGCACAGTTTTGGTCACCGTATTACAGAATGGATATAAATTCTCTGGAAAATGTACAAAGGAGGATGACAAAGTTGATCCCATGTATCAGAAATCTTCCCTATGAGGATAGACTAAGGGCCCTGAAACTGCACTCTCTAGAAAGACGTAGAATTAGGGGGATATGATTGAGGTGTATAAATGGAAGACAGGAATAAATAAAGGGATGTAAATAGTGTGCTGAAAATATCTAGCCTAGACAGGACTCGCAGCAATGGTTTTAAGTTGGAAAAATTCAGATTCAGGAAGGATATAGGAAAGTACTGGTTTGGTAATAGAGTTGTGGATGAGTGGAACAAACTCCCAAGTACCGTTATAGAGGCCAGAACGTTGTGTAGCTTTAAAAATAGGTTGGATAAATACATGAGTAGATGTGGGTGGGTGTGAGTTAGACCTGATAGCTTGTGCTACCAGGTCGGTTGCCGTGTTCCTCCCTTAAGTCAATGTGACCTGACCTGACTAGGTTGGGTGCATTGGCTTAAGCCGGTAGGAGACTTGGACCTGCCTCGCATGGGCCAGTAGGCCTTCTGCAGTGTTCCGTCGTTCTTATGTTCTTATGTTCTTATATACAGAACTTTTACCATAGATTAGGTTAGTGATTTGGGCTACAAATATTTTACTAATTCATCCTCCTTGATCTCCAATTTACTTAAACAGAAATCATACCGAGTCCAAGAACAATGCACAATGGTATTTATATTACCATTTTCATAACTAAAGTAATCATTATGTTTTGCATGATATATGGCCTACCACCATAGATAAGGACATGAGAATTAAAGAATGCAGAGACAATTTTCAGTTTCACCCAACCAACGATTTTCTGATGTGGCTTATGTGTTTCTGGGGAAATATGTAGTAAATTAATGTTCTACATCACTTCCGTCGCAACTTGAAAACTAAGCATTTGCGACGGAAGTGATGTAGAACATCAAATCAATTGAGATCTGTTATTGAAATGATAAAGACTTAAAGACAGGACAAAGTGCTTTTAAAACCTACAAACGGAAGTCAGTTTGCGTTTTTAGGTTTTTCTTTATAGTATTTTTACCAAAAATGCGTCTTTACTGGTCCATACATCTTTTCTGGTCAAGTAACCCTATCAGGTACCTCCCTTAACATTTAGAGGCGAAAACAAACATTTATCCATACACATCAATGTCTATTAACAACACTTCAGTTAATTTGTCACAGTACAAGTCTAGATAACGTGTAATTACTACAGAAAATTGGAGAGGAATCTCCCATACTCACCCATTAGCGGGAAAATACAGCTGTTCTGATGTAAACATAGGTGTGTTGAGTGTTGCCATCTATGGTTAGGTTTATTTATCTTTATTTTATTTTATTATTTATTTTTGTTTTGATTAATTTTTAAAAATCAATTTTACTCTCCAAACACTTGAACTTTTTAGGTAGGGACCCCTTTGCACTTGCACCATGTGCGCAGTATTGGATGAGCCCTTGAACCCCTTATACAGCGGGGCCCCCAAATGCGCGGGGCCCTAGGCAAATGCCTAGTTTGCCTATGCGGTAATCCGGCCCTGGGTGACACTGCGTGTTGTTGAAATCGTAGCCGTTGCTGATTATGGGGGGGGAGGGGGGTCGCAGGTGTTGATGACAACCCACCGGCTCGTTCTTCACAGATTTTCTAGCTTTCAATAATCCTTCCAGATGACAGGAAAGCAGGTTTTCTCCACTGCAATGATGAGGGGTTATATCCTGCTACTTGCATACACAAACAGGTAAGTGGATCAAAATTCGGGACATCTCAGAACGTTAGTCCATCTCCTTCAATTCTAATCGTTGATTGGCAGGTGACCCTCTCTGTCATCCAAGCTGGAAAGATAGACAGGTTACCCACTGCTTAAGAAATCACTCTTCATGATGAGTACAATACCTAAAAGATGTGGTGATTATTACAACAGTCAACTTAGAGCAAGGCTGAAAGGACTAAGTTTATTATTGGTCAAAAGTGAAGCTTTCAACCAATAAATCCACTAGAATACAAGGCAGGCATGTACTTACAGTAGTGCTGGGAGCTGTGAGTCTAGTGATTACTGTTTGGACCGGAGCCCCACACGTCACCTTTCGGGGGGGGGGGGAAGAAGGAGGGGAAGGGATAGTGGGAGCTAGACTGACCCTACCTTAGCAAGCAGCCGGCAATCAAACTATCACTTTTGGGGTGGGGGAAAAAAAAGGCAGGAATAGCGGGAGCTAGACTTGCCTTACCTTAACAAGTAGCTGGCAAGCAAACTATCACTTTCGGGGAGGGGGAAAAAGGAAGGGGGATAGCGGGAGCTGGACTTACCCTACCTTAACAAGTAGCCAGCAATGAAACTATTGTTACTATATCGCTACTCCTATCTATTGAACTTTTCCCTCACAAACATATTTTCTTCGGATTAAACTAGAGGATTAGTGACCCATAATAACCTAATAAAGTCCGTGCATCATCTGGGTGTCTGGCTTATTTCCATTGGTGTTTGTGGCATGCAAAGAGTATGTAACCTTATTCAGCACATGTACACACCCTCATTGAAAGGCTATCTTCCCCAACCAGCGAACCAGGTACTAAGAGTTGATGGGGCCCCGTCGTTCAATCAGTATGCAGGTTCCAGCCAATGAGAAGATGGTTTTGGCAATCGTAGAGGTGTTGTGGGTACCACTCACCTGTCTGCCCTTGTCATTCCCATTCTAGAGCTGGTTGAAGCACGCTCTGCTCTCTAGTGGCTTCTATTCTGCCTTGCTTACCGTGGAGTGCACTAATACCTATTGTTGTACATAGTGTATATAGTGTACATACTTCTGTTCTTACTTGGTGAAGGATAATACATTAAAATGGTATAAAATACCGACAGGTTGTTAGGTAAGACACATATGCAACAGTTAGGTATCTTTATTTCGAAATAAAGATACCTAACTGTTGCATATGTGTCTTACCTAACAAGGATAATACAAGTCAAAAGTTTTTTTGCTGTGTTTGTTTTGCTCCCTTACACTCAGGATAACAGGTCTTTGGGACTCCTGGGTTGTAAAAGGGTCATTTAATTCTCTACCCTAGGATGGGACCCACAGCAGTTGACTAGCACTTGGGTATCTACTTAATACTAGGTGAACTAGGACAGTAGGTGTAAGGAAACATGCCCAACGTCTCGCCCACACCTGCCCTCGATCCTAATGTCGCTACCAGCCGATTATTATTATAATAAAAAAGAAGCGCTAAGCCACAAGGGCTATACAGCACTGCAGGGCAGGAAGGAAGCGAGGGCATCAGGTGGCAAAAGGGAGATGGATGAGTAATAGGTTACGGATAACAGCGGGGCAGTGGACGGAGAAAGGGGAAAGGGCAGCAAGAGACTGAGCTAGAAAGGGCTGAGGGGAGTGCGAAAGGTATCATCATCATCAGAGTTTGTGGAGTAAATCAGTCGTTGTCAAGAAGTCAATGAGAGAGTCAGGATTAAAGGAGGGTCCATCAGCAAGAAGGGAAGGTAAAGAGAGAGTAGTAGAACGAAGACGACGTTGGAGGTAAATTCTGCATGCTCGTTGATAGAGAGGGCAGTCTAACTGAATGTGGCTAATCGATACCGGAACTTGACACTACTCACAGAGAGGAACAGAGTGCCTCTCCATGAGATACCCATGAGCAAGACGAGTGTGGCCAATGCGAAGGCAGGAGAGGGTGGTCTCCCAACCTCGACACTGATGACAAGAAGACGGCCAGTAACCTATGCTCGGTTTGATAGAATAAAGTTTGTTACCAAGCAGAGTTGACCAACGTTGTTGCCAACGGGTGTGAAGGTGGGTAGCTATTGCAGCAAAATAGTCCAGAAATGGAACACCTCTATATGAAATTGGTAGGTCATGTACTGCTGACCGCGCAGCAGTGTCTGCCTGTTCATTGCCCTGTACGTCGACATAACCAGGGACCCAACAAAAAACAATATCTTTATGCTTGGTAGAGATACGGCATAGCCAAAGTTGGATACGGAGAACTAGGGGATGAGATGTATCAAATTTTCGTATAGCCTGTAGAGCACTAAGGGAGTCTGAGACTACCACAAATGATGACACAGGCATAGATGCGATACGAATAAGTGCTGCAAGAATGGCATACAATTCAGCAGTAAAAATGCTAGCCGAAGATAGTAAATGCCCCCGCACGACGCTGTCCGGAAAAACTGCTGCGAATCCGATGCCGTCTGAAGACTTAGAGCCATCTGTGTACACAGTGATGGCATGAGAATGAGAGTGGAAGTGATCAAGAAAAAGAGAGCGGGAAGCCACAGTAGGCAGTTGGGCTTTCGAGCAAGGGAGTGAGAAACAACAGACCCGAACAGCTGGAACTTCCCAGGGGGGTAGGGAAAAGTGAGATGCTACATGAACATATAAAGGTGGTAACTGAAGGGAAGACAAGAGCGAATGTAAGTGAAGAGAAAAGGGACGAAGCAAACAGGGGTGGCGAACAAATAATGTCTACTAATATCGGTGACCATTCTATAAATGGAAGGATTGTGGAGATCGTGAGAGCATACATAGTAGCGAAGGCAATGGGCATCACGGCGATCAGACAAGGATGGAACATTCGCTTTTCCATAGAGGCTCTCAACAGGGAAAGAGCGAAAAGCACCTAGGCATAAACGTAAACCTTGGTGATGGATGGGGTTAAGGCTAGAGAGAGTAGCAGGAGAGGCCGCTGAATAAATCTGGTCACCATAATCGAGTTTCGATAAAACGAGGGCTGAATGTAGGCGAAGCAGAGTTCGACAATCAGCTCCCCAGGAAAGATGAGTAAGGGTTTTAAGAAGGTTTAGCCGCCTGTGACAAGTTCTCTTCAGAGAGGTAATGTGAGGTTTCCAGGATAACCTACGGTCAAAGAGAAGGCCTAGAAACCTGACTGCATCACGTTCCGGGATACGGGAGCCATAGAGATACAAAGGATGATCGGAGATGACAGAGCGTCTAGTGAAAGTAATTTGGCGAGTTTTGGTACTGGAAAATTTAAACTCATGCGTGGTGGCCCAAGTGGAAACACGGTCGACCGCATACTGGAGAGAAACTGAAATGAGATGACAGTCAGCGCCTGCACAAGCAATAGCGAAGTTATCAACATAGAGTGATGGCCAAATATTGGGTGGAAGAACAGAGGCCAAATCATTTATAGCAAGGAGAAAAAGTGTTGTGCTCAGAACACATCCCTGAGGGACACCTTCAGCTTGGACGAAGTCCGGGGAAAGCATATTATTGACCGAACACGGAAGGTCGTCAGTTAAAAATTTTAAGGAAGGTGGTGATTCCCTCGGGGCCTAAGGAGTGGGTTGGGCCAAAATATTATACCTCCAGGTTGTTCATATGCCTTCTCAAGGCCCAAAAAATTACAAAACTGATGATTACCAAGCGTAGTGGGGTCTATGGGGGAATGGCCCTTACAAAAAGCCATATTTGACTAGCGGAGGGGGACTGTTGTGTGTTTTAAATACCACTTTAACGTCGATTTCCCAGACTTTCCTCACTTTGCAAACGCACTAGTAAAAGCGAGGGGGACATAGTGGAAGGCTCTGTCCCATGTCCCCGCTTGAGATGGGGAAAACAATGGCAGATTCCACAGGGGGAAGAACTCCTTGTGCCCAAAAAAGATTTGAAGAGGTGTAAGAGGACTAAAAGGGCGACTGATGTAAATTTTAAAAACATACAATGAATGTGTAGGCCCAGCTCCCCGATGTTTGGAAAAAGCTGAGGGGTTTTGCATCTAGTTCCTGAAGTGTAAAGGCAATTTATGTTTCTTCTCTGGAGAAGAAAAGTCCAGAGTACTAAGCTCGGGCAGACTTTGGGGAAAAAAAACGGGGGCATAGTGGAGCCCGGGAATACAGCCCAGATGAGTCCCATTTCAATGGCAACGTCAAGAGGGTTTGCTACATAAATACGGCGACCGTAGAACAGGAGCCGGGCCCGGGAGAGTATTTACCACCAATTTCCTCATTTTTTTCCAGCTGCATCAGAGGAAGAAGGTGATTGGAAAACAGTCTCGACAGCAAGTGGTTTAGCAAGAAGACATGGCGAGCTCGCACGCTTTGCTTAAAATCAAAAAGTCTCTCTTGTTTCATTTTATCGGTACCGCTCATTCACTTTTCAAAAAAAGTCGACACAAACAGGGAGACCACCAAGGGCCCACTTCGAAATGCCTCTTGGGGTTTAAATAAATTTTATTTAAAACTCTCAAAATTAACTCATCAATAAATAAAAAACCTCCCCCCTAAAACAGGGGGGGGGGGGTGGGGGCCCAATTTGCCGATCAAAATTTCCCCGCGAGGGCTCGGAAAGGTGGGGAAAAGAAGTAGAAGTAAGAAATTGGAAAAAAGATCACTGTCTGTAATCTGGTAGAACAACCAGGTGAAGTCTAGTGCAGTAGGGAAGAGCGATGATAGATCGAGCAAGATAGAGAAAGAGTCGGGGGCAAAAAAGGGTGGGAGTCCCGTATTTAAAAACCATGGAGGGGGTGGAGGCGAGAAAAGCCTCCAATGGATGCCACGTGAGTCAAAAGAGCCCCCCGAGGAAATGTGGGGCATTAAAATCACCAAGTAACAGAAGTGGGGGGTGGAAAGGGATGAAACTAGAAGGAAAAAAAGGGATAGAAAATCTCGGAAGGAGAGAGATATAAAGACATATTGAAAAACCCTTATTAAAGTGGTGGGGGGCCCGTGTAATGCAGCGAGGTGTGGAAAAAATAGTTGACATACGGAATTCATTGCATAGAAAAAGGGGCACTTTCATTAAAGGTCCCACTAAGAAAGGACCAAAAGAATACAAAAAATTTTACCCCTGGATGGGTTTGGAAAACAGTGAGTGTAATTTTGGTTCTTGTAAGCAAGCACCAAACAGGGGAAAACCTGGAAAGCACTCTAAACCCAACCCCCCGATTACCCTGGGCCCAGGATTTTCCACTGAAAAAGGGCCATGATTGGCAATGAAGAAAATACCAGGAACCCGGGGAAGGGCCCCTATGGACAGGGGGGTTAAAAAAAGTCAATGTGTGTGGTATTGGAAGACTTCAAGCAGCGAAAGAACAGAGCGTTCGAGAATGGAGTTGTAAAGATGGGGGAGAGGGAAAAAGGAAAAGGAGGTGAATCAGTGTCCTTTGAAGGTTTATCTCTGCAAATATTCTGAAAGGCTTCAAGGTTTTGAATTCAAGATGTATGAGGACCATATTGGGGGTAAAGGAGGGGGGTGAAAAAGACGGCAGAAGGACTGCCCAAAGTGGGGGGACAAAAGAGTGTAGGGGACGGGAATGAAGTGTGGGGGGGGACAGAAGGGGAAAAACCCGGGGAGGTGCAGAGGGGAAAAACTTGGGAGGGGGGGGGTGGAAGGCATAGATGAGGGTGTGAACCCCCACACTTGTAATAGAGCCAGAGGAGGGGAAGAACAGGACAAGACTGAAAGGTAAAGTGGGAGGGGGAAGAAGGAAGGAAGGGCAAGAAAATTTGAGCAATGTGGATTTTTTGGACTTCGGGAAAATAAGGGGCGTTTGGGTTAAGCGCCGTACGGGTCTTGTCGATATGGGGCTTTGAGGAAGGACAGAAGTGTGAAAAAAGACTGGTTGTGGGTTTGGGCTCAGACCCAAAGGGACAGAAAAAGGGATTAGAGCTGGATGGCTAGGGGAGGGTACAAAAGAGGAGGCGCAAAGTGGGACCCCGAAGTGGGGGGATTTTTTGAAACAGAGAATAAGAAACACGGGGGGGTCTTCCTGGAGGCAGAGATAAAATAATGCCAAATAAGGAGACCTCCCCTTTTAGGTAAGGATTTACCTCATTTAATAGACCTGGCAATGGCGGGAGAGAAGGGTGAGCTTATTACAATTAAGGCAAATGGAGGTTTACTGCAAGATGTATTTGAATGGCGTTGGGGACCCCAGATGGCATTGGATTAGATCTGCAAATATTTTGCTGGGTGACCAAAAAAGCCCGCATTTCTACACTGTTTTCGGTGTGGGGTCACCCTTTTGAACTTGTAACCTAGTCCCTCGACATAAAAAAAAGGGCGGAGTTCTCGGCTGTCGAAAGTTAACAAGCAAAATTGAAAAGGGTAAAAGTCTCCGCCCACGGGCAGGGGAAAGGGCATAATGGACTTTTAGGATTGGGAGATCCTGGAGTTCAGCTGTTCAAGAATGTCTTGCCACATGACTGGAAATTCTGTTGGACTAAGGTATGGGGCAGAATGACAGTACCACTTCAAGAATTGGGAAAATGTTTTTCAATAATGATAGGAGTGGGTTTATATGCGAAAGGAGAGAAAGATCAGAGCTTGGGGACTTCGGACGTGACGATGCGCGTACCCCTCTTGAGAGCATGAAAGAAAAATTTTCTACCAAAATGACCGGAACACTTTGCCAAAACATGGTCAGAAAGGGGGCAGAAAAAGAAGTCGGTCTAAAGTAAAGAATTTATCCCTTGTGTGGTCAAAATGAGCGTGGGGAGGGAGTGCTGAGGGCGGTCTTTTCCGAGTAGAATGGGAAGGTAATGAAGGACATCATCGGAGAGACGTTTTGGGGTTTAGGGGTAGGACCGGAGTTTGGTCCTTGTGAAAGGGTTGGCGATTCGAAAATTGCCGTACCCTAGAGGGGAGGTCGGAAGCATAGTTAAGGGAGAGCGGAGGTCAGACAAATCGAAGGAGTCAGTCGAAGCCCCGGTACCTGAAGCGGGTGAGGAAACAACACCAGCAAGAGGTACAGGGGCATCAGGAGTGTCCGAAGAGTGGACTAAAAACAAGGCAGGGTCAGAATGGGGTGCGGTATCAAGAAGGGGCCCGGGGGTAGTGGGTTCATGGATTGGGTTCTCCATGGTTAGGTTACTCCTTTGCTTTTTGTTTTTAAGAAAAAAAAAGAAAGAAGAAAAGAAAATAAAAATAAAAAAAGAATAAAAAAAGGGGGAGCAGGGAGGAATAGTTCCCAGGAGGAATGAAAGGGCCGGAAATCTCCCTCCACGCCCAAGAGGACCTCAGCACTGCTAGTAGCGCAGATGCAGCATGGAACCCGTGCCATACCCTACCTTCATGCCAGTAAACCAGCAATCTGGGATAGCAACCTCACATCTGCTGAGCTACCTCGGTGGACAAAAGAGAGGGCGGCCGGATATCCGCCACAAAGCATATGTCCTTCGACCACCACCCCCAGAATCCGAGAGGTGGCTTCCAGAGATACACCCGCCGCCCAAAAGACACCCAAAGCTACACTCCAGATACCGGAGAGGGATCGGAACATCCCCAGGCGATCCAGATTCCACAGCAAACTATGCCACCACCAAGAACCTCAATGGAATGGGATGGACCCCGGTATCCTTTCCCCTACCTAGGAACTAGCGTGCCTGTAGGAGAAATCCCAAAGGCCAAAAAGAGGAAGGGCAAAAGGGAGGGATGGGGAGGAGGAGGAGGAAAGGAAAAAGGGGAGGATGGGGAGGATGGGATAGGGAAGGGGGGATTGGGGGGTAATTAGGTTCGGTCTAAGGAAGGTGACCGACAGGTCTAATTCCTCAGACCAAGAGCCTCTTCACCACGCCAAGGAGCCCCCCTTGAAGAGGCGCTACCAGCCGAGCCACAAGTACCCACTGACTATAATTATAATCATAGTTGAGCACTAAACCCGTAGGATTATACAGCGCACGTGGGGAGGATGGAAGGTATTTAGGCTCAATTCAGAGAACCGGAGCACAGATCCAATTCCCTAGATCAAGAGCCCCTCACCAACGTCAAAGAACCTCCCTTGAGGGGAAGCACCCATTGAGCTATGCTGGAAAAACCTCAATTATAAAAGAATCCTTCAGAATTTTATACTCACTATGGTATGTGAAGCACATTTTGAGCATGTGGTCCAAGTGTTACACTCCAGTTTGATAAAGCATATGGTAAAAAATAAAAAGATTTACAACCAGATTAGTCCCAGAGCTGAGATGATTGCACAATGAACGAGGAACGACAGAACTTAACCTGACGATTTGGAAGGGAAGAAGCCCTGTAAAAGACATGATTACGACGTGCATATTTATAAGAGGAAATGATAGGACCATTTGGAATAGACTGAACTAAGAGTACCAGGTACTAAGAAACACAACTAAAAGATAATAATTATAATTATGGGAGAGTGTTAAACCCGTAGGATTATAGTGCGAAATGTGGACGGGGGGTATAATGGAAGATATTCAGGCTCAATTCAAAGAACCGGATCACAGATCCAATTCCCTAGATCAAGAGCCCCTCACCAACGTCAAGGAACCTCTCTTGAGGGGACAAAGAGAGAATATTAGGAAGTATTCTTGAAAAGTGCTAAACACAGACTCATCAGAGTTATATTCTACGTTTTTCTTCGGGGATTATTTTTTTTGGCTAATGTATCAACTTTATCATGAAATGGTAATTCAGTGTGTGATAGAATCCATATAAAATGTACATTAATTCCTTATCTGGATTTTCCACTGATCATGTTATTAATCTTTATGCAAGTCAGGATCCTTCAGTGAGGACACAGAAGTAGTAACAGAGTCAAACTCAGTGTCATAACTTAACTCTAACGTAATTAGGATGGCTACAATTCAGTTTGCAGTGTAGACACCCAGCTGTTAATTCTTATGCTTAACTCAACATAGTTTCCATCTTTCTTATCTAGGGCAATTTATTAACTTGAACCCTCAAGTTAATAAATGAATAAAAATTGTCAATAGCCTCCTAAAAATATTATCTATTGTTGCTGTAGGCTCTTCAAAGACCCTTTTGATTTAAAATAACCCTTTCAGTTCAAGATCAATAATAACACACACAAACTAATTTCATTTACGAGATATGTTGACCTTAGGCTCTTGAGTGGTGACCTGTACTTTGAGTGCTGACCTGTACTTAACTCTGTGAAGAAGTGTCTTGTTTGCTCCCGTAGACTGAACCAAGATGCCCTCCATCGAGCAACTTTACCAGCAACTTAAGGAAGAATTGAGGGCAGCGAAGATGGAGATACGGCGATTGACCGAGGAAAACAAGAGGATTCGTAGTAGTCCTCCTGTTTCGAGTCCTCAGGTCAAGAAGGGATCGTGGTCAGTGGTTGGACAGCAGGGGACGACGAAGTTGACGATCAAGAAGACGAATGGAAAGCCAGAAACGATGAAGAAGAAAGAGACTACTGTGGAAACTCCCGTGGAAACCTCCAACGCATTCTCGGTGCTACCCGACGAATGTGAGTCTACTACTGGGATCGTCACGACGAACGACAACAAGGAAGGTAAGAATATTGTTGTTGTTGGGGATAGCCAGGTTAGATACATGGATAGGGCATTCTGCTTGAAGGACAGGAGTAGGAGACAAAGGGTATGCTTTCCTGGGGCTGGGATGGAGGACATTGTTAGCCGGCTTGACAACATCATGAACGGTAATGGGATCAATCCTATTATTTGCCTCAGTGCTGGAGGCAATGATGTAGGCAAGCGTAGAAGTGAGGATTTAGTTAGAAAGTTCAGGACAGCTATAGACATGATTAGGAAGAAGGGGGGGCGCCCTGTTATATGTGGCATTTTGCCAAGAAGAGGTGTTGGTAATGAATGGTTGTCCAGAGCAATTGGTATTAATTGTTGGCTGGATAAACACTGTAAGGATAATGCAGTACCATTCATTGACAACTGGGACAACTTCTATGGCCGAAATGACATGTATGCCAGGGATGGGGTTCACTTATCCAGGGCAGGTGTGGGTTTTCTTGCTAACTCAGTTGAGGGGGTTGTTAGGACTTTAAACTAGGATTAGTTAGAGGTATGGGTTTTGAAATGATTAATAATGAATATGGATATATTGACTTATGCTCTGATATTAAGAATCTTAATAGTAACTGTCATGGAGTAACTCTGGGTAATGATAATTTCAGAAATTGTGTAAAAACAAAGATGAATAGAAAAAATGTGCAGAAGAAAAAACATATGATGGTATTTTATGCTAACAGTCGAAGTGCAAGAAATAAAATTAATGAACTACGTTTGGTAGCATGTGCTGGGAACTTTGATATCATTGCATTAACTGAAACGTGGTATGATTTAAAGAGTCGGGATATGACTGCTGAGTGTAATATTCAGGATTTAAGTTATTCAATGTGGATAGATGTAATGGGAAGGGGGGAGGAGTTGCATTGTATGTTCGAGAAAATATTAATTGTTGCATAAAAAAAGGTATAAAAATAGATGGAGCAGTAACAGAGTCTGTTTGGGTAGAGTTCGTGGAGGGTCAAGAAAAACTAATTCTAGGTGTAATATACCGACCTCCAGGCTTGGATCACGATAGAGGGAGACTTCTTTGGGACGAAATTGTTAGGGCTTCTGGACACAGTAACGTAGTCATAGTAGGGGACTTTAACTTTAGCCAAATTGACTGGAATTCTTTGACAGGTAATCTAGAGTCCAGTGACTTCATGGAAACAGTTCAGGACTGTTTTCTGAAACAGAGTGTAACTGAACCTACCAGGGGTAATAATTTGCTAGACCTAGTCTTGTCAAATAAGGAAACACTCGTGAATAATCTGGAGATCACTGAAGAGCTTGGCG
The DNA here is from genome assembly GCF_026875155.1 of Cherax quadricarinatus. NCBI lineage: Eukaryota > Metazoa > Arthropoda > Malacostraca > Decapoda > Parastacidae > Cherax > Cherax quadricarinatus. The sequence continues at coordinate 39,581,507 of NC_069405.1, read as the reverse complement.
CAAGTGATCACAAATCCATCACCTTTAGCATTAATTGGGAATGCAAGAATAATGATAATACAGTAAAAATCCCCGATTTTCGTTCTGCCGATTATAATGGACTTAGGGAACATCTGTCTAATCTTGATTGGGGTTATCTAGCTAATGATTTTATTGACGATAATCATACTTATGAATATGAAGGGATCTGCTTTTATGATTGTTTTCTTAATAATGTACACAGTGCCCAGAGTATATACATTCCCCAGAGAGAAATTAGGTCTAATAATAACGATCCCAAATGGGTTAACAGGAGGCTAAAGCATCTATTAGGGGAGAAAAGGGGAATTTATAGGCGCATCAGAAGAGGAGAGGTTAACCTTACTGACAATATGTTCAGCTTAAAAGAGAAGTAAAAAGGCGATTAGAAAGGCTAAACGTGACTATGAAATTAGAGTTGCTAATGAATCAAAGACTAATCCAAAGGGGTTCTTTCAAGTGTATAGGACGAAGGTGAAGGAAAAAGTAGGACCTCTGAAATCTGGGAATGGACAGCTGACGGATAATGAACTGGAAATGTGTTCCTTATTTAATGACTATTTTTTGTCAGTTTTTACACAGGAAGATGTAAATGAGATTCCAGTAATTAACAATTATTTAGTTCCTGATGAATTTAAGTTAACTAATATTACTGTCACGAGGGACATGGTTATTAAACAGATAGACAAACTGAAAAAAAATAAGTCACCGGGACCCGATGAGTTGTTTTCAAGGGTACTTAAGGAATGCAAGATGGAGCTTAGTCAGCCATTAACGAGTGTATTCAATGCGTCCATCCTTACCAGTGTTGTGCCAGAGATGTGGAAGATGGCTAATGTGGTTCCTATATTCAAATCAGGGGATAAGTCCACTCCTTCAAATTACCGTCCAATAAGCCTGACATCTATAGTGGGCAAGTTATTAGAATCAATTATAGCTGACATTATCAGAAGTCCCCTTGAAGAGCATAACTTGATAAATGAATCTCAGCATGGATTCACGAGAGGTCGTTCCTGCCTGACAAACTTACTGACGTTCTTCAATAGAACATTTGAGGCAGTTGACAGTGATAAGGAATATGATATTGTTTATTTGGATTTTAGTAAAGCCTTCGACAGAGTACCTCACAAGAGACTCTTAAGAAAAGTGGCAGCTCATGGTATAGGAGGTAAAGTTCTAGCATGGACTGAGGCATGGCTTACCAATAGAAAGCAGAGAGTTACCATTAATGGAGTGAAATCTGAATGGGGATTAGTCACTAGTGGCGTTCCACAAGGATCAGTTTTAGGCCCTCTCTTGTTCATAATTTACATTAATGACCTTGATGAAGGGATTACTAGTGACATGAGTAAGTTTGCTGATGATACAAAGATAGGCCGTATAATTCACTCTGAGGAGGATATCAATGAACTCCAGGACGATTTGAACAAATTAATGTCTTGGTCTGAGAAATGGCAGATGAAGTTTAATGTGGATAAGTGTAAGGTACTTGCCCTTGGTAATGAAAATAACCCTCGAAACTATAATCTAGGTGAAGTAGAGCTTGGTCATACAGAATGTGAAAAAGACTTGGGAGTCATGGTAAGCAGAAATCTAAAGCCAAGACAGCAGTGCCTCAGTGTGCGCAACAAGGCCAACAGATTACTTGGATTTATCTCAAGAAGTATAAGTAACAGAAGTCCAAAAGTTATTTTACAGCTCTATACATCACTAGTGAGGCCTCATTTAGATTATGCTGCTCAGTTTTGGTCCCCTTACTACAGGATGGACATAGACTCATTAGAGAACATACAGAGAAGAATGACTAAAATGATTTACTGTGTAAGGAACCTCCCGTATGAAGATAGACTTAAAGCCTTAAATCTCCACTCTCTGGAGAGGCGTTAGAATGAGGGGAGATATCATTGAAGTGTATAAGTGGATGACGGGCATAAACAAGGGAGACATTAATAAAGTACTGAGGGTGTCGAACCAGGTAAGAACCAGGAATAATGGATTTAAGTTGGATAAATTTAGATTTAGAAAGGACATAGGTAAGTACTGGTTTTCTAACAGAGTTGTAGATGCGTGGAACAGTCTTCCCAGTGGGGTGATAGAGGCTAGGACCTTGGGTAGCTTTAAGAAGAGACTGGACAAATATATGAGTAGCTTTAGGTAGATGTCGTCTTGATAAGGACCTGCCTCGTATGGGCCAGTAGGCCTTCTGCAGTGTTCCTACATTCTTATGTTCTTATGTTCTTAAGAAGAAACTGGACAAATATATGAGCGGGAGGGGCTGGGTTTGATTGGTGTTGGGGGGTGCGTTAGTTGTTTCTTGAGTAGCTTTAGGTAGATGTCGTTTTGATAAGGACCTGCCTCGTATGGGCCAGTAGGCCTTCTGCAGTGTTCCTACATTCTTATGTTCTTATGTTCTTATGATCCAATAATGAGAAATGGCCGGAGAGATTCGCTTATCGCAGCATTCATGGCAGTGGTAGAGGGAGGCTGTAGTAGACATTACCTTGGACAATGGCAACACTATAGATTTTCACCCACAGGACAGATACAGTAGGGCCCCACTTTACAGTGCTTCACTTTATGGCGTTTTGCTAATACAGCAGTTTTCAATTATACCTATCCTTCGTTTATTCACACTTCCTACAATAGATATATTCATCACTCATTATAAACTAAGGAAAAAAATATTTTTTAGACCTAGCTCTATTGCTCACTTAATATATGATAGTGTAAACATATCATCAAGCTTTTATATGCATTTGAAAGTGAATAAAGGCTATGTTTCACTTCACAACAATTATTGCTTTACAGCGGTACCCTGGATGCTAACCTGCTGTATAAGTGGGGCTCTCCTGTGCAGCGGTAGCCAGGAACCTAACCTACTGTATAAGAGGGGCCCTCATGTAAAGCAGTAGCTAGGAATATAACCTGCTGTTTAAGCGGGGCCCTTCTGTACCTAACACTATATGGCCGGGCAGGAATTAGAAGAGTAGGCATACATATATTGCCTTTGCTGTTTGATGAATTTCGAGAGTATTTCCTACTTTCGAAGCCCGGTCTTGGGCCAGGCTCGTCTGGTGCTTGCCTAGTCAACCAAACTGTTGCTATTGGCGGCCCGCTGGCCTACATATCGTCTGAAGAATGATATAATGAAGCCTGATCCAGTCTCTGTTCTCGTCTTTCTGCTTGAGAGTAAACGAGGATGAGGGGCTGACCACTTCAGATTACCTTCTCACGTCCTCCACCGTTTATTCTCTGTATTGGACTGATAAAGTCACTGGTTGGCAAAACGTCTTCATAGTAAAGAGACCCAAGTGTTGCGCATGTTTCCTTCATCTGGCCATAAAAGGGCGCCTACAATTCCTCTGATCAAGCACCCTCTGCCAGCATCTATGCTGAACTCTCATCCAAGAGTCCCATTAGAGAGAGAGAGAGAGAGATAATAGAACCCCAGAACCGCAAGATAAAAACTCCTCTCTCTCTCTCTCTCCCTCTCTCCCTCCCTCTCTCCCTCCCTCTCTCCCTCCCTCTCTCCCTCCCTCTCTCCCTCCCTCTCTCCCTCCCTCTCTCCCCCCCTCTCTCCCTCCCTCCTCCCTCCCTCTCTCCCTCCCTCCCTCCCTCCCTCCCTCCCTCCCTCCCTCCCTCCCTCCCTCCTCCCTCTCTCCCTCCCTCTCTCCCTCCCTCCCTCTCTCCCTCCCTCCCTCTCTCCCTCTCTCCCTCCCTCCCTCCTCCCTCTCTCCCTCCCTCTCTCCCTCCCTCTCTCCCTCCCTCTCTCTCTCCCTCCCTCCCTCTCTCTCTCCCTCCCTCCCTCCCTCCCCTTTTCGTAAAATGCATTGACAACAAAATCCAATAGCGGGTAGTATAAAAGACGTGATATACAGTGGTCCGGGTATTGCCACTGGGGCAAGATGACGGTGGGACACGGGCCTCTAGCTACTTTACGGCCGAATAAGCGACAACCTGAGAACCGCATCCGACATTTACAACCAATATGGCTCAAGACGGTTACGGAGGGGGCCGTTCTTGGAGGAACCGGCGCGCTACTGTAGCCGCACCGGATACCTGCCGGCCTGCTGTATCATAATGCAGTATCGTAATGCTGTATCGTAATGCTGTATCTTGGCTATATTGTCTCTGTTGGTGGTGGTGGCGGCGGCGTCAGGGAAGGAGATCCATAACTTACCGACTGGTTGGTGGCGGGTTGAGGGAAGTCGGCTGGTAGGCGGTTGAGGTTAGTTGGCTGGTTAGTGACTGATGGTAGATGGCTGGTTAGTGACTGAGGGTAGATGGCTGGTTAGTGACTGAGGGTAGATGGCTGGTTAGTGACTGATGGTAGATGGCTGGTTAGTGACTGAGGGTAGATGGCTAGTTAGTGACTGAGGGTAGATGGCTGGTTAGTGACTGATGGTAGATGGCTGGTTAGTGACTGATGGTAGATGGCTGGTTAGTGACTGATGGTAGATGGCTGGTTAGTGACTGAGGGTAGATGGCTGGTTAGTGACTGAGGGTAGATGGCTGGTTAGTGACTGATGGTAGATGGCTGGTTAGTGACTGATGGTATATGGCTGGTTAGTGACTGAGGGTAGATGGCTGGTTAGTGACTGATGGTAGATGGCTGGTTAGTGACTGAGGGTATATGGCTAGTTAGTGACTGAGGGTAGATGGCTAGTTAGTGACTGAGGGTAGATGGCTAGTTAGTGACTGAGGGTAGATGGCTGGTTAGTGACTGATGGTAGATGGCTGGTTAGTGACTGATGGTAGATGGCTGGTTAGTGACTGATGGTAGATGGCTGGTTAGTGACTGATGGTAGATGTCTGGTTAGTGACTGAGGGTAGATGGCTGGTTAGTGACTGAGGGTAGATGGCTGGTTAATGACTGAGGGTATATGGCTAGTTAGTGACTGATGGTAGATGGCTGGTTAGTGACTGATGGTAGATGGCTGGTTAGTGACTGATGGTAGATGGCTGGTTAGTGACTGAGGGTAGATGGCTAGTTAGTGACTGAGGGTAGATGGCTGGTTAGTGACTGATGGTAGATGGCTGGTTAGTGACTGATGGTAGATGGCTGGTTAGTGACTGATGGTAGATGGCTGGTTAGTGACTGATGGTAGATGGCTGGTTAGTGACTGAGGGTAGATGGCTGGTTAATGACTGAGGGTATATGGCTAGTTAGTGACTGATGGTAGATGGCTGGTTAGTGACTGATGGTAGATGGCTGGTTAGTGACTGAGGGTATATGGCTAGTTAGTGACTGAGGGTAGATGGCTAGTTAGTGACTGAGGGTAGATGGCTAGTTAGTGACTGAGGGTAGATGGCTGGTTAGTGACTGATGGTAGATGGCTGGTTAGTGACTGATGGTAGATGGCTGGTTAGTGACTGATGGTAGATGGCTGGTTAGTGACTGAGGGTAGATGGCTGGTTAGTGACTGAGGGTAGATGGCTGGTTAGTGACTGAGGGTAGATGGCTGGTTAGTGACTGAGGGTAGATGGCTGGTTAGTAGCCGAGGGTAGATGGCTGGTTGAGGTTAGTAGGCTGGTTAGTGACTGAGGGTAGATGATTGGTTGAGGTTAGTAGGCTGGTTAGTGACTGAGGGTAGATGGCTGGTTGAGGTTAGTAGGCTGGTTGGTGGGAAGCTCACCTGTGTGATTTACATTACACTTCTTGGGCAGTGGAACATTTTTAGGCCACGGGTGGGATGGTAAGAACTGGAAAGAGAACCAGGAAAAGATAAAGCAGGAAGAGTTAAGAAATAAGGGAGGGGGGAATAGTGGGAGAGAAAAAGGCTGTGGATAGACAAGGAGAAGCATAAGAAACGTTAAATAGCCTGACTACTTTAGGTGAGTTATGAGGAAACGTTTATGTTGGCAAAGTGACGAGTTTTAGAAGTAGGGCGAAGCTGTTTATTAAGGTTCGTACAAGGAAGACATAAATGAGAGACTTGGTGAGGAAAAATAAAAACAGCAGCAACAACAGCAATATCAGCAGCAGCAGCAGCAGCAGCAGCAGCAGCAGGAACACCAACAGCAACATTAATAACAGCACCAGCAAAATAAAAATCAATCACAGTAGCAAGAGCAACCTAATAAACAGCAGTAACAGCAACAGTGGTAAAATCAGCAGCAGCAGCGGTGCCAGTAGCGGCAGCAATAGCAACAGAAGAGACAGAAAAAAAAGACATCAAAATGGTGCGTAATGAAACTATTAAACATACAAGAAAAAGATCAGTATTAGTAATAGCAACAACAGCAGTGAGAGCAGCAATAGAAACAGCAGTAAAAAAAACATTAAAATGGCCGCAGCAAGCAGAACAGCAGTAGCAGCAGCAAGATAGACACTAGCCTGGGGAAACACAAGTCACGTTACCTCATTTCCGACAAAAAATTCCCTAAGGAAAAAAAACGAGACTTGATGGACCGGGCCAGCGTGAGGAACGCGGACTTGATGGACCGGGCACAGCCTGGCTGTCCCTGGGCCATCAAGTCTGGATCGCCCAGTTTGGAACAAATGCTCCATCCAGACTAAATCCAAAACTTTACGCAATACGTTCATTTACCTATTAGCCAAAAGAAATTTTTGAACGTTTCCTGCAAACAGATTTTTTTTAATATTTTAATTCTGGTTAGATTAGGCAGGTCAAATAAAACTTAAAACGAATATCTAAGCACAAATAAACCAATCTAGAAGTCAGAAGAGCGACACACATAATGCACGATAAACTAGCCGATTCGGAAGCAAATTCTAATCTGGCAGTGCTGTCTCTCAGAGAACTCAGACAACGTTAAATCAGCAAGCTTTTCACGCGTGGTGTGAGGACGGGATGGATATATGAAGACGTGGAGCAACACAAAGAATTCCACTCTTCCCTGCAATGGAAGCCACATGTTTGCCCGTCTTGGTCGCTAGACGCAGTGTTTATCGAGTTCTCGGGGACAGATAACGTGGTCGTGTGGGATGGGTAGCGGTGGGATGCCATGACAGTGGGATGGGTACCAGTGGGATGCGGTGGCAGTGGAATGAAGTGGCGGGTGGAAGGTGCAGGCTGATGGCAGAGGCTGCAAGGGGTTTTCCTGGAGGGTGTTCCAGGAGTCAGCGCCCCTGCGGCCCGGCCCACGATCAGACTTTTTAGCGGATCAAGGCCTGATTAACCAGGCTATTATTGCTGGCCTCACGCAATCCAATGTACTAATCGCAGCCCGTTTGATCGGGCATTTCAGGTATCTATCCAGCTCCCCCTCGAAGACAGTCAGGTGTCTATTGGTAATCCCCCTAATGCATATTGAGAGGCTGTTAAACAGTTCTGGGCCCCTGACTCTACGTTCTTTGGATCTGCAATTTCTCCTGTCTTGAATGGGGTTGTTAATGTACAGCAGTATACCAGCCTAGAGAGAACAAGTGACTTAAGGGGGATCATCACTGGCTTGGCATCCCTGGCTTTGAATGTTCTCATTATCCATCCCATCATTTCTCTCACAGTTGTGATAATGTCACTGTTGTGATCCTTGAAGGTGACATCCTCTGACATTATCACAACTCCCTCACATTAGTTGTTGAGAAATGGTTTACCAGCTAAGGTTAAAGATTTAATATAGGGGGAACTTATCTTGATAAGACAGCTCTCGCCCACACAGCCGCCTCTGTAGGCAAGGTCTTGAGAAGCTGTCTTAGCCACTTCTCAAAGGGCTGGAAAAGAAATATATTGAAAATAAATTACCCCTAGGGGGTATTATGTCAGCATATTTCCAAAACTGATTACTGACTGGAAAACTTACTTTTGTAGGCTCGATGGCCTGTAATTTACCGAGTATTAGTAGTTTAATCAACGTAACATGATATCCGCTGTGCAGCTGACCTATCAATGTTACGATTATTAAACGTACCTGGGTATTTGTAGCTGACCCGTAGTTGCACCCGGATATCCGTTGACTTGACTGAAGAATAGTGTTCCTTGAAGAATGTCTCACTACGCTCTGTTGGATCGCAACACTCATTACACTGTTCATCAAGATTTGTTCATTTATTCACAATCTGTTTACTAAAGAAGCTGATCACATTTCTCTGTAAGTGTTTATTGTGTTTTGCGAGACACTTTGTTCACACTAACGCACGGATCAGTGTTCTTTGTGGATTATTCCGGCGTCAGTGTGATTCCCAATAGGATCAAAAATAATCTGACCTCACAGCCTCCTACGCCGCTGCAATACCACTAGCATGTAAAGGAAAGCTGACATAGCATTTTTTCCCTCCTTGTCAAACTTCCGCTATGAAGCAAAGCAGAATGCTTGATTCTTGCTGTCTTAAGCATAGACAACAATGTACACTATCTTTACCATGGTAATAAAGTGGGAGCAGGATTTTCCTTAATTGTTCTGCTAAGGTAAGAGATGGACTATCTCCTATTAAACTACACTTTGCAACACTGGACTCTTGCAAGGAGCAGCGGCCGCTTGACCACGTCACATACTCGTATTGCATCTGGGATCAATTACTTGCTGTAGAAGTAAACAAGATGTTTACCCTTTCTGAGAGGGCTGGGCCCCTCAGGACTGAAAGGGGCTGATGCCCCACTCCTGGAGAAAATTTCTCCACATTAGTTTTCCAGTCTACTATGTGGTTAAAATGTGTTTCATATTCCATTCTAGCTTTTGTACTCGGAGTTTTCTATACCGGAGTAACTGAAATCTGTCCTCACAGAAAATCATATTGTTTTATGTGGTCCATTGGAAGGCTTGATTTATATCCGATTAGATTTACAATTGTCAGTGGAAGACACTCGTGCAAATTCTAGTATCGTCTGCAGAGAGCTACCCGCATTTCATCGTTCAAGTGCGCCACATTGAAGCTTAAAATGTGAAATGGTGCCTCTCTTCAAATTAAAGTGAAATATATATAGGAATTTAGTGTCTGGCACTCCAACAGTTAATGGAATCAGACTGTGCTTGTGGGGTCGCCACACGGCGGCTAGAAGCATGAAAATCAGAATTTGTTTTTGCTTTCTCTGATGCGCTTATAACAGGTTTTTGACCTTCTAGCAAGTTTATGCGATTACATAGTTTTTTGAGATTTTATTTATTTTTTTGACATGTTAATACAACAAGCTATTTGTACTCTTTTTATGTGAATCAAATGCACTTTATAATTCGTCGTATTTGATAATCGTGAGCGTCGTATGTTGAATTTGATGCTAAGACAACCTTGGTGTGCAAACGGCAGATCAATGAAGTCAGTTGCTATTCAAGAACCAGACAAAATCAGTTAAGAACTGCGAGCTGAACCCTTGGCACCATGGAGGATAGTTACCATGTGTTAAAGGCACTTGGTGATCGACACTCTACATGTAATGAATGTTTCAATGGGACAGGTCGGGAAAAGGGACGGAATGTTGCAACAAATCCCCATTCCACTATGTTTTTTTTTTTCCTACACAATTCTCAATGTAAATTTTTAAACGTTCTCCACAAACTGACAAACACTATTATTTTTTATTTCAGGTTCGGTTACACAAACTAATAAAAATACATATTTGTATGCAGGTAAGTAAATCAACACAACAGACACTGATAAGACCGTGGATAAACAGTCCCAGGAATCTTCTAAATCTGAAAATGTATTACTGATGATGCAAAAATGGGTTAAATATAGGTTTTATGGTGTTTTAAATGAGGTGAATGCCAAGGTGTTGGGAAGAGGTGGAGGATAATAAGATAACGAATTACATATGAAGTAAAAGTTGTCGAAGTTGCTCTTCGCTGATGACACGGTTCTTTTGGGAGATTTTGAAAAGTTGCAAAGTCTGTTGGAGGAATTTGAGAATGTATGTAAAAGAAGAAAGTTGAAAGAGAACATTGGAAAGAGCAAGCCGATGAAAGCAGCAAAATATCTAGGCAGTGAAAGGTTGGATATCAGATCAGAGGGAAATACTGAGGAAGCGAATGCTCTCCGATATTCTGGGGTGTATCTGTTCCTTGATGGGTCTTTGAAAGACGAGGTAAACCACTGAATAGACAAGGGAAAAAAGGTGAATGATGCAGTGAGGTCTATGTGGCGACAAAGATCTTTATCATTGGAGGCAAAGAGGTATGTACCAGAGTACAGTGGTACCAGCACTGTTATATGGGTGTGAAGCATGAGTTTAGAACGTTGTAGCGAGGAGGCTTGAGGTAGCAGTAACGTGTTTGAGGTAGATGTGTGGTGTGAATATTGTGCAAAGAGAAAGGCGATTAGAAGGTGTGGGGTTACCAAAGTACTATGTAATTCAGATGGCTGAGGAGAGGTTGTTCAGGAGGTTCGGACATCTAGAGAGGATGGAGTAAAATAGGATGGCCAAGAGGGTATATGGGGAAAGGGGAGAGAACCAGGAAGAGTTGGAGGGAAAGGGTAGAAGAGGCTTTGAGTGGTAGGGGCTCGAATATCTAACAGACTTGTGTGAGCATGTTAAGATCTGATTTGAGACGAGTGTTTTTTTTTTGTGACGATGTGCTGTTGGAGTGTGAGCAAGATAACATTTATGAAGGAATTCAGGGAAACCGGTTAGTCGCACTTTAGTCCTGGAGGTGGGAAGTACAGTGCCAGCACTCTGAAGGAGGGGGTGGGGATATTACAATTCAGATGGCCATCAGAGCAGTGATGCCAGCATACTTCTGGTACTACAGTGATTGAATGAATGATGTCGAATGTGTTTCCTTTAATGTGGGGTAAGGGGTCACCCTGTGTCGGTGGGAGACAGCCAGTGTATTAGAAAAAAATACGAAAAGCCGAAGGATCCTGGATAGGGAGGACGGAGGAGGAACAAAGATGGGATGGAATTTGAAATAGACGGGATGAAGGACAAATGAAATATCAGACCTGGATGGACCATGTGGAAACACACACACACACACACACACACACACACACACACACACAACACACACACACACACACACACACACACACGGACTCGACCCCCGCAACCTCAACTAGGTGAGTACACACACACCGTACGTACTTTCCAACGGGTCATTTAAAACTCGTAAATTTCATCATTACATATTAATTACATTATTAACACTATAATCATCAGTGCTATCTGGAGAATAACAGATTTAATTAGCCGGATTATATCTTACATAACAGCATTATTATATCATACTTACTAGTATATAGCCTATTATATTACACATCTGTAATATGTCTATTATTTTATACATCGGTATTATGTAATACACCTGCATTGTTACACACCTGTATGTTACCCATCTGCATTATGTTACACACCTGTATTTTTATAGTAGAAGGAAAGGAAGCAGAGAAGACCCCAAGAAAGCTACATCTCTGGGACTCCCAGCAACCTCCCCACTTCCATCAAGACTTAGATACCCCACCACACTCCCCACAGACAAAAAGACGACCCTCTCTTTGGAACCTCTCCTCTTTCACAGGAGAGACCTTCTCTCATTTCCCTAGGACCCTTCCCTTCCTCTAAAGACACTTCCTTTCCTCCTGGTGACCCTATCCTGTTTCCCTTTCCCCCCGGAGTCTCCACTGAAGACCCAAACCAGGTCGTCGTCGTTCACTAATTAGTTAACTATTGACCTAACCAGATGTTTTAAGGAAATTAACAGTCTTGGAGAGAGAGGAGAGAGAGAGAGAGAGAGAGAGAGAGAGAGAGAGAGAGAGAGAGAGAGAGAGAGACAGTGAAGGAGACAGTGAAGGAGACAGTGAAGGAGACAGTGAAGGAGACAGTGAAGGAGACAGTGAAGGAGACAGTGAAGGAGACAGTGAAGGAGACAGTGAAGGAGACAGTGAAGGAGACAGTGAAGGAGACAGTGAAGGAGACAGTGAAGGAGACAGATAGAGAAAGAGAAAGAAACAGAGAAAGAGATAGAGAAAGTATTGTAGATGAATGGTTCAGAGAACCGACATGTTGTTGAATTAGACACATGTGCAACTCTTGGGTATCTTTATTGAGGAAACGTTTCGCCACACAGTGGCTTCATCAGTCCATACAAAGGAGAAACTTGAAGAACAGGAGGAGAATGAGGTAATCAGTCCCTCAGCTTTGAGTCGATGTGGTCAGTCCATCAATCTTGAATAGAATACGGCATATGAGCGGAGCAGCAGCTTATAAACCGTAGACAGGCGAGGGGCAGCAGTCGTAGGTGGTGTCACATTTGTCCAATGTGGAAGTAGGTCGTGCCCAAGGGTTAGGCAAGTGAAGAATTCCCAAGTATTAAGATCTCAAGAAGTTGCAGTGTCTGACAGGATTGTAGATGAATGGTTCAGAGAACCGACATGTTGTTGAATTAGACACATGTGCATCTCTTGGGTATCTTTATTGAGGAAACGTTACGTCACAGTGGCTTCATCAGTCTATACAAAGGAATTCTTCACTTGCCTAACCCTTGGGCACGACCTACTTCCACATTGGACAAATGTGACACCACCTACGACTGCTGCCCCTCACCTGTCTACGGTTTATAAGCTGCTTCTCCGCTCATATGCCGTATTCTATTCAAGATTGATGGACTGACCAGATCGACTCAAGGCTGAGGGACTGATTACCTCATTCTCCTCCTGTTCTTCAAGTTTCTCCTTTGTATGGACTGATGAAGCCACTGTGTGGCGAAAAGTTTCCTCAATAAAGATACCCAAGAGTTGCACATGAGTCTAATTTAACAGATAGAGAAAATAAGAGACAGAGACAGACAGGGGCGAGAGAACCAGGGGCAGGACAGACAAATGTAGGTAAAAGCTCTTGGCTTGTAAATAAAAATGGGAACCTTTAACCTAACCTTGTAAAACCTTGTGTGTAAAAAAAAAAGGAGAAAAGCAAGAAGAAATTTAAGAGACAGTGGTGTAGAGGTAGTAGGTTCGAACCTTGTCTGGCCTGAGACAAATATTTGCAAAACATTTCACTTGTCTTGCGAATTATAAGCATTGTAATACCTCTCGTGGGCTAGCATATGCACGAGATGAAAAACTAACCTCCAGCAGAATGCCAGCAGTTCTGGAGCGAACGCCTAGTTCACTAGGTGCCAGAGCTATGTCTGGTCAGGGTTGGTGTGGACAGTACTGTATACTTTGTCCTAGAGTTCGAAGGTTCGAGCCTCCTCTGACCTGAGATAACTGTTTAATTTACACACACACACACACACACACACGCAGATGGATCACAGCAGGATTCGAAACAACGTCAGGGAAGGGTGACAAGGTTGCCCAAGTAACGTTATATACATATGTCGTGCCGAATTTGTAAAACGATCAATTAGCAAGAACTCATTTAAAATTAAGTCCTTTCTAAAATGTTCTCTTATGCGTTTAAAGATATATTTTTTTCATTAATGTTAATGTAAAAAATTATAATTTTGCACCAAAAGAATCTTAGAAAACTTACCTAACCTTATTATAACAAGAGTAATTTATTTTAGCCTAACCCAACTAAATATATTTTAGATTTGTTTACAATAATTTAATTCTAAACAAACACAGTGAAATATATTTTTTTCGTTAGGTTCAGAATGATTTTGGCGAAATTATTGCATACACAAATTTTCGCTTGTCCTATATGGCAAGATGAGCGTTGCTATTTAAGCCAAGATCGCAAGTTCTGCCTATTCGGCACGACAATATATATATATATATATATATATATATATATATATATAATATATATATATATATATATATATATATATATATTACACCACACACAGGGATATATATGGTAGTAGGTTGGTAGACAGCACGCCCATGGGGATGTACTACCGTCCTGCAAGTGAGGTAAAACGGAAAAACCTGTAATTGTTTTACATGATTGCTAGGATGCTGGTGCTTTTTTGTCTCATAAATATGCAAGATTTCAGTACGTTCTTGATACTATCTACTACACTTATGTCACACACTTAGACATACATACAAGCACATGATGTACACACCCTCTAGTGTTTTCATTTTCTTTCTAGTTCTTGGTCTTGTTTATTTCCTCTTATCTTCCATGGGGAAGTGGAACAAGAATTCTTCCTCCGTAAGCCATGCGTGTCGTAAGAGGCGACTAAAATGCCGGAGCAAGGGCTAAGTAAACCTTCTCTTGTATAAATTACTAAATTTAAAGAAAAGAAACTTTCGTTTGTCTTTTTGGGCCAACCTGCCTTGGTGGGATACGGCTGGTTTGTTGAAATTAATATATAATATATATATATATATATATATATATATATATATATATATATATATATTTATATATATAGTATATGATTATATATATATATTATAATATATATATATATAGTGTGTGTGTGTGTGTGTGTGTATGTGTGTGCAAGAAAGGTAATAAATACCGACAATATGAAAGTTAAGGACACATGTGCAACATCTGGATATCTTTATTGTAGACGTTTCGCCATCCAGTGGCTTTATCAATACAGATTCTAGGACATAATAGAAGACAGTAGAACTATATACAAAAGATGAGGTAATCAGTCCCTCGGCCTTGGAGTTAGTGTTCACAGCATCGTGGTGGAGGAGAATCTGTATTGATAAAGCCACTGGATGGTGAAACGTCTACAATAAAGATATCCAGATGTTGCACATGTGTCTTAACTTTCATATATATATATATATATATATATATATATATATATATATATATATATATATATATATATATATATATATATATAATGCTTGCTACATACTGGGCTCGCGTCCGGCTTCGGAGGAGATGAAGGAAATTCATGATCTTTAATACATTGTACCATTGTATTCATGTTTGTGTTTTCTGTAAATGTATTCTGTTTATTAATAAATGTTCACATATTATTATTTTTATTATAATAAAAAAGAAGCGCTAAGCCACAAGGGCTATACAGTGCTGCAGGGTAGGGAAGGAAGCGAGGGTATCGGGCGGCAGAAGGGGAGAGGGATGATTAGTAGGTTACAGAAAACAGTGGGGCGTGGGATAGTGCGGGGGTAGAGGGTAGCAAGAGATTGAGGTAGAAAGGGCTGAAGGTATCATCACCAGAGTTTGTGGAGTAAATCAGTTGTTGTCAAAAAGTCAATGAGAGAGTCCGGCTGAAAGGTGGGTCCATCAGCAAGAAGGGAAGGTAAAGAGAGAGCAGCGGAGCGAAGACGACGTTGGAGGTATATTCTGCGTGCTTGTTGATAAAGTGGGCAGTCTAACAGAATGTGGCTGACCGATACTGGAACCTGACAATTCTCACAGAGAGGAGCAGGGCGCCTCTCCATGAGATAAGAACATAAGAACATAAGAAAGGAGGAACACTGCAGCAGGCCTGTTGGCCCATACTACTTACTCCATGAGTAAGACGAGTATGGCTAATGCGAAGGCGGGAGAGAGTAATCTCCCAACCTCGACACTGATGACAAGAAGACGGCCAGTAACCTATACTAGGTTTAATAGAACAAAGTTTGTTATTGAGCAGAGCAGACTAACGTTGTTGCCAACGGGTGTGAAGGTGGGTAGCTATAACAGCAAAATAGTCCATGAATGGAACACCTCTATATGAAACTGGAAGGTCATGTACTGCTGACCGCGCAGCATCTGCCTGTTCATTGCCCTGTATGTCAACATGACCGGGGACCCAACAAAAAACAATATCTTTATGTTTGGTAGAGATACGGCGTAACCAAAGCTGGATACGGAGAACTAGGGGGTGAGGTGTGTCAAATTTTTGTATAGCCTGTAAAGCACTAAGGGAGTCTGAAACAACCACAAATGATGACACAGACAAAGATGCAATACAGATAAGTGCTGCAAGAATGGCTTACAATTCAGTGGTAAAAATGCTAGCCGAAGACAGTAAATGCCCTCGCACGACGCTGTCTGGAAACACTGCTGCGAATCCGACACCGTCAGAAGACTTAGAGCCATCTGTGTACACTGGGATGGCATGAGAATGAGAGTGGAAGTGGTCAAGAAAAATAGAGCGAAAAGCTACGGTAGGCAGTTGGGCTTTTGAGCAAGGGAGTGAGAAAGAACAGACTCGAACAGCTGGAACTTCCCAGGGGGGTAGGGAAAAGTGAGATGCTACATGAACATAGAAAGGTGGCAATTGAAGGGAAGACAAGAGCGAATGTAGGTGAAGAGAAAAGGGACGGAGCAAACAGGGGCAGCAAACAAATAAAGATGTCTACTAATATCGGTGACTATTCTATAAATGGATGGATTGCAGAGATCATGAAGCGTACATAGTAGCGAAGGCAATGGGCATCACGGCGATCGGACAAGGGATGGAACATTCGCTTCTGCATAGAGGCTCTCAACAGGGGAAGAGCGAA
Source organism: Cherax quadricarinatus (assembly GCF_026875155.1). NCBI lineage: Eukaryota > Metazoa > Arthropoda > Malacostraca > Decapoda > Parastacidae > Cherax > Cherax quadricarinatus. The sequence goes on along the minus strand of NC_069405.1, from coordinate 39,565,216 downwards.
AAGCACCAAGGCATAAAAGTAATCCCTGATGATGGATGGAATTAAGGCTAGAGAGAGTAGCTGGAGAGGCCGCTGAATAGATCTGGTCACCATAATCGAGTTCCGATAAAATGAGAGCTGATCGTAGGCGAAGGAGAGTTCGACGATCAGCTCCCCATGAAAGATGAGCAAGGGTTTTAAGAAGGTTCAGCCGGCTGTGACAAGTTGCCTTCAGAGAGGTAATGTGAGGTTTCCAGGATAACCTACGGTCAAAGAGAAGGCCTAGAAACCTGACTATCATATTCAGGGATATGCGAGTCATAAAGATACAAAGGATGATCGGAAATGACAGAGCGTCTAGTGAAAGTAATTTGGCGAGTTTTGGTACTGGAAAATTTAAACCCGTGCGTGGTGGCCCAATTAGAAACACGGTCGACTGCATCCTGGAGAGAAACTGTAATGAGGCGAAAGTGAGCTCCTGCACAAGCAATAGCGAAGTCATCAACATAGAGTGACGACCAAATATTGGATGGAAGACTAGAGGCCAAATCATTTATAGCAAGGATTTTTCTGCTTGCTCAGAACACATCCCTGGGGGACACCTTCAGCTTGGACAAAGTCTGGGGAGAGCGCATTATTAACCCGAACACGGAAATGTTTGTCAGTTAAAAAGTTCTTAAGGAAGGATGGTAGATTGCCTCGGAGACCTAAGGAGTGGGCTTGGGCCAAAATATTATACCTCCAAGTTGTCATATGCCTTCTCAAGGTCAAAAAATATGGCAGTAACTGAGTGGTTATTCGCAAAGGCATTACGAACATACGTGTCTAAGCGTAGTAAGGGGTCTATGGTAGAATGGCCCTTACGAAAGCCATATTGACTAGTGGAGAGACTGTTGTGTTTCTAAATACCACATAAGAACATAAGAAAGAAGGAACACTGCACCAGACCTACTGACCCATGCGGAGCAGGTCCATGTCCCCCCCCCCGGATTAGACCAATGACCCCCCTGGATTATCCCAATGACCCACCCAGTCTGGTCATCCCCACTCAAGGATGGATGGAGCACTGTACCAGACCCAGCAGCACAAGCTAGTCAGGTCCAACTCACACCCACCCGCACCCACTCATGTATTTATCTAACCTATTTTTAAAACTACACAACGTTTTAGCCTAAATAACTGTACTCGGGAGTTTGTTCCACTCATCCACAACTCTATTACCAAACCAGTGCTTTCCTATATCCTTCATGAATCTGAATTTTTCCAACTTGAAACCACTGCTGCGAGTCCTGTCTTGGCTGGAAATTTTCAGCACACTATTTACATCCCCTTTATTTATTCCTGTTTTCCATTTATACACCTCGATCATATCCCCCCTAATTCTACGCCTTTCGAGAAAGTGCAGATTCAGGGCCCTCAGTCTATCCTCATAGGAAAGATTTCTGATACATGGGATCATCTTTGTCATCCTCCTTTGTACGTTTTCCAGAGCATTTATATCCATTCTGTAATACGGTGACCAGAACTGAGCAGCATAGTCTAAATGAGGCCTGACCAAGGATATATAGAGTTGAACAACCTGAGGACTTCTATTATTTATACTTCTAGATATGAAGCCAAGAATTCTGTTAGCTTTATTGCGAACACTAATGCACTGTTGTCTTGGTTTTAGGTTACTGCTAACCAGAACTCCTAAATCCTTTTCGCAATCGGTAGTATTAAGATCTACATTATTTAGTTTATATGTGGCATGGTTATTTAACTGTCCAACATTTAGAACTTTGCATTTGTCAATATTAAACTGCATCTGCCACTTCTCCGACCATTGCGTCAGTCTTTTCAAATCATCCTGGAGTGCTCTAATGTCCTCATTAGAATGAATTGGACGGCCTATTTTGGTGTCATCAGCAAATTTGCTTATGTCGCTATTTATTCCCTCATCTATGTCGTTTATGTAAATTGTGAACAAAAACGGGCCCAACACTGACCCCTGAGGAATACCGCTTGTGACGTGCTCCCATTCTGATTTCTCCCCATTTATGTAAACTCTCTGCTGTCTATTTGTCAGCCATGCCACTACCCAGGAAAAAATCTCTCCTCCTATTCCGTGTGCCCTAAGTTTCCTCAATAGCCTCTGGTGTGGAACTCTATCGAAAGCCTTACTGAAGTCCATATACACAATATCATATTCATTACCATGATCTACCTCCTCAAACACCTTAGTGAAAAAAGTTAGTAAATTCGTAAGACAGGAACGCCCCTTTGTAAAACCGTGTTGAGATTCATTAATCAATCTGTGCCTGTCAAGATGGCTACGTATTGCTTCGGCAATAATTGATTCCATAAATTTCCCCACTATGGAGGTAAGGCTTATTGGTCTATAGTTCAAAGCCAAGGACCTGTCACCTGCTTTGTAAATAGGTATTACATTTGCCATTTTCCACTTATCAGGCACTATGCCAGTTTGTAGTGATATGTTAAAAAGATTAGCCAAAGGTACGCTAAGTTCCTCTATACATTCCTTTAACACCCTTGCAAACAGTTCATCAGGACCTGGGGATTTGTTAGGTTTTAGTTTCTCTATTTTTCTGAGGACCATGTCACTAGTTACCGCAATCGTACATAGTTTATTATCATCCTGTTCTACATAATCTATTATTTCAGGAATATCGCTAGTATTTTCTTGGGTGGAAACTGAGAGGAAGTAGGTATTTAGAATTTCACACATATCCTTATCACTGTCAGTGATCTGACCAGAGTTACTCTTAAGTGGGCCAATCTTGTCCCTAATCTTACTTCTGTATACCTGAAAGAACCCTTTTGGCTTAGTCTTTGAATCCCTTGCGACCTTAGCCTCATAATCCATTTTTGCTTTTCTTATTCCTTTTTTTATTTCTCTTTAATTTAATAAATTGATTTCTTAACTGCCCATCCCCTCTTTTGATACGCCTATATATGCCTCTCTTTTGACCAATGAGGTGTTTTAATCTATTGTTCATCCATTTGGGATAATTTTTGTTAGATTTAATTTCCCTACTCGGAACAAAAGTTGTCTGGGCAGCTAGAACTATGCTCTGAAAAACGTCATATTGGCAACCAAGATCACCTACCTGACCCGTAGTCAGGACATCCCAATTTAGCCCACCCAAGTAATTTTTCAGTCCCATGAAGTCGGCCAAGCGAAAATCTGGGACAGAGATTTGATTGCAGTTATCTGGGTAATTCCATGATATATTGAAACTAAGTGATTTATGGTCACTTTCCCCAAGCTCATCATTAACCTCAAGATCATTAATTAGTGAATCTTTGTTGGCAAGAACGAAGTCAAGCAGATTGTTTCCTCTAGTTGATTCTGTCACAACGTGTTCTAAAAAGCAATCCTGAACCGTATCAAGAAAGTCACTAGACTCAAGATTTCCTGTCATATTGTTCCAATCAATTTGTCTAAAGTTAAAATCTCCAATTATCACAACATTTTCATATCTAGATGCCTTATGAATTTCGTCCATAACAGCTTACTGCACTCCCTATCAAGGTTTGGGGGCCTATAAATCACACCCAAAATTAATTTGTCACGTCCCTCGAGAAACTGTAGCCAAACCGATTCTGTGTTCGATGTTTCTAATCTTACATTATGTCTAAGACAACAATTTAAATTTTCTCTGACATACATCGCCACGCCACCACCCTTCCTGTTGACCCTATCAGTGTGGAATAGTTTATAACCCTGTATGTTGCATCGATTTACCATACGTTCCATCACTTTGCAAACTGTACTGGTAAGAGCAATGGGACGATAGTGGGAGGCATCATGTCCCGTAGTACCTGGTTTGCGGAATGGGAGAAAAATGGCAGATTTTCACAGCTGGGGAAGAACTCCGTGTGACCAAATAAAATTGAAGAGGTGTAAAAGGACTGCTAGGGATAACTTATGTAAACGTTGTAACATCCTAATATGAATGTCGTCAGGCCCAGTTGCCGATGATCGGCAAGCTGAAAGTGTCGCCTCTAGTTCTTGAAGAAGAAAAATCCAAGGGTGCTAACTCTCTAGCAGACTTTGAGGACGAGATGGGACGAGATGATTGCCAATTTCAATGGCAACATCAAGAGGGTTTGCTTTATCAACATCGGCAACCCACAGAACAGGAGCTGGGTCAGGAGAGTATTTACCACTCAATTTCCGCACTTTTTTCCAGACTGCACTCATAGAGGAAGCAGAGGTGATGGTGGAAACATAATCTCGCTAGCAAGTGCGTTTAGCATCACGAATGACACATCGAGCGACCGTGCACTTCAGCTTAAACTCAAGAAGTCGCTCAGCGGTTCTATTGTACCGGTACCTGCCCCACGCAGCGCATTTCAAATGTACTGCGCGAGCACAAGCAGGAGACCACCAAGACACGCACTTCTGAGAATGCCTGCTGAGGTTTGGGGTATAGAATGAGAAGCTGCGGTTAAAACTGAGGACGAGAAGAGGTGTAAAAGCTCATCAATGGAGGACGAAGAAGGAACCTCACTAAAAATAGTTAGTTGTGAGTAAAGGTCCCAATTTGCCTGATCAAATTGCCAGCATGGGTTATGGAGAGGTGGTGAATATGAAGAAGTAAGAATGATTGGAAAATGATCTCTGTCATGTAAGTCTGGGAAAACAGACCAGGTGAAATCTAGTGTAGTAGGGGAAGAGCAGACTGAGAGATCAGTGCAAGAGAGAGTATGAGTTCGAAGATCAAAATGGGTTGGAGTACCTGTATTTAAAACATGGAGGGGGTGGGAAGCAAGAAAAGCCTCCAACTGAATGCCACGGGAATCACAGTGAGACCCCCAGAGGAAATGACTGGCATTAAAATCGCCAAGTAACAGAAATGGTGGCGGTAAGGACGAAACAAGAAAGGCAACATCCGAGATAGATAATGCTTGAGAAGGAGAGAGATACAAAGAACAGAGTGTATACCACATATGCAAGTGGATAAGGGCTGCTGTGTAATGCAGCGAAGTATGAACAAATAGCTGATAGGTTAGGTTAGGTAAGGTTCGTCAGAAAACAGGACAAATGTTTCCTGACGCGGGTCTTAGTCAGATGATGACCCGCCTTTGGAGCTTTTAGTCATCTGACCGAGGCCTTCCGCTGGCTTACCGGTCCACCCCTTTAAAAATTATGGTAATAGCTGATGGTATGGAATATCAGTGCGTAGAAGAAGGGCACTTTCATTAAAGGTCCCATCACTAAAAGGATCAGAAGAGTACAATAAATTATAGCCTGAGATGGGATAGATAATTGCAGAGTGTAATTTTGGTTCTTGTAAGCAAACACCAACATGGGAAAACTGGGAGAGCAACATCTGAAGCTCTCTCCAATTACCCCTGAGGCCGTGTATATTCCACTGTAAATAGGTCATGATTAGCAACGATAAAGATACCAAAAATTCGCTGGTAAGGGTACTTACAGACTAGAGGGGTTAGAAAAGTCCACATGCGGCGGTAGCGGAAAACGTTCAAACAGCGAAGGAACGGTGTGCTGTGAAGAAAGGAGTTGCGCAGATGGAGGAGAGGAAAGAGAAGGAACAGGGGGTGGATCAGTGTCCATTGATGGTTTGGTCTCTGCAATATATTCAGAGATAGCTTCAAGTGTTTCGAAATTCAAAGACGTCGCATGGGAGACAATATTGGAGATGGAAGAAGGAGGGTGAGTAAAGATTGGAACCGTAATGGACTGTACCAAAGTAGGGGTGGACGAAAGGGTGGAGGGAACTGGAGAAGAAGTGTGGAAGGGGACTGAAGAGGCAGAAACCTGGGAGGTGGCAGATGAGGAAGAAACTGGGGAGGGGACAGAAGAGGAAGGCACAGCACGAGGAGGAGAGTGAACCTCCACACTTGTAACAGAGCCAGTGAGAGGGGAAGAACTAGGTACAGAGACCAGGAAGGTAAAATTTGGAGGTGGAAGAAGTGAAGGAAGGGTTAAAGGAGATTTGGGCAATGAAGATTTTTTGGACTTTTGAGAAGTAGAGGGACGATTGGGAGGAGGTGTCATACGAAGTCTTGTTGCTACCAGGGCTTGCGAGGGAGGACACGAAGTGAGAACAGACTGAGATGTTAAGTAGGGACTTCTGAGCCCAGGACAGCAAAAGAATTAGAGACAGAAGTGACTATGGGAGGGGCAACCACAGAGGAAGGTGCAGAAGATGTGACTGCAGAAGTGGGGGAGCATTTAGAAACACGAGAATAAGAAATATGGGGCAGTCTTCCTTGGAGGTGCAGGTGAGAAACTGCCATAGAATGAGGGAGACCTTCAGCTTCTTTGAGGCAACCGATTTCTCGTTCATTTAAGTAGACCTGGCAATGGCGAGAGTAATAAGGGTGAGCCTCATGACAAGGCAAGAGGAAGGTCGACTGAAAGATGTATTAGAATGGTCATCAACACCACAGACTGGGCATTCGGCTATAGATCTGCAATATTTTGCAGGGTGACCAAATCGCCAGCAGTTTCTACACTGTTGCGGTGTAGGGATCACTTTTCGAATGTGTAAATGTCCTGCTACATAAACAGAGGATGGGAGTTCACTGCTGTCGAAAGTTAATTGAGCCACATTGCAAGGGTAACGTCTCTGCCCACGGGCAGGAAGGACGTAAGTGTCTACTTTGAGGATTGGGAGATCTTGGAGTTCCAGCTGTTCAAGAATGTCACTACCACATGTCTGGAAATTCTGTTGGATTATGGTATGGGGCAGAATAACAGTATCACTACAAGAATTGAGGGAATGATGTTTTTCGATAGTGACAGGAATAGTATCGATATGTGAAAGAAGAGAAAGATCATGAGCTTGGGTGGCATTCTGGACAGTGATGATGTGGGTACCGCTCTTGAGAGCGTGAAATGAAATATCTCTACCAACATGGCATAGGAGCGCCTTGCCAATACTATGGTCGGAAAGATAGGCAATAGAGGAAGTCAGTCGTAAAGTAAAGAATTTAGTCCATTGTGCATTCCAAAACTGAGCGTGGAAAGGGAGAGTACAACGTGTCGGTCTTTTCTGAGTAGAACGAGAAGGTGGCAAAGAAGTATCATCGGGCAAATGTCGTTGGCGTTTAGGAGTGGGACCGGAGTTGGTCCGACGTGGGACGGGCTGGCAATTTGCAAATTGCTGCACCATAGAGGGAGAGGCCGGAAGCATAATCAAAGGAGAGCGGAGGTCAGACAAATTGAAGGAGTCAGTCGAAACCCTGGCACCTGAAGCGGGTGACGAAACAGCACCAGCAAGAGGTACAGGGGGCCTTAGGAGTGTCCAAAGAGTGGTCAAAAGATGAGGCGAGGTTAGAACGGGGTGCGGTAACAAGAAGGAGCCCGGGGGTAGCGGGGGTCATGGATTGGGAACTCCATGGTTAGGTTACTTCTTTCTTTTTGTTTTTAAGAAAAAAAGAAAGAAAATAAAAATAAAATAAAATAAAAAAATGGGGGACTGGGGAGGGATAGTTCCTAGGAGGAATGAAAGGGCCAGAAATCTCCCTCCGCGCCCAAGAGGACCTCAGCACGGTAAGTAGCACAGACGCAGCATGGAACCCGTGCCATACCCTGCCTTCATGCCAGTAAACCAGCAATCCGGGATAGCACCCTCACATCTGCCGAGCTACCTTGGTGGACAAAAGAGAGGGTGGTCGGATATCCGCCACAAAGCATACCTCCTTCAGCCACCACCCCCGGAATCCGAAAGGTGGCTTCCAGAGATATACCCGTCTCCCGAAAGACACCCAAAGCCACCCTCCAGGATACAGGAGAGGGATTGGAACATCCCCAGGCGATCCAGATTCCATTGCAAACTACGCCACTGCCAAGAACCTCAACGGAATGGGATGGACCCCAGTACCGTTTCTCCTACCTAGGAACTAATGCGCCTGTGGGAAAAATCCCAAAGGCCAAAAAGAGGAAGGGCAAAAGGGAGGGGTGGGGAGGATGCGATAGGGAAGGGGGGATTGGGGGGTAATTAGGTTCGGTCTGAGGAAGTAGACCAACAGGTCTAATTCCTCAGACCAAGAGCCTCTTCACCACGCCAAGGAGCCCCATTGAAGAGGAATGTTCACAGAGAATATAAAACATAGGGGGTGGTAGGAGAAGAAAATATTCAAACAGCTCCGGGGAGAACCTTGAGTTTTCCCTGAGGTACGTTTATTGTCTTCTCTGAGGATGAGGGTCCCTATTCCAGCTATAGAGGTGGTACTTCCCTATATTTTTATAATATATATATAATATATATATATATATATATTATAAAATATATATATATATATATATGTGTGTGTGTGAAACAAAAACCTGTAACTGTTTTGCATGATGGTAGGATTGCTGGTTTTCTTTTTTTTGTCTCATAAACACGCTAGATAACAGGGATATCTTGCACTCCTACTTACACTTTGGTCACACTTCACAGACACGCCCCATGCATATATATATATACAAACATCTAGGTTTTTTCTCCTTATTCTAAATAGCTCTTGTTCTTTTTTTATTTCTTCTATTGTCCATGGGGAAGTGGAAAAGAATCTTTCCTCCGTAAGCCATGCTGTCGTATGAGGCGACTAAAATGCCGGAGCAATGGGCTAGTAACCCCTTCTCCTGTATACATTTACTAAAAAGGAGAAGAAGAAAACCTTTATAAAAATGGGTTGTTTAAAATGTGCGTGGATGTAGTGCGGATGACAAGAAACAGACGATTGTGATGTTATGAATGGAAAAGAAGTGGTGTCCTGGCTCTAAGCGAAACAACGCTGAAGGGGGTAGGGGAGAGTTACGTGGGGGAAATAAATGGGATTAAATTGGATTATCTGAGAGAGTTAGAGCAAAGGAAGGCGGGTAGCGGTAATGTTAAATGATCAGTTTTATGGAAGGAGAAAAGAGAATAATGAATGTGTAAATTCGAGAAATTATGTGGATTAAAGTAAAGGTTTGGTATGCGGAGAAGTGGGTCATAATAAGCGTGTATGCAACTGGAGAAGAGAGGGATGCAGAGGAAGAGAGAGAGATTTGGGAGATGTTAAAGTGGAAAAATTTGTATAGGAGCCTTCTGAAACCAAGTGAGAGAGTAATTGTGGTAGGGGACCTGATGCTAAAGTAGGAGAAACTTTAGAGAGGGTGTGGTCGGTAGTAAGTTTGTGTTGCCGGTGTAAATGAATAATGGGGAGCCTTTGATTGAACTTTGACCCCCCTCAAGGGGTTTTAGTTATAGGTAATACATATTTTAAGAAAAAGAGGATAATAAGTATTACACAGATATTATGTAGGGCGAAAGGACAGTGTTGTTTGATTATGTATTAGTAGATAAAAAGACCTCGTTGAAGCTAGACTTCAGATGTACATGTTTATCGAGGGGCCCACAGATATATCAGATCACTTTCTAGTTGTAGCTACACTGAGAGTAAAAGGTAGATGGGATACAAGGAGAATAGAAGCATCAGGGAAAGAGAGAGGTGAAGGTTTATAAACTAAAAGAGGAGGCCAGTTAGGGTAAGATATATAAACAGCTATTGGAGGATAGATGGGTAATGAGAGTATAGGCAATGCGGGTCGAAGAGGAATGGGGTAGGTTTAAAAATGTCAGTGTTAGAGTGTTCAGCAGAAGATTGTGGTTACATAAAGTGGTGCAGAGGGAAGAGGGCGATTGGTGAAAAGGATGATGTAAAGAGTGTTAAGGGAGAAACAATTTAGGCTATGAGGAAATTTTTACAAAGAGAAGTGATGCAAGGAGGGAAAAGAGTATTTTGGAAAAAAGGAGAGGTTAAAAAGTGTTGAAGCAAAATAAAAAGGAGCAAATGGAGAGTGGGTACTGTTATCAAAAAATTTTGTTTAAAATAAAAAAAGTTTTTGGGGGGATTAAAAAATTTAAAGGAGCCAAGAACAAATGGATTTTTCAGTTTAAAAATAGGGGAGGGGAGTTATTAAAAGGGGGAGTTAGAGGTATTGGGAAGATGGAGGGAAAAATTTTGGGAATTGTTAAATGTTGATGAAGTAGGGGAACTGTGATTTCGTGTATAGGGCAAGGGGAAAAACATCTTTTAGGAGTGAGGAAAGCCAGTTGTGAGTGTGGGGGAAGTTCGTGAGGCAGTAGGTAAAATGAAAGGGGGTAAGGCAGCCGGGATTGATGGGATAAAGATAGAAATGTTAAAAGCAGGTGGGGATATAGTTTTGGAGTGGTTGGTGCAATTATTTAATAAATGTATGGAAGAGGGTAAGGTACCTAGGGATTGGCAGAGAGCATGCATTAGTTCCTTTGTATAAAGGCAAAGGGGATAAAAGAGAGTGCAAAAAATTATAGGGGGATAAGTCTGTTGAGTGTACCTGGTAAAGTGTATGGTAGAGTTATAATTGAAAGAATTAAGAGTAAGACGGAGAATAGGATAGCAGATGAACAAGGAGGCTTTAGGAAAGGTAGGGGGTGTGTGGACCAGGTGTTTACAGTGAAACATATAAGTGAACAGTATTTAAATAAGGCTAAAGAGGTCTTTGTGGCATTTATGGATTTGGAAAAGGCGTATGACAGGGTGGATAGGGGGGCAATGTGGCAGATGTTGCAAGTGTATGGTGTAGGAGGTAGGTTACTGAAAGCAGTGAAGAGTTTTACGAGGATAGTGAGGCTCAAGTTAGAGTATGTAGAAAAGAGGGAAATTTTTTCCCAGTAAAAGTAGGCCTTAGACAAGGATGTGTGATGTCACCGTGGTTGTTTAATATATTTATAGATGGGGTTGTAAGAGAAGTAAATGCGAGGGTCTTGGCAAGAGGCGTGGAGTTAAAAGATAAAGAATCACACACAGGGTGGGAGTTGTCAGAACTGCTCTTTGCTGATGACACTGTGCTCTTGGGAGATTCTGAAGAGAAGCTGCAGAGATTGGTGGATGAATTTGGTAGGGTGTGCAAAAGAAGAAAATTAAAGGTGAATACAGGAAAGAGTAAGGTTATGAGGATAACAAAAAGATTAGGTGATGAAAGATTGAATATCAGATTGGAGGGAGAGAGTATGGAGGAGGTGAACGTATTCAAATATTTGGGAGTGGACGTGTCAGCGGATGGGTCTATGAAAGATGAGGTGAATCATAGAATTGATGAGGGAAAAAGAGTGAGTGGTGCACTTAGGAGTCTGTGGAGACAGAGAACTTTGTCCTTGGAGGCAAAGAGGGGAATGTATGAGAGTATAGTTTTACCAACGCTCTTATATGGGTGTGAACCATGGGTGATGAATGTTGCAGCGAGGAGAAGGCTGGAGGCAGTGGAGATGTCATGTCTGAGGGCAATGTGTGGTGTGAATATAATCGCAGAGAATTCGTATTTGATTAGAAGTACGCCATTCCAAGAACCTCAACGGATGGCATGGGACCAGTACGTTTGCTCCTACCTAGGAACTAATGCGACTGTGAAAATCCAAAGGCCAAGGAGGAAGGCAAGGGAGGGGTGGTGGAGGGTTGCGATAGGGAAGGGGGATTGGGGGTGTACTTAAGGTGTCGGTTGATGGAAGTAGACCAACAGGTCTAATCTCAGACCAGAGCCTCTTCACACGCCAAGGAGCCCATTTGAAGAGGATTCAAGAGAAAAAAACCATAGGCGGTGGTAGGAGAAGGAAATATCGAACAGCTCTCGGGGGGAACTTGAGTTTAACCCTGAGTGTAAAGTCCTATTGTCTCTTGAGGAGTGATGGGTCCTATTTTCTCGGCTACTAGACGGTGGTATTCCCTTATATTTAATATATATATATATATATATATATATATATATATATATATATATATATATATATATATATATATATATATATATATATATATATATATATGTCGTGCCGAATAGGCAGAACTTGCGATCTTGGCTTAAATAGCAACGCTCATCTTGCAATATAGGACAAGTGAAAATTTGTGTATGCAATAATTTCGCCAAAATCATTCTGAACCTAACGAAAAAAAATATATTTCACTTTGTTTAATTTTAAATTATTGTAAACAAATCTAAAATATATTTAGCTGGGTTAGGATAAAATAAATTGCGCTTTTTATAATAAGGTTAGGTAAGTTTTCTAAGATTCTTTTGGTGCAAAATTATAAATTTTTACATTAACATTAATGAAAAAAATATATCTTTAAACGTATAAGAGAAAATTTCAGAAAGGAATTAATTTTAAATGAGTTCTTGCTAATTGACCAGTTTTACATATTATATATTATATATATATATGAGAACATAAGAAGGAACACTGCAGCAGGCCTACTGACCCATGCGAAGCAGGTCCATGTCCCCCCTCCCGGGTTAGCCCAATGACCCACCTAATCAGGTTACTTCCACTTAAGGAAGTATCCGCCTTACACCTAGTTAGATAACTAGTAAGGTCCAATCACACCCACCAGGTCCAATCAAGTATTTAAACTATACACTTTTTAAAAGGCTTAACTCATTCAAACGACTTTAGCACCCTCATCAACTGTACTTCGGATGTTCCACTCATCGCTGCGATCCTATTTCCTAAATTCCAGTGCTTTCCTCATATCCGTTCCATGTATAAAAATTTTCTCATTTTCCAATCATTGAACATTGCTGCAGCCCTCACAACCTGTTTGCCTCTGGAAATTTCAGGCACCCTACCCTTTCCTTCCATTATTCATTTTTAGTCATTTATCACCTCGATCTTTATTACCCCTAATTCCAACCTTCGAAGACCGAGTGCAAAGTTGGGTCTCAGTCTATCCTTCATAGGGAAGAATTCTCTGATACATGGGATTCACACCTTTGTCCTCTCTTGCCCTACGTTTTCCAGTGCAATTTTAGTCATTCTGTATACGGAGATCAGAACTGGGCAGCATAATCCAAATGAGGCCTTACCAATGATATATAGAGTTGAACAACTTGAGGACTTCTATTATTTATACTTCTAGAAATGAAGCCAAGGATTCTGTTAGCTTTATTGCGAACACTAATGCACCATTGTCTTGGTTTTAGATTTTAAGATTACTGCTAACCAGAACTCCTAAATCCTTTTTGCATTCAGTAGTATTAAGATTTACATTTAGTTTATATGTGGCATGGTTATTTTCCTGTCCAACATTCAGGACTTTGCATTTGTCTATATTAAACTGCATCTGCCATTTCTCCGACCATTGCATCAGTCTTTTCAAATCATTCTGAAGTGCTGTATGGTCCTCATTAGAGCGAATTGAACGGCCTATTTTCGTGTCATCAGCAAATTTGCTTATGTCGCTATTTATTCCCTTATCTATGTCATTTATGTAATTTGTGAACAACAAAGGGCCCAACACTGACCCCTGTGGAACACCGCTTGTGACGTGCCCCCATTCTGATTTTTCCCCCATTTATGCAAACTCTCTGCTGCTTATTTGTCAACCATGTCTCTACCCAGGAAAAAATTTCTTCTCCTATTCCGCGTGCCTTAAGTTTCCTCAGTAGCCTCTGATGTGGAACTCTGTCAAAAGCCTTAGTGAAGTCCCTATACACAGTATCATATTCATTACCATGATCTACCTCCTCAAACACCTTAGTGAAAAAAGTTAGTGAATTCGTAAGACAGGAACGCCCCTGTTTCACAAAACCGTGTTGAGATTCATTAATCAATTTATGCCTATCAAGATGGCTACGAATTGCTTCGGCAATTACTGATTCCATAAATTTTCCCACTGTGGAGGTAAGGCTTATTGGTCTATAGTTCGAAGCTATAGATCATTAAGCCTGCCTTGTAAATAGGTATTACACTTGCCATTTTCCACTTATCAGGCACTATGCCAGTTAGTAGTGATATGCTGAAAAGATTAGCCAAAGGATTGCCAAGTTCTTCTTTACATTCCTTGCAAACAGTTCATCAGGACCTGGGGATTTGTCAGGTTTTAATTTCTCTATTTGTCTGAGGACCATATCACTAGTTACCGCATTCGTGCATAATTTATTATCGTCCTGTTCTATATAATTATTTCAGGAATTTCGCTAGTATTTTCTTGGGTAAAAACTGAGAGGAAGTATGTATTGAGATTTTCACACACATCCTTAACACTGTCAGTGATCTGACCAGAGTTACTCTTAAGTGGGCCAATCTTGTCCCTAATCTTACTTCTGTATACTTCTGTATACCCTTTTGGGTTAGTCTTTGAATCCCTTGCGACCTTAGCTTCATAATCCCTTTTTGCTTTTCTTATTCCTTTCTTTATTTCTCTCTTTAATTGAATATATTGATTTCTTAACTGCCCATCCTCTCTTTTGATACGCCTATATATGCCTCTCATTTGATCAATGAGATGTTTTAATCTATTGTTCATCCATTTTGGATCATTCTTGTTAGATCTAATTTCAATACTCGGAACAAAAGTTGTCTGGGCAGCTAGAACTATGCTCTGAAAAACGTCATATTGGCAACCAAGATCACCTACCTGACCTATAGTCAGGACATTCCAATTTAGCCCACCCAGGTAATATTTCACTCGCATGAAGTCGGCCAAGCGACAGTCTGGGACAGAGATTTGATTGCAGTTATCTGGTTAATTCCATGATATATTGAAACTAAGTGATTTATGGTCACTTTCTCCAAGCTCATCATTAACCTCAAGGTTATTAATTAGTGATTCTTTGTTGGCAAGAATCAAGTCAAGCAGATTGTTTCCTCAGTTGGTTCTGTCACAAACTGTTCTAAAAAGCAATCCTGAACCGTATCAAGAAAGTCACTAGACTCGAGATTTCCTGTCATATTGTTCCAATCAATTTGACTAAAGTTAAAATCTCCCATTATTACAATATTTTCATATCTAGATGCCTTATGAATTTCGTCCCATAACAGCTTACTGCACTCCCTGTCAAGGTTTGAGGGCCTATAAATAATACCTAAAATTAATTCGTGATGACCCTCGAGAAACTGTAGCCAAGCAGATTCTGTGTTCGATGTTTCTAATCTTATATCGTTTCTAAGACAACAATTTAAATTATCACTGTCATACGTTGCCACTCCACTACCCTTCCTGTTGATCCTATCAGTGTGGAATAGTTTATAACCCTGTATGTTGCATTCAGAAGGCATTTCTCTATCTTTCAGGTTGAACCAGGTCTGTTATAGCATTAATATCTATATTACCTACACTTGCAAGTAATCTTAGCTCATCTATCTTATTTCTTAAACTCCTACTATTTGTATAGCAAACTTTAAGGGAGCAGGCGAAATTGTTTACAAACATTGTCTCTACGTCCACGGCAGGACTCGAACCTATAAATTCTTTATCAGAGTCCACAGCACTTTACCACTGAGCCAGGTGGTAAAGTACTCTGGACTTTTATATAGAGTTTGCAGGTTCGAGTCCTGCTGTGGACGTAGAGACAGTGTTTGTAAATAATTTCGTCTGTTTGCGAATTGATTAACATGCATAATGCATTTATATATATATATATATTATTAATATATATATATATATATATATATATATATATATATATATAGGGGAGCGTAAAGTGCAATGTTTACTGTCAGGCAACACGTCACTGCCTAACATTTGCAAACGGCCATCACGTTGTGCACACCAGAAGTAATGTTCCTATGTGTGACACCAGCTGGCTATACTACAGGTGTATATCTTTTGTATGTGTGGAACCAGCTGGCTCCACCTAGGTGTATATACTATAAAGCATAAAAAAGTCAATACAGTAGCTGGAATAATGCACAAATAACCCGTCATTGCTTTCCCTTCTCTTTAGAGCTGGCTATACCCCGGTGTTTACCCTTCATATGTGTGTGACCATTGTTGTGGCACGAGAACCACTAGTTCAATTAATCATAAAGGAAAATAAACACCGAAAATGGTGAAGACAGGTGAGATTTATGGGCAGGTCTGCCTCTACCCCCTACTGCTGCTCATCTAGCAGTAAATAGCGACCCCTTCCCCATGTTAGTCGACTATTGTGTGTCACATTCATGGGGGATAATAGTATTACTTGCTAAATATTGCAAGGAAGTATCCAAATTTAGGAGTCAGGACCCATACCTCGTTTTCTGTATCTGTCTACCCAACCCATTCTCCCACCGCTAGTGATAGCCGTACAGATTTGAGAGTTTCCAGCTGCTAGGCAGTCATTGCGTCGTTTGATGGTTGATTAGGTCTAAATCCTATCGACTACATGAGGATCATTAAGTTTGCATGCAACCTGTTCACCATCAATCGGGAACACTTCAATCCCAAAACAGGGCATATATACACTTACAGATATACAACGCAATCATCACTTTGTGATCCTCAAACATGAGATCCTTATATTACTTCAAAAGCCGAGATATAAGAAACTCACAGACCACCACTGTGCCCCGTCAATAATATTTCCCGTGATACTGCACATCACCAGTGCCATCCACCTCCCAACATTTCCAGACCTCACACAAACATTCACAATCACCCACCATTCAGGATACATGAGTTTGCTTACTTTCTGTTTTTAGGAAATGTCCTTCTATAACCCTACCACTACCCTCTCGCTGTATGTCACCGACTCCCGCCACCATACACACTCCTTAATTACTCGTCTGTTATCTGTATTAGGAAGCCAATCCTGGCGAAAAGTTTCCTTTAATATGCCTTGAGCCGAAAAAAAGTGTCTTTTATACACATGCATCTCACCCTTTCAGTTTATCAATTTCGTTCATGTCAGGGTTTTGCCTCCGTTCTCCTAGCTAGTCGATAACACTGACCCAATCTGTCCTCCAGCTAATTAAGGAAACCATCTTTCTCCATATCCTATCTCCTACTCTCTCGCACATACAGCCACCGAACAACTACTTTCGCTAATTTATTTCACTAATGTACGATACCGTCAGTGTGTCCTCAGTAACATTTCTCTTCACCAATTAAGAAATGTTTCCCTTGTTCCTGTTCTTCAATACTAGTGCTACATTTATCACAATTGCTAAATGATCCATATACACTGTCGCCACTATCGAATTTGCCTGTCCTTTACACTATGACGATCATATTTCCCACCCGTGACTAAGTGATATCAGAGACAGCCCTACACCACTACCAGTGGTATCTTCCACACTGCACTCTCATACCAGAGTTGGGAAACCATTTGCTTCAGAAGCTCATCTAGGCCTCCCTCCATCTCCTCTACCACGGATATCCTGGCTTCATTTTCCTGCTCTGGCATCCTCACAGCCTCCACTTGCCCCTGCATCTTGCTTCTCAACCCCTATTGTTGCCCACAGTATTCCACAGTTTCTGTTTCTTATGTAGTATACCGCACCTTTGCCTCGTTTTCCTAACAGACAGCCTTCACTCACCGTGTTTATCCATCAACACAACTGTTATGCCGGACCACCGCATTGGCAAGACCCGGACCGGGACTATGCCGGCGAATCAAACTGGACTTTTATCTGTCATTTCATTAGTCTATTATTGCCGCTGTTGAACCTGCTCTGTTGGAGGCAGTCGTATGACATATGACTATAACTTGCACATATTCTACATGTGCGTCACTGCCACACATGCCACCAGCACTTGTGTACCAGTGTATGCTAATCGTACTTAGGATGGTAATTACGTAAGGTCAATTTTAATATGCAAGTACCATCATCACAACCTGCGTAACCACCATCCAACCATTGACCTCTACGTGCAATACATACTACTGTAATCCTCAAAGTTTCTCCTTATATACGTACCAACAATTTCAAAGGAAAGATTTTTTTTTTTTCTTGACCTACCTATATCATTTGGAGAGATGTTCTCCAGCCCAGTAGTGACCTCCATGTTGACACGTTGCCTCGGACACCTCCGTCGAGGTAAATATTATGAATATTCTCTTTCCATCATTCACGATGACTTCGGATATTGAAGAATTGGCAAAATCCATAAGTGTCACGTCTGAGCTCTGTCAGACGCGTTTTGTAGTCTCTCTCCGTCACCATGACTGTGATCAGTTCCACACCAGCAGTGTTTACCTTCCTTAACCACAGCGTCTACATATATTCTCACACTAACTTCCCCCACATGCCCATAGAGCAGTCTGGGTAGTGGCTGGAGTCACCACCAGAGCGCACCCAGAACAACCATCTACCCTGAGAGGTTGGCAAGTCAGTCCCATGGATATATACAAACAAAATTTTTTCTCATTATGCTTTACAAATAATGCGGTTTAAATGTAAGAAAACATTGATAGGCACAAAAGAAAGTCAAATATGTAAAACACTTCGGGAAAACTAATTCATAGACTAATTAGCAGTTCTTATGTAGTTAAATACGCTCATATGAAGTATGTCTCTGGGTGTATTCGCCGAATGTGTTTAATCTGTATTTTAGCTTATGAAGTATCCTTGACTAGTTATGTACAGGTGACATGTCACCTTATTGATGCTGGAATAGTCGACAGGTCTTAAACCCCATTATTTTCTTTGCGTCATAGAGTAAAATGCATATATATAGGTTGATATGGCTAACCTAACCTAACCTAACCTAACCTAACTTAACCTAACCTAACCTAACTTAACCTAACCTAACTTAACCTAACCTAACTTGAAATAACGTAGCAATTTTCAGTTTACAAGAAGTGTTAAGAAATGGGCGTTGTATAAAACGTGATTCTCGATCCAAGGAATCGGAGCTCTCCTTCCTTTTCTTATATTGAACCTGAATCCTTTCCATTCCTGCTTACGGGCTAAATGAACCTTACGGGTTTAACACTTCTCAAAATTTGTACTAGCACTATTACTACTAATATTACTATTACTACTACTACTAATGTTAGTACTACTACTCTTAATAATAATAATAATAATAATAATAATAATAATAATAATAATAATAATAATAATAATAATGAATACGTAAGAATCTTTCTTCTTGTTTCTTCGTCATCGCAGGAGCGAATGAAGAAGCAAAAAGGCAGGATTTACTCGCCAAAATTTCAGCACTGTATGATTCCCAGAGGGATTAGCGATTTTTTCATGAAATAATTCTCTCTCTCATCTCTCTCTCTCTCTCTCTCTCTCTCTCTCTCTCTCTCTCTCTCTCTCTCTCTCTCTCTCTCTCTCTCTCTCCTCTCTCTCTCTCTCTCTCTCTCTCATTTCATCCAGTTTTTAGTACTCTCATTGAAGTGGAAACACGAATACAGAAATAAAATAGTAGAATCGATTAGTTAATTTGGAAAAAAATTACTTAAATAATGTCAAAAAAGTACAAATGCAATATTTTAAAGAAATTAATAGAAATATATTTCAGTAGTAATTATATAAGTTAAGGAGAAATAAAGTAATTTTAATAGTCTCAATAATAATAAAGCACCGGGAAAAAATACGGGATGCAAATAAGATATTAAAAAAATACGAGATGCAAATAAGATATAAAAATACGAGATCGAAAATAAAGATATGAAAAAAATTACGAGATCAAATAAAAAAAGAGATCAATAAAAAAAAACCGAGATTACAAATAGAAAAAATAAAAAAATACGAGAAAAATAAGAAAAAAAAAATTACAAAAAAAAATTTAAAAAAAAAATACGGAGATACAAATAAGAGGAAAAAAAATCCCGAGTTACAAATAAGAAAGAAAAAAAAAACAAAGAAGAAAAAATAAGATAAATAAAATAAAAAATACGAGATACAAATAAGAAATAAAAAAATACGAGATACAAATAAGAAATGAAAAAAAAAAAATACGAACAAATAAGAAATGAAAAAAAATACGAGATACAAATAAGAAATGAAAAAAAAATACGAGATACAAATAAGAAATGAAAAAAATACGAGATACAAATAAGAAATGAAAAAAAATACGAGATACAAATAAGAAATGAAAAAAAATACGAGATGTAAATAAGAAATGAAAAAAATACGAGATACAAATAAGAAATGAAAA
Source organism: Cherax quadricarinatus (assembly GCF_026875155.1). Taxonomy (NCBI): domain Eukaryota; kingdom Metazoa; phylum Arthropoda; class Malacostraca; order Decapoda; family Parastacidae; genus Cherax; species Cherax quadricarinatus. The sequence continues at coordinate 39,545,380 of NC_069405.1, read as the reverse complement.
AAATACGAGATACAAATAAGAAATGAAAAAAATACGAGATACAAATAAGAAATGAAAAAAATACGAGATACAAATAAGAAATGAAAAAAATACGAGATACAAATAGAGAAAAAACACAACAGATATTAATATACATAAAAACGAGAGCTAAAAAAAAGTCATATACATGAAAATCTTAACTTTGTGTTTTCAGATATTAAATTATGCATATCCAGTTGGCTATTCAATGTTTGTCAAGCTCTCCACATGTGACAAAATGAATTAAACTCGGGCCACGCCAAATGGCATGGAAAAAAAAATATATATAAATAAACGTGAACATAGTTCAAAAACAGACAGAAAGTAACGTTTATTCTTCATGTTTAAACGCCGGACATGATGGATAGACAAGCTTCCCTCCAAAAAAAAAAAAAAAAAAAAAAAAAATGAAGGATGAAATGGAAGGCAACTGGATCAAAATAAATAGTGATGCTGACGGTGGTCTGTGTTGCTAGTGTCAATATAAATAATAATAATACAAATAATACAAATAATAATAATAATAATAATAATAATAATAATAATAATAATAATAATAATAATAATAATAATTATAATGGTAATATTAATGATAAAAACAATAATATTCGTAATAATAATAATAATAATAATAATAATAATAATAATAATAATAATAATAACAATAATAATAATAGTAATAATAATAATAACTGGTTACATTTCGGTCAGTGCATGATCCAAGGAAGATATCCCCGCAATGCATAGCCTCAATCCCTTGTACAACAATGCACGCGACTGGAATAGTGCAGAGTGCGGCATAAGCTGATGATGCGGTTAAATATCAGCACTGAAGATCTGAAGAGAATTAAAAGAGGCATTCACAAGTCATCATATGGAAACTAACGTTATTATAAGCACACACAAGTATGTTATGCTGATTTAACTCAGGATAACAAAATAACGTCAAATATTGTGACTTATTTCTGACGAGAAGAAAGATTTTCTCATTTTTTGTTCGCGGAAATAAATTTGATTAATAAAATTGGTACATAACTAACACAACCTGATATAAAAATTATTATTTCTTTTGAGGGAAACACATCAGCACTAAAAGTTTGAAGTCGACCAGAAGATGCATTTTTCAGTTATTTCACAGAATTAAACAAAATTTGTGCCTACACAGCCTTAACCAAGAGCCAGATAAAGGTTCTATAGGCCCCTGGGCTGCGGGTACTGTAAGGCCCCAGGACTACAGGTACTGTGAAGTCCCTGGGTTACATGTACTGTGAGGCCCTTGGGCTTCAGGTACTATGAGGCCACTGGGCTTCAGGTACTGTGAAGCTCCTGGGCTACAAGTACTGTGAGGCCCCTGTGCTACAGGTTCTGTGAGGTCCCTGGACTGCGGGTACTGTAAGGCCCCAGGACTACAGGTACTGTGAAGTCCCTGGGTTACATGTACTGTGAGGCCCCTGGGCTTCAGGTACTATGAGGCCCCTGGGCTTCAGGTACTGTGAAGCTCCTGGGCTACAGGTACTGTGAGGCCTCTGGGCTACAGGTACTGTGAGGCCCATGGACTACAGGATTTGTGAGGCACCTGGGCTACAGGTACTGTGAAGCCCCTGGGCTACAAGTACTGTGAGGCCCCAGAGCTACAGTTCTGTGAGGCCCCTGGGCTACAGGTAGTGTGAGGTCCCTGGGCTACAGGTAGTGCGAGGCCCCTGGGCTACAGGTACTGTGAGGCCCCTGGGCTACAGGTACTGTGAGACCCATGGGCTACAGGTACTGTGAGGCCCCTGGGTTTCAGGTACTGTGAAGCTCCTGGGCTACAGGTACTGTGAGGCCTCTGGGCCACAAGTACTGTGAGGCCCATGGACAACAGGATCTGTGAGGAACCTGGGCTACAGGTACTGTGAAGCCCCAGGATTGCAGGTACTGTTAGGCCCCAGGGCTACAGGTACTGTGAGACCCCTGTGCTACAGGTTCTGTGAGGCCCCTGGGCTACAGGTACAGTGAAGCCCCTGGACTGCAGGTACCGTGAGGTCCCTGGACTACAGGTAGTGCGAGGCCCCTGGGCTACAGGTACTGTGAGGCCCCTGGGCTACAGGTACTGTGACGACTCTGGGCTACAGATACTGTGAGGCCCCAGGGCTACAGGTATTGTGAGACCCATGTGCTACAGGTACTGTGAGGCCCCTGGGCTACAGGTACTGTGAGGCCTTTGGGCTACAGGTACTGTGAGGCCCTTGGGCTACAGGCACTGTGAGGCCCCTGGGCTACAGGTATTGCGAGGCCCCTGGGCTGCAGCTCCCGGAGGCCCCCCAGCTGCTGGAGGCCCCTGGGCTGCAGCCCGTAAGACCCATGCCTTAATCCGGACCTGCCATAACCCATTTCATACGATGCATCAACCACTGATGATTGATGCCGTTCACAATGGTTATATTTTAATCAGATGAAAACGCTAAACCTGTAAGAGTCATATAGCACCTGTGGGATGGGAGGCAATCAAATTCGATGCAAGCATGGGGGGAGATAAATCCAGTTCCTTGAATCAAGAGCTCCTCACCGCATCAGGGAAAAAAATAATACAATAAGGTAAAATAATGCGATACCATTTTGAGGTTAAAAGTGACAAAATGACCTCAGCAGATTCCATTAAATATATCATCCTTCTTCTAAGTAGGATTCCACCTCATCTCCACCTACCACACGGAAACAACATTTGCTAATGACCTGTGTAACATTGTGCATAGGTGACTCCACGTATGCAAATACTCCCGGGAATCTTCCCCAGATACAATACATAAGCGTCGAAAATTTGAAGCCGATCGAACAAGGCATTCTCGAGTAGTAAGTGGAAATCTGAGAAAGCACACGAAAATGTCGCTGAGAATGTTCTGATTATAAAAATAGGAAAGTCTTCCCTCCTTAAATTAAATTAACGTTTGGTTATAATAATAATAATAATAATAATAATAATAATAATAATAATAATAATAATAATAATAATAATCTTTTCTCATTAATATTATATTTCAAAATTCTCTACAATGCTGCAATAAAAAATATTTGATTTCTATTAATAAAATCCAACCCAACACAACCCAAAACTATTACAAAAATTCTTCGCATTAGGATACATTTAGGGTTTGAAACTGATCAGAAGAAGCATTCTCTAGTTTTACCTGGGAAATAATTTGGCTAATAAAATTAGCAAATTAAAATTTACGCAGCTCAGAGTGACAAAATGTGTTTTAATAAAGCCCACCAATGGTTAAAGTTTGAAGCCGATCAGAAAAAGCATTCTCCAGTAATTGCTCCGATTCCAACTATTCAAAGTATACTACTACTACTACTACTATTACTACTACTACTACTACTATTACTACTACTATTACTACTACTGCTACTACTACTACTACTACTACTACTACTACTACTAATAATAATAATAATATTATTATTATTATTAATAATAATGACAATACTACTACTACTACTACTACTACTACTACCTACTACTACTAATAATAATAATAATAATAATAATAATGGTAATAATGATAATAATGATAATGACAATTTTAGTAAAATTTCAGATTTGTATATCAACAAAATTCTAGAGAATGCATCATTATTAATATTTTGAAACCAAGAAAAGGAATAAAAAAATACCCATTTATTTAATAAAATTGGAAAACTGGGACTTAGGTCACCCAGCACGTGCGTGAATTTTACGTTCATGAAACCACATCAATAATAAAAATTTGAAGCCGATCAGACGAGTCATTTTCCAGTTATGGTACGGATTTCATTGTTTTTTTCTCGCTATTTTACTGCATTAACAAATTTTCCTGGCCCTAAGATGCACCAACCATTAAATACTGAAGTCGTTCAAGAAAGTGAGCTGAAGATTATTGAACGTGATTTAACGGGAATAAATTATTATTATAATCAAAAAAGAATAACGGGAATAAAAAATTCACACAGTTTTACACATAAAATGGTCAAGTTTTCATCTGCAGACTTCACTTTCACTCGTCGAATTTTTATCCGCCTTTTTTTTTTTTTTTTTTTTTTTTGACCGTTGGAACTCTGCCTCTGAGGATTTTAGAAATTAGTTGTCCGTGCCATATACACACACACACACACACACACACACATACACACTATATATATAATATATTATATATTATATATATATATATATTATATATATATATATATATATATTATATTATATATATATATATATATTTACTTTTACTCGTCGCGATCTTTTACGCTTGATCATTATTTTACATAATATATAATTTGAGTATAAGTGTTGCGACAACATGCCAACTCGCAGTTTGATGACACTGGGGAGCTTGTGACAGCAGTGGCCAGCCCAGTATATCACCATTATATTCCCAAACGCATATGTCATACCTGTGAAGTATAATGTGCTCGATATATCTTCTGGACAGGTCTTAAGATTCTGGGGAAGGAAGGGTACACCGCTGGTCGAGGAGAGAGAGAGAGAGAGAGAGAGAGAGAGAGAGAGAGAGAGGGAGAGAGAGAGAGAGAGAGAGAGAGAGAGAGAGAGAGAGAGAGAGAGAGAGGGAAAGAGAGAGAGAGGAGAGAGAGAGAGAGAGAGAGACAGAGAGAGAGAGAAGTAAGAAAGAGAGGTGCATCGGATTGATGTAATAAAAATTACTGATGTAAGGATTACTGACCAGTGGCTCCAGGGATTAACGCCTGATTGAAAAACTATCCAGGCATCTATGTTGTCGCCATCATACAGGCCGTCACGTCGCCGTACATAACAAGCGTCGCGTTTCCCACGATTAATCTAATTATGATGCTTGACATGTGTACATATGCAGGAATTTTAACATTCTTAGGAACCAAAATTCTGAATACAGAGGTTCTAATGTATTATTATTATTATTATTATTATTATTATTATTATTATTATTATTATTATTATTATTATTATTATTATTATTATTATTATTATTCTCATCAATATAGGAAGTGCTAAACTCTTAGGTGTCGTTTATCTCCTGAGTACACACACAGGTATGGTAACACCCTGAGTACACACACAGGTAAGGTAACTCCCTGAGTACACACACACAGGAATGGTAACACCCTGAGTACACACAAGTGAGGTAACACCCTGCGTACACACACAGGTAAGGTAACACCCTGAGTACACACACAGGTAAGGTAACTTCATCTTCAACACACACAACTCTACATAATTTACTCCTGTCTGTCACTCCCTAAATTTGTTCAGCATTTTGTCAAAGAACAAACCCCTAACGCTCAATCAACCAGACGACGACTAGAACACGTAGTAAATCACCTAGAGAATGAACAGAATACCACTGAATTTCAGTGTTTTAAGGTGAAAGTACACCCCATCGATTACAGTTGGGAAAATTTCAACCGCAGGGCCATTCTTGGGAGTTACGGAGATCATGGTGATCTGGCTGGCGTCCCGCATGCCAGAATTCAGTTCAGTGCTACTGGATTATTGCCCTGCTTTCGCTTGATAGAAAAAAATGTATCTACTCATTCAATGTTTGGGTGTTCAGAGCTCCGATCATGTCAGCACGGGAGGAAGTTGGACTGCGGTCCATTATGCGTTTTTATAAAAAATATTTACAAGATGGCATGTTTTCTGGCCACTTGCTCCACCACATATCAAATTTATGAAAACACATCTGGTTTATAAAGACACGAATATCGCACGTTTGCCGTATTCTTAGTAAGTGATGGACTGATTACATAAACTCCAGGCTGAGGGACTGATTACCTCAAACTCCTTATCTTCACTATCTTTCTTTGTACTGGACTGATGAAACTACTGTGTGGAGAAATGTTTTCACAATAAAAATACCCAAGTGTTGCGTATGTATCTGAGTTATCAAATTGTCGGTTCTCTGAATCATTTATCTAATTCGCAAGAGCCACGGGTAAGAAAGGTGCTCAACCACTTCTGAGCGAGAAGCTGATCCCACTCAAATGAGATGGTGTAAAGTGTGAAGACAGCGAGGAATATCTTGGGCTTATCAGAGCACTCGTCCACCTGTACACCATCAGGGGCAGGACTGTTGTCTTCTGTCTTTAATGAGCACTCAAAATTTTTTTTCAGCCTCCCTGGCTGAAGAAACCTCCTTCCTGGAGAAGGAGCCTTCAGACAGGTTTTCATAAACTTTGTTCCTGGCTAGTCTAGCAGCCTCGAATGGGCCAGATTTTGTGAACACCCGGTACAAGAGTACAGTACTCTGATGTTTGCATATGAAGCACAAAGAAGTACTTCCTCCATATCGTCAGTGATCGTCATGATTCTTTCCTCTAACACGAAGACTAGTACAATAATCAGGAAGTGACTGTCTTTAATCATTCTACTATTTATATTATAATTATTTATTCATATTATAATTATCCATATTCAAAATAGTCATTGATGAGAATTAAATACGATTTCAAGGGAGAAAATTGGCTTAGAACAATTTAACCATAAGGATTTCTTTGTAATAAGGGACATTCCGATGGAGAAGTCTCGTAGAAAAACTCGGAAGTCTAAAAGTAAGTTTATTTAGGTACACATAGGTACAATTATCACACATAGTAACATATGTGTAAATTATCTAGGATAACCCCTAGAAAATCAGATAGACTGATTTCTATTGGGGTCCTTGAGTAGGGATCACCCTTTTAGATAGCGCAAATTCGTTGTTGCAAACTCCACGGGAACTAGCCTGAACATCAACAGTTTAAACATTGACAATACTTTGGACGCAACAAGCGTCGATTTATCTCACGGAGTGTTGGTTGTGGAGCTTTGGTTATTAAACACTCGTGTAGCTGCCGCACTAGATAAGGCCGCGGGCAAGAATCAAAACTTTTGTAGCTATCACACAGGCTGGTAATAAATAGCGACAAGTTTGTTCAGAAAAACACGAAAACAAACACTAGGACAAGATCTTAGGACCGAAAACGTTTTCTAATAAATATGCCCTAGTGTTTAAACCAGCTATCAAACGCTTGGCCTCAAGTTCAACCAACGAATATTTCTTGAAAAATACTACTTCACTGATGCTAAGCAACACCAACTTAATTTAGACTGACGCATGGTAAGTTTGGAAGGATTTAGCTAAATAATATTACATTAATTTTAATAAGGGAAGGCTAGGCCACTAAGCTTGTCCGGTGCAAAAAAAAAAAAAAAAAACACTGCACACCGCGTTTATACTATAAGAATAGTTATAATCATAACTTTAATTTTTAAAGGGGTGGACCGGTAAGCCAGCCTCGGTCAGATGACCAAAACACCAGTGCGGGTCATCATATGACTAAGACCCGCGTTAGGAAACACTTGTCCTGTTTCCTGACGAATCTTACCTAATGTAGTCTAACACCGCGTTAATTCTCAAAAATATATTTGTCAACGCATACTTTCGGTGTTTTAGAGTTTGCCATTTCGCCTCACAAACATCAACCCAAATAACTGACATGTCATTGGTGATATCAACTCCATCCTTGACTGTTTAAGTATACAGCTATCACTGTAAGGAAACACACCCAATGTGTCCACCCGTACCAGGGATCGAACCACAGACACTCACTGTGTAAGCTGAGGCGTTGCCAACTGAGCTACGGGACACACACGTGACTTCTATTTAACTGTAGTGAATACATCAAACTTTCTTTTTGTAAAATACTTGCAAACTTAGCTACAACGTGCTTATAGTTTTCATAGATACGTTTAGTTTTAAGTCTATAGTGTAGCAGTCTGCTGCCTTCTAAGTTATGGTGCTGGATTGTGTATCCTCTCAACACAGCGCTGTCATAGGTAAGTACTGGTTTACAAACAGAGATATCGATGCTTGGAACAATCTTCAGAGTAGGGTAGTAGAGGCTAAGACTTTGGGTAGCTTTAAAGAGACACTTGACAAATACATGAGTGAGAAGGTCTGGATTTGATTAGTATTTGAGGTATTAAAGCTAACTCATGGGAAGCTTTGTAAAAAACAGCTGGACAAGTGGGTTGGTGGGAATGGTTGGTTTAGAGAAGCAACTGCCTAGCTTGGGCCGTAGGAAAGTCTTTCTCAAACTCAAACGCACTAACAACAATATTTCTTCTCTCTTTGAGTTCCTTCACCAACCTGTCACATACACACGTAATCTAAACGACTCTTGGTCACCACTGTCTCTACTCTGTTTACACTTTTCTTATCCTAAAAAATATTTCATCTAAAACAACAACACATAAAATTTGGAAAGCTGTGACAATATACCTACGACAGAGAAGAGAGAAAATAAGATACCTTATACAAAATGGGAGTTCGATGGGAAGACTCAATTTAATGAGAGGGCGACTCAGACGCCACTAATAGTATTCTTTGATTTCTGCTACCAAGGGAAAACTTCACCCCCGTCCTCACACACTTAATTGGCCGATTAATTCCGAGGTTTGCCCCCGGGAACCTGAATTTTCGTACAATCGTCGCTTTGTCTTTCAGTTCACTATATGTCTTGAAGGTCAGTGTGGTCTTGACCAGGTCTGGAGTAGCTGGCCCACCAGTGTGGCCCTGGCAATCAGGTCTGTGTTATAGCTGGCCCACTAGTGGTCGTGACGAGCAGGTCTGTATCATAGCCGGCCCACTAGTGGTCGTGGCGAGCAGGTTTGTATTATAGCTGGCCAACCAGTGTGGTCGTGGCGATCAGGTCTGTGTTATAGCCTGCTGTATCCTATGCTAATAAGGAGCTTCGGTTTTGGAGGGTCGTAAATCGACCCTCCCTACTGTCAGAGCTAAATGCTGGTGTAATATTGTTGCTGTAATCCTTTCCCTCCACACCTCCATTAAACCCCAAACACACCTTTTCCTCTTTCTCCAACACTCCAATACACCTTTCATTCCTTCGTCGCTCTAACACTTCACAGTTTAACACATATACGCAGTCTCCCTCCCTCCCTCCCTTTTTTTTTTATCTACATCAGAGATCACTTGCTAATACATTTAAGTTGTAAATAATGGAACAATTTATAAATTCTCATTCTCTCTCTCTCTCTCTCTCTCTCTCTCTCTCTCTCTCTCTCTCTCTCTCTCTCTCTCTCTCTCTCTCTCTCTCTCTCTCTCTCTCTCTCTCTCTCTCCCCCTCTCTCTCTCCCCCTCTCTCTTTTTTCTTTGCTAGCTTCGAGCCAACTCAGAACAAGACACTTGTACCCCCACCACTTAACACTTGAGGAACTGGGACTCACACCAACACACACTTGTCATCTTTTCACCGAACACTTGAAATGGACTCCACTCACACCAACACACTTTTTCGTCTTGCCACTTAGCGAACGCACTATTTACAATATTTTACGCACTGCACAGACTTAGCCTTAATTTCAGATAAGGAATTTTTAATTATTAATTACATTCTTATCCAGCGTACTCTAAGATGGATTAGTAAATGGAGACTCGAGCCTTCATCATTCCTTGCTTTCAATGACTCACACGGGTTTACCACTTCATGTAATTAATATCATCCAACGAAATACAAGATATGTATAATTGCTAAAATTAATAAGGAGATTTATACATAAGTCTCCTAGCACCTACTGCCCCAGTTAACTTAGCAGTAAATAGGTACCTGGGGATTTACGAATACCTTAGAAAGGTATTCGTAAATCCCTAGGTACCTATCCTACCTCGGCTTTGAAATGAACCGAGGTAGGATAACAGTTTATAGTTCGTAAATGAGATGGTGTAGGATAACAGGTATTAGGAGATGAAGAAGGATAACACCTCTTAGCATATATATATGAAGCGAAGTAGGTTAATAGCCCTTTGATAGTAAATGAAGTGAGGTAGGATAAGAGCTCTTGTAAACGAACTGAGGTAGGATAACAGCTGAGTTAGGATAACTGAGGAAGGATAACAGCTGAGGTAGGATAACTGAGGAAGGATAACAGCTCTTGTAAGCGAACTGAGGTAGGATAACAGCTAAGTTAGGATAACTGAGGAAGGATAACAGCTCTTGTAAACGTACTGAGGTAGGATAACAGCTGAGTTAGGATAACTGAGGAAGGATAACAGCTCTTGTAAACGAACTGAGGTAGGATAACAGCTGAGGTAGGATAACTGAGGAAGGATAACAGCTGAGGTAGGATAACTGAGGAAGGATAACAGCTGAGGTAGGATAACTGAGGAAGGATAACAGATCTTGTAAATGAACTGAGGTAGGATAACAGCTGAGGTAGGATAACTGAGGAAAGATAACAGCTGAGGTAGGATAAATGAGGAAGGATAAGAGCTCTTGTAAACGAACCGAGGTAGAATAACAGCTGAGTTAGGATAAATGAGGAAGGATAACAGCTCTTGTAAACGAAATGAGGTAGAATAACAGCTGAGTTAGGATAAATGAGGAAGGATAACAGCTCTTGTAAACGAACTGGGGTAGGATAACAGCTGAATTAGGATAAATGAGGAAGGATAACAGCTCTTGTAAACGAACTGAGGTAGGATAACAGATGAGTTAGGATAAATGAGGAAGGATAACAGCTGAGTTAGGATAAATGAGGAAGGATAACAGCTCTTGTAAACGAACTGAAGTAGGAATACAGCTGAGTTAGGATAAATGAGGAAGGATAACAGCTCTTGTAAACGAACTGAGGTAGGATAACAGCTATTAGCTTATAAATACGACCCCTATGTAAATGGCGATTGGTATAACACGTCCTCCACAATACGCTTTTGAAAGGCAACACCTGACCACTTTGACCCACTTACGTAAAGTTAGGGAAATTTGGTCCCAGTCGGACCGAAACGTCGTGGTAAGCTTCTCTCTCCTATGTGCGGGTTATTTGTGTATTGTTCCAGTCACTGTATTGAGTCTTTTTGTTCATTAAGACAACGTAACATTAGTTCTGTTAGTTATGCGAATATTGTAGCCAGATATCAAACATGTTAGGAATTTTAAACACTTACATCTGCTTTGACACACACACACACACTGGCCCCAGTAGCGACCAGTGAAGAGGCGGGGAGAGGAGCTATGACTCGACCCCTGCAACCACAACTAGGTGAGCATACACACACACACACACACACACACAGGTATGATAGAGCTCAAGGGGCAGGGAGAGAGAGGACCAAGTAGCAATCAGCGAAGAGGCGGGGCCAGGAGCTGTGACTCGACCCCTGTAACCAAAAATAGGTGAGTACAAATAGGTGAGTACACACACACACACACACACACACTTAGTAAAGGCATGCTTGATGATTTAGAAGAGGCTTGGCTAAGGGTTCTGACCCTTCAAGGCAGGTAGGTGCCTTGATGCTGGTGAAGGCATTTTGATCCGAAGAATAGGAATTACCCCTTACCTCGTATCGGATCTGATTACCTCCCATTCACCAGACGCTGCTTAACTCCTGATGGGTTTAGCGTTTTCCCATAATAATAACAACACCAACTAATATAATAATAATAATAATAATAATAATAATAATAATAATAATAATAATAATAATAATAATAATAATAATAAAAATAAAAATAATAATAATAGTAATAATAATAATAATAATAATATTGTTACTTCAATTACTACTGATATTAATAACAATAAAAATGTATATATGTACTTGTGTGTGTGTGTGTGCGAGAGAGAGAGAGCCAGCACACAAAACAATATACTCAGATCACAACATAATCGCGGTTCAGACATGTATGCGCGGAGCCACAGACCGACAAAATGAGATTAGTCATGGGGGGAGCCTTCACCAAATTCAACTTCAATAACAAGAACATAAAGTGGGACCAAGTAAGTCAAGTCCTAAACGATATAAGCTGGGAAGATAGACTAAGCAACACAGACCCCAACTTAAGCCTAGAACAGATTAACTTGGTGGCACTCGATGTATGCTCAAGGTTTATTCCTATAAGAAAAAGGAGGAGTAGATGTAAAATAGAAAGAGACAGGCGCTCCCTTTACAGTCGACGGAAAAAACTAACAGAGCGGCTAAAAGAGGCCAATATATCTGAAATGCGTAGGGAGTCACTGGTCAGAGAAATAGGAAACATCGAACTTAAGCTAAAGGAATCTTATAGGAGTCAGGAATCGCGGGAAGAACTAAAAGCCATAAATGAAATCGAAAGAAACCCAAAGTATTTCTTTTCTTATGCTAAATCAAAGTCGAGAACAACATCCAGTATTGGGCCCCTACTTTAAACAAGATGGGTCCTGCACAGATGACAGCAAGGAAATGAGTGAGCTACTCAAGTCCCAATATGACTCAGTTTTTAGCAAGCCGCTAACCAGACTGAGAGTCAAAGATCAAAATGAATTTTTTATGAGAGAGCCACAGAATTTGGTTAACACAAGCCTATCTGATATTATCCTGACGCCAAATGACTTCGAACAGGCGATAAATGACATGCCCATGCACTCTGCCCCAGGCCCAGACTCATGGAACTCCGTGTTCATCAAGAACTGCAAGAAGCCCCAATCACGAGCTTTTACCATCCTATGGAGAGTGAGCATGGACACGGGGGTCGTCCCACAGTTACTAAAAACAATAGACATAGCCCCACTCCACAAAGGAGGCAGTAAAGCAATAGCAAAGAACTACAGACCGATAGCACTAACATCCCATATCATAAAAATCTTTGAAAGGGTCCTAAGAAGCAAGATCGCCATCCATCTAGATACCCATCATTTACACAACCCAGGGCAACGTGGGTTTAGAGCAGGTCGCTCCTGTCTGTCTCAGCTACTGGATCACTACGACAAGGTCCTAGATGCACTAGAAGACAGAAAGAATGCAGATGTAATATATACAGACTTTGCAAAAGCCTTCGACAAGTGTGACCATGGCTTAATAGCGCACAAAATGTGTGCTAAAGGAATAACAGGAAAAGTAGGTAGATGGATTTATAATTTCCTCACTAACAGAACACAAAGACTAGTAGTCAACAGAGTCAAGTCTGAGGCGGCTACGGTGAAAAGCTCTGTTCCACAAGGTACAGTACTTGCTCCCATCTTGTTTCTCATCCTGATATCTGACATAGACAAGGATGTCAGCCACAGCACCGTGTCTTCCTTTGCAGATGACACCCGAATCTGCATGACAGTGTCTTCCATTGCAGACACTGCAAGGCTCCAGGCGGACATCAACCAAATCTTTCAGTGGGCTGCAGAAAACAATATGAAGTTCAACGATGAGAAATTTCAATTACTGTATATGGTAAACATGAAGAAATTAAAACTTCAGAGTACAAAACAAATTCCTTCCACAAAATAGAGCGAAAAACCAACGTCAAAGACTTGGGAGTGATCATGTCGGAGGATCCCACCTTCAAGGATCATAACATTGTATCAATCGCATCTGCTAGAAAAATGACAAGATGGATAATGAGAACCTTCAAAACTAGGGATACCAAGCCCATGATGACACTCTTCAGGTCGCTTGTTCTATCTAAGCTGGAATATTGCTGCACACTAACAGCACCTTTCAAGGCAGGTGAAATTGCTGACCTAGAAAATGTACAGAGAATCTTCACGGCGCACATAACGGAGATAAAACACCTCAATTACTGGGAGCGCTTGAAGTTCCTGAACCTGTATTCCCTGGAACCCAGGCGGGAGAGATACATGATTATATACACCTGGAAAATCCTAGCGGGACTAGTACCGAACTTGCACACGAAAATCACTCATAACGAAAGCAAAAACCTCGGCAGACGATGCAATATCCCCCCAATGAAAAGCAGGGGTGTCACTAGCACGTTAAGAGACAATACAACAAGTGTCAGGGGCCCGAGATTGCTCAACTGCCTCCCAGCATACATAAGGGGGATTACCAATAGACCCCTGGCTGTCTTCAACTGGACAAGCACCTAAAGTCGGTACCTGACCAGCCGGGCTGTGGCTCGTACGTTGGATTGCGTGCAGCCAGCAGTAACAGCCTGGTTGATGAGGCTCTGATCCACCAGGAGTCCTGATCACAGACCGGGCCGCGGGAGCGATGACCCCTGTAACTCTCTCCAGGTAAACTCCAGGTAAACATGACTGCGTAGAATGGAGTTCAAGCAATCCATCTGGATACATTCGCTTTAGCTACGCATATCGACGCAGATACAAGTACACATCATACATACATACATACATACATGCATACATACATACATACATACATATATAAATACATGCATACATACATACATACACACATACATACATACATACATACATACATACATACATACATATATACACGGGGTGAAACGAGAAATACAGAACGGGGAGAGGAAAGGAAAAAAACAAAAAATAGGAACGACTCTGGCATACAATCCTCTAAATGCAATTCTGCGTTGGTAATAATTTAATACATCTCCCATTGAACTGGAATATCTGGTGGACGGGGGGAATGTCCAATATACATTTTAGTTTTATTTGGAAGAGTGTGTCATCGTACCTTAGCTGGAACAATGCACAACAAATTAAGACTTTGGAGGCTGCGGAGATTGTTGCTGCTCTAGAGGGGGAATTTCTAGACAAAGTTTCTGGTAATTTAGAGAGGGAGGTTCTAGACGACCTTGTTCTAGAGAGGGAAATCTTTAGATGTCGTTGATTTAGAGAGAAAAATCCTTAGATGACGTTAATTTAGAGAGGGAAAGCTTACACGACGTTGTTTTAGAGAGGGAACTTCTAGACGACGTTTCTTGTTTTTTTTAAGGAGACGAACTCAAGGCAACGTTTCTACACTTCTAAAAGAGAATTCCTAAACGAAGCTTCAATTCTTTTGGAGATCGAACTGAAAAGAACGTGGATTCAACACTACGTCCTGATGAACCTCGTATAACTTGCTGCTCGTCGCTGTAAAGAAAAAGTCTGATATAGGAAGGGACTGTTGCAGCAGCCATTGCTTGGCATCTGTCCGTTTCCCTGGACGCTAACATGTCCTGCGCTACAGAGGTTTGCCTAAGGGGATTCGGTGATGATTATGGGGAAATCCGAACACGAGTGAACACATTCTTGGCCATTTACGGATATTCTGAACTTGTTTACAGGGTTTGGTAACAGTTTAAGGTGGTCAGGCATCCTTAGGTGTTTACTTGAGAAAAACTTTTCTCTGTAGTTTCGTAGGTGTTAAAACATACACACACACACACACATACACACACACACACACACACACACACTCACACACACACACACACATACACACACATACACACACACACACACACACACACACACACACACACACACACACACCACACACACACACACACACACACACACACACACACACACGTAGGTCTTAGAGAAGAGGTCATTACTGCATCATAACAGCCGTGACAACAGCCTCTTTGGATCACACTGTTATCCAAATGTCCCACTGACTAACCCAGGTCACGCAGTGGGTACCCAGTGTGGCGGTGATGACCGGGGAAGGAGGAGAAGAAGAGGAGAAACAGAAGAAGGGAGGACATACGTACACAAGTGTACACACGTACACTACTGCAACCGGCGATACGTACATAAGTGTACTTACAAGTACACCACTGCAACCAACACATCCACCTCCTATCACCCACTTTCCCCTCCCCCAGGGTGCCGTGTAGCTAACTGGTAAGCTACGCCTACGGCCCTATGCTGCACATTCTACAAAAGTGATGAACTGAACACATCGTCTTCAGGCCGAGGGACTGATTACCTCAAACTTCTCCTGTCCTTACACCTTCCTACTGTGTATTGGACTGATAAAGCCACTGTGTGGCGAAACGTTTCCTTAATAAAGATTCCCATTTGTTGCGTAAGTGTCTCAATCTTCAACTTGTCGGTTTTTCAAATCATTCGTCACAAGCATTCGACTTACAATCGCAAGGTCCTGGGTTCGATTCCCTGGCACGAAGAAATATGGGCAAGTTTCTTTCCACACCTGCTACCCATGCCCTGTGTGTTAGCGCACTGTCGTGGGTGGCATCCAGGGGGAGAGGGATGTATTAGGAACCTGGAGTAACTGCTGGAATGTCGTATCTTGCTTATGTATACACTCCAGTCTTTTGCGTAAGAGACTCCAGTAACTACTGGAGAATTAGACACATGTGCAACATCTGGATATCTTTAAGTGGAGACGTTTCGCCAGATGTTGCACATATGTCTAATTTTTCACCTTGTCGGTATTGGATACCACTGACATACAACTGCAGTACATGCTGGAGGTATCCAGGTGTTGAGTATAAGGTTTCTAATGTACCTTATAGTACTATTTAAAAAGTAATTAACATTCAGTTAAGACCCAGCATTATTTCTATCAATATTTCTCCCCCGTTTTTCACCACCACTATCACCAACATCACCAACCACCACCACTATCACCACCATCACCAATCACCACCACTATCACCACCATTACCAACCACAACCACTATCACCACCATTGCCAACCACCACCACTATCACCACCATGATTAATCACCACCATGATTAATCACCACCATTATCACCACCATCACCAACCACCACACTATCACCACCATCACCGACCACCACCACTATCACCACCATCACCAAGCACCACCACTATCACCACCATCACCAACCACCACCACCATCATCACCTTTACCAACCCCCACCACTATCACCACCATCACCAACCACCACCAATATCACTTCCATCACCAACCACCACCACTATCACTACTATTACCAATCACCACCACTATCACCACCATTACCAACCACCACCACTATCACCACCATTACCAACCACCACCACTATCACCACCATCACCAACCAACACCAATATCACCTCCATCACCAACCACCACCACTATCACCACCATTACCAACCACCACCACTATCACCACCATCACCAACCACCACCAATATCACCTCCATCACCACCACCACTACTATCACCACCATTAGGAATCACCACCACTTTCACCACCATTACCAACCACCACCACTATCACCACCATTACCAACTACCACCACCATCACCACCACTATCACCACCATTACCAACCACCACCACTATCAGCACCATTACCAACCATCACCACTATCATCACCACCACTATCACCATTATTACCAACCACCACCACTATCACCAACCACCACCATCACCACCATTACCAACCACCAACACTATCACCACCGTCGCCTACCACCACCACCACCACCACTATCACCCCAATTACCATCCACCACCACCACCACTATCACCCCAATTACCATCCACCACCACTGTCACCACCATTACTATCCACCACCACTATCACCATCGCCACTTTACCACCATTACCAACCATCACCACTATCACCATTATCACCAACCACCACCAATAACATCTCCATCACCAACCACCACCACTATCACCACCATTACCAATCACCACCACTCTCACCATCATTGCCAACCACCACCACTCTCAGCACCATTATCAACCACCAGTTTCAACACCATCACCAACCACAACCACTATCACCACCATTACCAACCATCACCACTATCACCACCATCACCAATCACCTCCACTATCACCACCACTATCACCAATTTACCAACCACCACCACTATCACCACCATCGCCAACCACCACCACTATCACCTCCATCACCAACCACCACCACTATCGACAACCATTGCCAACCACCACCACTATCACCACCACCACCACTATCACCACCAAAAACTATCACCACCATTACCAACGACCACCACTATCACCACCATCACCAACCACTACCACTATACCACCACTATCACCACCATTACCAAGCACCACTACTATCACCACCATTACCAGCCACCACCACCATCACCAACAATATCACCGCCATCACCAACCACCACCAATATCACCACCATTACCAACCACCACCACTATCACCACCATCGCCAACCACCACCACTATCACCTCCATCACCAACTACCACCACTATCAACACCATTACCAACAACCACCACTATCACCACCATTACCAACCACCACCACTATCAGCACCACTATCAGCACCATTACCAACCACCACCACTATCAGCACCACTATCACCACCATTACCAGCCACCACCACTATCACCACCATTATCACCACCATTACCAACCACCACCACTATCACCACCATTACCAGGCACCACCACTATCACCACCATTATCACCACCATTACCAACCACTACGACCATCATTACCAACCACCACCACTATCACCTCCATCACCAACTACCACCACTATCAACACCATTACCAGCCACCACCACTATCACCACCATCACCAACCACCACAAGTACCAACAGTGCTCAAAAACCCATCGTTATTCAACTTTTCTTCGCATCATTGCTCAAAATGCTTTACAAATCAACAATAACATACTGCAGGCTACCGGATAAACAGAAGCGGCTGTTTATTAACGTCCGGTAAACAACGTAGGTAACGAGCACCCCAAGCGGGCGCAGCTTAATCCGGATTACGCCAGGAACGCTTGGATGCGTCCATCCGGATTCATGCAACTCATCGCGAATGCTTGTTACCACCCAAAAAATTTGGAAAAAATACTGCATGTTTAGTATATTATTTCTGCCTGACGTATAATATTTTTTAGGAACTAAAATAAATATATATCATGAAAAGTAATTATTTTTATCGAGTGTTGTAGTTTTATTGTCAAGTTAATTATCTTATTCCAACGCTAATACTCAGAATATTGCTGCGTCACTGTTACTTCTGTGTTAAAACTGTTATTTCTTCGTTAGTAGGCATTGTTACCCTAACTTAACGTTAAGTTAGTATTTCGATAATGGTAATTAATGCAGGAGTAACGGTAAGTTACTCCTGCGTTATTTACCTACTTCCCTACCTTTCTTCCCTCCAGTTCTTTCATTCATTTTACTTCCTCTCTCTCTCTCTCTCCTCTCCTCTCTCCTCTCTCTCTCTCTCTCTCTCTCTCTCTCTCTCTCTCTCTCTCTCTCTCTCTCTCTCCTCCCAAGCAAATCCTTTACATAGTTAATTTATAAATTTTAAATTAAAACCAGACACCTCCAAAGTAACAATTGCAAAGTTTAAACTCCAAAGTAACAACTTTCTTAGATTGAACCTGATTATCAGTTAGTCTCCAGGTGCTTTATGGTCCCGATAGGTTTTGCTCTTCCCCATGAATGTAATAGTAGTAGTAGTAGTGGTAGTAGTAGTATAGTAGTAGTGGTAGTAGTAGTAGTAGTAGTAGTAGTAGTAGTAGTAGTAGTAGTAGTAGTAGTAGTAGTGGTAGTAGTAGTAGTAGTAGTAGTAGTAGTAGTAGCAGCAGTAGTAGTAGTAGTAGTAGTAGTAGTAGTAGTAGTAGTAGCAGCAGTAGTAGTAGTAGCAGTAGTAGTAATAATATTAATAATAATAATAATAATATAAATAATAATAATAATAATAATAATAATAATAATAATAATAATAATAATAATCCTGCAATAAAGCTTAATACAACAAACGTTGTTCCAATAAAGGGTAATACGACATTTCATGTCACCTAATTAACGCTCACACCAACAGACACGAGTCCTGAGCAGCACTCAACAAATCATCACCTGATTGGGTTCAATGAAGTCAATTTCAACAATGAGCACACTGGCTGAGGGACTGGTATATCACAACCCTGGAGAAATAGGTTGGTTGATGAGCTATTACGTGTAGCGTGTGTATACCTTGAGAATAGAGTTTTTTTTTCGACAAAAGCGAAAGATATGGTGGTGAGGGAAATATAAAATGCTGGAACTGAAACCGAGAGAGAGAGAGAGAGAGAGAGAGAGAGGAGAGAGAGAGAGAGAGAGAGAGAGAGAGAGAGAGAGAGAGAGAGAGAGAGAATGAGAGAAGAGAGAGAGAGAGAGAGAGAAGAGAGGAGAAAATAGAAAAAGAGAGAGAGAAAGAAAGAAGAAGAAGATAAGTATTGCGAGAAAGAGAGGATCCCCTGAGAGCAACTAATACAGAGAAATGCAGAGCGAGAAGGAGACACTGAGAGATGAAGATTGAAATTGATAGTGAGAGAGAAGTTTAGAGATCGGAGCGGAGATGAAAAGGAAGAGCGAGAGAGTGAAGAAAGAACGTGACAAACTCGACAAACTAATTAACTTGAAGCAGTAAGCACAAAATATATTGAATTACGGATTTGCCAGCAATAAGAGCCATCCCCCGGGAATCCACCTCATCCAAGCAATGGACCGGGCGAATAGCAACACTGCAAACAGAGCTGTAAATTTTACTCCAAAAATTTACAGTAGTGCGGAGAAGCTTTCAGATCCGTGAGTCTGGCAGATGAACAAGGCAACAGGCGAATGCAGTGAAGGTACACACGAACACGTGCACATATACGTTATATAACATACTTTTTACACATGCATACATGTGTACGTAGCAAAATAATTTAGAAGAATTACACGGATAATGTAACATGTTACTGCTGCGTTGCGGAGGGATGAAATCCGACTCACGAAATCGTAATAACACGATTGAATAGCAACCACGAAACGGATGGGATCTGAACCTAAAATGTTCGTAGTTGGATGAATGTTATTAGAGCCACCTGGCCGAGTGGTTAACGCACTGGCTTGGAATTTTAGGACTCATTTGCCATGGGTTTAAACCCTACCCATTCCGTGGTTTGGGGGATGAAAAGATGTAGATAGGAACAACGACCAGGTCTTCTGATCGTTAATGGCCGCTGTTATTGACAAAATAACACTTGTACTTTAATCTTGACCCCATTCTGGTTTCAGAGATGCACTAAAAGTCACCGTGAAACCTTATTTGTTTATTTCTGGTTGCTACGCGTTTATTATCTACCACTCTTCTTTCTGCTCCTGCTTCTCCTCCTTCTCTAAGCTCCATCTCCTACCACCCCTTCTTCTATCTCTTCTTCGCAGACCTGTCCCTCTCCGCCTCCTCCTTGCCCTTCAACTAGCCTTCACCTAGCCCTTCATCCTCGGGTCCGCCTTCCTCCCAGGAGTTCGAGCTCATTGCTCCCAACTTTGTGTCTTGTCATTGCCGCTCTCGTGATCAAAATGGCCTCATTTGCGCCAGTCTCTCTCGAAAGGAGATGACGGTCCTTGATTCACCTTATTCTTCACTCACCTGTGGGACACAGTCAGTAACAGTGATGTTCTCTCCCTGATTTTCTTTGGTAATTGCCTATTTTAATTAGTTGTTTTCAATTAGTTGTTTTCAACTCTTGTATAGAGCTCGCTTCCATTGTGCCAGTGTTTAATTTATTCCACTTTATTACGAGTCTGATGATGAGGAAGTGTTTTTATTCAGTAATGTGTGTAATTTCCAGACATTTTTTTCTTTTTCGCGTTACTTCTCTGGTAAAGAGGCTAGTCTTGCCTATCTTGTCTACGTCCCTAATTATTTTTTGTCTATATCAATCGTTCTTCCCGAGGGTGAAGATCTAGCTATTATTATTATTATTATTATTATTATTATTATTATTATTATTATTATTATTATTATTATTATTATTATTATTATTATCAAAACTAGAGCTAAACCTACCTAGCTCTTATTCATTGTAAACAACACATTTCCTCAGCTCAGACACTAATATGGATTCTTAGTTATAGCATTCTAGAGCTTCAGTTTGTATATTACTAGGTAAGGGTTTCGAACCATCGCTGTTCACTCAGTAATTTCGATTGTACATGCGATTAAGTGAGCATTGAACCATTGTTTATAAGGGTCCTGTAAGCACTCAAAGGTTTATAAGCTTACCATGCACTGCTTATTTTAATCTGTTCATGTGTTATTCAGGGAACAGGCTTGATGGTACGTACAATTCTAGGTCTTTTTTTTTTAAATCCTTATACATATATAAGTTTTTTTTTTTTAATTTTCAGATGGACCTCTCCTTTAGGCCCTTTTAATTTTTACTTATCTCCAAGGCTCAAAACTTTGCGTTTTCTCAAGTTTAATTCCTTTTAAAGCCGAGTAATGCCCTTTTTCATCCTCTTTAGCCTGTATTCTCGTTATTTTGGCATCATCCACAAACATAGATATATTAGAGTTAGTTCCTATGGTCACTGCATCACTACACACCAGTAACACTACGAGCCCCATCACTTCTGAAATTCGAGTAGGTACTTTTTCTTATACTAATGATTCATCCTTTCCAAAAAAAAACTTTGTTTTCTGTTGCTCAAGTATTCCCTAAATCATGATAATAAGTTTGCTTTTTTTCTTTTCTGTGATATTTCATCTGGTCTTAGGGTCTTAAGTTAAGCTCTTCTATCGATGGTATTGTGTTCATTAACACACTAAGATATCTTCTCTTGAACTTACTGCATACTTTCATCTCATTTCTAGTGTCATTTATCTTCTAATGTGACTGTGAAGTGGCTTTGATTTTGTTTTCGTCTTGGCTACTGTAATTTTTTCACTCCGGACATTCGTTCCATGAACCTCGTTGATGAAAGTCGCACTCTTCCTACTGTGTCCATTTCAAACTGTTTTTCAGCTTTTCTCACATAAATTCTTTTTTTACCAACTTCCCTGTTGTATGGTGTCTGGGATAGAGCTATGCCTTTTCCTTGTTGTTTTCCTTGCTTTTGTTTTCATATATTTATGATTAAGTCATTAGTTGACCCAGTTTCTCTTATTTACTATGCCGTTGATTGGTACAAACATGTCACTCGCTTCTTTGTTCTTTTGGTTGAAAAAAATCACATTTCCTTGCAGCGCGTCCTCTGAATTCATTCTCCCACAACATCTGTTTCAGTGGAATGAGTTGGATAAGGAAGTGGTGGAGCCAGATTCAGTGCGCAAATTAATTAAGGAGTAGGAAGACAAAGTCCAAGGTATGGTAAATCAGTAATGCCAGTCATTGTAATTGAGGAAGAGAGGCCAGGAGCTGAATCTCGACCGCTGCAAACAAAATTCGGTGATGAATAAACCAAATGAGCAACACTTGGGTATCTTCATTTCGACAATAAAGATAATAAAGATAATGAAGCTACCCAAATGTTGCACACTTGTCTTACTCATCACCTCATCAGTATTGTACACAGTGATCCCTTTCTCCAAGAATCATTTCGTATTAAATATTTTTCCACGAGTGTTTCACTGGAAGTGAATACGAGGTCCAGCCTCGCAGGTTCGCCATTCCATCTTATATAACAATCAAGCAATTTACTGTTCCATAATACCGAGTCCATCTGATGGCCCCAGTTCTCCCAGTCTGCATCTCTATGGCTAAAAATTGGTGTGTGTAACCGAATAAGTACAGATCGGTGAGTATAACTATATGAGTACATCAAGGTGATTACAACTGGGTAACAATAACGATCTAAAATAACGATTTAAACTAAAAAATAATTAACAGGTATAACATTTCCTAACAGAAATAAATAAAAAAAAGGAAATCAAAGCTGATAGCAATCGCATACACGTATCTAAGTACGTGTTACACTATTTACGTTCATGGGTCATTAGCAAAAAACGAATTACAAGAATTACTAATTTTCGAGCCCTGAAATCTGGACGGTGGGGAGTTATCTTTTTCGATACAGGAATGAAAATTAATTCGATGCTCCGAATGAAGTTACATTCGATGCCATGATTTTTTTCATTCGATGGCGAGAATGGAATTACATTTTTCTATTGAAAAAGCCAAAATACTTTTGGTTATTACAGAGTCTAATCTACCAATCAACACGATTCTAACTTCTAATACAATTAAAGTACTTTCATAAAGTGAATTAGCTTCCAAATTATCTAATTTGCAAGCGTGAATAATTATGTCATGAATAATTGAGCCGTATTCTAGTGAACATTTACCCCAACTGACATTTTTTTACATTTTATTTTACATACTGAGTTATCCTGCCTTAGTTAACTTATTTACAGGCTAAGAGATACTATCCTACCTTAGCTTATTTTCAGGCTAAGAGATGCTAGCCTAACTTAGCTCATTTACAGGCTAAGAGATACTATCCTACCTTAGGTTATTTACAGGCTAAGAGATACTATCCTACCTTAGGGTATTTACAGGCTAAGAGATACTATCCTACCTTAGGTTATTTACAGGCTAAGGATACAAATCCTACCTTGGGTTATTTACAGGCTAAGAGATACTACCCTACCTTAGGTTATTTACAGGCTAAGAGATACTATCCTACCTTAGGTTTTTTACGGGGCTAAGAGCTTTACCTTTGTCCAAAGATAGTTTATTTATAGTTTCGTTCAATGTAAGGTATACAGCCTCGTCCCCAGAATGTCACCCGTAACAATCCACTAACACCCAGGTACCTAATTACTGCTCGATGTGATAGTAAAGAGCAACACCACCATCACACCACAACACACCCCCCAAAACACACCACACCACCACACACCACCACCAAATGGTTTACCCAAAGGTGCAGAGAGGCAAAAACCAAGGGGTGCTAGGGAAGGGAAGAAATATAGAAGGGCAAAGGACCAGGAGAATAAGGGAGAGCAGTCGTAGAAGCCAGAAACGAATATGCACAGAAAGAAGGGGAGGCCCAAAAGACAATATTAAAAATGACATAGCAGCGAAAGCCAAATCTAAACCCGAAACTGTTGTACACCCACATCAGGAGGAAAACACAGTCAAGGACCAGGTAATCATGCTAAGGAGGAAGGAAGGAGGAAAGACAACAAGAAATGCCCGTGAAGTATGTGAGGAACTCAACAGAGATTAAAAGAAGTGTTCACAGGGGAGACAGAAGGGGCTCCAGAAAGACGGAGAGGTGGGGCACACCCACCATGTGCTAGACACAGTGCACACAACCGAGGAGAAGTGAAGAGGCTTCTGAGTGAGTTTATATACCTCAAAGGAATGGGGCCAGATAAACATCTCTCCATGGGTTTTAGAGAGAGGGGAGAAAGAGGCGCTATGTGTACCCCTAACAACAATATTCAATACATCTATCGAAACAGGGAGATTGCCTGAGCAGGAAGGGACAGCAAATGTAGTCCCAATCTTTAAAAAAGGAGACAGACATGAAACATTAAACTAAACCAGTGTCACTGACATGTATAGTAGCAAAATCATGGAGAGATTATCAGGAGAAGATTTGGTGGAACCCCTAGAAAGGAATGATCTCATCAACAGCAGCCAACATGGTTTCAGGGACTGGAAACCCTGTGTCACAAACCTACTGGAGTTCTATGCATGGTGACAGCAGTAAGACAAGAGAGAGAGGGTGGGTGGATTGCATATTCTTGGACTGCAAGAAGCGTTTGACAAGTTCTACACAAGAGATTGCTGCAAAAACTGGAGGACCAAGCAGGGATAACAGGGGAAGGCACTACAATGGATCAGGGTTTACTTGTCAGGAAGACAGCAGCGAGTCAGGTTCGTGGCGGGGTTTGTCAGAAGTGGGCACCTGTGCCAGCGGGGGTCCACAGGGGTCAGTCCTGGGGACCAGTGGCTGTTCTGGTTTTGTGAACGATTTGACGGAAGGAATAAACTCTGAGGTGTCCCTTTTTTTCAGATGACGTGAAGTTGATGAGAAGAATTCACTCGATCGAAGACCAGGCAGAATACAAAGGGTCTAGACAGGCTTCAGCCCTGGTCTAGCAATTGGTTCGGGAGCTCAATCCCACCAAGTGCAAAGTCATGAAGATTGGGGAAGGGCAAAGAAGACCGCAGACGGGGGTACGGGTCTAGGGGGCCAGAGACTACAAACCTCACTCAAGGAAAAAGTTTTTGGGGTGAGTATAACACCAGGCACATCTCCTGAAGCGCACATCAACAAATAATTGCTGCAGCATATGGGGCCTAGCAAACCTCAGAACAGCTTTCCCGACATCTTAATAAGGAATCGTTCAGGACCCTGTACACCGTGTACGTTAGGCCCATATTGGAGTATGCGGCACCAGTTTGGAACCCACACCTAGCCAAGCACGTAAAGAAACTAGAGAAAGTGCAAAGATTTGAAAACAAGATAGTCCAGAGCTAAGAGGTAGTCCTACGAGGAGGGGTTTAAAGGGAAATCAACCTGACGAACACTGGAGGACAGGGAAGATAGGGGGGACATGATAACGACATACAAAATACTGAGAGGAATTGACAAGGTGGACAAAGACAGGATGTTCCAGAGATTGGGACACGGGAACAAGGGGGACACAGTTGGAAGTTGAAGAACAGATGAACCCACAGGGATGTTAGGAAGTATTTCTTCAGCCACAGAGTAGTCAGTAAGTGGAATAGTTGGGAAGCGATGTGTGGAGGCAGGATCCATACATAGCTTTAAGCAGAGGTATGATAAAGCTCACGGTTCGGGAGAGTGACCTAGTAGCGTTTCAGTGAAGAGGCGGGGCCAGGAGCGATCGGACCCCCCCGCAACCTCAAACTAGGTGAGTACAACTAGGTAAAGTACACACACACACACCCACACCACCACCCACACAACACACACACACCCCACCACACACACACACACACACACACATACACACACAACAACACACAAAAACACACACACACACACACACACACACACACACACAAAAGGTATGACAAAGCTCAGGAAGCAGAGAGAGAGAGGATCCAGTAGCGATCAGTGAAGAGGGGGGGCCAGGAGCTGAGTCTCGACCCCTGCAACCACAATTAGGTGAGTACAATTAGGTGAGTACACACACACACACACACACAAGAAATTAGAGAAAGTGCAAAGGTTTGCAACAAGACTAGTCCAGAGCTACGGGGATTGTCCTACGAAGAAAGGTTTTGAGGGAAAATCGGCCTGACGACACGGAGGACAGGAGGGTCAGGGGAGCCCATGATAACGACATATAAAATACTGCGCGGAATAGACAAGGTGGACAAAGACGGGATGTTCCAGGGAAGGGACACAGACACAAGAGGTCACAATTGGAAGTTGAAGACTCAGATGAATCAAAGGGATGTTAGGAAGTATTTCTTCAGTCATAGAGTAGTCAGGCCGTTTTGGAATAGCTAGAAGCCCACGTAGTGGGGGGCGGGAAACCATACATAGTTTTTAAGGGAGGTATGATAAGAGCTCATGGGGGAGGGAGAGAGGGGACCTGTTGCAAATCAGCTAAGAGGCGGGGGGGCCCGGAGCTGGGGGACTAGACCCTGCAACCAAAATAGGTGGTACACACACACACACACCCACACACACACACACACCAACACCACACACACAACACACCCCACACACACCACACAAACCACACACACCAACAACACACACACACCACACATACACACACAACACCCCCTGTGACGAGTTGGGTTCCACAAGGGTTAGTCTTAGGTCTGGTTCTGTTTCTGGTATATATGAATGACATGATGGAAGGGATAGATTAAGAGGTGTTCCTGTTTACAGACGATTTGAAGCTTATG
Organism: Cherax quadricarinatus; assembly: GCF_026875155.1. Lineage (NCBI taxonomy): Eukaryota > Metazoa > Arthropoda > Malacostraca > Decapoda > Parastacidae > Cherax > Cherax quadricarinatus. The sequence continues at coordinate 39,518,004 of NC_069405.1, read as the reverse complement.
CGAAGAATTCAAAACGAATGAGGATAAGGTACGACTACAAAAGAATCTGGAAAGGCTGCACGCTTGGTCCATCAACTGGCTGCTGGAGTTTAACCCCCACCAAGTGCATAGTCATGAAGATTGGGGAAGGTCAAAGAAGACCGCAGACGGAGTACAGGATAGGGGGGCCAGAGGCTGCAAACCTCACTCAAGGAAAATTTTTTTTTTGGGGGGGGGGGGGGGGGGGGTAATATCGTACCGAGATATCTCTAGAGGTGGGAAATCAACCAAATAATTGTTGAGATTGGGCGCCTTGGGCTATCAGAAAAGTTTCGAAATGGTTAAGTCAATACAAGAAGGAACAAAGGGTGAGGGAGAATGGGTATACCCACCCTGTTTGGCCACAACTAGGTCAGCAACCCTCCTGGAAATTAGAGAAAATGAAAGGTTGGGGCGCATAGGGGCCCAATTCGAAGTAGTCTTAAGGGGGAAATTCCTAAAAGAATTGTGAAAGGCCCAACTTCACACTGGGAAACAGAAAATAAGGCATTAAACGCCTCAAAATATGGAAAGGGAAATTGGAAAAGTTGAGAGATACCGTGTTTCAGGAATGGGCACAACCCAAGGTTTGGCCACACTAGGGAAGTTGAAATTAAAATGGAATTAAGGGTTTAGGAAGATATTCCCGACAAGGTTGTCAGAAGAGTTGGAAACAATCGGAAAGAAAGAGTGGAAGCAGGAATCTATAATGACGTTGAGGGGATACAAATGTTGAGGGGAGGGAGAAAGTTGACCCTAGTAACAGAGAATTTTGGAGCTAGGAAAGCTTATGATTTTGGACCCTGGAAACAACAGGAAAAGGGTGAAAATGTGAGAAAACAAATTAAAACACAAAAAACAAAAACAACAAACCAAAACACCACATAACAACAAAAACCCAACCACACGGTGGGTGAACACCCCACACTCACACACACACACACAAAAACACACACACAACACACACTACACACACACAAACACACCCACACACACACCACACACAAACCACCACACACCAACACACACACACAACACACACAAAAACACACACACAAACACAACACACACCCCAAAAACACACACACACACCACACACAACACACACACACCCTTTCACACACACCACACAACACACACACACACACACACACACACACACACCCCACACACACACACCCCCACACACTCATACCACCAAATTGGTAATTTTTAGAGGTGAGTCTGCGAGTTGCAGGTAAGTTGTTTACTGCAATTTTATCTGTTGCAAGATGCACCTTAGTGGTTTAGCCAATGCTTCGAATTACCAATTAATATCCCGGGAATTTCTCCTAACTATGCAATTACCAGTAACTGCATAATTAAGGCGAGGAAAAGTAGTGCTCATTGCATGTTTATGGAAGGTGTGTGTGGGGGAGCGGGGTGTGTGGTGTGTTGTGTGGTGTGTGTGTGTGTGTGTGGTGTGTGTGTGTGTGTGGTGTGTGTAGTGTTTGTGTGTGTGTGTGGGGTGTGTGTTGTTTTGTGTTTTGGTGTGTGTGTGTTGTGTGTGTGTATGTGTGTGTGTGTTGTGTTTTGTGTTTTGTGTGTGTGTGTGTGTGTGTGTGATGTGTGTGTGTGTGTGGTGTGTGTGTTTTGGGGTTTTTTTTTTTTAATTTTTTTTTTGATAAAGTATAAATATAATAATAATAAAAATAAAAAAATAAATAATAAATAATTTTAAAAATATATAATAATAATAATAAAATAATAATTAATAAAAATAATTAAAATAATAATAATAATAATTAATAATATAATTTAAAAATTAAAATAATATAAAATATACGAATAAAAAAATAAAAATAAATTTTTTTATTAAATTCGTATTACGCTTTAGGAAAAAAAAGTTTTCTTTATTGGATTTTCTTATCACTTGTTTTTCCCAGGGATAGAAAGCTTTCACCAAGGCCTTTTCCAGTAAGCCGACTTGTTTCAGTCCTTAATTGGTCAAAAATCAAAAGCCTTCTTCTAGCGTAAATTTGTGGCAGGGGAATGGAGATTGTAAGCGAGGGAAAGGTTTGGGGAAAAGGGAGTGGAAGAGAGAGAGAGAGAGAGAGAGAAAAGAGAGAGAGAGAGAAGAGAGAGGAGAGAGAGAGAGAGAGAGAGAGAGAAGAGAGAGAGAGAGAGAGAGAGAGAGAGAGAGAGAGAGAGAGAGAGAGAGAGGGAAAGAGAGGAGTAGGAGGCAATGGTTTGCTGGTGTTTCTAAGCTGTGTGGAGCAGAGTGTGTTTGTACTCACACTTGCATATTGTCTTTGTTTCTTCCTCTCCTGGGACTTACGCTCTCATTATTTCTGGGACACGAGCCTTTCTCCTCCAGAAATAACTTACCCTCCTCGTCCCCAGAGATATGACGAAGAGGAGGAGGAGGAGGAAGAGGAGACAGAGGGGAGAAGAAATCGCCTTCCTCGACGGGCTGTAGACACCTACGAAAACAAGAGAAAATATTTCTTAGCAAACGCACACACACACACACACATGCACACACGCACACACACATGCACCGCACACACCAAAACACACACACACCAGTCACACGACACACAGACACAGACAACCCGGGAAAAACAGACACACAGACACAGACACACAGACACAGACACACACACACAAAACACACACAAGACCAACCACACACACACACACAACAACACGCACACCCACACAACACACCACACACACACACACACACACACACCTACGCACACACACGTAGTGGAGGCAGGAACCATACATAGTTTTAAGACGAGGTTTAATAAAGCTCATGGAGAGGGAGAGAGAGGACCCAGTAGCAATCAGTGAAGAGGCGGGACCATGAGCTATGAATCGACCCCTGCAACCACAAATAGGTGAGTACAAATAGGTGAATATACACACACAGGAGCTGTGAATCGACCCCCTGCAACCAGAAATAGGTGAATACAAATAGGTGAATATACATACACAGGAGCTGTGAATCGACCCCCTGCAACCAGAAATAGGTGAATACAAATAGGTGAATATACACACACAGGAGCTGTGAATCGACCCCCGGCAACCAGAAATAGGTGAATACAAAAGGGGATTTACCACCACCCGGGCTGTGAATAAAACCCCCTCTGCAACAAAATAGTGGAAACCAAATACTAATGGGATTTCCGCACCCCCTTTAAAAGGAAAAAAATTACCACTACCCAAATTTCCCCAAATTTTGGAAAATACAAAATATTACGAAGGCTTTTTAAATTACATAAGCTCAAATATTTAAACGGTACCCACAAAAGAATTTAGGCAAAAATTAAATTTTTTCTAAAATTAAGAAGGGAATCTGTTAAAGGGACTTCACCTTCCTGCATTTATATTATAATCTGTTTTTTTGGGAAAATATAAAAATAAATAAATTTTATATATTATTATAAAATTTAATAAAATAAATTTATTTAATAAAAAGGGGTTAAGTTAATAAAATACTTATTGAGATTAATAATTTAATTATTTTATTTTAATTTATTATATAAAAATATTATAATTTTTGTTCCCAAAAAATATTATTTAAAGAGCTATGGAAAGGGAAAAAGTGCCCCCATCCCAGTACTGAGATTTTTGTAGTCCTTAGGGAAGTAAAGTTTTTTCCCCTGGGGTCCTGATTATAACAAAAATTTAATCCAAACTCCTATTTTTGGGGGGGCCCAAAAAAGCAGGGCCCTTTCCCCTTGAAAGAGGTAAGCCGGTGGACAGGAAACCCCAGTCTTGCTGGGGGGATCCCTAGTTTCCTGATGGTCTTTTGTTGCTCCTTAAGGAACGTAGTTCTATATTTTTTTCCTCCCATGGCCAATCTCCCCGATTTTTGGAAACAAACATTAAGAATGGGCGTTCTCCATATTTTCCAGAATTTGGGCCTCCCCAAGGGCACCTGATTCTTTCCCTGTGTATTGGAGTTGGAACAGCCAAAAGGAAGCACTGTGGGGGTCCCACCCAACCTCTATCCTCCCCGGCCACTTGATTGAACCCTTTGGGGCCTTCTTTGGGCTCCATGATTTTTTATTGTTGGGGGGCTTTTACCCGTTGGAGGTTTTGTAGGCTCCTCAATAAATTTTTCCTCTCCAATCTTGCAATTTCTTTCACCTCGGATTTACGGCACACAAGACCATGGTACCCGAATCGGTCTGCTGCTCCACTGCCATAAATACACATGTGTTCGGCGAGAATAAGGGCGGCAAGTCGAAGGGTAACACCAATGAGGATGGTCTGTGGGTCGAGCCGTGTGCCAAGGTTGGAGTTGGGAACAGCCAACAGAAAGTCCCCTGCATGAGGAGCTCTCACTGCCAGGAGGCGGGCTCTATCTTTCCCTGGCACACTCTGAAGCATTGTTGAGGCTATTTTCTCCACTATCGGGCCATCCCAGTGCGACTGTTTGTAGTTGTTGGGGGGAGCAGGTTTGGTTTCAGAGCCCGTTAGATTATTCTCAGATCATGGCTCCGTCAATGAACTTTTGGTCCTGGACTCCAATCTTGTCCCTACGATGTTCAGGGAGAATCGCTGCTACAAGCCCTCTGGATGTAATACATGGGACAGAAAAGCAGGTAATGCAATCTGTGACGACTTACGGACACCAATGCCTCCTAGTCTGACTGGAAGTGTAGCTTGGTTCCACTGCCCGTCTTCTAGAGTAAGGTTAAGTACTTTCGCAAAAATCTGCCTCAGGATACTGTCATATTCGTGCAGTATAGGGTTATCATATGAAGGTGCACATCTTAGGAAATATGTCAACCTGGGCAGACTCAAGAACTTTGTGAGAAGGTACAAGGCATCGTGGGTGTCCAGAATGCCTATTCGTTGTTCCATTCTCATCAGTTCTTCCAATTTCTTCCTGAGGATTGTGTCAATGGCATCGCTTCCCAGAGGTGCTCCAAGCATGACACTATTTGTAGGGGCAATGACTGATGCTCCTGGTACTTTGGATCTCACTGCATTTATCACTTGTTGACTGACTGAGATGATTTCACATTTGGATGGATTCAGGATGAGACCCATTTTCTGCCCCCGTGTCATCACTTGTGTAAGATCACCTAAGAGGGACTCCTTTGTACCTGCTTATGTGCCATCATCCAGGAACCAGTCATTAACTAGCTTAGTTTTATTGCTTGTATTATTTGTTGACGCTATTAACGTAATTTAATTTGTCGCTTTTGTAAGAAATGCTAAATTTTATTGCTAGTATTTCTGCGATTCTCTCTTTCTCTCTCTCTCTCTCTCTCCCCCCTCCCCCCCCCCCCCCCCCCCCCCCCTCTCTCTCTCTCTCTCTCTCTCTCTCTCTCTCTCTCTCATTCACTGACCTTCCCACGAGAGTACACGTTTGCCCAGGATGGCATCAACAATGTAGACGGTAATTGAGGAGAACGGAAAAATGTTAAATTGGTTAACCCAGTTAGTTATCTGTCGGTAAAACTCATTCATAGCTGCAGCCTTGATGGTGTTATTGAGAGACAGAGAGAGAGAGAGAGAGAGAGAGAGAGAGAAGAGAGAAGAGGAGAGAGGAGAGAGGAGAGAGAGAGAGGAGAGAGAGAGAGAGAGAGAAAGAGAGGAAATGCAGTGACAGAGTCGACACCTTAATTAACGCAGACATGCAAATTACGTGTTTAGGTTTATGGCCTACAGGTTTGGATACAGAGCCAAAATATACTGGGACAACCTTTCGCTCTGAGTAGACCTTTATCATGTCGAAAGCTCTGAACCAGTGAGCGAAACGATGACACAATAAATGCCTCTTCAACATAATGCAAACCTTCCCATTCACAAATAGCCCGTACATAGAAGAGTGAAGCTTACGGCAACGTTTCAGCCCGTCTAGAACCATTTACAAAAATGTGAATTAGTAAATAATAATAATAATAATAATAATAATAATAATAATAATAATAATAATAATAATAATAATAATAATATCTTTATTTCTACAAGTACATCTACAAGGTATACAGACCGTAACTGACATCAATAACATACTACTATATAGAAAGCCGCTTGTTATGCAGAGCATTTCCTGTAAATTAGGTCAGTTTTGTCCCAAGATGCGACCCACACCAGTCGACTAACACCCAGGTACACATTTTACTGATGGGTGAACATAGACAACCGGTGTAAGAAAACACACCCAGTGTTTCAACCCTCGCCGGGAAGCGTGTGAAGCGATAGCTTTTGCCACCAGGCCACGGGCCGAAACGTCATCGTAAGTTTTCTCTCTTATGTGCAGGTTATTTGTGTATTGTTCCGGTCACGGTATTGTGCTCTTTTCGGTCTTTCAGCCTTCCTATAACCAACAAAAACATCAGAAACTCACACGACCCAGGTCGTCTCACCCTGCTAATCACGGCCCAGGTCGTCTCACCATGCCAATCACGGCCCAGGTCGTCTCACCCTGCCAATCACAACCCAAGTCGTCTCACCCTGCCAATCACGACCCACGTCGTCTCACCCTGCCAATCACGACTGACCTACAACACGACATTGTTAACGATAGCGACAGCGAGAGGAATAAAAAATGCATTGGTCATATACTCCTGATGCTGTTTCCTACGCTATACTTTACGGTAATTTTTTTAAGAGTTAATTGAGGGTTCTCACTGGTCTAACGAGCCCAACTTGTGCATTTTGGGAGTTGTTGATTGTTGTTTGTTGTTGTTGTTGTTAGTCAGGAAGGGTAGGGGGACTGAACATGGGGTAACTGAATATTGTTAGTCACTGGTCAGTGATTCGTTTCCGATCCTGTTATTTCGATTTCGTGAGGGGGGAGGGGTTGTTGTTGCTGCTGTTGTTGTTGTTAGTTGTTGCTGTTGTTGTTGTTCTTGTTGTTGTTGTTCTTGTTGTTGGTTGTTACTGTTGTTTGTTGTTGTTCTTGTTGTTCTTGCTATTGTTTATGATGATGATTGTTGTTCTTATCTGAGCAGGGACTATCACTCCTATAATAATCTTCAATATGAAGTCAAAAAGGGCAAAGAAGAAGAAGAAAATAATAAATAATAATAATAATAATAAAGAATTTTCGGGCATATAAGGCACACGACATAACTATCATAACGGTAAATTAGTAATCAAAGTTAAGGGTTAATTACCCTCTTGCTTTACGCTAAGAGTAACCCAAAGCCTACCCTTGACACTGACCTTGAGCATATAAGACGCAGATTGATTTTCTAAGACTTTTGTGGGAAAAAAGAAGCGCCTTATATGCCAGAAAATACGATAATAATAATAATAATAATAATAATAATAATAATAATAATAATAATAATAATAATAATAATAATTTATACACCACAGAACACATCAAAATAAATGTTCAGAATGTTCTTCTCATTCAAGAACATTTTCATATTCTCCTATATTCTTCTACATTATTTTCTCTCCATTCTTCAGGATATCAAGATTTTATCTCCATATTTTCTCCGCTTGAGATTGACAGATATACTTCCCTATTATCTCTTCTATTGCATCTCATGCTTCATTACACCCTCTCTCTCTCTCTCTCTCTTTACACAGGGTTTGACAAGGTTAAGTTAAGGATCTCTAGCTTTATTGACAAGCTATTTACAGGTTAAGGATTCCTAATTTTATTGACAAGCTAAGAGCTGTTACCTACATCAGCTCATTTGAAAGCATTTTTATTGTTATGAGACATACAAGTAGGAGAACAGGATGAAGTTGGAGCCATCTGTGGGCCAGCATTTTCATCTGATCAACTGACTTTATCTCGTTGACATCATTATGCTGTACGAATGTGTTCCATACTCGAGTCATCCTGGGGATAAATGATCTCCGATGAAGTGATGTTCTGGGGAAGGGTAAAGCCAGAGTGAAGTTGTTGCTTTCTGCCCGTCTTGTGGCATAAAAGCTTGTTTCACGCTGTCCT
>NC_069405.1:39490065-39500065 GCF_026875155.1 Cherax quadricarinatus | reverse complement strand
GGAAGGGGCACACAGCCAGCAACTGCCTGCGAGATACCAGGTGTACTTACTGCTACAAGAAAGGACATCAGGAGGACCAGTGTCGGACGAAAAAGGAACTTGACAGACCGGACCACCTGTTTAGAGACCTGTTCTCAGAACAAACCAGCAGGATCTCTGAATTGGTGAACACTTTCACACGTCACCCACTCAGCTACTCCTATCCCAGCCCAGCAGGTGGTATTGTGCCTTATACAAGACCACAGACCTACATCCCTGCAGCTGCCTCAGTACCCTACCTCTCTCAAGGGCAGGCACCTTACATGCCCTACACACCCACCACCTCAAGCTGACCACATCATCATGAGGAGCCAGTCTATCAGCATCCTGTCGGCCAACATTAGAGGTTTCATTACTAATGTTCGAGAGCTCACACACAGTTTTGTGAACACTCGACGTCCCGAGATGATAGCTGTTGTTGAAACATTTTTGGATGACAGGTCTCCAGAAAATTTTGCAATAATTGCTGGCTACACCTCATGGATGAGAAGAGACAGGCAAGGGCAAGGAGGAGGTGTTTCTGTGTGCTTCTCTAAAAGTGTTCATGCCCAGCACATTGATGTTGCCACCCCTACACATCTTGAAATGATGTTCTTCAAGCTCTGCATAAACACTAGTACCTCTGTACTAGCATGTGTAATGTACAGACCTCAGTGGCAACATGCAGATCCCATCAACTTCCTAATGGAAAATATTGACTCAATTCTGCTACAACACAACTGTCAACATATCATAATTGTTGGTGACCTCAACCAGTACCTTATACAGAGGGACTTTGATGACCTTCTTGCAGTGTTTGACATAAGAAACTTTGTTGATTTCCCTACTCACATCTCTGGCTCCTCCCTTGACCCAGTAGTGAGTGACCTGGCAGAAGGCATAGTCACTTGTCAACCCCTCAGCTATGTTGGATCGTCTGACCACAAGGCTGGTTTTACGACACTTAAGATCCCAACAGAACGAGGTGAGGAGTCCACACGCACAACCTGGCTATGGGAAAGAGGTAAATGGCCAGCCCTCCGCTCTGAGCTCTCCACCACCGATTGCAATGCTCTTCTCCATGGGGATGTTGACAACCAAGTGAAAGCCTTCACTGGACACATCCTTAATCTACAACAAGAACACATTCCTCACCGGCAATATGTGACGAAGCCTACGGATCAGCCTTGGTTTGGCTTTCGTTGTAGAGAGGCTGCTACTGCTAAGTACAAAGCATGGCGAAGGTATAAAAGACATCCTACCACCTATAACAGGAACTTGCACAGGCAAGCCTGTAGACATATGGGTGACGTTCAAAAGTGGGCCATTGCTAAATGGGAGGAGGACACTAAAAGAATGCTAGCATCAGGTAGGGTAGGCTCCAAAACCTGGTAGTCCCTGGTCAAGGACAGACAAGGTTATCTGCCTGATGAACTCATTCCACCTCTAAATCGACAGGATGGGACCACCTCTACTAGTAGTCAAGAGAAGGGGGACCTCTTTGCTGAACACTTTGCTACCAAAATGCAAGTTCCTGTTCCAGCAAGGGACCCTCCTTGGCTAGCTGCAAGAACTGTGTCAAAACTGTCAGTGGTGACAATAAGGCAGGAGGAGGTGCATTTCCTTCTTAAATCGCTTGACCAAGAAAAGGCTGTGGGCCCAGACAAGTTGAGACCAAGATTGTTGAGAAGATGTGCAGACCAGCTAGCAGCACCTCTAACTCGCATCTTTCAGCACTGCCTAGTACAGTGTAAATGGCCCTCTCTATGGAAAGAGGCAAATGTAGTCCCTGTTCACAAAAACAAGAGCAGAGCAGACATCAGCAACTATAGACCAGTGTCACTCCTGTCAATCACTGGTAAGATCCTTGAGACAATAATCTCAAGACAAATGACAGAGTTTTTTGGCTATCACTCACTACTTTGTGATCGTCAATATGGCTTCAGGAAAGGTTACTCTGCTGCTGATCTGTTGTTAAACCTCTCCACTAAGTGGCACCAGTCACTGGATGAATCCAAAGTCAGCTGTGTGGTAGCACTGGACATTGCTGGCGCTTTTGACCGGGTGTGGCACCAGGGCCTCTTAGCAAAACTTCAAGCGCTGGGAATTGCAGGCTCTACGGTATGTCTCCTCAGTGATTACCTTCATGGTAGATCTCTAAGTGTAGTTCTCAATGGAACGGAATCAGCAAGACATCCTATTGGTGCAAGTGTTCCACAAGGAAGCATGCTGGGACCATTGTTGTGGAATGTCTACTTCAACGACCTTCTTCATCTCATCCCAGAATCAAATGCATATGCAGACGACTGCCCACTGACATTCACTTATCCTAGAGAAGAAATGCCAGCTGCTCTAAGCTACATCAGTCACCAGCTGAGAGCTATATCAGCTTGGGGAAATAGATGGCAAGTAACATTTGCACCTGAGAAAACGCAAATGATGATCGCCTCTAGGCACCATGATGGCAATGCTGGTGCTGTAGTAAGGATGAATGGGAGGGTGTTGGCACCTGGAGAAGAAGTTGATATCCTTGGGGTGAAATTTGACTCCAAACTAACAATGAAGAACCATGTTGTAAATCTTGCGAACAAGGCAGCCAGTAAGCTTACAGCACGTCGCCGTATCTCGCATCTACTTGACACTAGGGGTTGCAAGATTCTGTACGAGGCACAAGTAAGCTCGCGCCTTGAGTATGCTCCACTTTCTTGGTTTGCCTGCCCCCCCTCTCATCTGCGACTGCTTGACAGAGTAGAGAACAGAGCAAGACGTCTCATCTCTCGCTTGGACCCATCCTGGATAGATATGTCATTTCAGAAGAGCCTTCAACATAGGAGGGATGTGGGTGGCCTTACTGTTATGTACAAGGCCAATATTGTCAAAGTACCACACTTGGATCCACTTCGAGGACAGCGTGAAACAAGCTTTTATGCCACAAGACGGGCAGAAAGCAGCAACTTCACTGTGGCTGTACCCTTCTCCAGAACTTCACTCCATCTGAGATCCTATATACCCAGGATGACTTGAATATGAAATACATTCGTACAGCATAAAGTCAGTTGATCAAATGAAAATGCTGGCCCACAGATGGCTCCAACTTCATCCTGTTCCCTACTTGTATGTCTCATAACAATAAAAATGCTTTCAAATGAGCTGATGTAGGTAACAGCTCTTAGCTTGCCAATAAAGTTAGGAATCCTTAACCTGTAAATAGCTTGTCAATAAAGTAAGGGATCCTTAACCTTGTCAAACCCTGTGTAAAAAAAAAAAAAAAAAAAGCAAAAGAGGAAAGGAAAGGAAAGAAAAGCAACAAAATTGGAAAGCAACGATGAAACGGGAAAAACAACGCTGAAACTGGGAGAATAATGAAGAAAATGGAAAGCAACGATGAAAAGGGGAAAATAACGATGAAACGGGAAAATCAACGAAGAAACGGGGTAAAACTAAAAAAAACGGGGAAAGCAAAAAGGAAACGAAAGAAAGGCAACGAAGAAACGAGGAAAGCAAAGAAGAAACAAAAAATATCGTAAAATAGCACCGAAGAAACGAAAAAAAATGAGAAAAAACGAAAAATAACAAGAAAAACGAAAAAAGCAGTTAAGGAAAGAAGGAAGCAAACAAGAAAAGACAAATGTTAGAGAAAAGACAATTAGAAACTGTCCTTGGAGTTCCCAGAAGACTTGGTCCATCTTATGCAGATGTAATGCATTGAAATCTCTGCAATCTACATTGTTGCAAACTCCAGAGGAATATCATAGTTTACCCTTCCCTACCCACTTTCCATCTAGTTAGAGGACTACCCACCTCCCATCTAGCTAGTTCCCCACCCATCTTCCATCTAGCTAGTTCCCATCTACCTTCCATCTACATAGTTCCCCACCCACCTTCCATGGGGCCTGAGAGAGGGAGCAGAGGCGCTATGTGTACCCCTAATAACAATATTCAATACATCTATCGAAACAGGAAGATTGCCTGAGGCATGGAAGACAGCAAATGTAGCCCCAATCTTTAAAAAAGGAGACAGACATGAAGTACTAAACTACAGACCAGTGCCACTGACATGCATAGTATGTAAAGTCATGGAGAAGATTATCAGGAGAAGAGTGGTGGAACACCTAGAAAGGAATAATCTCATCAACAGCAGCCAACATGGTTTCAGGGACGGGAAATCCTGTGTCACAAACCTACTGGAGTTCTATGACATGGTGACAGCAGTAAGACAAGAGAGAGAGGAGTGGGTGCACTGCATTTTCTTGGGCTGCAAGAAGGCGTTTGACACAGTTCCACACAAGAGATTAGTGCAAAAACTGGAGGACCAAGCAGGGATAACAGGGAAGGCACTACAATGGATCAGGGAATACTTGTCAGGAAGACAGCAGCGAGTCATGGTATGTGGCGAGGTGTCAAAGTGGGTGCCTGTGACCAGCGGGGTCCCACAGGGGTCAGTCCTAGGACCAGTACTGTTTCTGGTATTTGTGAACGACATGTCGGAAGCAATAGACTCCGAGGTGTCCCTGTTTGCAGATAACGTGAAGTTGATGAGAAGAATCCATTCAATCGAAGGCCAAGCAGAACTACAAAGGGATCTGGACAGGCTGCAGACCTGGTCCAGCAATTGGCTCCTGGAATTCAACCCCACAAAGTGCAAAGTTATGAATATTGGGGAAGGGCAAAGAAGATCGCAGATGGTGTACAGTCTAGAGGGCCAGAGACTACAAACCTCACTCAAGGAAAAAGGTGTTGGAGTAAGTATAACAACAGGCACATCTCCTGAAGTGCATATCAACCAAAAAACTGCTGAAGCATATGGGCGCCTAGCAAACCTCTGAACAGCATTCCGACATCTTGATAAGGAATCGTTCAAGACCCTGTACACCGTTTATATTAGACCCATACTGGAGTATGCGGCACCAGTTTGGAACCCACACCTAGCCAAGCACGTAAAGAAACTAGAGAAAGTGCAAAGGTTTGCAACAAGACTAGTCCCAGTGTTAAGAGGTATGTCCTATGAGGAGAGGTTAAGGGAAATCAATCTGACGACACTGGAGGACAGGAGAGATAGGGGGGACATGATAACGACTTACAAAATACTGAGGAGAGGTGGGATACACCACCAAATGTTGGACACAGTACACACAACCGAGGAAGAAGTGAAGAGGCTTCTGAGTGAGCTAGATACCTCAAAGGCAATGGGGCCAGATAACATCTCTCCATGGGTCCTGAGAGAGGGAGCAGAGGCGCTATGTGTACCCCTAACAACAATATTCAATACATCTATCGAAACAGGGAGATTGCCTGAGGCATGGAAGACAGCAAATGTGGTCCCAATCTTTAAAAAAGGAGACAGACATCAAGCACTAAACTACAGACCAGTGTCACTGACATGTATAGCATGCAAGATCATGGAAAAGATTGTCAGGAGAAGAATGGTGGAACATCTAAAAAGGAATGATCTCATCACCAGCAGCCAACATGGTTTCGGAGACGGGAAATCCTGTGTCACAAACCTACTGGAGTTCTATGACATGGTGACAGCAGTAAGACAAGAGAGAGAGGGGTGGGTGGATTGCATTTTCTTGGACTGCAAGAAGGCGTTTGACACAGTATCACACAAGAGATTAGTGCAAAAACTGGAGGACCGAGCAGGGATAACAGGGAAGGCACTGCAATGGATCAGGGAATACTTGTCAGGAAGACAGCAGCGAGTAATGGTACGTGGCGAGGTGTCAGAGTGGGCACCTGTGACCAGCGGGGTCCCACAGGGGTCAGTCCTAGGACCAGTGCTGTTTCTGGTATTTGTGAACGACATGACGGAAGGAATAAACTCCGAGGTGTCCCTGTTTGCAGATGACGTGAAGTTGATGAGAAGAGTTCATTCGATCGAAGACCAGGCAGAAATACAAAGGGATCTGGACAGGCTGCAGACCTGGTCCAGCAACTGGCTCCTGGAGTTCAATCCCACCAAGTGCAAAGTCATGAGGATTGGGGAAGGGCAAAGAAGACCGCAGACGGAGTACAGTCTAGGGGGCCAGAGACTACAAACATCACTCAAGGAAAAAGATCTTGGGGTGAGTATAACACCAGGCACATCTCCTGAAGCGCACATCAACCAAATAACTGCCGCAGCATATGGGCGCCTGGCAAACCTCAGAACAGCATTCCGACATCTTAATAAGGAATCATTCAGGACCCTGTACACCGTGTACGTTAGGCCCATATTGGAGTATGCGGCACCAGTTTGGAACCCACACCTAGCCAAGCATGTAAAGAAACTAGAGAAAGTGCAAAGGTTTGCAACAAGACTAGTCCCAGTGTTAAGAGGTATGTCCTATGAGGAGAGGTTAAGGGAAATCAATCTGACGACACTGGAGGACAGGAGAGATAGGGGGGACATGATAACGACTTACAAAATACTGAGAGGAATTGACAAGGTGGACAAAGACAGGATGTTCCAGAGATTGGACACAGCAACACGGGGACACAGTTGGAAGCTGAAGACACAGATGAATCACAGGGATGTTAGGAAGTATTTCTTCAGCCACAGAGTAGTCAGTAAGTGGAATAGTTTGGGAAGCGATGTAGTGGAGGCAGGATCCATACATAGCTTTAAGCAGAGGTATGATAAAGCTCACGGTTCAGGGAGAGTGACCTAGTAGCGATCAGTGAAGATGCGGGGCCAGGAGCTGTGACTCAACCAATGCAACCACAACTAGGTGAGTACACACACATACTGTACCAAAAGATCTCGCTCCAGTAGGAATCAGAAACACGATTTTTTTAAAGAAATGGAATAATGTCATGGAAAGTTAGCAGATGGCCCCCCGTCGGCTTCCCAGGCAGATGGCCCCCGCGTCGGCTTCCCAGGCAGATAGCCCCCGCGTCGGCTTCCCAGGCAGATGGCCCCCGCATCGGCTTCCCAGGCAGATGGCCCCCGCGTCGGCTTCCCAGGCAGATGGCCCCCGCGTCGGCTTCCCAGGCAGATGGCCCCCGCGTCGGCTTCCCAGGCAGATGGCCCCCGCGTCGGCTTCCCAGGCAGATAGCCCCCGCGTCGGCTTCCCAGGAAGATGGCCCCCGCATCGGCTTCCCAGGCAGATGGCCCCCGCATCGGCTTCCCAGGCAGATGGCCCCCTCATCGGCTTCCCAGGCAGATAGCCCCCGCGTCGGCTTCCTAGGTAGATGGCCCCCGCGTCGGCTTCCCAGGCAGATGGCCCCCGCATCGGCTTCTTTGGCAGATGGCCTCCGCATCGGCTTCCCATGCAGATAGCTCCCGCGTTGGCTTCCCAGGCAGATGGCCCCCGCATCGGCTTCCCAGGCAGATGGCCCCCGCGTCGGCTTCCCAGGCAGATGGCTCCCGCGTCGGCTTCCCAGGCAGATGGCCCCCGCATCGGCTTCCCAGGCAGATGGCCCCGCATCGGCTTCCCAGGCAGATGGCCCTCGCATCGGCTTCCCAGGCAGATGGCCCCGCATCGGCTTCCCAGGCAGATGGCCCTCGCATCGGCTTCCCAGGCAGATGGCCCTCGCGTCGGCTTCCCAGGCAGATGGCCCCCGCGTCGGCTTCCCAGGCAGATGGCCCCCCGCGTCCATTTCCCAGGCAGATAGCCTCCGCGTCGGCTTCCCAGGCAGATGGCTCCCGCGTCGGCTTCCCAGGCAGATGGCCCCCTCGTCGGCTTCCCAGGCAGATGGCCCCCGCGTCGGCTTCCCAGGCAGATGACCCCCGCGTCGGCTTCCCAGGCAGATGGCCCCCGCGTCGGCTTCCCGGGATCAGAATTGAGCCTCGACCAACCGGCCATAAATAATAAATTCTTTCTTGGAATTTCATTTAATTGGATTCTGCTTTCTTTAATACTCTGTAGGAGAATTTTTTTTTTTAGCTTACATCAGAGTGGAATGAAAAGTTGATGATAGAGGGAGTGGAGGAGGAAGTGGAGGAGGAGGAAGAAGAGAAGGAGGAGAAAGAGAGAGGAGATGGAGAAGAAGGATGAGGAAGAGGAGGAGGCTGAAGAAAAGGATGGAGAAGATTAGGAGGTGGAAGAGGAGGAGGAGGAGATGGTAGGAAGAAAATAGAAGAGAAAGGTAGTAATAGCAGTAGTAATAGCAGCAACACAGTACCTCAGTTGGCAGCGCACTTAACTCACACACTGAGGTCCGTGGTTCGATCCCCGGTACGGACGTATTTCCTTATGACCTCTGCTGTCCCTGTTTACCTGGGTGTTAGCAAACTTGTGTGGGTCGCATCCAGGGGACAAACTTAACAAAATTTACCCGAAATGCTCTGGATCAGCCGAGCTGTGGTTCGTACGTTGGACTACATGCGGCCAAAAGCAACAGCCTGATTGATCAAGCCCTGAACCAACGGGAGGTCTGGTCATGGACCGAGCCGCATGGGCGTTGATCCCCGGAATACCCTCCAGGTAGACTCCAGGCAGATAACAAGGGGCTTTCTATATAGTATGTCACTGATGTCAGCTATTACCTGGAGACCTGGAGAGAGTTTCGGGGGTCAACGCCCCCGCGGCCCGGTCTGTGACCAGGCCTCCTATGGTCAGTAACTTTGTACATGTACTTGTAGTAGAGAAGATAATTATTACTATCACAACCAGCACCACCACCATCACCAGCATTATCACCATCATCACCACCACCACCATCACAAGCACTACCGGCACCACCACCATCACTAGCATTATCATCATCATCACTATCAGCACCATCGTCACCACCAGCACCACCACTATCACCAGCATTATCACCATTATCACCACCAGCACCATCATCACTACCAGCACCACTAGCACCAGTACAAGCACCACCATCACCAACATTATCACCACCAGCACCATCATCACCACCAGCAACACCAGCACCACCAGCACCACCACCATCACCAGCATTATCATCATCACTACCAACACCATCGTCACCACCAGCACCACCACCATCACCAGCATTATCACCATCATCACAACCAGCACCACCAGCAGTACCACCATCACCAGCATTATCACCACCAGCACCATCATCACCACCAGCACCACCAGCAACAGCACCACCACCATCACCAGCATTATCACCATTATCACCACCAGCACCATCTTCACCACCAGCAACACCAGCACCACCAGGACCTCCACCAGCACCACCAGCACCACCAGCATTACCAGAGCCACCAGCATCACCAGCAGCAGCACCATCACCAGCATTATCACCACCAGCATCACCATCACCAGCACCATCACCAGCATCACCACCAGCACAAACAGCACCACCACTAGCACCACCATCATCACCAGCATTATCACCACCAGCATCACCAGCAGCACCACCATCGCCAGCATTATCACCACCAGCATCACCAGCACCACCAGCATGTTACAAAAAACGCGATTCTAAAAGCTTAGAGATCTCCAGTGAATACTAGAAAGGACTGCCCTTCTAGCATCCAGCCTGTTACTGGGTTTTCGTAACAAGTAGTCAGTATCCTTGTCCAATTATCCATTAAAATTCAGTATGGTTCAATAGTGCTTTAGGATTACAACTGGTAGGCTACTAACTAGAGAAATTAAAATTTAATAAATTTATTAAGTAGTAAGTTGTCTAGAGGTATATTATCAAATTAAATTAATTACAGCAATCAAAATAAAATCAATCTCTCGAGTTCAATATTATTGTGCTGAAAGCACATATCACATTTATAATTCTTAAGTACCGTCAGGTACATTAACATTTAATAAGATATTACAAATATGTACAAGTGTGTGTATGCATGTAAGTGCTCATAAGTAGTTAGCTATGTCTCAAGACTCGAATAAGACTTAAACAAGTGACTGACAAAGTCCTCAAATAAACTAACTTCTTGACCGACTGGCAACCCGAACAGTCTGCTTGAACAACAAAGAATGCTAAGCCCAATAGCAATGCAATATCAAGCGACTGCGACACAGAATCAGGAACTGGGAAATAATATAACGACACTAAGTAGGGACCA
>NC_069405.1:39480065-39485065 GCF_026875155.1 Cherax quadricarinatus | reverse complement strand
CAAAATTGCCATAACGAGATCCAAAGGCTGAGACTCCATGAAATCAAGAAAATAATCCGGATTCCGGATTCCCGAGAGAGGGAGAGAGAGAAAAAATGGAAACACTGAAGGAATGGCTTGTCAGAGCCGCCTTTCAACATTTAATCCCCTGTCGGACTCAAAAATAAAAATGCTTTATGGATAATGGACCTCGCGAGACAGATGAAGTCCAGTGCGTCACATGAACGTCATTTAGGACCTAAGTGCCTGAAATGTCATGTGAAGTGCAGGGCGTCACATAGATGTCATTCAAGATCCCAGTGGCTGACAGTGATGTCATGAGACGTACAGTGAGTCACATAAACATCAGTGAAGCCTCCCATTACATTACACAGACGGCACATTAGACGCAAAACAACACAAATATATATATATATATATATATATATATATATATATATATATATATATATATATTATATATATATATATATATATATATATATATATATATATATATATATATATATATATATATATATATATATATATATATATATATATATATATATATATATATATATATATATATATATTGCATTCCGGATGTACGTCCCATTTTGGATCTGTTTCGCATTCTGAATATATTTTCATCTGTGTTTAATCTCTGCCTCAGCGGGAATTTTTGCCATTATCTTAATTACATTTTCAGTGAAATATAAAGTTTTAGCTGGTGGTAGAGGGTCGTTTATTTTGTACATTTGGACAATCTTTGTGCCCAAATGTATTTTTTTTTGCCTCGTAATCTTGTATTCCCACAACAACGTACGCAGAAGTATACATGAATTTAAGTGTGTGTGTGTGTGTGTGTGTGTGTGTGTGTGTGTGTGTGTGTGTGTGTGTGTGTGTGTGTGTGTGTGTGTGTGTGTGTGTGTGTGTATACTCACCTAGTTGTACTCACTTAGTTGAGGTTGCAGGGGTCGAGTCCAAGCTCCTGGCCCCGCCTCTTCACTAGTTGCCACTAGGTCAGTCTCCCTGAACCGTGTGCTTTATCATACCTCTGCTTAAAGCTATGTATGGATCCTGCCTCCACTACATCGCTTCCCAAACTATTCCACTTCCTGCCTACTCTGTGGCTGAAGAAATACTTCCTAACATCCCTGTGATTCATCTGTGTCTTCAACTTCCAACTGTGTCCCCTTGTTGCTGTGTCCATCTCTGGAATATCCTGTCTTTTTCCACCTTATCACTTCCTCTCAGTATTTTGTATGTCGTTATCATGTCCCCCTATCTCTCCTGTCCTCCAGGTTGATTTCCCTTAACCTCTCCTCGTAAGACATACCTTTTAGCTCTGGAACTTGTTGCAAATCTTTGCACTTTCTCTAGTTTCTTTACGTGCTTGGCTAGGTGTGTGTTCAAAACTATTGGCGCATACTCCAATATGGGCCTAACGTACACGGTGTACAGGGTCCTGAACGATTCCTTATTAAGTTGTCGGAATGCTGTTCTGAGGTTTGCTAGGCGCCCATATGCTGCAGCAGTTATTTGGTTGATGTGCGCTTCAGGAGATGTGCCTGGTGTTATACCACCCCAAGATCTTTTTCCTTGAGTGAGGTTTGTAGTCTCTGGCCCCATAGACTCTACTCCGTCTGCGGTCTTCTTTGCCCTTCCCCAATCTTCATGACTTTACACTTGGTGGGGTTGAACTCCAGGAGCCAATTGCTGGACCAGGTCTGCAGCCTGTCCAGATCCCTTTGAAGTTATGCCTGGTGTTTAATCGAACGAATTCTTCTCATCAACTTCACGTTATCTGCAAACAGGGACACCTCGGAGTCTATTGCTTCCGACATGTCGTTCACAAATACCAGAAACAGCACTGGTCCTAGGGCTGACCCCTGTAGGACCCCGCTGGTCACAGGCACCCACTTTGACACCTCGCCACGTATCATGACTCGCTGCTGTCTTCCTGACAAGTATTCCCTGATCCATTGTAGTGCCTTCCCTGTTATCCCTGCTTGGTCCTCCAGTTTTTACACTAATCTCTTGTGTGGAACTGTGTCAAACGCCTTCTTGCAGTCCAAGAAAATGCAATCCACCCACCCCTCTCTCTCTTGTCTTACTGCTGTCACCATGTCATAGAACTCCAGTAGGTTTGTGACACAGGATTTCCCGTCCCTGAAACCATGTTGGCTGCTGTTGATGAGATCATTCCTTTCTAGGTGTTCCACCATTCTTCTCCTGATAATCTTCTCCATGACTTTGCATAATATACATGTCAGTGATACTGGTCTGTAGTTTAGTGCTGCATGTCTATCTCCTTTTTTAAAGATTGAGATACATTTGATTTCTTCCATGCCTCAGGCAATCTCCCTGTTTCGATAGATGTATTGAATATTGTTGTTAGGGGTACACATAGTGCCTCTGCTCCCTCTCTCAATACCCATGGAGAGATGTTATCCGGCCCCATTGCCTTTGAGGTATCTAGCTCACTCAGAAGTCTCTTCACTTCTTCCTCGGTTGTGTGTACTGTGTGCAGCATTTGGTGGTGTACCCCACCTCTCCGTCTTTCTGGAGCTCCTTCTGTCTCCTCTGTGAACACTTCTTTAAATCTTTTGTTGAGTTCCTCACATACTTCACGGTCATTTCTTGTTGTCTCTCCTCCTTTTTTCCTTAGCCTGATTACCTGGTCCTTGAATGTTGTTTTCCCCCTGATGTGGCTGCATAACAGCTTCGGGTCAGATTTGGCTTTTGCTGCTATGTCGTTTTCATATTGACGTTGGGCCTCCCTTCTTATCTTAGCATATTCATGTCTGGCTCTACGACTGCTCTCCTTATTCTCCTGGGTCCTTTGCCTTCTTTATTTCTTCCATTCCCTAGCACACTTGGTTTTTGCCTCCCTGCACCTTTGGGTAAACCATTGGCTCATCCTGGCTTTTTCATTAATCCTGTTACCCTTGGGTACAAACCTCTCCTCAGCCTCCTTGCACATTTTTGCTACATATTCCATCATCTCATTAACTGGCTTCTCTACCAGTTCTCTGTCCCAATGAACCCCGTTCAGGAAGTTCCTCATTCCCGTGTAGTCCCCTTTCTTGTAGTTTGGCTTCATTCGTCCTGGCCTTCCTGCTTCCCCCTCCACTTTTAGCTCTACTGTGTATTCGATGCTTAAACCTCATGATCGCTGGCCCCAAGGGGTCTTTCATACGTGATATCCTCAATATCTGCACTACTCAAGGTGAATACTAGGTCCAGTCTTGCTGGTTCATCATCTCCTCTCTCTCTTGTAGTGACCCTTACGTGTTGGTACATGAAGTTTTCCAGTACCACCTCCATCATCTTAGCCCCCCATGTGGCTCCAAGTTCTCCCAATCGATTTCCTTGTGGTTAAAGTCATCCGTGATCAGGAGCTTTGCCCTGCATGCATGAGCTCTTCTGGCCACTGCAGTCAGTGTGTCTACCGTCTCTATTGCTCTCATCATACTCTTGCCTTGGCCTCCTTCTGTTCTGTGGTGGGTTATACATCACTGCAATTACCACCTTGGGACCTCCAGAGTGAAGTGTTCCAGCTATGTAATCACTTGCTTCTCCGCTGTCTTCTCTCTCCAGCTCATTAAAATTCCATCGGTTTTTGATCAACAGTGCCACCCCTCCACCCCCCCTGTTACCTCTGTCTTTCCTCAGGATCTGGTATCCCGTTGGAAAGATGGCATCTGTTATCATGCCTGTTAGCTTGGTTTCTGTTAGAGGTATGGTGTCCGGTGATGCCTCTTTGACTCTTTCGTGCCACTCCTCCCATTTATTTGTTATTCCATCAGCGTTTGTGTACCATACCTTCAGTTTCCTTTCCTACACTGTGGTTTGGGGGGCCTGTGAGGGTGGGAGACTTGGTGGTAGTATACTGTGGGATTCTATAGCTGGGTGTTGGGTGGAAGCTGTGAGTGTGGATTGTAGTTTGTGTTGGGAGGGTGTTCTGAAGTTAGTTCTGTGTGTGCTTGCCCTTACTGCTCTGTTCTGCTCTGACTGACCTCTGCTGGTTCCATCCTTGTCTCGTTTCCTAGCTTCTTTCGCTTTTTTGTTCTCTCCCTCAGCTGCTGTCGTTCTGTTTGTGTTCTGTCTCTGTCTAGGAACACCTACTTGTACTTTTCCTAGTATTTCAAGCGTGGTTTCTCTTGGAGGATCATGTTCCACACTATTTTGTCCTGAGAATCAGCTTGATCAGTCGTTTTCTCCCCTTGAAGCACCCCCCTATTCGCTGAAAATTTACAATCTCGTCCATGTCTTCTTCACCTATTTCCGTGATGATGTTCTCCATCTCCTTTCTTTCTGCCTGCCGTTTTTCGGTGTGTGTCCTTTCCTCTCTCTCCTGAAGCCCATGGATAAACACTAATTTTGCCCTTTCCTCCTACCATTGCCTCTCCCTCAGTGACTCTGGTTCCTGTCTGTACATGGTCATTTTCTCCCTTTTTTTTCCCAGTGGCTCTTGGTAGCATGGTTGTGCCTCTGCATTTGACCTATCTCCCATCTCCACTGCACCCAGCTGCTCTCCTCTTTGACTCCTTGGCCCTTCTTAACAGGTTGATATGGCCTTAGCATAATTCATGTCTCCTTCCTTCCTGTTCGGCTTCTCAGCTTCATATGCTGTGTCTTGTCTGGCCAATGCCTCTGTAACTTGCTTCAGCCTGTTTACTTCATCTTCTAGGACCCTTATCCTGGTTACTGCAGTTTCGACTTGTGCCTTCCAATTCTTCTTCTCCTTCTCCAACCCCTTTTCTAATTTCACAGAAAGCTCTGTCTCCATTTTTTCAGAAAGCTCTCCTAATTTTCTCTCCCACTCTTGTTGCATCCTTTTCACACTGCTCCTCCATCCACTCCTCCCTACCAGAACCATTCTCATCTGATCCCTGGTTCCTTCCACTACCCACCATTTTTTTTCTTTTTCTCTTTTTTTTCTCTTTTTTTCCCTCTACTTCCCTTTCTTTTTTTGTTTTCCTTTTTTGAAAGAGAAAAGAGTGAGAGAGAGA
>NC_069405.1:39472565-39475065 GCF_026875155.1 Cherax quadricarinatus | reverse complement strand
CTATGTAGTCTCTTTCTCCCGTCTCATCTATGCCTTCCATTTTCTCGAATTTCCATCTGTTTTTTATCGAGCAGAGCAATCCCACCTCCCCCTCTGCCCCTTCTATCTTTCCTCATGATCTGGTGTCCTTGTGGGAAGATTGCATCTGTTATTGTCTACGTGAGTTTTGTTTTTCTGTAACTGCTATGATGTCTGGGGACATATCATTGATTCTTTCTTGCCATTCCTCATGTTTATTCGTTAATCCATCTGCATTTGTGTACCAAGCCTTCAACTTCTGTTCTAATACTGTAACTGTGGTGCGGGGGATGGGAACAGAGGGATCGGTGTGTGATGGTTGGTTTGGATTGTTCAGTTGCCTTGGGGGTATCGTGGCTTGAGTCCTTCTGCTGGTGTTTCTAGGGGGTGTGCTTGTCCTTCCATTCATTCCTGGGTTATTCTGCTCTCCTTTTTCATTTCGTCCCATTTCTCCTTTCGTTTTTGAACTCTCTCTTTCATCGTCTTTCTTTCGTCCTGTGTTCTGTCTCGATCGATGTACACACTCATGAACTCCTGCTTGCCTCTCAGCCTTGCTTTCTCTTGCAGGATCATGGTTCGGGTTGATTCTGCCTTGAAAATTACTTTAAGAGATCGATTCCTTTTCTTTGTGAACCGCCAGATTCTCCGAAAATTTGCCACCTGGATCATGTCCCCCTCGCCTATCACCTTCATGATACCTTCAATCGCTTTTTTCTCCTCCTGTTTTCTTTCATCATAAGTTTCCCCTTTAGCTTCGTGTAGCCCATAGACAAACACTGATATCTCCATTTCCACCTCCCACTGTGACTCCCATTGCATCCTCTGATGTGTTTTAGTTCCTTCCGTGGAGTTTTCCTTTTTTTAAGTCCCTTCCCTAGTTATGGCCCCTTGCTCCTTGGTTTGTCCTTCCTGCTCACCTGTTCCTGGCCCCCATAGGTGTCTGGTAAGGTCCTTGCCCATGCCCTAGTTCCTTCAATGTCTTCCAACCTCTCATTCTGTCCTAGTGTGCTCCCTGTCTTTGTTTTGGCCCCATGTGGGTTTGACAGGACCTCTGCATACAGTTTAGTTTCCATGTTCCCTTCAGACCTGTTGTCTGTGTCTGATGTAGCCATTGCCGATGTTATTTCTGTAATATCTTTGTCTCTATGCTGTTTCAGATGTCTCAGCTCCTCTTCTAATATCTCTATCTTGTTTTCTGCTGCTGTGGCATGTTGCTTCCACCTTCTGCATTCTGCTGCTAACCTCTCTTCCATCTTCCTTGCCAGCTCATCTATTCTCCTTCCCCAGTCTTCCTCCCTTTTTTTGAGCTCTGCCTCCCAATCCTCCATTCGTCCTTCGAGCCCCTTGTCCTCATCCTAGTTCTAGGTTCCCCCGTCGCTCCACAGAAGGAAGGGGGACGGGTGGTTAGGGGGAGGGGAATAGATGGTTAGGGGGAGAGGGTGTGGATGGTTATGGGGGAGGGGGAGGATGGTTATTGGAGGGGTAGAGATAATTTGGGGGAGGGGTTAGATGGTTTTGGGGGAGGGGTAGGTGGCTAGGGTTAGGTGGTTAGGGAAGGGGAAGAGGTGGTTAGGGGAGGGGGGGGTACGTGTTTGAGAAAGAGAGGGGATGGATGGTTTATGGGGGGGGTGGAGGATGGTTATTGGAGGAAGGGAGGTAGTTGGGGGGGTTAGATGGTTTGGGGGGAAAGGGTTAGGTGGTTTGGGGGAGGGGTAGGTGGCTAAGTGTAGGTGGTTTGGGAAGAGGGAGAGGTGGTT
Source organism: Cherax quadricarinatus (assembly GCF_026875155.1). NCBI lineage: Eukaryota > Metazoa > Arthropoda > Malacostraca > Decapoda > Parastacidae > Cherax > Cherax quadricarinatus. The sequence goes on along the minus strand of NC_069405.1, from coordinate 39,473,290 downwards.
AGGGGAGGGGGGGTACGTTTTTGTGTCAAGTGGGTTTTTGTTAAGTGGGGTGGGGGGTGGTGGTGGTGGTGGTGGTGGTGGTGGTGTGTGTGTTGTGTGTGTTTTTGTGTGTGTGTGGGGTGTGTGGGGTGTGTGTGTGTGTATGTGGTGTGTGTGTGTGTGAGTGGGTGGTGTGTGTTGGTGTGTGTGTGTAATCGCCCTAGTTAGTTTTCCATATTTCCTCGTGCAGGTGTGTGTATGTGAGTATATGTGTGTGTTCGTGTGTATGGGGGAGGTGTGATGGGGAGATACTGCTATCACATACCAGTAATTCTGGGTTATAAAAAGCGGAACTTGCTACTAGGGTTTAGAGCTTCTATGAGTGTTTACCCTTGAGCGTGTGTGCTTGTGTGTGAGGGAGGGATATTTAGGGGGGGGGGGTAGGTGGTGTGGTTGAAAGATCCGTCGTGTAGGCACAAATTTAGTCTCATCTGTCTTTCCCAATTATGCTACTCTCTCCACTTATTGCCCTTTCTGGATTTACGTATTAATTATTGCTGGTTATTATGATATTCCTTGTTCACATTGAGAGAGGACTTCCTAGCTTACTAAGTATTCTTACTGCTAATAACTACCGGTAGTAACACTGTCCTACCCCTGTGTGCGTGTGTGTGTGTGTGAGTGTGTGTGTGTGTGAGAGGTGTCTTGTGCGGTGTAATGACTGGCCGCAACTTCTTGTGACCTAA
>NC_069405.1:39364066-39472065 GCF_026875155.1 Cherax quadricarinatus | reverse complement strand
TCTATTTTGAATCAATTACCCCTACCTATCTTCGTGTCATCGGCGAATTTGCTCAATCACTAGAAAATTCCCTTTTCATCAAGATCATTGAAAAATTTAAAATGGTAAAAAATTACCGACGGGTTGTTAGGTAAGACACATATGCAACAGTTAGGTATCTTTATTTCGAAACGTTTCGCCTACACAGTAGGTTCTTCAGTCGCCAGGGGGTGAGACCTACGTCTCACCCCCTGGCGCTATATAAGACTCCATCCTGTCACTTCAACTCCATATTGTTTCAGACTATGAAACAATGCTCTTCTCTAGACTGAGGGACTGACCACCTCAAAACTTTAAGGGTGATGGACTGATTACATCGTCTTCAAGTCTCTTCTGCTTCTATCAACTTTTCTGTACTCGACTGAAGAAGCCTACTGTGTAGGCGAAACGTTTCGAAATAAAGATACCTAACTGTTGCATATGTGTCTTACCTAACATCAAGATCATTGATATATATTTTAAACAACAACGGGCCCGAGACTGATCCCTGTGGAACGCCACTTGTTACTGATCCCCACTCGATTTAACCCCATTTATGGACACTCTCTGTTTCCCCTGTCTGTGAGCCATGATTCGATCCAGGAGAACACCCTTCCCCCCAATGCCATGAGCTGCTACTTTCTTCAACGTCTTTTGGGGCGGAACTCTATCAAATGCCTTACTAAAATCTAAGTAAATAATATCAAATTCTTTATCGTGGTCAACAGCCTCAAAAGCTTTACTGAAGAAAGTTAATAAATTAGTTAGACAAACCGGCCTCTTGTGAATCATGCTGATATCATTAAATCAAATTATGTTTATCAGAGGCTTCTTATAATCAAAAACTATAATTTACCTAGTAATTTGCCTACAATTTGAGTCAGCTTATTGGGCGGTAATTTGACGTAACGACTGTCCCTTTTTAAAAATAGAATTTTCATTTGCCATCTTCCACATCAGAAAACTACACCTGTTTGAAAGAGATAAATTAAAAATATTAGTAATTGTCACAGACTTCCATTTTGCATTCCTAAGAACCCTTGAAAAAACCTCATCAGGACCCGCGACTTATTTGCTTCAGTCTGTCTATCTGCTTCAACAACCATTTCACTAGTGACTGTGATGTTACATAATTTATCTTCTAGCCCACTGTAAAAATTATTACTGGAATATGTTAAAAGAAAATAATTATTTAAAATCGAGCACATTTCATTCTCTTTGTCAGTAAGATGCCCTTAGTTATTTTTAAGGGACCTTCTTATCTCTGACTTTTTTTCTATATACCTGGAAAAAACTTTTTGGGTTAGTTTTAGAATCCGTAGAAACTTTAATTTCATAGTCCCTTTTAGCTTTTCTTATCCCCTTTTTTTAATGTCCCTCTTAATGTCAATATACTGATTCATACTGATATACAACACCTGGGTACATTTATTCAAAGTTGTTTCACTAGCCAGTGGCTTAATCGGTTCAATATGGAGAGGACGTGTGAAGATGTGGTAATCAGTCCCTCAGCCTTGCAGAACTGTACACAGAAGATGGTGAAAGATGAGGGTATCAGTCGCTCAACCTGGAAACCTTAGTCTTGGTGTCACACTTGTGACTAATTGGTGGTGACGTGTACTTAGTCAGTGGTGACGTGTACTTAGCGAGTGGTGACGTGTACTTAGTCAGTGGTGACGTTGTACTTAGTCAGGTGGTGACGAGTACTTAAAGATGGTGACGTGTACTTAGCTCAGTGGTGACGTGTACTTAGCTCTGTGAAGACCTGTTTGTGTGCACTCTGTGAGTCTGAACCAGGATGCCCTCTCTTGAGCAACTTTACCAGCAGCTGAGAGAAGAGCTCAGAGTTGCTAAGCTGGAGATACGGCGATTAACGGGAGAGAACAAGAGGATTCGTAGTAATCCTCCTGTTGTGAGTCCCCAGGTTAAGAGGGGAGCTTGGTCAGTGGCCGGGCAACATGGAACCAAGCTGAGGATCAAGAAAACGGTTGGAGAGGCAGAAACAACGAGAAACCAGAAGACTACCGTGGAAACTTCCAACTCATTCTCTCTGCTACCTGACGAATGTGAGTGTTCTACTAGAATGCCACAACGAGCACCAAGGAAGCACTAGCAGACGTGAGTGAGACATCCCTAGAAACCCCAACGAAGACCATCGAGAACGTCTTGACGAATTCCACAAGTGGTGTAATGCTACCTGAAGAATGTGAGTCGAATACTCGGAGCATCACGACGGACGACGCCAAGGAAGGTAAAAACATTGTTGTTGTTGGGGATAGCCAGGTTAGGTACATGGATAGCGCATTCTGCTTGAAGGATAGGAGTAGGAGGCAGAGAGTGTGTTTTCCTGGGGCTGGGATGAAGGATATTGTTAGCCGTCTGGATGACATCATGAGAGGTAATGGGAGCAATCCTATTATCTGTCTCAGTGCTGGAGGCAACGATGTTGGCAGACGTAGGAGTGAGGACCTGATTAGCAGGTATAGGTCAGCAATAGAGATAATTAGGAGGAAAGGTGGGAAACCTGTCATATGTGGCTTTCTGCCAAGGAGAGGAGTTGGAAATGAATAGTTGTCCAGAGCAATTGGTGTCAATTGCTGGCTGGACAAATACTGTAAGGAAAATGCGGTAACATTCATTGACAACTGGGACCTCTTCTATGGCAGAAATGACATGTATGCCAGGGATGGGGTTCACTTATCTAGGTCTGGGGTAGGAGCACTGGCCAACGCAGTGGAGGGAGCTGTTAGGTCTTTAAACTAGGAACAGTTAGTGGTATGGGTTTTGGCGGGAAAACAGTGAAGTCCCAGTGTAGTAATATGAGTACTAGGAGAGCAAGTAATAGGCAAAATGAGGTGGATATTGGAAAGCCAGTGGCACTAATTGACAAGGACAGTGGAATAACAGAAAGGAGCAGAAAGGGTAAAGAGAGAGGAGGGTCTTTAAATATATATTACACAAATAGTCGCAGTGCTAGGAATAAGATGGACGAGTTGAGACTAGTTGCTATTGCAGGTAACATTGATGTATTTGCCATAACTGAGACGTGGTTTAATTCAAAAAGCCGGGACATGCCTGCAGAATGTCACATTCAGGGTTTTAAATAGTTCCAAGAAGATAGAAGTGTCGGGAAGGGGGATGGGGTGGCATTGTATGTCCGAGATCGCTTGAACTGTTGCATAAAAATGGGTATTAAATCTGAAGTAACACATACAGAGTCTGTTTGGATAGAATTTTCAGAGGGGCATGAAAAATTAATTTTAGGTGTGATATACCGTCCCCCAAACTTAGATAGGGACCAAGGGAGACTGCTATGGGAGGAAATTGTTAGGGCCACAAGGCACGATAATGTAGTAATTCTAGGAGACTTTAACTTTAGTCATATTGATTGGAATTTCTTGACTGGGAATTTAGAATCATACGACTTCTTAGAAGTAGTTCAGGATTGTTTTTTGAAGCAGTTTGTGACAGAGCCTACAAGGGGAAATAACCTGCTTGACTTAGTTCTGGCAAACAATGAATCCCTTGTTAATAATTTAGAAGTTTCAGAGGTACTGGGTGCTAGCGACCACAAATCAATTACTTTTAGCATTGAATGGAAGTATGATAGTAGGGATAACTCAGTAACAGTCCCAGATTTTCGCTTAGCAGATTACGATGGGCTTAAAGAACACTTATCATCTGTTGACTGGGGTAACGAAGAGAGCTATCAGTATGACAATTTTCTGAACACTATACATGAGGCTCAAAGAACGTTTATCCCATATAAAGAAATTAGATCAAATAGAAATGACCCAAAATGGATGAATAATAGGCTGAAATATCTACTAGGGCAAAAGAAAGGAATTTATAGGCGTATCAAAAGAGGTGAGGGTCATCTTATGAATCAGTATATTGACATTAAGAGGGACATTAAAAAGGGGATAAGAAAAGCTAAAAGAGACTATGAAATTAAAGTTTCTACGGATTCTAAAACTAACCCAAAAAGTTTTTTCCAGGTATATAGAACAAAAGTCAGAGATAAGATAGGTCCCCTTAAAAATAACTATGGGCATCTTATTGACAAAGAGAATGAAATGTGCTCGATTTTAAATAATTATTTTCTCTCGGTTTTTACACAGGAAGACACTAATAATATTTCGGTAATTAATTTTTATATTGGGCCAGAAGAAGATAAATTATGTAACATCACAGTCACTAGTGAAATGGTTGTGAAGCAGATAGACCGACTGAAGCAAAATAAGTCGCCGGGTCCTGATGAGGTTTTTTCAAGGGTTCTTAAAGAATGCAAAATGGGAAGTCTGTGAACCATTAACTAATAATTTTAATTTATCTCTTCAAGATTCAAGATTCTTCAAGATTCCCCTTTTTATGGACTGATGAAGCCACTGTGTGGCGAAAACGTTTCCTCAAAGATCCCTTTGGTTGCACATGTGTCAAATTTTATCAAATGTGGGTTCTTGAACCATTCATTACAAACGGTGTAGTGTTGATATGGGGAAAAAAGATGGCTAATTAATTCCTTTTTTTAAAACGGGGGAAACAAGTCGTTCCTAAAAATTACCGCCCAATAAGCCTGACCTCAATTGTGGGCAAATTACTAGAGTAAAATTATGCTCAGATTAAAAGAAGCCTCTCGAAAAAGCTTGCTTGTTTAATGTACTCAGCTGGATTCAAAAGGGGCCGGCTTGTCTAAACAAATTTTATTAATTTCTTCATTTAAAGCTTTTGAGGCTGTTGACCACGATAAAGAATTTGATATTATTTATTAGTTTTTTGTAAGGCTTTTGTTTTAGATTTCCCACATCAAAAAAATTTTTAAAAGAAAGTGGCAGCTCAATTGGGGAAAATTTGCTCTTGGGGACGAATCATGGCTACAGGGGGGGAAGCAGGAGTGTCCTAAAGGGGTTAAATCCAAAATTGGAATCAGTAAAAAGTGGTTCCCACGGGTTCAGTCTTGGGCCCGTTGTTTTTTTATAATATATATCAATGATTTGAGAAGGAATTATAGTGATTGGAAAAAATTCGCCGTGACAAAAAGATGGGTAGGATAATTGATTAAACGTAGATGTTAGGGAACTTCAGAAAGTTTAGACAAACTCTTTTTTTGGTCAGAAAATGGCAGTGCAGTCATTTTTAGATAATAAAGTTCTGAAGTCGGGAGTGCCCAAAAACATGCATTTTAAAAGTTAAAAAATGTAGAATTGCCCACAGATTGCGAAAAGGACTTGGGGGTTATGGTAAGCAGCAACCAAAAACCAAGACAGAAATGCCTAACGTAGAAAAGGAAATAGATTACGAGATTATACAAGAAGTGCAAGAACAGGCCAGGGTAATACTGCGTTTTTTCATCATTAGTAAGGCCCCCACCTAGATTATGAGCTCAGTTTGGTTATTTTACAGAATGGACATAAAATTCATGAGAAAAATTGGGTAGGATTTCTAAAAAATAGATTGAAAATTCTTCCTTATGAAGAGGAGAAGCCCTTTTTGTTAATTACTTGTTAGAGAGAAGAGGGGGGGACCTGATCAAAGTTATAAGTGGAAAAGGGTATTAAAAAAGGGGGGATATTAATAAGGTCTTGGGATATCTCTCCAGAGAGAACCCGCGTAAGGATTTAAATTAGAAAGTTTAGTTTAGAAAAGGACTGGGGAAAGTAGGGTTTTGGGAAAAATTAGGGTATTTGATGAGTGGAACGTTACCTAGTTTGGTTATTGAGGCTAGGATTTTGGGTAGTTTAAATTTAGTTTGGATAAGTCAGAGTGGGAGGGGTTGGATTTTGGTGGGATTGCCATCAGAACTTATTTCTTGGGTTTAGCTTTGAAAATTGGGTTTGGTCAAATGTTTGTTAGTGGGTGAATTGGGAAAGGACCCCCCTGTAGGGGCCAACGGGCCCTTGCTGCGTTTTCCCTCCTTTTTTGTTCTTAATTCTTACCTTGTCGTACTGTTTCCAGTAGCGTAAAACAAATTAGGCCACTGATGAAGCTCTTAAAAGACCGAAAAAAATAGCTTTAAAAAATCTTGTCTGTAAATCATCTTTGTTTTTTCTTTGTTTGCTTATGTTTTTTAAAGTCAACATTTTTCTTATGTGGATCAGCTGTCAATCCATATCCCCCGTTGGTGTTAGTAGATTATTTAGGTACAGGTACAGTAAATACAGTTACACACATTTTGTATATAGTAAAAATGTGTAAATTATCTTACGAAGAGCTTTTTTTCCCTTGGGGTCCTTGTCTTATTTCACTGGGGTCTTGTCTTTTCCTTGGGGTCCTTTTCTTTTTCCATTGGGGGGCCCTTTTCTTATTTCCATTGGGGTCCTTGTCTTTTTCCATGGGGTCCTTGTTTATTTCCCTTGGGGGCCTTGTCTTATTTCCATTGGGGTCCCGTCTTTTTCCCTTGGGGTCCTTGTCTTTTTCCCCTGGGGTCCTTTTCTTATTTCACGGGGGGCCTTGTTTATTTCCATTGGGGTCCTTTCTTATTTCCCTTTGGGGTCCTTGTCTATTTCCATGGTGTCCTGTTTTTTTCCATTGGGGGCCTTGTCTTATTTCCATTGGGGTCCTTTTCTTTTTTCCATTGGGGTCCTTGTCATATTTCCCTTGGGGTCCTTTTCTTATTTCCACTTGGGTCCCCTTTTCTTATTTCCATTGGGGTCCTTGTCTTTTTCCATTGGGGTCCTTGTATTATTTCCTTTGGGGTCCCCTTTTTTTTTCCCTTGGGGTCCTTTTCTTTTTCCATTTGGGGCCTTGTCTTTTTTCCACTGGGGGGCCTTGTCTTATTTCCCTTGGGGGGCCTTGTCTTATTTCCATTTGGGGTCCTTGCTTTTTCCATTGGGGGGCCTTGTCTTATTTCCCTTGGAGTCCCTTTTCTTATTTTTTTGGGGGGCCTTGTTTTTTTCCATTTGGGGGCCCTTTTTTATTTCCACTGGGGGGGCCTTGTTTTTTCCTTGGGGCCAGCTTTTTTTCCATTGGGGTCCTTGTCTTTTTCCATTTGGAGTCCCTTTTCTTTTTTCCATTGGGGTCCTTGTCTTTTTTCCTTGGGGTCCTTTCTTATTTCCACTGGGGGCCTTGTCTTATTTTCCATTTCCACCCTTACCATTGGGGCCTTTCATTTCCCCTTGGGGTCCGCTTATTTCCATTTTTCCCGTCTTTTTTTTCCCTTGGGGGTTTTGTTTTTTTCCCCTGGGGTCCTTGTCTTTTTTCCTGGGGTCCCCGCCTTATTCCATTAGGTCCTTTGTTTATTTCCATTGGAGCCCTTTTTTATTTCCTTGGGTCCTTTTTTTATTTCCATTTGGGGCCTTGTTTATTTCCATTGGGGGGCCCTTTTCTTATTTCATTGGGTCCCTTTTTATTTCCACTGGGGTCCTTGTCTTTTTTCCTTGGGGGCTTTTCTTATTTCCCCTGGGGGGCTTGCTTATTTCCATTGGGGGCTAGCCCTTTTTTTTTGGGGTCCTTTTCTTTATTCCCTTTGGGTCCCTTTTCTTATTTTTTATGGGGTCCCTTTTCTTATTTCATTGGGGTCCTAGCTTATTTTTCCCTTGAGGCCTTGTTTATTTTCCTGGAGTCCGTCTTTTTCCATTGGATTTTTGTCTTTTTTCCATTGGGGTCCTTGTTTATTTCCATTTGGGGCCTTGTTTTATTTCCTTGGGTCCTTGTTTTTTCCTTGGGGTCTTGTCTTTTTTCCATTTGGGGGTCTTTGTCTTTTTCCATTGGGGGGCCTTGTCTTATTTCCATTGGGGTCCCGCTTATTTCCTTGGGGGCCTTGTCTTATTCCTTGGGGTCCTTGTCTTTTTTCCCTTGGGGTCCTTGTCTTATTTCCATTGGGGTCCTTGTCTTTTTCCCTTGGGGGCCTTTTCTTATTTTCCTTTTGGGGGCCCAGCCTTATTTCATTGGGGGGCCTTGTTTATACCTTTGGGGTCCCTTTTCTTATTTCCATTGGGTCCCTTGTCTTATTTCCATTAGGGTCCTTGTCTTATTTCCATTGGGGTTCTTGTCTTTTTCATTTGGGGGCCTTTTCTTTTTTCCCCCTTTGGGGCCCTTTTCATTTTTTCCCTTTAGGTTCTTGTCTTTTTTCCGTTGGGGTTTTGTCTTATTTCCTTGGGGTTTGTTTATGTCTATTGGGTTTTGTTTATTTCATTGGGGTTTGTTTATTTCCATTGGGGTCCTGCCCTTTTTTCCTTGGGGGGTCTTGTCTTTATCCATTGGAGTCCTTGCTTATTTCCTTGGGGTCCTTGTTTATTTCCATTGGGGTCTTTGTCTTTTTTCCTTGGGGGTCCCGTCTTATTTCCATTGGGGTCCTTCCCCCATCCCCGTTCATTTACCCCAAAAACAAAATACCGCCCGGGTTACCTGAAGGGGTTTAGTGGAATTTTAATGACCGTCCAGATCACCGAGGGGTCATTAGTGGATTTTTAAGACCGTCCCGTCACCCGAGGGGTCATTAGTGGAATTATAATGACTGTCCGATCACCTGAGGGGGATTAGTGGAATTATAAAGACCGTCCCGATACCTGGGGGCATTAGTGGAAATTTAAAAGACCGTCAGTCACCTGGGGGTCATTAGTGGAATTTAATGACTGTCCAGTCACCTGAGGGGTCTTAGTGGAATTATAATGACCGCCAGTCACCCGAGGGGTCATTTGTGGGAAATTTAAGACCGTCCGATCACCTGAGGGGTCATTAGTGGAATTATAATGACCGTCCAGATCACCTGAGGGGTCATTAGTGGAATTATAATGACCGTCCAGATCACCTGAGGGGTCATTAGTGGAATTATAATGACCGTCCAGATCACCTGAGGGGTCATTAGTGGAATTATAATGACCGTCCAGATCACCTGAGGGGTCATTAGTGGAATTATAATGACCCTCCAGATCACCTGAGGGGTCATTAGTGGAATTATAATGACCGTCCAGATCACCTGAGGGGTCATTAGTGGAATTATAATGACGTCCAGATCACCTGAGGGGTCATTAGTGGAATTATAATGACCGTCCAGATCACCTGAGGGGTCATTAGTGGAATTATAATGACCGTCCAGATCACCTGAGGGGTCATTAACTTGGAGGACTAAGTGGTAGAGCTGTCACCCTTCCCTAGAGTAATAGTAAAAAATGAAAAAATGTGAATATATAATAAGATACAAGACACACCTGGCAGTTATCATAAGGAATAACGTAATTTCTTCGTCGAGAGAGAGAGAGAGAGAGAGAGAGAGAGAGAGAGAGAGAGAGAGAGAGAGAGAGAGAGAGAGAGAGAGAGAGAGAGAGAGAGAGAGAGAGAGAGAGAGAAACGAAAGAGAGTAGCACTAAGGCTCTGAATAAGGCGTTCTCCACAATATCGGCTGTAAGCCTTCTTGAATGAGGCTGTGTGCATGCTGCTAGCAACAATAGCCTGACTTATCCAGCCAGTGACAAGTATTCCTGCTATAGGACAGGGCCACTGGGGAAAGTACCCCCTGAAATTCTCAACACATTGTCATATAAACCTCTTGTGTGCAAGGGGAGTTGAGTGCTACTCTTGGCCCCTCCACTAGATTCCCTCCTTGTGAGATCTAGAAAAAGTCTGCCTTAACTAAAAGTTATTTTAATAAATAACAAAAAAAGGCACAATACCGTGACTGGAACGATACACAAATAACCCGCACATAAAAGAGAGAAGCTTACGACGACGTTTCGGTCCGATTTGGACCATTTACAAAGTCACACTAACCAAAAGTGGAGCAGGACGGCTATATATAGGCAGGAAGAGGTGTTCTGTTCCTTCTTCATTTATTTCACCACTTCCCCTTTCACGCACCTCTGTGCGCTTTCTCTCCCTCTGTGGGCACCTAGCTCCCTTGCAGTGCTCCCCTTCCTTTGTATTTGACCGGCTCGTCCTCCTTATTCCCCACTTCTACCACTACCACTACTACTATCTCTTCTACTACTACTACTACTACTACTTCTACTGATGAAATTGAGGCACATGTGCGGCGTCTGGGTGTCTTCGTTGTGGACGTTTCGCCATCCAGTGGCTGGCTGGATGGCGAGGCGTCTACGATAGAGATGCCCGGGTGTTGCGCATGTGTCTTAATTTCATCTTGTCGGTATTATATACCATTCTTGTACTACTACTACTGCTACTACTACCACCACCTCTTCCTGCCTATATATAGCCGTCCTGCTCCACTTCTGGTTAGCGTGACTTTGTAAATGGTCCAAGTCGGACCGAAACGTCGTCGTAAGCTTCACTCTTTTATGTGCGGGTTATTTGTGTATTATTTTAATAAGATTTCAGCTTTAGCTTAAATTTATTTTAATGAGTTTTCTGATTTAACCTAAAGATATTTTAATAAGCCTTGTAGAGAAATTTTCTTTTAACAGGGGGCTGCAACCCCTCTCTCTCATTTTGATATCTGGAGACAAGATGTGGAACAAAGGTGTTTTGAAAATCCCGAATCTGTACACCGAAGCAGCTTTACCAAGCAGAATTAGATTGCACTGGTCATGCGATGCACATGTTAAACTGGGCATGACCAAGACTCTCCTGCGAGAGAATCTGCAGTATAATATAATCACGTGTTTCTCTGAAGAAGCTTCTATTTCCTAAGACCATTAAAAATTCGAAATAGCATCCCTCTAACCAGATAGTATAGCTAGTGGCATTATACCCAATAACCCACACCTTTAAGTCAAGGAATCCACACTCTTTGATTCAATTAAGTCATCAGAGCTGCCACCTACACCAGTAGACATCATGACAGCAGAAAACCAATTGTAAATAGAGGTGCTGGGGGCTCCTTGAGCTAGAGTGTGACCACGATAAATAAATCGACTAGTTACGATTGTAGACGTAGCGAATGAACGAGTGTTGGGAGAGAGGCCACACTGCACTGAAACATGGAACATTCATGGCCATATCAATGTGTACTTCATGAAACTTGAGTTGTACTCAACAATCTCCAGGAAGAATTGTGGAAAAGCTAATAGATAATACGTAACTCTTCTGTGTGTATGAATGCCAGAAACTCTCCCTGCCGTGAATATTTATGGACATATTAGCAAGTGAGCAAGTACAGTGGCAGAAACATTTTATTCTCCATGCCGCTTAATTCATGCATGAATAAATATCGAGGAGAACTGAAGCAAAGATACCGTTATCTCTGCTAAGCAAGGTATTGCTAGTGATTCTCCTTATTGTGGACATCCATAGACATAATTCATAAGTTGAATTCGTGGGCAGCAATGGTCAAGGCGGGTGAGTTAAAACGTAGCCAAAGTGACGAAAGAAATGAGATGTTCAATTATAAAAGGGGGAAAAAAAGCTTTTTCTCTCTTGCGGTTATTGAAAAAATTTTTTTCCCTTTTTTGATTTTATGGCTAATTATAATTTTAAATCGTGGAGAAAATTTTTCCGGGGGTTTGATTTAAAAAACGAGAAAAAGGAAAAAGGGGGAAAACCCCCCCCCCCCAAAAAAAAAAGATTGTTCAATTCCCTCCCCCCGGGGTTTTTTGAACCCAAATAAAGTCTCGAAAGGCTCCCGACATTAAAAATGGGAAATACACCCCCCGGTAAGTTTTACCCCAACCAATTTAAAAAGGCCAAAATTTTTGGGGGGATAAATTTAAGTACAACGCCTACATGAACTTTGCAAAAAAACCATGAAATCACCCAGCTTCCCTTAAATACCTAAAATTGGAATACAAGGGAACCGGTGTTTAATTAAGGGCCAATTTGGCAACTGAAAAGGCATGCCAAACATTTCTCAGGAATTTGGGCTAACAACTGGAGGAATTGGGGAAAAAAAAAGGGCAAAAAGGAAAAAGGAACTTTTTTGTGGAAGCGCTCTCCCGGGTTTTGAATTTAGCAGTAAGCGTAATTTTTTTTACCTACTTTAAAAATACCGGAGGATTTTGAAAAAAAACCTTAAATCTCTGAAGGGGCAGGTCAGTATCAAGGGGCAATTCAAAGGGTTGAACTGCCTTCCATTTTAAAGTCGTAAAAAAATAAATTTAAAAAGTCCGCTTTTTCGAACCCAGAAAAAAAGTTCAAAACCCATTTTTTCAAAAATTTTTAGTTGTTTTTCGGGGTTTGGTAGTTGAAAAAATTAGGGTCAGCCGTGACTGGTTCCCAAAACCAAAAATGGTTTTTTAATACTTCTTTTTTACTAATTATATTAAAAAGCCTTTTTACTTAATTTACTTTTAAAAGCTTTCGTTGTAGTATTTTTTTTTCTTTTTTAACCCAAAAGGGTGGGACTTAAAAGTCCTTTTATTTGTTTCCCCCCGGGGTTTTTAAATTTTCTTAAGAATTTCTCAATTTTAAAATGAAGTTGGACTTCGCCAAAAGTTTAAGGAGGCAACAGAGGAAAAAAAGCGGAAACATTTACGAATTTGAAACAATTTTTAAAAAACGGTCAACCGAAAAACGAGACCCAATGACCTTTAGAAAACGGGGTCTGAGCGAGGGGGGCCCTCCGGGGAAAAAGCAAAGACCAAGGGTAAAAAAATAAACAATTTAAAAACAGCTAAAGTTTTTAAAAAGTCCCCAAAAGAGCGTAGAAAAGGACCCCGTTTTTAAAAAAAGGGACTAAAGCTAGCCTCCGGCTATTTTGCCCAAACGAATTTTAGAAACAGACTCAACGAAATAACGGACCAACGGCTTAAAAAGAGGGAAATCAATGGCGTAGAAAACGAACTCAAGGTGTAGAAAACGGCCCCCAAAGCGTAAAAACGAACTAAGAGGTAGAAAACGAGACAACGGGGGTAGAAAACGAACTCAAAACTAGAAAGGGACTCAACGACTAGAAAACGGACCAATGAGCGTAAAAACGAGACCCAAGAGCGAAAAAAGAGACCAAGGGGGGTAAAACGAGACTCAACGAGCTAGAAAACGAGACCCAAACAGCGAGAAACGGACCCCGCTTTAGGGGCCCATAAAAAAGCAAAAAAATAAAAATAAAAAATAAAGGGGTGAACGGGGGAAATGAGCGTGAAACAAACCCCCTCACCTAAAAAAGTGCCAAGAGCTAGAAAGGACAACGACTGAAAAAAAAAAGGACAACGACAAGACGAAAGAGTGTTGCCATATACCAAAAAATAAAAAAAATAGGTTTTGAGGCCAGTTGGGGAGGGCGTGAGACTCAACACCCCCCCGTTTTTTAACCTTGGGCCCAGCCAAGAGCTTTTAACGGTGCCAAGCAACCCCAACAGCCAATGTCATGTTTCCCCGGGAGATCTTTTTGACCGAGTCAGGGGCGAAGCGTTTTAAATCCTTAATTACACTCTTGCTTGAAATCTAAAAAAGGTGAACTTTAAAAACCACAAAAATTTCTTCAAAAAAATAACTTTTTTTTCATCAGGGGAATTAATCATTAATTTACAACCTCATTAAAATTTAAAAAAAGTTTTTAAAACATAAAACCTCGGGAAACGGGTGTAGGATTCATCACTTATATAATCTCCCCACTTCCCAAAGTAAAAATATCAATTCTTGAACTATGGCCAAACTCACCACCCCACTCTTTATTTTGCTAACCATTTTTAATTACCATAAGAAATAAAACAAAGAAGTAGGAACACCAAACCTATGCCCATTAAACATCGTTTAGCACCTTAATTAGGCCCTGATTAATTTTATAGCAAATCAAAGTTTTTCAAAAAGGGTGTATGAAGTTGTATAGTATAACAACATCACTAACGGTAGGTAGGGGGCCTCTTGAAGTGAAAAAAAAAGTTTCCTGACGTCCCTTTTTTGTTTATATACGTCTTTTTTTTCTTCTGCTCCCCTGGTTACCTCCCCATTTCATTTGTCATCCACTTGTTTTATCCCCGGGGTATTTTGCAGTTATCAAATTCTGGGTTACTCTCTTGCATTTGTCAATGTTTTAGGGAGGGGGGTGGGGCTGTGTCATTTTAGGGTGGTAGCGGGGCTCTGTTATGCGTGGCGGGGGTTGAGCGGCTTGCATTGTGGTGGTAATGTATGGTAGTGTGTGGAAAAAGACACTTATGTACTTTTCAGGACATTTTTTAAAGGGAAAACGTTCGCCCGAGGGGCTTCTAAGCCCCTAATACAGAAAAAACAAGAAAACTTTTAAAAATATAGTGGCAGGATCAGGTGGGGTGAGCGGGGGTAAGGTGGTAGTAGAGTAGAGAGTAGTAAGGGAACAAGGGGGGTGAGGCAAGAGAGGGACCTGGGGGCATAAAAGTAACACCATTCCCGGGGGTGGAAACCTCTTGCTTAGAAATTTTTTGAAATACTGTAACTACCGGATTTTTGCTTTTTTGGTTTATGACAAAAATTTAGTGCACTTCAAATGCTTTTTCTCCGTCTTAATGTCTTTTTTAAAAATATTTTAAGCTTCAGAATTTCATGGGGTTCCCAACACGTCTCTTTTTGGAACACATCGTTTTTTGCGGCATCTTTTCTGCAAGCTTTTTTGTGTTCTCTATTCTAATGTCCAATTTTGGGTGTTTCCCCTACAAAACTTTGTCACACCCCCACAGGGTTAAGTTAGACCCGCACTTGTGCCAAATCTGTTTTGGTTTTTGATGGGTTCCTATAGTGTTAAGAGCGGTAGATATTTTAGCCGTTTTCTTAAAACTTTTTTAAAACATTTGGCAACGTGCTGACCGGTAAAACGATGAAATTTGGGAGGCTTTTCTTCAATTTGATAGGTTTGTCTTGTTAGGATCTGCCGCACGTTTCCCTGCTCAGTATAAGGTAGGGAAAAGTGCAGTGAAAAAAGAGTTTGGATGTTGTACATTTTTCTTCGGGAATGTGGACTGGAAATTTCTGTGGGCTCTCAGAAAGAAGCCAAAAAACTACCCCCTTTTAGTTCTTGTGTCATGGTGAGAGAAAAAATTGAAACGTTCTGTAGGGAGGGTTCCGGTAGACTTTAAAAAAAGTTTTTTTCCCCTGGCGTAAGAGAAAAGTCGGAAAAAGGGAAATTTGGGTTTTCCTTCCCCTCCTTAGTGTAAATTTAATAGTAGGGTTTCCAAGTTTATGGTGTAGGATGCCCCGTACGTCAAGATTTTTGGGACAATGACCAAAAATCATCTACGTACCGCATCCTGTAACGAGCGAGGGATGTTACTGAGGGTCCTTCTTGATTCAGGTCCTCCATATATAAATGGCAGAACGCCCAAGGGGGGGCCCAGGCTAGTCCGAAGAGTTGTTTGTATTCTTTTCCTCAAACCTAAAAAGTTTAAAAAAAAAACAAAGTTCGACAAGGCCACAAAATTTTGGGGGGGTACGGTAAACCCGTAACATCTTTAAACACCCCCCGAAGAAGATCAATGGCTTGATCAACTGGGGCATTGGTAAAAGGCGTCACCAAAACTTTCAAGCTTCTTAAACATCATTCGAGATCCCTGAAACGTTAAAGGGGGTCACCCGAATGCTTTAGATGAGCCGACTGATTTTACCGACTTTGACAAAAATTTCCCAAAAAATCCCGCAGCTGTGAGGGGCGCTGCCGTTCCCAAAGTAATGGGTCTCATAGGCACATTTGGGTTTTTGGGGCTTTGGTAAACCATAAAGCTTTCTGACTTGGGGGTTGGGAGGTGTGCGCAAGACTTTACCCCTTTTTCGATTTCCGAGTTGCTGCGGGGCTTCTGGAAAAAAATCGTTTCTTTTTTCCATACTGTTTGGGGATGGAAGTTGTGTTGGCGCGTTCAATAAAACTTATCTTTCAACGTAGTCTTACTTTGAGGATGACCCCCCCTCCTTTGTCCCCTGTGGTGATGAGATATCATTTTAGTAGCTAATTTTGAGTGCCTGGATGACGACGAGGAATGACTGGGCGACTAGGTTCAGAAAATCAGCTGCAATAAGTTTGTATAAACCTTTGTTAAACTCAAGTCACCAAGAAATGGGTTTTTTAAACGTGTCTAAATCGCTTTTGCTTCCCTAGCCCGACAAACTTTAGCCAAAAAATTTTTTTCGGATTCTGTATCACGGGGCCAAAAAAAGAAAGGTTATTGATGAGTCACTCTACCAATATCTTTTCCCTTTGCTGTGTTGACAAGAAGGGAAAATTTTTTTGAAGCCCTATTTTCTGCTTAGGTTGGCGGTTAACTTTTCCTTTGGGTGTTTCGGGGGTTTCTGTCAGGAGCGGAAGGGGGAAATGAGGCTAGGTGAGCCTATGGAAATAATCTTTGAGCAACGAAGATCTTCCTTCCTCCGTAGGTGTGGGGAAGCAGGAGAGAAGGGTGTTTAGAATCCGTGAAGGTTGGATGGATCAGGTGCGACCATTTTTTCAAAGCAGTCTTGCAGAAAAGGGGGAACGGTTTTTGAACGTGTGCCTTTAGAAAGGAGAGAAAGGTATTCTGTATAAAAGTCCATCACTTTAAGAAAATTCCTCCCTTTTTGCAAGACTGCTTGAAAAATGGTCGCACCTGATCCACTACACCATCTCACGGATCTAACATCCCTTCCTCCTGCTACTTACCACTACCTACGAAGGGGCAAGGAAATCTATCACTTGTCCAAAGATTTTTCCTATGCTCACCTAGCTCTACTTCCCCTTCCCGCTCCTGACAGACACACCGCCAAACATCCTAACAAAATTTCCCCGCCAAACCACAGCAGAAACACGGCTCTCAAGAAAAATTTCCCCTCTCTGTCAACACAGCAAATGGAAAGATATTGGGAGAGCTGACATCACAAAACCTTTCTTTAGCTCTCAGTGAACAGAATCCGAACCCGCTTAGGTCTCAAGTTTGCTACTACATACGGAACCCAAATGCGAGTTTGACACAGTGATCAAAAAACCCTTTCTTCTGTGACTCTGAGTTAACAAAAGGGTTTAACAAGGGCTTTTTCAGCTGGTTTCTGAACCCAGTCTCCCGTCATTTCCCCGTCGACATCCAGGGGACTCAAAAACTTAGCACAAAAAATTACCCATCCCACAGCGGACAAAGGGGAGTGGTCTCCTCAAAAAGTACAGCCGTTAGTAAGAGCAAGATTTATTTAACGACGCCAACACATACGTTTTCCCTCCCCGAACTCATGGGAAAAAAAAAACAGATTCTTTTCTGAAACCCCACAATCAGGAAAACAAAGAAGGGAAAAAGCTCTTTCGCACATCCCTACCAACCCCCAAATCAGCAAAATTTATGGGTTTCAAAGACCCACAAAACCCAAAAGTGCCAGGACCCCCTTTCACGGAATCGGGAGCGCCCCACAGTCTAGCAGGAGTTTTGGGGGAAATATTTTTCAAGCTCCGGGACAATCAGTCACTATCTAAGCTTTAGGTGACCCCTAACCGTATCGGATTCGACGGGATAAGAAAACTTTTCAATTTTTGAGTGACTGCCTTATTCCCAAAGCCCCGTTGATCAAGCCATTGACTCTTCGCAGGGATTAAAAAATTATGAGTTACCCCGTTCCCCCCCAAGATTTTGTGAGCCTTGTCGAACTTTTTGTTTTTTTTTAACTTTTTGGTTTGAGGGGCAAGAAGAAAACAACTCTTTGGACTACCATGGATCCCCCCCTTTGTGCAGTTCTTGCCAAATTTTTATAGGAGGACCTGAAATCAAAAGGTCCCATAAAATCCCCCGCTCAGTTCAGGGTGCGGTACTAATGATATTTTGGTCATTTTACCCCAAAAACTTACGTACGGGCATCCTCAACCCATCAACACTCTGGGAAATATATTAAAATTTTCCTAGAGGGGGGAAGGGCAACCAATTTCCTTTTCTCGACGTTCCTATGCACAGGGGGAAAAAAACTTTTTTTAAAGTCACCGGGAACCTACCCACAAAACGATCTTCTCCTTCTCTCTCACCATGACCAAAATAAAAGAGGGGGAGTTATTGGCTTCTTTTGGAAAACCTCAGAATTTCCAGTCACAGTTCCTCGAAAAAAATTACATACATCCCAAATCTTTTAGTTTTACTGCACTTTCCTTCCCTTATAGTGACTCAGGGAAAAGTGCCCCACGTACCAAGCAAACCAACACCTATCCCAAAAGAAAAAAGCTCCAAGTTACATTTTTAAAACCGGGCAGCAACGTTCCCCTAATGTTTTAAAAGTTTGACAAAAATGGGTAAAATACTACCACCTTTAACACTATTGGGAACCCGAACAAAAACCCAACAGATTTTGGCACAAATGCAGGAACACATATACCAGGGGGGGTGTGACAAAGTAATTAAAGGGGGAAAAACCAGAACTCTGGACTTAGAATAGCGAACAAAAATGCTCGCAAATGATGACCGCAAAAAGCATGTGTTAACATTAAACCAAAAATTGGGCACCCCATGAAATTCAAAGAAGCAAACATTTTAAAGAAGACGACTTAAGACGGGGAAATGCTTGAAGGCACAATTTTTGTCAGTACACTAAAAGCAAAAAACCGGTAGTTTCAGTATTTCAAAATTAAAGCAAGGGATATTACCCTCTGGGAACTGGTGTTACTTGATGCCAGCGTCCCCTCTTGCCTCACCCCCTTTTTCCCTTACACTACTATATATACTACACTACCACCCCTACCCACGCCCCCTTTCCCCCCCCTACCTGACTCCCCCCTAAAAAAGCTTTTTTCCCCGATTGGACTAAAAAAGCCACTCGTGGGGCAACGTTTCCTTTAATAAATGTCCCAACTATACATAAGGTCTTTTTCCACTCTTGTCGGTATCACCAACCTTTCCCAGTAGTGGTATCCTACCGTTGTGGTAATGACGGTGGGAAACGGGAGGGTAAGGCATGGTGGGGTGATAGGTGAATGAAAAACACACATATACTGCACATACCTATTTGCACATATTTGTTCCCAGGCCAAGGCATGTAAAAAACACCGACCCTTACCTACAACTCCCTGCTTGATACACGCAGCTTAGGTGACAGCCTCACTCGAGAACATCAAAATTGTAACAATACCGACAGGGTTTTTAGGTAAGCACTATCAAAAAGTTAGACAACTTTTATTTCCAAACGTTTTTGCCTACACATAGGGTTTTTCAGTCGAATACAGAAAGTAGGGAGAACAGTAAAAAGTGTGAAGACATGTAACAGTCCTCACCCTTGAAGTCGTAGAATTGAGGTTTTCATCCCTCAGCCTGGGCATTCAGTTCCATAGTCAGGAACTAGTTCCTGCAGTGCTCCTTCTTTCTTCTGTTCTTAACTAGAGCATTCGCGTAAGAGGCTGGTGAATTAAGAATAACGTGGACTAACTACAAAACGGTGAAATCGGCAGAAAAAAGGAAAAGAGGCAAAAAAAAAAAAAAAGACGCGAAGAACTTAATATAACTACGAAAAGGTGTGAAAGAAAACCGGAGGACAAAGGTAAGAGGTCAGAGGAACCCACTTAACCGGCCACCAGGGATAGAAGGGAACCACTTAACCGGCCACCAGGGATAGAATGAAACTACTTAAACGGTCACTAAGGATAGGCGCTTTCTCATCCATCCTCCAGGGATATGACGAGATAGAGAAAATGACTCGAGCCTGGAACATGTTCGTACAGCATAATGACATCAACGAAGTAAAGTCAGTTGATCAAATGAAATCACTGACCCACAGATGGTTCCAACTTCATCCTGTTCCCTATTTGTATATTTCATAACAATAAAATGGCTTTCAAATGAGCTGAAGTAGGTAACAGCTCTTAGCTTGCAAATAAAGTTAGGAACTTTAAAACCTAATTAAAACCCTGTGAAAGAGAGAGAGAGAGAGAGAGAGGAGAGAGAGAGAGAGAGAGAGAGAGAGATGAGAGAGAGAGAGAGAGAGGAGAGAGAGAGAGAGAGACAGACAGACAGACAGACAGACAGACAGCAGACAGACAGACAGAAAGACAGACAGAGACAGAGAGACAGAAAGACAGAGAGACAGAGACAGAGAGAGACAGAAAGACAGAGGCAGAGAGACGGAGGACAGTAGAACTGACCCTCTCGTGCCAACTGGGGCACATTAATCAACATTTCCCTTAACAGGACACCTGCGTGTTGTTGCTTACCAGCAGCCGCTACACCCTCACTACATCCTCACAACACCCTCATTACATCCTCACAACTCTCTCACTACATCCTCACAACACCCATTACTACATCCTCACTACACCCTCACTACATCCTCACTACACCCTCACTACATCTTCACTACACCCTCACTATCCCTTTACTTTCTTGTATGCTTCTTAAAAGTACTTAATCCGGTAATACTTCCTTTCCCACCTAAGAGGCCTGACCTGAGACCAGGTCTTAGAGAAGATAATCCCCAGGACGACTAGCAGATAACACTACATCCTCAACACTACACCCTCACAACACTATGCACTCACAACACTATACCCTTACAACACTATGCCCTCAAAACACTATACCCTCACAACACTATACCCTCACAACACTATACCCTCACAACACTATACCCTCACAACACTATACCCTCACAACACTATACCCTCACAACACTATGCCCTCACAACACTATACCCTCACAACACTATACCCTCACAACACTACACCCTCACAACACCTATGCCCTCACAACACTATACCTCAAACACTATACCCTCACAACAATATACCCTCACAACACTATACCCTCACAACACTATACCCCCCACAACACTATACGCTCACAACACTATACCCTCACAACATTATACCTTCAACACTATACATTCACAACACTATACCCTCACAACACTATACCCAACACTACACCTCACAACACTATACCCTCACAACACTATACCTCAACACTATTCCCTCAACACTATACCTCACACTATACCCTCACAACACTACACCCTCAAAATACTATACCTTCACAACACTATGCCCTCACAACACTATACCCTCACAACACTACACCCTCACAACACTATACACTCACAACACTATACCCTCACAACACTATACCCTCACAACACTACATCCTCACAACACTACACCCTCACAACACTATACCCTCACAACACTATATACCGTCACAAACACTACACCCTCACAACACTACAACCCTCACAACACTACACCTTCACAACACTACACCCTCACAACATTACACCCTCACAACACTATACCCTCACAACACTATACCCTCACAACAATATACCCTCACAACACTATACACTCACAACACTACATCCTCACAACACTACACCCTCACAACACTACACCCTCACAACACTATACCCTCACAACACTATACCCTCACAACACTATAAACTCACAAACCATAACCCTCACAACACTACACCCTCACAACACTACACCCTCACAACACTACAACACCTCACAACACTATATCCTCACAACACTACACCCTCACAACACTATACCCTCACAACACTATACCCTCACAACACTATACCCTCACAACACTATACACGCACAACACTATACCCTCACAACACTACATCCTCACAACACTAAAACCCTCGCAACACTACACCCTCACAACACTACACTCTCACAACACTACACCCTCACAACACTATATCCTCACAAAACTACAACCTCACAACACTATACCCTCACAACACTATACCCTCACAACACTATACCCTCACAACAATATGCCCGCACAACACTATACCCTCACAACACTACATCCTCACACTATACCCTCACAACACTACGCCCTCACAACACTATACCCTCACAACACTATACCCTCACAACACTATTCCCTCACAACACTATACCCTCACAACACTACACCCTCATAACATTACACAGATAGAGATAGAGGTATGGGTGTGTGTGGGAAATAGAGGTATGGGTGTGTGTGGGAAACAAGCAGGTTGCAACACTTGGGTTGGAAACAGTAAACGAATAAAAGGCATTCAGCATGAAGTTATAAATAAAGACAATAGATCAGGTCAGCAAACAAAGGGGGACAGCAGAGGGCAGCAAGGGACTAGCTCCCTTAAGGTTTACTATACTAATAGCAGGAGTGTAAGAAATAAGATAGATGAGCTAAGATTAATTGCAATTGCAGGAAACATAGATATTATTGCTATAACAGAGACCTGGCTCAATCTGAAAGATAGAGAGATGCCCTCTGAATGTCACATACAAGGCTATAAATTATTCCACACTGACAGGGTCAACAGGAAAGGTGGTGGAGTAGCGATGTATGTCAGAGACAATTTAAATTGTTGTGTTAGACAAGATATTAAATTAGAAGCGTCAGCCACTGAATCTGTTTGGTTACAGCTTCTCGAGGGCCGAGAAAAACTAATTTTGGGTGTGATTTACAGGGCCCCAGATCTTGATAGGGAGTGCAGTAAACTTCTATGGGACGAAATTCGTAAGGCATCTACATACGAAAATGTTGTGCTAATGGGAGATTTCAACTATAGACAGATTGACTGGAGCAATTGATAGGAAATTTAGAGTCAGGTGACTTTCTTGATACGATCCAGGATTGTTTTTTAAAACAGTTTTGTGACAGAGCCAACTAGGGGAAATAACCTCCTTGACTTGGTTCTTGCCAGTAGGGAAACACTAATTAATAATCTTGAGGTTAATGATGAGCTTGGGAAAGTGATCACAAATCACTCAGTTTTAATATATCATGGAATTCCCCTAATAATGGCAATCAAGTCTCCGTCCCTGACTTTCGCTTGGCTGATTTCATAGGACTGAAAAATTACTTAGGTGGGCTGAACTGGAATGACCTGACTAAGGGTCAGGTAGGTGGTGATGGGTTTGCCGATAGATGCTTTCCAGGGCATAGTTCTAGCTGCTCAGTCAAATTATGTTCCAAATAGGGAAATCGATCAAACAAAAATGATCCTAAATGGATGAAACAATAGATTAAAATATCTGATTGGTCAAAAGAGAGGCATATATAGGCAAATCAAAAGAGGAGAGGGGCAATTGAGAAATCGATATATTCAGTTAAAGAGAGAAATAAAAAAAGGGAATTAGAAAAGCAAAAAGAGATTATGAGGTTAAAGTTGCAAGAGAATCGAAGACTAACCCAAAAGGATTCTTTCAGGTATACAGAAGTAAGATCAGGGACAAGATAGGCCCACTCAAAAGTTCCTCGGGTCAGCTCACTGACAGTGATAAGGAAATTTGTAGAAGTTTTAACACATACTTCCTCTCAGTTTTTTACACAGGAGGATACCAGCGATATTCCAGTAATGATAAATTATGTAGAACAGGACGATAATAAACTGTGCACTATTAGGGTCACAAGTGACATGGTCCTTAGGCAAATAGATAAATTAAAAACCTAAACAAATCCCCAGGCCCTGATGAACTGTATGCAAGGTTCTAAAGGAATGTAAAGAGAGCTTAGCACACCTTTGGCTAATCTTTCAACATATCACTACAAACTGGCATGGTGCCAGATAAGTAGAAAATGGCAAATGTGATACCTATTTTCAAAACAGGTGACAGGTCCTTAGCTTCGAACTATAGACCAATAAGCCTAACCTCCATAGTGGGAAAATTTATGGAATCAATAATTGCCGAGGCAATTCGTAGCCACCTTGAAAAGCATAAATAATCAACGAATCTCAGCATGGTTTTACAAAGGGGCGTTCCTGCCTTACGAATTTATTAACTTTTTTCACTAAGGTATTTGAGGAGGTAGATCATGGTAATGAATATGATATTGTGTATATGGACTTCAGTAAGGCTTTTGACAGGGTCCACATCAGAGGACTATTGAGGAAAATTAAAGCACATGGAATAGGAGGAGAAATTTTTCCTGGATAGAGGCATTGTTTACAAATAGGCAGCAGAGAGTTGCATAAATGGGGAGAAATCAGAGTGGGAAGCGTCACGAGCGGTGTTCCACAGGGTCAGTGTTGGCCTCTGTGTTCACAAAATCTACTAAACGACATAGATGAGGGCATAAAGAGCTACATCGGCAAGTTTGCCGATGACACCAAATATAGGCCGTCGAATTCATTCTGACAGGACATTCGAGCACTCCAGGAAGATTTGAATAGACTGATGCAGTGGTCGGAGAAGTGGCAGATGCAGTTTAATATAGACAAATGCAAAAGTTCTAAATGTTGGACAGGACAATAACCATGCCACATATAAACAAATAATGTAGATCTTAATATTACGATTGCGAAAAAGATTTAGGAGTTCTGGTTAGCAGTAATCTGAAACCAAGACAACAGTGCATAAGTGTTCGCAATAAAGCTAATAGAATCCTTGGCTTCAATCAAGAAGCATAAAATAATAGGAGTCCTCAGGTTGTTCTTCAACTCATATACATCCTTGGTTAGGCCTCATTAATTATGCTGCACAGTTTGGTCCCGTATTACGAATGGATATAAATTCTCTGGAAAATGTACAAAGGAGGATGACAAAGTTGATCCCATGTATCAGAAACCTTCCCTATGAGATAGACTGAGGGCCCTGAAACTGCACTCTCTAGAAAGACGTAGAATTAGGGGGATATGACTGAGGTGTATAAATGGAAGACAGGAATAAATAAAGGGGATGTAAATAGTGTCTGAAAATATCTAGCCTAGAACAGGACTCGCAGCAAGGTTTTAAGTTGGAAAAATTCAGATTCAGGAAGGATATAGGAAAGTACTGGTTTGGTAATAGAGTTGTGGATGAGTGGAACAAACCCCAAGTACCGTTATAGAGGCCAGAACGTTGTGTAGCTTTAAAAATAGGTTGGATAAATACATGAGTAGATGTGGGAGGGTGTGAGTTAGACCTGATAGCTTGTGCTACCAGGTCGGTTGAAGTGTTCCTCCCTTAAGTCAATGTGACCTGACCTGACTAGGTTGGGTGCATTGGCTTAAGCCGGTAGGAGACTTGGACCTGCCTCGCATGGGCCAGTAGGCCTTCTGCAGTGTTCCTTCGTTCTTATGTTCTTAACTTAAAACCATTGCTGCGAGTCCTGTCTAGGCTAGATATTTTCAGCACACTATTTACATCCCCTTTATTTATTCCTGTCTTCCATTTATACACCTCAATCATATCCCCCCTAATTCTAACGTCTTTCTAGAGAGTGCAGTTTCAGGGCCCTCAGTCTATCCTCATAGGGAAGGTTTTGATACATGGGATCAACTTTTGTCATCCTCCTTTGTACATTTTCCAGAGAATTTATATCCATTCTGTAATACGGTGACCAAAACTGTGCACCATAATCTAAATGAGGCCTAACCAAGGATGTATAGAGTTGAAGAACAACCTGAGGACTCCTATTATTTATGCTTCTTGATATGAAGCCAAGGATTCTATTATCTTTATTGCGAACCCTTATGCACTGTTGTCTTGGTTTCAGATTACTGCTAACCAGAACTCCTAAATCTTTTTCGCAATCCGTAATATTAAGATCTACATTATTTAGTTTATATGTGGCATGGTTATTGTCCTGTCCAACATTAGAACTTTGCATTTGTCTATATTAAACTGCATCTGCCACTTCTCCGACCACTGCATCAGTCTATTCAAATCTTCCTGGAGTGCTGGAATGTCCTCGTCAGAATGAATTCGACGGCCTATTTTGGTGTCATCGGCAAACTTGCCGATGTCGCTCTTTATGCCCTCATCTATATCGTTTATGTAGATTGTGAACAGCAGGGGGCCCAACACTGACCCCTGTGGAACACCGCTCGTGACGCTTCCCCACTCTGATTTCTCCCCATTTATGCAAACTCTCTGCTGCCTATTTGTCAACCATTCCTCTATCCAGGAAAAAATTTCTCCTCCTATTCCATGTGCTTTAATTTTCCTTAATAGTCTCTGACCACTACTCAGTGGTCAGTCGTCACGTGAGGTCACAGACCCTGAGCTGCTTTGGGGATTAGTGTGGACGGTTACAAAGCATGGCTTGCTTCTGCAGTGTTTTAAAAATTGAGGTTGGAGAGTTGAAGGAGGAGGTCTTGCTTCTCCAGGAGGAGATTAGGAGGCTGAAGGTCCACCTCAATGGGTCTGGGAGAGAGTGTGAGGTGGCTGGAGTTGTGGGGAATGAGGCTTCTAGCAGTGAGGTGCAGTCTGTCTCTCGCTGTGAGGAGGCTGTAGTTGGGGAGGTAGCAACGGCTACCAGCAGTGAGGTGCAGTCCTGCACCTGCTACAAGTGGCGAGTAGTTCACAGTAATGGAAGGCGCATCAGAGTAAGGAAAGTTAAGAGTGAAGATCTGAAGGTAGGAAATCGCTTCTCTGTTCTTCAGGATGAATGTACTTCAGTGGCCAGTGAAGGTAAGGGTACTACTGCCCCTGCTAATGGAGGTAAGCGCATTCTTGTGGTTGGTGACTCTCAGGTAAGATATATTGACCGTGCTTTTTGTAATAGGAATAAGAAGATGAGAGATAGAGTGTGCTTCCCTGGAGCTGGTGTTGGGGACATTGTCAACAGGCTGGATAATATCATGTCAGGTAATGGGAACAAGCCCATTATCTGTCTGAGTGCTGGTGGAAATGATATTGGGAAGGGTAGGAGAGAAGAGCTGCTAGATAAGTACAGGTCAGCTATAGATTTCATTAAGTCTAAGGGAGGGATCCCAATCATATGTAGCAATCTTGCTAGAAGGGGAGTAGGAAATGAATGGTTGTCTAGGGCAATTGGTGTAAATTGCTGGCTAGACAGATACTGCAAGGAACTTGCAATCCCATCATTGACAACTGGAACAACTTTATGGCAAACATGATATGTATGCAAGGGATGGGGTACATCTCTCTGGGGCTGGGTGGTAGCACTTGCAGACCGATTGAAAAGGCCATTGGTGAAATGCCTATGATTTTAAACTGATGGAAGATAGAGGTATGGGTGTGGTGTGGGAAACAAGCAGGTTGCAACACTTGGGTTGGAAACAGTAAATGTATAAAAGGCATTCAGCATGAAGTTATAAATAAAGACAATAATCAGGTCAGCAAACAAAGGGGGACAGCAGAGGGCAGCAAGGGACTAGCTCCCTTAAGGTTTACTATACTAATAGCAGGAGTGTAAGAAATAAGATAGATGAGCTAAGATTAATTGCAAGTGCAGGAAACATAGATATTATTGCTATAACAGAGACCTGGCTCAATCTGAAAGATAGAGAGATGCCCTCTGAATGTCACATACAAGGCTATAAATTATTCCACACTGACAGGGTCAACAGGAAAGGTGGTGGAGTAGCGATGTATATCAGAGACAATTTAAATTGTTGTGTTAGACAAGATATTAAATTAGAAGCGTCAGCCACTGAATCTGTTTGGTTACAGCTTCTCGAGGGCCGAGAAAAACTAATTTTGGGTGTGATTTACAGAGCCCCAGATCTTGATAGGGAATGCAGTAAACTTCTATGGGACGAAATTCGTAAGGCATCTACATACGAAAATGTTGTGCTAATGGGAGATTCAACTATAGACAGATTGACTGGAGCAATTTGACAGGAAATTTAGATCAGGTGACTTCTTGATACGATCCAGGATTGTTTTTTAAAACAGTTTGTGACAGAGCCAACTAGGGAAATAACCTCCTTGACTTGGTTCTTGCCAGTAGGGAAACACTAATTAATAATCTTGAGGTTAATGATGAGCTTGGGGAAAGTGATCACAAATCACTCAGTTTTAATATATCATGGAATTCCCCTAATAATGGCAATCAAGTCTCCGTCCCTGACTTTCGCTTGGCTGATTTCATAGGACTGAAAAATTACTTAGGTGGGCTGAACTGGAATGACCTGACTAAGGGTCAGGTAGGTGGTGATGGTTGCCGATATGATGCTTTCCAGGCATAGTTTCTAGCTGCTCAGTCAAATTATGTTCCAAATAGGAAATCAGATCAAACAAAAATGATCCTAAATGGATGAACAATAGATTAAAATATCTGATTGGTCAAAAGAGAGGCATATATAGGCAAATCAAAAGAGGAGAGGGGCAATTGAGAAATCGATATATTCAGTTAAAGAGAGAAATAAAAAAGGGAATTTGAAAAGCAAAAAGAGATTATGAGTTAAGTTGCAAGAGAATCGAAGACTAACCCAAAAGGATTCTTTCAGGTATACAGAAGTAAGATCAGGGACAAGATAGGCCCACTCAAAAGTTCCTCGGGTCAGCTCACTGACAGTGATAAGGAAAATTGTAGAAGTTTTTAACACATACTTCCTCTCAGTTTTTACACAGGAGGATACCAGCGATATCCAGTAATGATAAATTATGTAGAACAGGACGATAATAAACTGTGCACTATTAGGGTCACAAGTGACATGGTCCTTAGGCAAATAGATAAATTAAAACCTAACAAATCCCCAGGCCCTGATGAACTGTATGCAAGGGTTCTAAAGGAATGTAAAGAGGAGCTTAGCACACCTTTGGCTAATCTTTTCAACATATCACTACAAACGGCATGGTGCCAGATAAGTGGAAAATGGCAAATGTGATACCTATTTTCAAAACAGGTGACAGGTCCTTAGCTTCGAACTATAGACCAATAAGCCCTAACCTCCATAGTGGGAAAATTTATGGAATCAATAATTGCCGAGCAGTTCGTAGCCACCTTGAAAAGCATAAATTAATCAACGAATCTCAGCATGGTTTTACAAAGGGGCGTTCCTGCCTTACGAATTTATTAACTTTTTTCACTAAGGTATTTGAGGAGGTAGATCATGGTAATGAATATGATATTGTGTATATGGACTTCAGTAAGGCTTTTGACAGGGTCCCACATCAGAGACTATTGAGGAAAATTAAAGCACATGGAATAGGAGGAGAATTTTTTTCCTGGATAGAGGCATGGTTGACAAATAGGCAGCAGAGAGTTTGCATAAATGGGGAGAAATCAGAGTGGGGAAGCATCACGAGCGGTGTTCCACAGGGGTCAGTGTTGGGCCCCCTGCTGTTCACAATCTACATAAACGATATAGATGAGGGCATAAAGAGCGACATCGGCAAGTTTGCCGATGACACCAAAATAGGCCGTCGAATTCATTCTGACGAGGAAATTCCAGCACTCCAGGAAGATTTGAATAGACTGATGCAGTGGTCGGAGAAGTGGCAGATGCAGTTTAATATAGACAAATGCAAAGTTCTAAATGTTGGACAGGACAATAACCATGCCACATATAAACTAAATAATGTAGATCTTAATATTACGGATTGCGAAAAAGATTTAGGAGTTCTGGTTAGCAGTAATCTGAAACCAAGACAACAGTGCATAAGTGTTCGCAATAAAGCTAATAGAATCCTTGGCTTCATATCAAGAAGCATAAATAATAGGAGTCCTCAGGTTGTTCTTCAACTCTATACATCCTTGGTTAGGCCTCATTTAGATTATGCTGCACAGTTTTGGTCACCGTATTACAGAATGGATATAAATTCTCTGGAAAATGTACAAAGGAGGATGACAAAGTTGATCCCATGTATCAGAAACCTTCCCTATGAGGATAGACTAAGGGCCCTGAAACTGCACTCTCTAGAAAGACGTAAGAATTAGGGGGAAAATGATTGAGGTGTAAAATGGAAGACAGGAAAAAAATAAAGGGGATGTAAAAGTGTGCTGAAAATATCTAGCCTAGACAGGACTCGCAGCAATGGTTTTAAGTTGGAAAAATTCAGATTCAGGAAGGATATAGGAAAGTACTGGTTTGGTAATAGATTGTGGATGAGTGGGAAAAAACTCCAAGTACCGTTATAGAGGCCAGAACTTTTTGTGGCTTTTTAAAATAGGGTTTGGGTAGATACATGAGTAGATGTGGGGGGGTGTGAGTTAGACCTGATAGCTTGTGCTACCAGGTCGGTTGCCGTTTTCCTCCCTTAAGTCAATGTTTACCTGACCTGACTAGTTTGGGTGCATTGGCTTAAGCCTGTAGAGACTTGGGCCTGCCTCGCATGGGCCAGTAGGCCTTCTGCAGTGTTCCATCGTTCTTATGTTCTTATGTGGGACCCTGTCAAAAGCCTTTCTGAAGTCCATATACACAAAATCATATTCATTACCATGATCTACCTCCTCAATACCTTAGTGAAAAAAGTTAATAAATTCGTAAGGCAGAAAAAGCCCCTTTGTAAAACCATGCTGAGATTCGTTGATTAATTTATGCTTTCAAGGTGGCTACGAAAATGCCTCGGCAATTTATGATTCCATAAATTTTCCCACTATGGGGGTTAGGCTATTGGTCTATATTCGAAGCTAAGGACCTGTCACCTGTTTTGAAAATAGGTATCACATTTGCCCCTTTTCTACTTATCTGGCACCATGCCAGTTTGTAGTGATTTTGTTGAAAAGATTAGCCAAAGGTGTGCTAACTCCTCTTTACATTCTTTTGAACCCTTGCATACAGTTTTATCAGGGCCTGGGGATTTGTTAGGTTTTAATTTATCTATTTGCCTAAGGACCATGTCACTTGTGACCCTAATCGTGACAGTTTATTATTGTCCTGTTCTACAAATTTATCATTACTGGAAATCGCTGGTATCCTCCTGTGTAAAAACTGAGAGGAAGTATGTGTTAAAACTTCTACACATTTCCTTATCACTGTCAGTGAGCTGACCCGAGGAACTTTTGAGTGGGCCTATCTTGTCCCTGATCTTACTTCTGTATACCTGAAAGAATCCTTTTGGGGTTAGTCTTCGATTCTCTTGCAACTTTAACCTCATAATCTCTTTTGCTTTTCTAATTCCCTTTTTTATTTCTCTCTTAACTGAATATATCGATTTCTTAATTGCCCCTCTCCTTTGATTTGCCTATATATGCCTCTCTTTTGACCAATCAGATATTTTAATCTATTGTTCATCCATTTAGGATCATTTTTGTTTGATCTGATTTCCCATTTGGAACATAATTTGACTGAGCAGCTAGAACTATGCCTGGAAAGCATCATATCGGCAACCATCACCACCTACCTGACCCTTAGTCAGGTCATTCCAGTTCAGCCCACACAAGTAATTTTTCAGTCCTATGAAATCAGCCAAGCGAAAGTCAGGGACGGAGACTTGATTGCCATTATTAGGGGAATTCCATGATATATTAAAACTGAGTGATATGTGATCACTTTCCCCAAGCTCATCATTAACCTCAAGATTATTAATTAGTGTTTCCCTACTGGCAAGAACCAAGTCAAGGAGGTTATTTCCCCTAGTTGGCTCTGTCACAAACTGTTTTAAAAAACAATCCTGGATCGTATCAAGAAAGTCACGTGACTCTAAATTTCCTGTCAAATTGCTCCAGTCAATCTGTCTATAGTTGAAATCTCCCATTAGCACAACATTTTCGAATGTAGATGCCTTACGAATTTCGTCCCATAGAAGTTTACTGCACTCCCTATCAAGATTTGGGACCCTGTAAATCACACCCAAAATTAGTTTTTCTCGGCCCTCGAGAAGCTGTAACCAAACAGATTCAGTGGCTGACGCTTCTAATTTAATATCTTGTCTAACACAACAATTTAAATTGTCTCTGATATACATCGCTACTCCACCACCTTTCCTGTTGACCCTGTCAGTGTGGAATAATTTATAGCCTTGTATGTGACATTCAGAGGGCATCTCTCTATCTTTCAGATTGAGCCAGGTCTCTGTTATAGCAATAATATCTATGTTTCCTGCACTTGCAATTAATCTTAGCTCATCTATCTTATTTCTTACACTCCTGCTATTAGTATAGTAAACCTTAAGGGAGCTAGTCCCTTGCTGCCCTCTGCTGTCCCCCTTTGTTTGCTGACCTGATCTATTGTCTTTATTTATAACTTCATGCAGAATGCCTTTTATACATTTACTGTTTCCAACCCAAGTGTTGCAACCTGCTTGTTTCCCACACACACCCATACCTCTATCTTCCATCAGTTTAAAATCATAGGCATTTCACCAATGGCCTTCTCAATCGAGTCTGCAAGTGCTACCACCCCAGCCCCAGAGAGATGTACCCCATCCCTTGCATACATATCATGTTTGCCATAAAAGTTGTTCCAGTTGTCAATGAATGGGATTGCAAGTTCCTTGCAGTATCTGTCTAGCCAGCAATTTACACCAATTGCCCTAGACAACCATTCGTTTCCTACTCCCCTTCTAGGGAAGATGCTACATATGATTGGGATCCCTCCCTTAGACTTAATGAAATCTATAGCTGACCTGTACTTATCTAGCAGCTCTTCTCTCCTACCCTTCCCAATATCATTTCCACCAGCACTCAGACAGATAATGGGCTTGTTCCCATTACCTGACATGATATTATCCAGTCTGTTGACAATGTCCCCAACACCAGCTCCAGGGAAGCACACTCTATCTCTCATCTTCTTATTCCTATTACAAAAAGCACGGTCAATATATCTTACCTGAGAGTCACCAACCACAAGAATGCGCTTACCTCCATTAGCAGGGGCAGTAGTACCCTTACCTTCACTGGCCACTGAAGTACATTCATCCTGAAGAACAGAGAAGCGATTTCCTACCTTCAGATCTTCACTCTTAACTTTCCTTACTCTGATGCGCCTCCCATTACTGTGAACCACTCGCCACTTGTAGCAGGTTGAACATTAAAATGGTATAAAATACCGACAGGTTGTTAGGTAAGACACATGCAACAGTTAGGTATCTTTATTTTGAAACGTTTCGCCTACACAGTAGGCTTCTTCAGTCGAGTACAGAAAAGTTGATAGAAGCAGAAGAGACTTGAAGACGATGTAATCAGTCCATCACCCTTAAAGTTCTGAGGTGGTCAGTCCCTCAGTCTGGAGAAGAGCATTGTTCCATAGTATGAAACAATATGGAGATGAAGTGACAGGATGGAGCCTTATATAGCGCAAAGAGGTGAGACGTAGGTCACTAGAAGAGGTAAGAACTCAGATGTTGGGAGGTCAGGTCCCTCTCAAATCCAGCCGTTCTCACTAGTAGAGGTTGTCGAAGTTGATTGCAGGTCTGTACCAAAACTTTAAGGGTGATGGACTGATTACATCGTCTTCAAGTCTCTTCTGCTTCTATCAACTTTTCTGTACTCGACTGAAGAAGCCTACTGTGTAGGCGAAACGTTTCAAAATAAAGATACCTAACTGTTGCATATGTGTCTTACCTAACAACTTGTAGCAGGTGCTGGACTGCACCTCACTGCTGGTAGCCGTTGCTGCCTCCCCAACTACAGCCTCCTCACAGCGAGAGACAGACTGCACCTCACTGCTAGAAGCCTCATTCCCCACAACTCCAGCCACCTCACACTCTCTCCCAGACCCATTGAGGTGGACCTTCAGACTCCTAATCTCCTCCTGGAGAAGCAAGACCTCCTCCTTCAACTCTACAACCTCAATTTTTAAAACACTGCAGAAGCAAGCCATGCTTTGTATCCGTCCACGCTAATCCCCAAAGCAGCTCAGGGTCTGTGACCTCACGTGACGACTGACCACTGACCACTGACGACTGACCACTGACCACTCAAGCACATCCTGTCAACACGGACGTGACAAGACTTCAGAAGACACCTAATGAGCGGTTGCTCCTTGGTTACTTCAGTCAAAGAAGTTGAAAACTAAGGCACATGACCAAAACCTTTGTATCTTTATTAATCATCAATAAAGATACCTAGGTGTTGAACATGTGTCTTATTTATCGACTTGTTTGTATTGTGAGCCGTTGATGGTTTGAGTCTAAACAGTGTTGGACCTGTAGGTGACTTGGACCTGCCTACCATGGGCCAGTAGGTCAACTGAGGTGCTCTTCTTTCGCATGTTCTCCGGTTTGCCTCGTAGACATCAATATGGCAGCACATACATCACTGCAGCAGCACATACATCACTGCAGCAGCACATACATCAATACAGCAGCACATACATCAATGCATCAGCAGGCATACACCAGTGCAGCAGCACATACATCGATGCAGCAGCACATACACCAATGCAGCAGACATACATCAGTGCAGCAGCAGGCATACATCAATGCAGTAGACATACATCAATGCAGCAGACATACATGAATGCAGCAGCAGGCACTACTGTACCCGTTAGACTAGTAGGTGACACATCCCACCTCAGCTTTTTTCATAGCCCAGCTTATCTAAGGTATACACTGCCATCTCCTGGCATGCCACCCACAGTAGTCGACTAACACCCAAGTACCTACATACTGCTAAGTGAACAGGAGCAACAGGTTTTTACCCGTGCCGGGAGTCGAGCCCCGGACCCTTAGTATGTGAGCTCAGGGCGCTAACAACTGAGGCACGAGCCGCTTCCAGTATGCAATTACCTTATACTCCCACTAAGAAATTATTTCTCCTCCAACTAACAAGTTACCTTCTACTCCCACTAAGAAGTTACCTCCTCCTACTAACTTACCTTCTACTCCCACTAAGCTATTTTATACTCCTATTTAGAAGTTACCTTTTACTCTCAATAGCAAGTTACCTTACACGTTTTAACACGTCACCAAGAACCAGTTAAAGTTGTCATCAATAAAACCCATTTTAATAGGCTTTATTGATTAAAATAAAACCTATTTTAAAGCTTTTATTGAGGTCCGAATACATTATTTTTAAATAATACTATTATTTTTAAATAATACTATTGCTGGTATTGCATACCAGCAATAGTGCTTAGTTTATTGCCACACACTAAACTATCCTCTAGTGACTACTAGTGCCTAGCACACTGTCAGACACTAAATTAATCTTGAGTGACCTTGTTCTGTCAAAGATACAACTATTTAAGCACTGACGCCATTTTTTACGATGCTATTCATAGACGGTGACCAGTCGTCAGTGGTGCACACAGAGCACCTCTCAGACATTACAGGAATTAAATTAGAAACCAACTCCTCGTTTACGTTGTTACGGTTGATTTCTTTATGAGGAAGGTTCACCCAACACGCCTTATGTACACACTTGCGCTTATCACAGTACTACAGATCCCCAGAAATTTATTGACAGAAAGTGCCGTAAGTTGCTTTCTTTCTCTGATATTAGTTGGCTCGTCAAGGGAATGATACAGAAAGAAGCGTAAGATGGATTATCTCCCTGATAGTAATTGGCTCTTCAAGGGGATGATATCGGTGAAGTGGATCTTACCTAATTACCTCCTTTTCCCTAGGAACTATGTGCCTGGTATGGCTATGTTATGGCTGTTATGACCACAACTTTGTATCAATCACATCTACTAGAAAAATGACAGGATGGATAATGAGAACCTTTAAAACTAGGGATGCCAAGCCCATGATGACACGCTTCAGGACGCTTGTTCTATCTAGGCTGGAATATTTCTGCACACTAATACCACCTTTCAAGGCAGGTGAAATTACTGACCTGGAAAATGCACAGAGAACCTTCACGGCACACATAAGTGTGATATAATTCCTAAATTACTGGTAAAGTTTGAAGTTCCTCGATCTGTACTCCCTGGAACGCAGGCGGGAGAGATAAATGATTATATACACTGGGAAAATCCTAGAGGGATTAGTACCAAATTTGCACACGAAAATCACTCCCTATGAAAGCAAGACTCGGCAGACGATGCAACATCCTTCCAATGAAAAGCAGGGGTGCCACTAGCACGATAAGAGACAACACAGTAAATGCCAGAGGCCCAAGACTGTTCAGCTGCCTCCCAGCATACATAAGAGGGATTACCAATAGACCCCTGGCTGTCTTCAAGAAGGCTTTGGACAGGTACCTAAAGTCAGTACCTGACCAGCCGGGCTGTGGTTCGTACGTAGGTTTGCGTGCGGCCAACAGTAACATCCTGATTGATCAAACCTGATCCACCAATGAGGCCTGGTCACAGACCAGACCGCGAGGGTACTGACCCCCGAAACCCTCTCCAGGTATGACATGTAAATGGTCCAAGTCGGACCGAAACGTCGTCACAAGCTTCTCTCTACTAAGTGCGGGTTATTGCTAGATCCTGCAACCATTTGGTTATTCATTGCGTAAAACATACTCTCTCTCTAACATGAATTTACACAATCATTATCAACTTGTTACTGTTGTGATTAATTTACTCTCACTTTACATTGATCTTAATCACTAAGTGAAGAAACTAGTCTGATGAGTCAGACACATGTGTAACACCTGGGTGTTACACATGTGTCTGATTCACACATGGCTCCTTCAGTCTTAAGTGCTGCGTTATGATGGTACTGACACTACTAAGCAAGACAACGACCGCAACACATACACACACGACCACGACAACCACACACACGACCACGACAACCACACGCAAGACCACGACAACCACACACAGACCACGACAACCACACACAGGACCACAACAACTACACACACGACCACGACAACCACATGCAAGACCACGACAACCACACACAGACCACGACAACCACACACAGGACCACAACAACTACACACACGACCACGACAACCACACACAAGACCGCGATAACCACACACAAAACCACGACAGCCACACACAAGACCACGACAACCACACACACAAGACCACGACAACCACACACAAAACCACGACAGCCACACACAAGACCACGACAACCACACACACAAGACGCTTTATATTTATAATAGACATACAAAATGAGACCTTCAGTAGGTCTGTAGGCCTACACTCAACCTCAAGCTATGAAGAAAGGCAGTTTGTTGAATATTTTTCTGTCAGAACGACGTTTCATTGTGTAAGCTGCAGCTCTGAAGCCCAGACCCTAGACCCATTATGGTCCCAGACCCTAGACCCATTATGGTCCCAGACCCTAGACCCATTATGGTCCCAGACCCTAGATCAATTATGAGCCCAGACCCTAGACCCATTATGGTCCCAGACCCTAGACCCATTATGGTCCCAGACCCTAGACCCATTATGGTCCCAGACCCTAGACCCATTATGGTCCCAGACCCTAGATCCATTATGAGCCCAGACCCTAGACCCATTATGGTCCCAGACCCTAGACCCATTATGGTCCCAGACCCTAGACCCATTATGGTCCCAGACCCTAGACCCATTATGGTCCCAGACCCTAGACCCATTATGGTCCCAGACCCTAGACCCATTATGGTCCCAGACCCTAGATCCATTATGAGCCCAGACCCTAGACCCATTATGGTCCCAGACCCTAGACCCATTATGGTCCCAGACCCTAGACCCATTATGGGCCCAGACCCTAGACCCATTATGGGCCCAGACCCTAGACCCATTATGGTCCCAGACCCTAGACCCTAGACCCATTATGGTCCCAGACCCTAGACCCATTATGGTCCCAGACCCTAGACCCATTATGGTCCCAGACCCTAGACCCATTATGGTCCCAGACCCTAGACCCATTATGGTCCCAGACCCTAGACCCATTATGGTCCCAGACCCTAGACCCATTATGGTCCCAGACCCTAGACCCATTATGGTCCCAGACCCTAGACCCATTATGGTCCCAGACCCTAGACCCATTATGGTCCCAGACCCTAGACCCATTATGGTCCCAGACCCTAAACCCATTATGGGCCCAGACCCTAGACCCATTATGAGCCCAGTCCCCAGACTCATTATGGGCCCAGTCCCTAGACCCATTATGAGCCCAGTCCCTAGACCCATTATGAGCCCAATCCCTAGACCCATTTTGGGCTTCTGTAATCTTTAGACTATCGCCCACAAGATGGGTTTGGGGTTGCATAATGAAGATACAGAGATAAATGAACCGATCTTTATCAACTGACAATAAAAGATTGCTTTGTAAAGCGTGTTGCCTCTTTAGTATTACGGGCAGCATGCCACTTAGATTTAACACCATGTTTGACTTGTATTGCCCTGCCCACCGCAAGGGGTGCGGGGGGTACAATAAGGGAACTCTATATCAACATCCGTGGCCCCAGATTATTCAGTATCTTACCAGAAGATATCAGAAACATTGCCGGAACTAGTGCAGAAGTCTTCAAGAGGAAACTGGGCAAGTATCTTCACCAGGTGCCATATCAACCAGGCTGTGATGGATATGTAGGGCTGCAGGCCACCAGTAGCAACAGCCTCGTTAACCAGGCTAGCACCAGACGAGCCTGGCCCATACCCAGGCTCCGGGAGTAGAAAGACTCTGGAACCTCATAAAAGGTATGTGTTGCTATGCGATCGTATGCCGTAGTGTATATGTTGTCTTGGCATATGCTGTGTTCTGTCCTGTACTCACCTAGTTGTGGTTTAGGGAGTCGACTCACAGCTCCTGGCCCCGCCTCTTCACTGGCCACTACTAGGTCACTCTTTTTGCTCCATGAGCTTTATCATACCTCTTTATCATACAAGTGGTATGCTGACTGTGTTATTAGTCAGCTAGCCTTCACTAGCAGACATTGTGCGCAAGAAGTACGCACTTGAGTATCTCTGGTATTGCATCAGTGATAGAGCATCACTAGTAGGCAAAATACGAACAAAGACGAGCAGACAAGTTACTTACACAGGAAAAGAAAAAAATTGCTACACAGCACCTCTCAAGGTTACAAGATCCACACGACAAACAAATTAAACTAAAAAAAAAAATGGCCACTTAGAAAAAACTGCCATTGTGAAGACCATTACCAAGGAATCAGATCCTATGACGCAGCAGAAGAGACTATGATACCTTAACATCAGTCACACACAAGACGACATCCGAACATCAGCACACACAACACGACGCCATTAGCCACACAGAACACGACGTGTAAACATGAACATGCAAGCAGACGCACACATACACACACAAGGGGCACCCACGTACGCAAAATAAATAGCTGAGTGAGAAGTAGGAGACTAATATTAACTCTTGTACAATACCCCGAACGATTTTTTTTATTTACGAACACGAAAGACTTGTTTGTATTTATAATACCAGAGAGGTGAGCGGGGGTTCCCTGGCTGTCTCCTCTGTGGGTGTTCTAGGCTTGGTTGGTAGCGTCCTCGGCTCACACGCTGAGGGACCTGGGATCGCTCCCAGGCACAGGCGTATTTCCTAACACCTGCTGCCCCTGTTCACCTAGCAGTAAGTAGGTATCTGGGTGAAACGAGACAGCCTTACCTACCTGGAATCTACCTACCTACCTGGCTTTAATTCTAGGGCAGAGGCTCAAACGACTCATGAAAATGAGAGTCCCCAATGACGCGCTAATATTACTACTACTACTACTACTATTGCTACTACTACTACTACTACTACTACTACAACTACTATTGCTACTACTACTACTACTACTACGACTACTACTACTGCTGCTGCTGTTACTAATTCCATTTCTAGCATTACCTTTACCACTAGTTCTCCACTTACTTAGATTGTTCTTCAGCTCTATATATCCTTGGTTAGGTCTTATTTAGATTATGTTGCACAGGTCTAGTCACCGTATTACAGAATGGATATAAATGTTCTGGAAAACGTACAAAGGAGGATGACAAAGTTGATCCCATGTATCAGAAATCTTCCCTATGAGGATAGACTGAGGCCCCTGAATCTGCACTCTCTAGAAAGGCGTAGAATCAGGGGGGATATGATTGAGGTGTATAAATGGAAAACAGGAATAAATGAAAGGAATATAAACAGTGTGCTAAAAATATCTAGACAAGACAGGACTCGCAGCAATGGTTTTAAGTTGGAAAAATTCAGATACAGGAAGGATATAGGAAAGCACTAGTTTGGTAATAGAGTTGTGGATGAATGGAACAAACTCCCCAGTAACGTCACTGAAGCTGAAACGTTGCGTAGTTTTAAAAGTAGGTTAGACAAATACATGAGTAGGTGTGGGTAAATCGATACGTGAACTCCATAAAGCTTTCCCTTGGAACAAATGTCGATTATTAAAGTTCCTTTTCGCCGTTTCCTGGGTTCCCATCGTCTCCTCTGTCTCCTCCATGCTTGGAGGCAAATGAGACGCAGTATCTCCTCACTGTCTCCTCAGGCCAATACCCTGATCACCGCCCAATACCCTGACCACCGGCCAATACCCTGACCACCGGCCAATACCCTGACCACCGGCCAATACCCTGACCACCCTTGTATCAAAATGCCTCTAGTCAACTGTTTACGTATGTATACATTAAAATGCTTTGTGACACCTAACGACTTAGCTCTTGTTTCTTTTTATTTAATAATAATAATAATAATAATAATAATAATAATAATAATGGTAATAATAATAATAATAATAATAAATAATAATAATAATAATAATAATAATAATAATAATAATATATAATAATAAATATAATAATAATAATATTAATAATAATATAAAATAATAATAATAATAATAAATAATAATAAAAATAATAATAATAATGGGAAAAAACTAGAAGAAATAAACTACTCTGATAACATATTAAATAATCTGCAGCGTAAAGCGTAAATTTATAGACAAACGACAACGACCAGGACAACGACGACATCACCCAAATAACGACAACAACATCCAAGACAACGACAACAACACCTATTACAACGACGTCAAAGCACAAGACAACAACGACAACGCCCAATACAACGACGACAACGACCAGGACAACGACGGCATCACCCAAGATAACGACAACCACACACAAAACAAATACACAACACGATAGCAAGCAAAACAACGACGACAACAACAGCCACACACAAGAGGCGGGGCCAGGAGCTATGGATCGTCCCCTGCAACCACAACTAGGTAAGCACAAAGCACAGCTACACACAAGACAGCAGTAGGGGAAAATTATATAATTGACAGCGGTAAGGACGATCACGACACTTTGTTTACCTATGGATTACCATGGCCTTCAAGGCCAGACCAGACCTCTTTGGCCTGATCAACCGGGCTGTTGGTGCTTCCTGCTCGCATGAGAGAGGAGACAAAGGATGGAAAAAATAGGAGAAAGGAGTAAAAGAGAAAGAAGAGAGAGAGACGGTGGAAAAAGAGAAGAGATTGGTTGAAAGTTAGAGAAGAAAGGAAGTGGGGAAGAACGAGGAGGAGGGAGGGGGAAGGAGGGAGAGAAGGAGGAAGGAGGGAAGACGAGAGGAACTGATGATTCTGAGGAGAAATACACTGGTAAATCACGGAACTGTGAAAAGGAGAGGAGAGGAGGAAGAGGCAATGTGAGGGAGTGGAAGGAGGAGTGAGTAGGAGTGGAGGGAGCAGTGTGTGGGAGTGGAGGGAGCAGTGTAAGGGAGTGGAGGGAGCAGTGTGTGGGAGTGGAGGAAGCAGTGTGTAGGAGTGGAGGGAGCAGTGTGTAGGAGTGGAGGGAGCAGTGTGTAGGAGTGGAGGGAGCAGTGTGAGGGAATGGATGGAGCAGTGCACTTGTTCTCTCTAGGCTGGAATACTGCTGTACATTAACATCTCCATTCAAAGCAGGTGAAATCGCAGATCTAGAGAGTGTACAGAGATCCTTTACTGCACGTATAAGTTCTGTCAAGCACCTTAACTACTGGGAACGCTTGGAAGCACTTGACTTGTACTCGTTGGAACGCAGGAGGGAGAGATATATCATAATCTACACTTGGAAAATCTTGGAAGGAATGGTCCAAAATCTGCACACAGAAATCACTCCCTACGAAAGTAAAAGACTGGGCAGGCGATGCAAAATGCCGCCAATAAAAAGTAGGGGCGCCATTGGTACACTAAGAGAAAACACCATAAGTGTCCGGGGCCCAAAACTGTTCAACAGCCTCCCATCAAGCATTAGGGGAATTGCCAATAAACCCCTGGCTGCCTTCAAGAGAGAGCTGGACAGATACCTAAAGTCAGTGCCGGATCAGCTGGGCTGTGGCTCGTACGTCGGACTGCGTGCGGCCAGCAGTAACAGCCTAGTTGATCAGGCCCTGATCCATCGGGAGGCCTGGTCATGGACCGGGCCGCGGGGGCG
This sequence comes from Cherax quadricarinatus, assembly GCF_026875155.1. NCBI lineage: Eukaryota > Metazoa > Arthropoda > Malacostraca > Decapoda > Parastacidae > Cherax > Cherax quadricarinatus. Next base: position 39,430,415 of record NC_069405.1, on the reverse strand, counting down.
TTGATCCCCGGAATAACCTCCAGGTAACCTCCAGGTGTAAGGGAGTGGAGGGAGCAGTGTGAGGGAGTAGAGGGAGCAGTGTGTGGGAGTGGAGGGAGCAGTGTGTAGGAGTGGAGGGAGCAGTGTGTAGGAGTGGAGGGAGCAGTGTGAGGGAGTGGAGGGAGCAGTGTAAGGGAGTGGAGGGAGCAGTGTGTAGGAGTGGAGGGAGCAGTGTGTAGGAGTGGAGGGAGCAGTGTGTGGGAGTGGAGGGAGCAGTGTGTAGGAGTGGAGGGAGCAGTGTGTAGGAGTGGAGGGAGCAGTGTGAGGGAGTGGAGGGAGCAGTGTGAGGGAGTGGAGGGAGCAGTGTAAGGGAGTGGAGGGAGCAGTGTGTGGGAGTGGAGGGAGCAGTGTGTGGGAGTGGAGGGAGCAGTGTGTAGGAGTGGAGGGAGCAGTGTGTAGGAGTGGAGGGAGCAGTGTGAGGGAGTGGAGGGAGCAGTGTGAGGGAGTGGAGGGAGCAGTGTAAGGGAGTGGAGGGAGCAGTGTGTGGAGTGGAGGGAGCAGTGTGTGGGAGTGGAGGGAGCAGTGCGTGGGAGTGGAGGGAGCAGTGTGTAGGATTGGAAGGAGCAGTGTGTAGGAGTGGAGAGAGCAGTGTAAGGGAGTGGAGGGAGCACTGTAAGGGAGTGGAGAGAGCAGTGTGAGGGAGTGGAGGGAGCATGTATAGGAGTGGAGGGAGCAGTGGTGAGGGAGTGGAGGGAGCACTGTAAGGGAGTGGAGGGAGCAGTGTGAGGGAGTGGAGGGAGCAGTGTGAGGGAGTGGAGGGAGCACTGTAAGGGAGTGGAGGGAGCAGTGTAAGAGAGTGGAGGGAGCAGTGTGTAGGAGTGGAGGGAGCAGTGTAAGGGAGTGGAGGGAGCAGTGTGTAGGAGTGGAGGGAGCAGTGTGAGGGAGTGGAGGGAGCAGTGTGAGGGAGTGGGGGAGCAGTGTGAGGGAGTGGAGGGAGCAGTGTGAGGGAGTGGAGGGAGCAGTGTGAGGGAGTGGAGGGAGCGGTGTGAGGGAGTGGAGGGAGTGGAGGGAGGGAGTGGAGAGAGGAAGTGTCTTGATGGCTTAACCCCAGTCAAGGTGACCCTGACCTTACTCTTATTCCTCCTCCTTCTCCTACTACTACCACCACCACTACTACTACCACCACCACTACTAACTACCACCACCACCACCACCACCACCACCACCACCACCACCACCACCACCACCACCACCACCACTACTACCACCACCACCACTACTAACCACCACCACCACCACCACCACCACCACCACCACTACTACTGCCACCACCACTACTACTACTACCACCACCACTACTAGAACCAACCACCACCACCACTACTACTACTCACCACCACACTACTACTACCACCACCACACCACACCACCACCACCACTAATACCACCTCCACCAACCACTACTACTACCACCACCACCACCACTACTACTAACCACCACCATCACCACCACCACTACTACTACCAACCACCCCCACCCCCCCCACACCTACTAAAAACCCCCACCCCCCCCCAAACACCCCCCCCCCACACACTACTACCCCCCCCCACACTACCCACCACCCCCCCCACCCCCACCCCACCTACACACCCCCCACCCCCCCCAACCCCACCCCCCCACATCCCCCCCCACCCCACACACCCCACCCCCCCACCCCACCCCCCCCCACCCCACACTTTCCCCACCACCCCACCTCTTCCCCACCCCCCCACCTACACCCCACCCCACCACCCACCACCCCCCCCCACACCACACCCCCCCCCCCACCACCCCCACCCAAAACCACCACCACCCACTCCTACCCCCCCACCACCACTACTACCCACCACACCACCCCCAACTACTACTAAAACCACCACCACCAACTATTTCTACTACTACCACCACCACCACTACTACCTCACCACCCCCACCACCACCACCACTTACTACTACTACCACCACCACTACTACTACCACCACCACACCACCACTACTACTACTACCACCACCACCACTATTTACTGCTACCACTACCAGCACCCCCACCACTACTACTACTACTACCGCCACCACCACTACTACTACCACCATAAACCACCACCACCACTAGTACTACTACCACCACCACCACTACTACTTACTACTACTACCGCTACTACCACATTACTACTACTACTACTACCACTACTCCTACTACTTCCCCTGCTACACTACTATATACCACTACTACCACTACTACTACTATTTACTACTATTTACCACTACTCCTACTACTTCTACTACCATACTACTACTACTATATGTTATTATACTACTAGTATTTACACAACAACAACAACAACAACTCAACAACTGCTATATTCTACTACTACTATTCATGACCATTCTCATAGTCCTCACTATCCACATAACCATCATCATCCTCCCTCATGATACACCATCCCTGTCGTAGGGAGTGTAAAGGATTCGCCGTGTCATGGCACCTAGCCACCCTTCCTTCCCTCCCTCCCTCCCTCCCTCTATTCATCATTATTTCGTCATACACTCTCCTATCCCCTCCCTCCTATTCATCATCATCTACCCATACTCCCCCTCCGCCACCCCTGCCCATCAACAGAGTAGTTAGTGTCGCCTGGCAGACTGTGGTTTCAAATTAACTTACATATGGCTTACGCGAATTTATTTTTCATTGAGTTATACTGTGCTTACACTACGTTTATGTGAACGTAAGAAAGAGGAATACTGCAGCAGGCCTACTGGTCCATACTAGGCAGGTCCTTCTCAAACCCAAACCTAATAACCCAATATTTGACCATTTAATAAGCTATGTTAATACTTTTTGTTAATTTATGTGTAAGTCCCTATGAGCCCATTATGGGTCAATAGAGACTTGCAGTGTTCCTCCTTTCTTATGGTCTTAAATCCAACCCCTCTTATTCATGTATTCATCTAACGTAAATCTGAAGCTACCTAAGGTTTTAACTTCAATGACCTTATTAGGCAGACTGTTCCACAATATGATATTGGGTTTTTTTATAATATGGCGTTGATAAATAAGACACTTTTATATGGATGTCTCATCAACGTGTCCGTTTTGAAAACCATTTATTGCCATAATAATGTTATAGCTGAAACAATCCCCGGAGGTAGCGCAGATGAAAGGTCACACACACATGAGCTACTAAGTCTCTGCGAAAAACACACCTTAAGCCAGCAGATAGTGGAGCCAACAAGACTAGAAAACACACTTGACCTTATCTTCACAAATAATGAGGACCTGATAAGAGACATAAGAATATCAAAAACAACTAATTCCGATCACAATCTAATCGAAGTCCAGACGTACATGCATAGGGGTCCTGAACAACAGAATGCATGTACCTGTGAAGGTGTCTTCACAAAATACAATTTCAACAACAAGAACATCAACTGGGACCCGGTAAACCATGTCCTAAAAGAAACATTTTGGGAAGATGTCTTAAATGACATGGATCCAAACCAGTCCCTTGAAAGGATCAACTTCCTGGTAGCCGAAGCATGTTCTAGGCATATTCCCCTAAGAAAGAAGAAGAGCAGGAGTAAGCTGGAGAAAAAAAAAGACGCTCCCTTACAGAAGACGACGAAGAGTCACTGACTCCTCAGGAGTGCTAGAATATTGATTACACGAAAGGAGGCGCTGACCAGGGAAGTGGAAACTATCGAACTTAAGCTAGATGGACTCTTACAGGAACCAGGAGAGGCAGGAGGAGTTTTAAAGCAATTAGTGAAATTGAAAGAAATTCAAAATATTTCTTTTCATATGCCAAAAAACAAGGCAAATACACATCTAGTATCGGGCCCTTACTCAGACAGGATGGGACTTACACAGACGACAACAAGGAAATGAGTGAAATATTGAAATCCCAGTACGACTCTGTGTTTAGTGAACCACTAATCGGTCTGGGGATCGACGCCCCAAAATGATTTCTTCATGAATGAGCCTCAAAACTCCATAAATGCATGCCAGATTTCCGACATTACCCTAACTCCGATAGATTTCGAAAAAGCATTGACAACATGCTATGCACTCACCCCCGGGCCCAGACTCGTGGAACTCTTTTTTCATTAAGAACTGCAAGAAACCCTCTCGCGTGCCAAAGTACACTATGGAGGAGGAGCTTGGACATGGGGTGAAATTCCACAGTCATTAAAACAACGGATATAGCCCCACTCCATAAAGGTGGCAGCAAAGCATTAGCTAAGAACTAGACCAACAGCTCTGCACCCCACATCATAAAAATCTTTGAAAGAGTGCTAAGAAGCAGGATTGCAAATCACCTGGATTCCCAAAATCTGCACAATCCAGGGCAACATGGGTTCAGGGCAGGTCGCTCCTGCCTCTCACAACTACTGGATCACTATGACATGGCCTTGGATGCACTGGAAGAAAATTCAGAAATGCAGATGTAATATACACAGACTTTGCAAAAGCATTTGACAAATGCGATCATGGCGTAATAGCCCATAAAATACGTGCTAAAGGAATAACTGGGAAAGTGGGGAGATGGATTTTCAACTTCCTAACAAATCGAACACAAAAAGTAGTGGTCAACAGAGTTAAATCGGAGGCTGCCATGTGAAGAGCTCTGTTCCACAAGGCACAGTACTCGCCCCCATCTTATTCCTTATCCTCATATCAGACATAAACAGAGATATACACCACAGCCCCGTATCATCCTTTGCGGAGGATACTAGGATCTGCATGAGGCTGTCATCTGCTGAGGACGGGGTTTAAACCCTCCAAGAAGATATAAACAAAGTTTTCCAGTGGGCAAGGGTTTAAACAATATGATGTTCAATGAGGACAAATTCCAACTACTCCGTTATGGAAAACGGAGGAGATAATAACTAGAACAGAGTATACTACTGACTCCGGCCATACAATAGAGCGGAAAAATAATGTAAGGGACCGGGGAGTAGTAATGTCTGAGGATCTCACTTTCAAGGATCACAACAGTCCCAAACGATCGCACGTGAAAGAAAATGATAGGATGGATAATGAGAATTTCAAAACGAGAGATTCCCCAAGCCCATGATGATCCTTTTCAAACATTTTTGTTCTCTCTAGGCTGGAACTGCTTTTCATTAACATCTCCATCCCAAAGCAGGTGAAATGGGCAGATCTAGAGAGTGTACAGAGATCCTTTACTGCACGTATAAGTTCTGTCAAGCACCTTAACTACGGGGAAAAACGCTTGGTAGCACTTGACTTGTACTCGTTGGAACGCAGGAGGGAGAGATATATCATAATCAAACATTTGGGAAAAATCTTGGAAGGAATGGTCCCAAATCTGCACACAGAAATCACTCCCTACGAAAGTAAAAGACTGGGCAGGCGATGCAAAATGCCGCAATAAAAAGTAGGGGCGCCTTGGTACACTAAGAGAAAGCACCATAAGTGTCCGGGGCCCAAAACTGTTCAACAGCCTCCCATCAAGCATTAGGGGAATTGCCAATAAACCCCTGGCTGCCTTCAAGAGAGAGCTGGACAGATACCTAAAGTCAGTGCCGGATCAGCCGGGCTGTGGCTCGTACGTTGGACTGCGTGCGGCCAGCAGTAACAGCCTAGTTGATCAGGCCCTGATCCATCGTGAGGCCTGGTCATGGACCGGGCCGCGGGGGCGTTGATCCCCGGAATAACCTCCAGGTAACCTCCAGGTATAATATGACGAGTTGTTGGAGTCTAAGCAAGGTAACACTTACGAAGGAATTCAGGAAAACCGGTTAGCCGAGTATGATGTAAATGTGCAGAAAAACCGGTAAGTTGAAAAATTAGACACTTGTGCAACATTTGGGAACCTTTACTGTGGAGACGTTTCACCAGCCTGTGACTTCCCAGTCCGGTACGAGGATGAATGACGGAAGATGAGGAGTTGATGAAGACCTGATGAGACATTTATAATGGAAATAAATGGTATAAAATACCGATACAATGGAAATATAATGTGATTCTTTATTGGCCATAAAGGATCACGTTATACTACTTATGTGTTTATATTTCCACATTTATCATCAAGATCGTCACTTCTGCCTTTTATGAGCTGATTAAAACTTGTAAGTCAGGTTACTGTCTGTCTGACTCGTAAAACATCAAAGCTGCTTGGCATTCAGCGTTTGCGGAACTGGAAGAGCTGTCATTATGAGTGTTGGGAGAGACTGTTGGTAGATGACCGGTCATGCAAAATAGCCGAGAGGTCATGACAGTGTGTATTGACTATGACCGGACACTGTATTAGATCCTATACTACTGAATCCCGTTCCCCAGGCCTTGTATGATCCTTTATAAATATTATTATTATTATTATTATTATTATTATTATTATTATTATTATTAGTTAGTAGTAGTAGTAGTAGTAGTAATAGTAGTAGTAATAGTAGTAGTAATAGTTGTAGTAGTAGTAATAGTAGTTGTAGTAGTAGTAATAGTAGTAGTAGCAGTAGTAGTAATAGTTGTAGTAGCAGTAGTAGTAATACTTGTAGTAGCAGTAGTAGTAATAGTTGTAGTAGCAGTAGTAGTAATAGTTGTAGTAGTAGTTATAGTTGTAGTAGTACTAATAGTAACAGATGCAATAGTTGTAGTTGTGGTGGTAGTAGTAGTAGTAGTAGTAAGAATAGTAGTAGTTTTGGTAGTAGTAGTAATAGTACTAGGAGTAGTTTTGGTAGTAGTAGTAATAATAATCAAGCTTAACATAAGAACATAAGAAAGAGGGAGCACTGCAGCAGGCCTACTGGGCCAAACCAGTCAGGCCCACATAAACGATTGCTGACATCATTATGAAGTTGATGTTATCATTACTAATTTGCTTACGAGCACGTTAGATCAGGTCACATTGTGTATAATCTGGTGAGAATACTGCCCTTCCCCCCCCCCCTCTCTCTCTCTCTCTCTTTCTCTCTCTCTTTCTTTTTTTACACAGGGTTTGACAAGGTTAAGGATCCCTAGCTTTATTGACAAGCTATTTACAGGTTAGTTTCTAACTTCATTGACAATCTAAGAGCTGTTACCTACATCAGCTCATTTGAAAGCATTTTTATTGTTATGAGACATACAAGTAGGGAACAGGATGAAGTTGGAGCCATCTGTGGGCCAGCATTTTCATTTGATCAACTGACTTTATCTCGTTGACATCATTATGCTGTACGAATGTGTTCCATACTCGAGTCATCCTGGGTATATATGATCTCAGATGAAGTGATGTTCTGGAGGAGGGTACAGGCAGAGTGAAGTTGCTGCTTTCTGCCCGTCTTGTGGTATAGAAGCTTGTTTCACGCTGTCCTCGAAGTGGATCCAAGTGTGATACTGTGACAATATTGGCCTTGTACATAACAGTAAGGCCACCCACATCCCTCCTGTGTTGAAGGCTCTGCTGAAGTGAGAGATCTATCCAAGAATGGTCTAGGCGAGAGATGAGACATCTTGCTATGTTCTCTGCTCTGTCAAGCAGTCGCAGATGAGAAGGGGGGCAGGCGATCCAAGAAAGTGTAGCATACTCAAGGTGTGAGCGTACTTGTGCCTCGTACAGAATCTTGCAACCCCTGCTGTTAAGCAGATGCGAGATACGGCGAAGTGCTGCAAGCTTCCTGGCTGCCTTGTTTGCAAGATTTACAACGTGGTTTTTCATGGTCAGTTTGGAGCCAAATTTCACCCCAAGGATATCAACTTCTTCCCCAGGTACCAACACCCTCCCGTTCATCCTTACTACCGCACCGGCATTATCATCATCAATTGTGTTTTCTCAGGTGCGAATGTCACTTGCCATCTATTTCTCCAAGCTGATATAGCTCTTAGCTCTCTCTCTCTCTCTCTCTCTCTCTCTCTCTCTCTCTCTCTCTCTCTCTCTCTCTCTCTCTCTCTCTCTCTCTCTCTCAAGTGAAGACGTGTATGTATAAACCTTAGAGTTTACTTTAATCTCAATAAACCCTTACGTGGGATTAAAATATTCTGAACTGTTGGAGAAGAGTTGTTTTTGTGAATTGATATGCTGTTGGAGTGTGAGCAAGGTAATATTTATGAAGGGATTCGTGGAAACCGGTTAGCCAGACTTGAATCCTGGAAGGCAAAAGTACAGTGCCCGCACTCTGAAGCAGGGATGAGGATGCTGCATTTCGGAGGTTAATTTAAACTGTTATATCTGCGCACTTCTGACAAGAGAGCTATTGAACGAGCGATGGTGAATGTGTTACCTCTTTCGGGTCATCCTACCTTGTCATATCTTGAGACTGGGTCACCGGGTTCTGTCTGCGAGGATAAGCGCCTGGGCTTCTTATCTTCACACCCTAATTCTCACGAGAATATTCGCCATATGGTGACCTATAACCAGATGTCACCTCCCACGGAAGCTAGCCACGGTAGGGGCCTGTAGCATACTGTGTAGGCAAAACGTTTCAACAATAAAGAACATAAGAACGGGAAGCCTTTATGATTCACCGTGCCCTTGTCATAAGGCTACCCGTAAGGCCGTCAATGGTACACCACTTGCACAAACTGAAAAACTCCTTCGGGAGCCACTGCCGGGTCACCACATGGAGAAGGCCCGAACCAGGACCCGTTCTGGCAAACCTACTGAACCTGGAAGCTTTATGAGCTCAGGGTGAGGAGCTTTGGGAGTTCAGTGTGGGGACTTGGTGGCCAGACCTCTTTTTCGGGGAAGGTACTTACCGAGTTCAATCTTGAAGACTTCTACACTTGGTAAGTAAGACACATAGGCAACAGTTAGGCATCTTCATTCCGAAACGCTTCGCCTACACAGTAGGCTTCTTCAGTCGGGTACAGAAAGTAGGCAGGAGCAGTAGAAATGTGAAGACGATGTAATCAGTATATCACCCTTGAAGATGCAATTTGAGGTTGTCAGTCCCTCAGCCTGGAGAAGAGTTCTGTTCCATAGTCTGCAACAATGTGAAGAACAAGCAACAGTGTAGAGACATATACTGTAATAATGTTGGTAGAATTACCGACAATGTGTAAAGTAAAAGGACACAGGTGCAACTAATGTGACATTTTTATTTTGACATTTTTTATTGCCAAGCCGTTACGGCTAGACAAAGCTCCTGGAGAGCGAAACGTTGCCACAATAAAAATGTCACATTAGTTGCACTTGTGTCCTGTATGTATAATGTTCATCGAGACCAGGGCCTTGGCGCAGGTCTTAATCTTGAGATGACCTGTCTATGGCTCCTGAAGGAGAATTGATTCTTCATTGTTGCAGCATATGCTGCTCAAGCACTGTTCCGGACAGTTCAGCTAGTGTGCCTCATAAGCGACTGAGGTTACTCCATCTCAGTTGTTTCCTGAGCTAAGGACTGGGCTCTGTCCACTCTGATAATCTGCAGATTCATGGCATCCACTGTTTCCTGCTCTGGCAGTAAGCACACCCTCAGGAGTGTGCTGACCATCTGCCGGAACATGCTCTGTTGTTCCGTGGAGGTGATTGTGTTGCAGGTAATATCCGTGAATGCCTTGTTGAGTGTTAGGAGATCCTCCCTGTTGAGGGCCTGCATTGTCGGTGGGTTCAAAGCAGTGGATATTATCTGGGCTGTTGTAATCTGTGGGGACTGCTGAGGGTTGTATTTCTTAACTGTGCACACCGTGGCCTGTTGCTGTATGCCAAGTTGTGTACCCGGCATCTGCTGGTGAGGTGCAGGCACAGCCTGCATAGTGGCTGTGCAGGGCAAGGAGTACCTGTGTTGCCGTGTTATGGCCGGTGGGGGCTCGTGTAGTGCCGTATGCTGATTGCGTTGCCCAGACGTTTCCTGTTGGCGCCGCTTGTTTCTCATGTTTTTATTTCTTCGTTGCGTTAGTCGGGGAGGATGCCCCTGTTCATGACGCCTGGTTGAGTCTTCAAGGATCGGAAATTCCTGGGCATTGAGTTGGGTTGCCTGATGAGAGTTCTGCAGTATGGCAGGATTCTTTGCAACCATCGTCTGCCGAGGGTGATGCTCTGCCGTAGCCTGCTGTCTCGCTGTTGGCTTCTTCCAGGCCTCACGAATTCTAGCGAGCCTCTCGGGGCATCGAGGGTTCCAGGCATGGTGTTTCTGCCTGCAATTCGGGCATCGTAAAGTGGGTGGCGATGCATTCTTCAGCTTGGTGATGCATTCCTCGGTAGGGTGAGGCTGGCTGCAGACACCGCAGATTACTCTGTTCGGACAGAGTGCACACAGGTGTCCGTAACGCTGGCACTTGAAACAGCGAACTGGTTCTGCCGTGAAGGTCCTGACATCGTACCTGCCCCAAGAACCGAGGTCTAGCTGGGATGGAAGCGGTCCCACATGCTGAATGAGGCCCTGCTGGGTTGGTGCATTGCCTGCCGACTTTGCCTTGAGACGCTGAGCTGACACGACACTGGGGTGAGCTGCTACTGCCTCGATGGGCATCAACAGCGGGAATCGCATCACTACACCCTTGATGATCTTCTGCCGAGAATCCAGTTCCTCCAGGGTGAAGGAGCGGTCTGTCTCCATAACTCTCTTCAAGGTGGTATGCATTTCCCTGTTGATAGGAGTCAGTATTGGTTCTCCTCTCAGGTTGAACCATATCTTGAACCTCAGTTTGTGCCGTGTTTCTAGGTGTGTAACCACGCCATAGTGGGTTTTGTGTCCCCATAAGCCTTTACCTTGAATCTGGAAGGTGATTTGAGCTGGTTTACCTGCTCCTTGGAGGGACGGCGTGTCTTACTGTTCACATTGATCCATCTTTCCGAATTCGCTGGCTGCATGGTTAGGCTTGTCAGATCTGGTGACTCTTCCTCTGATGACACAGAGTGGTCTCGCAACTTCTTCGCTAGGATTGCGCCCCACATTTCTAAATCTGAGTCGTCCATTTCTAAATCCGAGTCCTCCGTCGTGTCCCTGGAACATCGTGACCTCTTCCTTACGGCAGAAGCCATGTGTCTTATGTACGATGTATGTGCACTTGTGTCCTTTTACTTTACAGACTTATATACTGTAGGAAGGAAAGGTATAGAGTAGTAGTAGAAGAAAGAATGTAATCACTGAGAGGTCACGTCCCTCTCAGATCCAACCATTCTCACTTGAAACAGCTGTCCAAGGTGTTTTCTGTACCAAGATGCTATTGTGTTGCAGTGTCTGAAAGAGTGAATATCAAAATGGTTGAAGACGTAGATTTGAGGTTGTCAGTCCCTCAGCCTTCTACACTTGTTCCAGCAATGATGGATAAACCACGGATGTTGATATAATGTTTTCTTTTTATAATAATATTGGTAGAATTACCGACAACATGTTAGGTAAAAAGACACAACTAATGTGACATTGTATTGTTTACAAACAAAACATTTGTTGTTTAATGTTCGCCAATACAGTTTTGATTCTTTGGCTGATTCGCCAGGAACTACATCCTGACACGGGTCTTAATCCTAAGCTGACCCGTCTGAAGATCTCGAAGATGTATAATTCAGCTGTTCTGTGGCCGAGATCAGGGTCTTGATGTAATCCCAGTGCGTTCCACAGCAAAATATTTTGTACAGAAATGGTGTACAGTGCCGACAAAATGAAGAATTAGACACATATGCAATATCTGAGTATTTTTATTTTTAGACGTTTCGCCATCCAGTGGCTTTATCAATACAAATTCAAGGACATGCTTGGAAGACAGAACTATATACAAAAGATGAGGTAATCAGTCCCTCAGTCTTGGAGTTGGTGAAGAGCACCGTCGTCTTGAAGGGGAATCCCTCCTACCAGTGATAATGTCTTCGTCTGCTCCACGTCCTCTACCTGTCGTCGGTATATAAGCGCCAAGCTCAATGACTACTTCAGTTCCTTCAAGACCACTGTGCCCTTCACCAACTCCAAGGCTGAGGGACAGATTATCTCATCTTTTATATATAATTCTTCACATTATGTCCTTGTATTATATTGATAAAGCCCCCTATTCGTGAAACGTCTACAAATAAAGATACCCAGATGTTGCACATGTGTAAAATATTCTATGTTCAGCAAAGAGGTGAGGCCATCAGGCCCCCATCATTGTCTCTAGGCCCTGTGTTGGGTGGTAGGGTAAATTTGCCAATAAACGTATGGATTTTGCTTTGTCAATCATGCAAATGTTGACGAAGGTCTTCCTCAATAAAGATACCCAAGTGTTGCACATGTCTCTAATTCATCAACTTGTCGGTTCTCTGAACCATTTATCTATAGTTCTGAATGTCTCTTTGTTTTCTACTGAGTCTATTAGGTCGCATATGATATCAGTGAAGCACGTGGTAGTCGACATAATTTGGTGGCTCAAGGGTAATACGGGATGTCCTGCAATGCTCTCTTCGGCTACAGTGGCTGTTATGGTGCTAGGGTTGACGTTGGCTAATGTCTGCTACAGTGACTGCTGAGGTGCTATGGTTGACGTTGGCTACAGTCTGTTCCTGCAGCATGGGGCCTGATGGCTGCCTTTGTCAGGTAGGATTTCGATCAGGAGAATTGCAAGCTGGCTGAGGAGGGGCACAACTCCGTCGCTGATGTTTCCTCGGCTTCCTTCGTCCTGTGGTTGGGATATGGATTCCTTCATTCATGTCTAACTGGCCAGGCTGATTTCACTTTCATCGCTGTCCCAGGAGTCCCAGGAGTCGCAGGAGTCCAGTGAATGGTCTTTCAGGTGTGATGTAGTTCAGCTGGGCTTGTGAGGTCTCTTGGGAGACCTAATTTAACCAATTATATGGTCACACCTTGCCTTGGCAAACGTCTGTCAGCCACGCCCACGTCTGAGGTCTTTTTTTCTTGACGGCGTCAGACCTAGGCGTCAGGTCGTACACGTGGTTGTGGGGGGTGCTCTCGGGACAATATAAGCCCAAGGAACAGCTGAGCAGAGGAAGCCGGGTCACCATATGGAGAAGACCCGGGTCGGAAGTACCGGCGAACCTCTAATGAATCTGAGCAGAGGAGATTCGGGCAGAGCTCTGGCCTGGGAGCAGAGCTGAGCTGGAGAGTCTCGGGAGGAGAGACTGTTGGAGATTCGAGTGGAGCTCTGGCCTGTGAGCAGAGCTGAGCTGGAGAGTCTCGGGAGGAGAGACTGTTGGAGACATTGGGAAGAGTTACTGGCTTGGAGCAGTACTCGTGCTGTGTAGGTCTTGGGACCTGTGGCTTAGTTCCTGTAGTGAACTGTCCTCTGTACTATATTGTAAGTTATATTCATTTTCGTCAAGTTGATTGTGTTCCCTGTCTCACTGCTTATATGTACCACCCCATTTATCTAAACCCCAATGATGTACTCCTGTTCCAAAATATATTATTGTACAAGGACTTAATAATAAACTGTGTTTGAGTAGAATAGTAATATTCACTGCCCCTGAGTAGTGTGAGTGGTGGGTAGAGTAATGAGAGGTGAAGTTGTGGTCACCAGTGACCTCACATTACCTACCAACCTCCGCTAATCATCTCTCCTACCACTTCGCCTGCCTGTCCCCTGCCTACTGACTCCCTCCGCATACCCCCATAACCCCCCAATCATTACCCCCCTACATGACACAGGTTCTTCGCCTGAATTGCGCCCCAGAATTCCAAATCCGAATTCTCGAGGTATATATAGATACAGAGCGAGGTGCAAATCATAATATAATTGTTGTAGGTAGTAGCGGTAGTAGTTGTGGTAGTAACAGTAGTAATTGTTGTAGTAGCAGTAGTAGTAGTATTTGTAGTAGTAGTAGTACTTGCGGTGGTAGTAGTAGTAGTAGCACTTGTGGTGGTAGTAGTAGTACTTGTGGTGGTGGTAGTAGTAGTAGTAGTACTTGTAGTAGTAGTAGTAGTAGTAGTAGTAGTAGTAGTAGTAGTAGTAGTAGTAGTAGTAGTAGTAGTAGTAGTAGTACTCGTGGTGGTAGCAGTAGTAGTACTTGTGGTGGTTGTAGCTACAGATAGAGAAAATAAAATATCTAATATCGAAAAAAAGCAATTACCTTTTCACGACGCTGGAATTACATTACGTAACTGCTGGCAGGTCCTTATCAAAACCACCCATATATTTAAGAACATAAGAATGGAGAAAGAGAACATAAGCTATCAGCACGAGCTCTGCTGATAACGAAGTGATAGCCAAAGTACGTACTTCATAACTGATAAACTGGTGTTATTAAGGTGTTATTAAGGAAACGTTTCGCCACACCGTGACTTCATCACTTAAGTCAGTGGTTCCCAAACTGGGGGTAAATTACCCCCTGGGGGTAATTTAACCATTTTTGGGGGATAATGGAGGGGTGACAGAAAAAAAGTTATGAATTCTGAAAATCAAGAAAACAATGCGGTACCCGGTATGAGGATTATTGTTAACTTTGTCTTAGTATATAAAGTTGTAAAGTAAACCTATTATAAGTAAGTAATAAAGTTAAACCAAATAACAATAAACATCAAAAACTAATATACAGTATTAGAAAAGAAGAAATATATAGCTAAGTGTTGGAAACCCAAAAGTATTTTGACAAGTATGCTTCAGGACAAAGTCACTCAGTAGCCCAGATCGACCTGTCCAGTACGCGTCACTCACTTCCTGAGGCTGCCTCTCAACAACGTATCTGTGCGAGAAGGGCTTCTCAACTGTGCTGGGTATGAAAACAAAAGAGGACTCGCTTGAATGTTGCAAACGATGCCAGGCTGGCACTTTCAACCACGAAGCCAAGAATTCCTAAACTAGCTTCAAGTATGCAACTCCATCCATCCCGCTGATGTTCTTGACATCTTTGGTAATAGTCATTAGAGATGCACAATGTTCAAATACAATAAATAAAAGAAAATATCTCAAGTGTTTTAATTTAGCCATATATATCAATAATAACAACATTTTGTGAAAGGGGCAACATGCTTTATGTGGCATGTTAAATTGGGTAACAAGCTGAAAAAGTTTGGGAACCACCGACTTAAGTGAACAGACCGATTCCAGGTTGAGGGACTGATTACCTCAAACTCCTCCTCTCCTTACCCCTTTCTGCTTTGTATTGGACTGATGAAGCCACTGTGTGGCGAAACGTTTCTTCATAAAGATTCCCATATGTTGCATAAGTGTCTCAATCTTCAACTTCTCGGATTTCAAAACCATTTATCGCATAACCTACCATATTTAAGGGTAACCCAACTAAATTCCCTAAGGCAACTTATACTAATCTACCCTTACGAAACCTAACCTGTCCTTGTGGTTGGTGACTCTCAGGTAAGATATGTTGACCGTGCTTTTTGTAATAGGAATAAGAAGATGAGAGATAGAGTGTGCTTCCCTGGAGCTGGTGTTGGGGACATTGTCAACAGACTGGATAATATCATGTCAGGTAATGGGAACAAGCCCATTATCTGTCTCAGTGCTGGTGGAAATGATATTGGGAAGGGTAGGAGAGAAGAGCTGCTAGATAAGTACAGGCAGATAGATTTCATTAGTCTAAGGGAGGGCCCCCAATCTTTGTGCATCTTCCCTAGAAGGGGAGTAAAAAATTAAAATGGTTGTTAGGGCAATTGGTGTAAATTGTGGCAGACAGTACGCAAGGAATTTGCAACCCCTTTCATTGAAAAACTGGAAAAATTTTTAGGGCAAACTGTATTTTGAAAGGGAGGGGGTTCATCTTCGGGGCGGGGGTGGTAGCACTTGCAGATGTTGAGAAGGCCATTGGTGAAATGCCTTGATTTTAAAATGAGGGAAGATAGGGGTATGGGTGTTGTGGGAAAAAGCAGGTTGCAACACTAGGGTTGGAAACGAATGTAAAAAGGCTTCAGCTTGAAGTTATAAATAAGAAAATAGAACAGGTCGAAAACAAAGGGGGCGAGGGGGGCAGAAAGGACTAGCCCCCTTAAAGGGTTTACTTTTAAAAATGCGGAGTTTTAGAAATAAGATGGAGCTAAGTTTAATTGCAAGGCGGGAAAAACATGATATTATTGTATAACAGAGCCCTGGTCAATCTAAAAGATAGAGGTGCCATTAAATGTACTTTACAAGGCTAAAAATTTTTCCACACTGACAGGGTCAACGGGAAAAGGTGGGGGAGTAGCGATGTATGTCAGAGAAAATTTTAATTTGTTGGTTAGACAAGATATTAAATTAGAAGCGTCCCCACTGAATCTGTTTGGTTACAGCTTTCGGGGGCGAGAAAAAATAATTTTGGGTGTGATTTCAGGGCCCCAAATCTTGATGGGGAGTGCAGAAAAAACTTCTGGGGGCAAAATTCGTAAGGATCTACCGAAAATGTTGGCTAAGGGGAGATTTAATATAGACAGATTGAGGGGGCAATTTTGGACAGGAAATTTGAGTCGGGGACTTTTGATCGATCCAGGATTTTTTTTAAAAAACAGTTTGGGGGACGACCCAAATAGGGAAAATAACCTCCTTGATTTGGTTTTGCCAGTAGGGAAACATAATTAATAATTTTGGGGTTAAAGATGAGTTGGGGGAGGATCACAAATCACTCAGTTTTAACATATCATGGAATTCCCCTAATAATGGCAATCAATCTCCCGCCCCTGACTTTCGTTGGTGATTTCATAGGCTAAAAAATTACTTAGGGGGGGCTGAATGGAATGCCCGACTGGGGGTCAGGTGGTGGTGATGGTTGCCGATATGATGCTTTCCGGGGCATAGTTCTAGTGCTAGTCAATTATGTTCCAATGGGGAAAAATCGATAAAACAAAAATGATCCTAAAGGATGAAAAATATTTTAAAAATCTGATTGGTCAAAAGAGAGGCATATATAGGAAAATCAAAAGAGGAGAGGGGAAATTAAGAAATCGATATTTCTTTAAAGGGGAGAAATAAAAAGGGAATTAGAAAAGCAAAAAAAATTATGAGGTTAAAGTTGCAAAGAACGAGATAACCCAAAAGGTTTCTTTCGGTATACAAAAGTAGATCAGGGAAAAGTAGGCCCATCAAAAGTTCCTCGGGTCAGCTCATGACGTGATAAGGAAATGTGTAGAATTTTTAACAAAATTTTCCCTCTAGTTTTTCACAGGGGAACCGGGAAATTTTCCCAGTAATGATAAATTTTTTTAAACGGACGATAATAAACTGTGCATATTAGGGTCACAAGTGAATGGTTTAGGCAAATAGTAAATTAAAAAACCCAACAAATCCCCCCGGCCCCGGAACTGTATGCAAGGGTTCTAAAGGAAAGTAAAGAGGAGTTAGAACCTTGGTAATTTTTTAAAATATCACTACAAACTGGCATGGTGCCAGTAAGTGGAAATGGAAAGTGATACCCATTTTCAAAACAGGTGACAGGTCCTTAGCTTCGAATATGACAAAAAAGCCCAAAATCCCTAGTGGGAAAATTTATGGAAAACAAAATTTCCCAGGGGAGTTGTAGCCCCTTTAAAAACATAAATTAATCACGAATCTCAGCATGGGTTTTTTAAAGGGGCGTTCCGCCTTACGAATTTTTTACTTTTTTCACTAAGGGATTTGAGGGGTGTCATGGTAAGAAAATTTTATTGTGTATATGGACTTCAGTAAGGCTTTTGCAGGGTCCACATCAGAGATATTGAGGAAAAATTAAGCAAGGAATAGGAGGAGAAAATTTTTTTCCCGGATGAGGCTGGTTTACAAATTGGCAGCGAGAGTTTGCATAAATGGGGAGAAATCGAGTGGGAAGCGTACGAGCGGTTTCCAGGGGTCGTTTGGGGCCCCTGCTGTTACAATCACATTAAAAGACATGTGAGGGCTAAAGAGCGACATCGGCAAGTTTGCCGATGCACCAAAAAAGGCCGTCGAATTCATTTGACGAGGCTTCGAGACTCCCGGGGGATTTGAATAGAGATGCAGTGGTCGGAGAAGTGGCAGTGAGTTTTAAAATTTGACAAAAAGCAAAGTTCTAAATGTTGGACAGGACAATAACCATGCCACTATAAACTAAATAAAGTAGATCTTAATATTCGGATTTCGAAAAAAAAATTTAGGAGTTCGGGGTTGCAGAATCTGAAACCCAAAACAAAAAGTGTAAGTTTCGCAATAAAGCTAATGAAACTTTGGGTTCATATCAAAAAGCATAAATAATGGGTCCTCGGGGTGTTCTTAATCCTAACCCTTTTGGTTGGCCCCTTTTTGTTTTTGCGCACGTTTTGGTCACCGTATTACGAATGGATAAAAATTTTTGGAAAATGTACAAAGGAGGTGACAAAGTGATCCCATGTATCAGAAAATTCCCCTTTGGGTGATAAGGGCCCCGAAACTGCACTTTAGGAAAGAGTAGAATTAGGGGGGAATGTTTTAGTTTTAAGTGGAAGACAGGGGAATAAATAAAGGGATGTAAAAAGGTGCGAAAAATCTAGCCCAGACGGACTCGCAGCATGGTTTTTTTGTTGGAAAATTCAGATCAGGAGGGTATAGGAAAGTACTGGGTTTTGGGAAAAGAGTTTTGGATAGTGGAAAAAAACTCCCAAGTACGTTATAGAGGCCGAAAATTTGTGCTTTAAAAAAAAAGGGTTTGGTAAATCATGAGTAGATGTGGGTGGGTGTGAGTTGGACCTGATAGCTTTTGCTAACGGGGCGGTTGCCCTTTTTCCCCTTTGGGCAATGTGACCTGCCTGACTGGGTTGGGGGCATTGGCTTAAACGGTGGGGTTGGACCCGCCTCGCATGGGCCCGGGAGGCCCTTTTGCAGGTTCCTTCGTTTTATGTTCTTTTTCTTATGTCAAAAACCCCAAAAGGAGTGTTTCTTTGTAGTAATGGTTAGGAACTGACTGTTGATAAATTAGACACATGTGCAACTCTTGGGTATCTTTATTGAGGAAACGTTTCGCCACACAGTGGCTTCATTAGTCCATACGAATGAGAATCTTGAAGAACAGGAGGAGAATGAGGTAATCAGTCCCTCAACCTTGAGTCGATGTGGTCAGTCCATCAATCTTGAATGGAATACGGCATACGTGAGGAGAAGGAGCTTATAAACCGTAGGCAGGAGAGGTGCAGCAGTCATTGGTGGTGTCACATTTGTTCAGTGTGGAAGTAGGTCGTGCCCAAGAATTAGGCAAGTGAAGAATTCCCAAGTATTAAGATCCCAAGAAGTTGCAGTGTCTGACAGGTCTGACAGGAGTGTTGTCGTCCAGCCGTCCTGGTCTTTGAGACACCTGTTCACCAATTAATATATTCGTCGCCTGTACTGTATGATAGAAATCTTTGTTGTTAATTTGCCTGAAACTAGGGAAAACTGTGTTAATGCCAAAGCCTTTAAACACTGCCAGGATGAGGGACTGAACACCTCAAACTCTTTTTGATCTTCAGTCATTCTTCTATGTATTTGTGATGAATGGTTTTGAAAACCGACAAGTTAAAGAATTGAGACATTTATGCCACATTTGGGAATCTTTAATGAAGATACGTTTCGCCACACAGTGGCTTCATCAGTCCAATACAAAGCAAAAAGGGGTAAGGAGAGGAGTAGTTTGAGGTATTCAGTCCCTCAGCCTGGAATTGATGTGTTCAGTCCACTAATTTTGTAGGAAGTACAGCATAGGGCCAGAGAGGTGGCTTATATACTGCAGTCAGGTGAGTCGAAGCAGGAGGAGGCGGGATCACTCACCTGACTGCAGTTTATAAGCCACCTCTCTGGCCCTATGCTGTACTTCCTACAAAATTAGTGGACTGAACACATCAATTCCAGGCTGAGGGACTGATTACCTCAAACTCCTCCTCTCTTTACACCTTTCTGCTTTGTACTGGACTGATGAAACCACTGTGTGGCGAAACGTTTCTTCAATAAAGATTCCCATATGTTTGTAGATGAATGGTTCAGAGAACCGACATGTTGATAAATTAGACACATGTGCAACTCTTGGGTATCTTTATTGAGGAAACGTTTCGCCACACAGTGGCTTCGTCAGTCCATACAAAGGAGAATCTTGAAGAATAGGAGGAGAATGAGGTAATCAGTCCCTCAACCTTGAGTCGATGTGGTCAGTCCATCAATCTTGAATAGAATGATTCTATTCAAGATTCTATTCAATGATTCTATTCAACGATTCTATTCAAGATTGATGGACTGACCACATCGACTCAAGGTTGAGGGACTGATTACCTCATTCTCCTCCTATTCTTCAAGATTCTCCTTTGTATGGACTGATGAAGCCACTGTGTGGCGAAACGTTTCCTCAATAAAGATACCCAAGAGTTGCACATGTGTCTAATTTATCAACATTCCCATATGTTGTTAGGTAAGACACATATGCAACAGTTAGGTATCTTTATTTCGAAACGTTTCGCCTACACAGTAGGCTTCTTCAGTCGAGTACAGAAAAGTTGATAGAAGCAGAAGAGACTTGAAGACGATGTAATCAGTCCATCACCCTTAAAGTTTTGAGGTGGTCAGTCCCTCAGTCTGGAGAAGAGCATTGTTCCATAGTCTGAAACAATATGGACTGACCACCTCAAAACTTTAAGGGTGATGGACTGATTACATCGTCTTCAAGTATCTTCTGCTTCTATCAACTTTTCTGTACTCGACTGAAGAAGCCTACTGTGTAGGCGAAACGTTTCGAAATAAAGATACCTAACTGTTGCATATGTGTCTTACCTAACAACCTGTCGGTATTTTATACCATTTTAATGTTCATTCTCATATGTTGCATTAATGTCTCAATTCTTCAGCCCAGAATTCTTGGAAAGAGGGTGAGGAAAGGTTGAGGGAGGTGGGGTAGAGCCAGTGGAACATGGAAAGGTGAGAGGTTAAGGGAGAGAGAGATACGGCTAGGGGAAAAGTGTTTGGGTAAATTCGAGAGATTTCTTAGGTTGGAAGAGAGGCGGGAGGAGTCACGGCATGAAGGATGGTTTTTACGAGAAATAATGATAAGAATTTCAACAGAGAGAGAAAGAGAGAATGTTGCAACCACAGATGATTTCAACTTCATACTGTCCCCTATTTGCATCACAATAAAAAAGCTTTACAATGAAATGAAGTAGGTAACAACTCTTGGCTTGTAAATAAAGTTAGGAGCCCTTAACTTAACCTTGTTAAACTCTGTGTAAGAGAGAGAGAGAGTAAGAGACATCTGAGGCGAATATTTTTCAACTACGGCATGAATATCTCTGTGATAAATGGTTTGTAAAGTAAAAGGACACAAATGCAACTAATGTGACTTTTTATTGTGGCAACGTTTCGCTCTCCAGGAGCTTTATCAAGCCATTACAAACAATACATGGACACAGAGGGTATATAAAGGCTCAGAGTGAGGGGCAATACTAGTGAGGTACCATTTCGATGTTCACTAGTAGTAGTAGTAGTAGTAGTAGTAGTAGTAGTAGTAGTAGTAGTAGTAGTAGTAGTAGTAGTAGTAGTAGTGACAAAAGTAATGCAATATGATAGAGCAATTAATTCGTACATGAGTAAAAGGATATAAAAGCTATTACTTGGGGTAACATAAAAATAGGTTGGGCAAATATAGACTGGAAAGAGGCAGCTTGTTTCAGTGTTCACTCTCTGTAATGTGCTTTGTGTAGTATAACAGGAGAGACTATGTGATGGCAGAGTTTACTGTTTTCAGGAGGATTCTTGCTAAGACTTCGGAGATTGTGAAACTGCCGTTGTTTTGTTTAATTGTGTTCGAAACAGCGATCAGTGCTGATTCGAGGCACTTGCGTCTGCGGAAATTAGTTTCTTTGATCACTGATTGGGCGTCTCTGATTTTCATGAGATGATTGGTGGAATTTCGGTGTTGTACACAGGCGTTGTTCAAGTTATCGTTCCTACATGCGTAAATGTGTTCATTGAGGCGGGTGTCGAGGTTTCTTGCTGTTTCACCTACGTAAATCTTGTCACAACCTCCACAGGGTATAGTGTAAACTCCTGCATTGAGTGGTTCGTGGTGCTTGGATTTTGTCCTGGTTAGATCCTTGATTGAAGTGCTAGAAGCGATGGCGACTCTGGTGTTAGCTTGTGAAAGTACTTTTGAGACGTTCAATGCAACCTGGCTGTTGGGAAGAATTATAACTTTGTTGGGAGTGGTGTTGATGCGTGGAGAATTAATGATATTAAGAGCTCTTTTCTTGCAGTCTTTGATGAAAAAAGAAGGAAAATGTAACTCAGTGAATGTTTGGTGAATGTATGTACATTCCTCGTCAAGAAACTCAGGACTACAAATTCGGTATGCTCTTAGGAAAAACCCGATGATGATGCCTCTTTTGGTCTTGGTGTCTTGACTGGAATAGAAGTGTGTGAGATCATTTTTATTGGTGGGTTTCCGATAAACTTGAAATCTTAGGTTGTTGTCTACTTTGTGAATGAGGACGTCGAGGAAAGGTAGCTTGTCATTGGACTCTTCTTCTAGTGTAAACTGGATCGCCGGTTCAACTGCGTTGAGCCTTGCCTGAAGATCCCGTACATGTTACCCAAGTAATAGCTTTTATATCCTTTTACTCATGTACGAATTAATTGCTCTAACATATTGTATTACTTTTGTCACTACTACTACTACTACTACTACTACTACTACTACTACTACTACTACTACTACTACTACTACTACTACTACTACTACTACTACCACTAGTGAACATCGAAATGGTACCTCACTAGTATTGCTCCTCACTCTGAGCCTTTATATACCCTCTGTGTCCATGTATTGTTTGTAATGGCTTGATAAAGCTCCTGGAGAGCGAAACGTTGCCACAATAAAAAGTCACATTAGTTGCATTTGTGTCCTTTTACTTTACATATTGTCGGTAATTCTACCAACTTTATTACGATAAATGGTTTAGAAAGCAGACAGTTAAAGAATGAGATACTTATGCAGCATCTGATGAACTGAACACATCGATTCCAGGCTGAGGGACTGATTACCTCAAACTGCTCCTCTATTTCCACCGCTCTTCTTTGCATTAGACTGATGAAGCCACTGTGTGGCGAAACGCTTCCTCAAATAAAGATTCCAAAATGTTGCACAAGAGTCTCATTCTTCATGAATATCTCTCACCCATTGCTTGACTATCCCTCACTCATTGCACGGGTAACGGGCTCCAGAAATAGGAAGACTTTCGAAACTCATCAAAGGTAAGGTATACCAAAGGTACCTGAATACTTTTCATTGCAAATTTTTCCAAGGATGCGACCCACAAAAGTCGGCCAACACCCAGGAACCTACTTGCTGCTAAGTACGTAGGTTCTGGTGGCAAATGAGAAACGTGCTTACACATGTCTCTGGTTTGTAGGTCACATGTAGCATTGTTTACACGTTGGTTGCACATTGTTTGCACATGGGAGAGAGATTCTTCAGCACGAGTTTCACTGGGAATTTGATGACTCCAGCACTAAGGTGACCGCGATGGACTCGTGAGTGTGTGTGTACTCACCTAGTTGAGGTTGCGGGGGTCGATTCGGGTCGTGTGTGTGTGTGTGTGTGTGTGTGTTTTGCCCCTTGTGGGTGGATGTGGGTTAAGTGTAAGTCGGTGTGGGTGTGCGTGTGGGTGCTAGTCGGTGTGGGAGGGTGTAGGTACGCCTGCAGGTGAAATAAAAGAAAATCTGTTAAGAAGATAATTTTGTATATTAAATTCTGTCGTGTTTGATCCCTCTTGTTTCCAGACATTCTCATTGTGCCTGTCTCTGTCTGTCTGTCTGTCTGTCTGTCTGTCTGTCTGTCTGTCTGTCTCTCTGTCTGTCTGTCTGTCTGTCTGTCTGTCTGTCTCTCTCTCTCTCTCTCTCTCTCTCTCTCTCTCTCTCTCTTCCCATCTGCAACACACACCTATGCAAGGGTCAGTAGCCCACATAATGCCAAATAACACTATTCATCGCCGTGAAGCATTGCCTCTGGTGTTGTGAAAGTCACGTTTAGGAAGCCATCACTCTGTAAACACCAGAGTGCATTCAAACACCAGAGTGCATTCAAACACCAGAGTGCATTCAAACACCAGAGTGCATTCAAACACCAGAGTGTATTCAAACACCAGAGTGCATTCAAACACCAGAGTGTATTCAAACACCAGAGTGCATTCAAACACCAGAGTGATTTCAAACACCAGAGTGCATTCAAACACCAGAGTGCATTCAAACACCAGAGTGCATTCAAACACCAGAGTGCATTCAAACACCAGAGTGCATTCAAACACAAGAGTGCATTCAAACACCAGAGTGTATTCAAACACCAGAGTGCATTCAAACACCAGAGTGCATTCAAACACCAGAGTGCATTCAAACACCAGAGTGTATTCAAACACCAGAGTGTATTCAAACAACAGAGTGTATTCAAACACCAGAGTGTATTCAAACACCAGAGTGCATTCAAACACCAGAGTGTATTCAAACACCAGAGTGCATTCAAACACCAGAGTGCATTCAAACACTGCTCCATGGCGCAAACCAACATACATAGAACATAAGAAAGGAGGAACACTGCAGCAGGCCTGTTGGCCCATGCTAGACAGATCCTACACAATCCATCCCACTAACAGGATATAAGAACATAAGAACCAAGGAACACTGCAGCAGGCCTACTGGCCCATGCGAGGCAGGTCCAAGTCTCCTACCGGCTTAAGCCAATGCACCCAACCTAGTCAGGTCAGGTCACATTGACTTAAGGGAGGAACACGGCAACCGACCTGGTAGCACAAGCTATCAGGTCCAACTCACACCCACCCATATCCACTCATGTATTTATCCAACCTATTTTTAAAGCTACACAACGTTCCGGCCTCTATAACTGTACTTGGGAGTTTGTTCCACTCATCCACAACTCTATTACCAAACCAGTACTTTCCTATATCCTTCCTGAATCTGAATTTTTCCAACTTAAAACCAATGCTGCGAGTCCTGTCTAGGCTAGATATTTTCAGCACACTATTTACATCCCTTTTATTTATTCCTGTCTTCCATTTATACACCTCAATCATATCCCCCTAATTCTACGTCTTTCTAGAGAGTGCAGATTCAGGGCCCTTAGTCTATCCTCATAGGGAAGGTTTCTGATACATGCGATCAACTTTGTCATCCTCCTTTGTACATTTTCCAGAGCATTTATATCCATTCTGTAATACGGTGACCAAAACTGTGCAGCATAATCTAAATGAGGCCTAACCAAGGATGTATAGAGTTGAAAGTTAAGACACTTGTGCAACATCTGGTTATCTTTATTGTAAACGTTTCGCCATCCAGTGGCTTTATCAATACAAATTCTTGGACATAATTAGAAAACAGAAGAACTATATACAAAAGATGAGGTAATCAGTCCCTCAGCCTTGGAGGTGGTGTTTACAACACCGTGGTTGTAGAGATTCTGAAGCACAGGTAAGGAGACTGGCGCTTATATAGGCGTCAGTGAAGAGAGACATGTAGCAGACGAGGGCATAGTCACTGGTAGGTGGGATTCCCCAGTGGAAGTAGGTCTTTCCCAAATTGATGGGCTAGTGTAGAAGTCGTGAAGAAGGTCATGTAGATGTCCTCTGAATCAAGATACCATGATGTTGCAGTGCCTGACAAGTTGTGCAAGACAGGTATACAATACCGACAAGTTGAAGAACAACCTGAGGACTCCTATTATTTATGCTTCTTGATATGAAGCCAAGGATTCTATTAGCTTTATTGCGAACACTTACGCACTGTTTTCTTGGTTTCAGATTACTGCTAATCAGAACTCCTAAATCTTTTTCGCAATCCGTAATATTAAGATCTATATTATTTGGCATGGTTATTGTCCTGTCCAACATTTAGAACTTTGCATTTGTCTATATTAAACTGCATCTGCAACTTCTCCGACCACTGCATCAGTTTATTCAAATCTTCCTGGAGTGCTCTAAAGTCCTCGTCAGAATGAATTCGACGGCCTATTTTGGTGTCATCGGCAAATTTGCTGATGTCACTCTTTATGCCCTCATCTATGTCGTTTATGTAGATTGTGAACAACAGGGGGTCCAACACTGACCCCTGTGGAACACCGCTCGTGACGCTTCCCCACTCTGATTTCTCCCCATTTATGCAAACTCTCTGTTGCCTATTTGTCAACCATGCCTCTATCCAGGAAAAAATTTCTCCTCCTATTCCATGTGCCTTAATTTTCCTCAATAGTTTCTGATGTGGGACCCTGTCAAAAGCCTTATTGAAGTCCATATACACAATATCATATTCATTACCATGATCTACCTCCTCAAATACCTTAGTGAAAAAAGTTAATAAATTCGTAAGGCAGGAACGCCCCTTTGTAATGCTGAGATTCGTTGATTAATTTATGCTTTTCAAGGTGGCTACGAACTGCCTCGGCAATTATCGATTCCATAACTTTTCCCACTATGGAGGTTAGGCTTATTGGTCTATAGTTCGAAGCTAAGGACCTGTCATCTGCTTTGAAAACAGGTATCACATTTGCCATTTTGCACTTATCTGGCACCATGCCAGTTTGTAGTGATATGTTGAAAAGATTAGCCAAAGGTTTGCTAAGCTCCTCTTTACATTCCTTTAGAACCCTTGCATACAGTTCATCAGGGCCTGGGGATTTGTTAGGTTTTAATTTATCTATTTGCCTAAGGACCATGTCACTTGTGACCCTAATCGTGCACAGTTTATTATCGTCCTGTTCTACATAATTTATAATTTCTGGAATATCGCTGGTATCCTCCTGTGTAAAAACTGAGAGGAAGTATGTGTTAAAAATTCTACACATTTCCTTATCACTGTCAGTGAGCTGACCCGAGGAACTTTTGAGTGGACCTATCCAAGAAATAATCTTTGATAATTCTATTTATTCATGTGCAAGTCCCACTCAAATTCAACCCTTCTCACTCATACATAGAGATAAAACAAACCTATAGAGAGATAAGAAAAAAAAAACAAGTACGGGTCCGTGGTACAAGCAGACTCATATCAAGATAATGAACACGGGTCCGTGGTACAAGCAGACTCATAAAAAGATAATGAACACGGGTCCGTGGTACAAGCAGACTCATATCAAGATAATGAACACGGGTCCGTGGTACAAGCAGACTCATAAAAAGATAATGAACACGGGTCCGTGGTACAAGCAGACTCATAAAAAGATAATGAACACGGGTCCGTGGTACAAGCAGACTCATATCAAGATAATGAACACAGGTCCGTGGTACAAGCAGACTCATAAAAAGATAATGAACACGGGTCCGTGGTACAAGCAGACTCATAAAAAGATAATGAACACGGGTCCCTGGTACAAGCAGACATACGTGGAGATACAGGCTTTTATTGCGAAAACATTTCGCTAGACAAAGCTCCACAAATGATGAAACATTGTCTTACGAATGTCATGCTCTTCATCGTGTGACTTTCCTTCATCACTGTCTTACCTTTACCTCTGAGGAGCTCCGAGAGGCTTTCTCCTCCGGGAGCCCGGCCATGGGCCAGGCTCGTCTGATATATTTACCTAGTTAACCAGGCTCTTGAAAAAAGCCTTAGCATGAGCCCCAAGATAATTAGAAAGCATTTTATCTTCGGTTTTGTTTTATATATTTTTTTTTTTTGGAAATTTAAACCTCCTGTTGTAATATTTCTTACTTTCCCATGCAACATGACTAGCAATATTCCCGACATGACGTGGTGGTGTCAGCAAGGTAATATTTATTAAGAAATATAAGAGAACAGTTTAACAGTGTTTCGCATTTGTTTTAAATTAAACCAAGAAATATAAGAGAACAGTTTAACTGTGCTTCGCATTTGTTTTAAATTAAAACAAGTAACTTACAAATGAACTATTTTCACGAATATTTCCTTAGAAAATAGTTATCCTGGTTATAGATACCGTATTTTCCGGCATATAAGGCGCACGATATAAGTATCATAATGGTATATCAGTAATTATATTCAAAGGTTAATTTCGCTCCTACGTTACGCAAAAGTGGAACCCAAAGCCTACCCTTGCCCCTGACCTTGAGCATATAAGGTGCA
The DNA here is from genome assembly GCF_026875155.1 of Cherax quadricarinatus. Lineage (NCBI taxonomy): Eukaryota > Metazoa > Arthropoda > Malacostraca > Decapoda > Parastacidae > Cherax > Cherax quadricarinatus. The sequence continues at coordinate 39,402,558 of NC_069405.1, read as the reverse complement.
GGCTGATTTTCCTAGACTTTTTATGGGAAAAAAGGGGCGCCTTATATGCCGGAAAATATGGTATTGCTAAGTATCAGTTCCATGGTCTGGAACAATATCGCTCCAGACCATGGAACTGAACTTTTCTCCAGGTTGAGGGGCTGATAACCTCAAATCCTTGTTTCTTTCTCCTATTTGTGTATATTCTCAATCCCGCTGTAACGGAGGACCATCCATTTAGTCTCTCTCTCTCTCTCTCTCTCTCTCTCTCACACACACACACACACACACACACACACACACACACACACACACACACACACACACACACAAGAAATTAGAGAAACTGCTAAGGTTTGCAACGAGACTAGTCCCGGAGCAAAGGGGCATGGCCTACAAGTGGTTAAGGGAAACTGACCTGACGACACTGGAGGACAGGAGAGAGAGGTGGGACATGATAACGGCATATAAAATACTGAGAGGAATTGACAAGGTGGACAGAGACAGGATGTTCCAGAGATGGGACACAGCAACAAGGTGCCACAATTGGAATTTGAAAGCTCAGATGAGTCATATGGCATGTTAGGAAGTACTTCTTTAGCCTTAGAGTTTCAGGAAGTGGAATAATCTGGAGAGAGAAGTAGTGGACGCAAGTTCCATACATAGCTTTAAGAAGAGGTATGATAAGGCTCTAGAAGCGGGGAGAGAGGGACTTAGTATCGACCGACGAAGAGTAGGTGCCAGGAACTATGACTCGACCCCTGCAACCACAAATTAGTGAGTACACACTTCAGAACACTGACCTCTGCCCTTCGCTCGCTTGACATTTTTGTCTCTGAATTGCTATGCTATTCTAAGTATGAGACCACAGTTGAATAACCCATCTGCAGCAATTGAACTGTACACACAGTCACACACTGACCTCTGACATGTGACTCCGCTGAGGTCATTGTCAAGTTTGCTGTGCTGTCTTCCGAGAAATGTTTTGTTTGTTACGAGGATTATCTAAGTCACATGATGTGGCTACCCTTTCGTAATATATTTCGCAAGGTTAGAGCAAGAATGTTCTATGATTATCTAACGCACTTCACATACTAGTTACTCTTATACTTCATCGCACAGGGTCGTGTTCCTGTCACACTCCATCTCACTGGATGGTTTTCCTGTCACACTCCATCACACTGGATGTTTTTCTGTCACACTCCATCTCACTGGATGGTTTCTCTGTCACGCTTCACACAAGATGGTTTCCCTGTCACTCTGTCTCTCACACACGTGACCGAGCAGCGGAGGCGATGATCTCCCTAACCATTCACACATATAGTGAAATCCATCAGGCTGAGCTCAGAGTCGTGTTTTGTTATGACTTGATATGCCTCTGATAGGTTTCCTGAATTTTCCTGCTCCCGCAGGCCAGGTGCTTGATTGGTTAACCAGGCTGCTGGCGGCCAACAGGCCCACATAAGCCTGCGAGACTGAAAACGTGATGGATCGAGAACATCGCCCTGAGGTACACCACTTTTTACCACCTCGTAGTTGAATTCTTCTCATTCAGAGTACCACTGTCTGTGTTTCGAACCTCAATATCCCGACTTCAAAAAGAATAAAAAAAAGCACAATACCATGACTGGAACAACTCACAAATAACCCGCACTATACACAAATACACAATATACATAAGAACATAAGAACATAAGAACGAAGGAACACTGCAGAAGGCCTACTGGCCCATGCGAGGCAGGTCCAAGTCCCTACCGGCTTAAGCCAATGCACCCAACCTAGTCAGGTCAGGTCACATTGACTCAAGGGAGGAACACGGCAACCGACCCGTTAGCACAAGCTATCAGGTCTAACTCACACCCACCCACAACTACTCATGTATTTATCCAACCTATTTTTAAAGCTACACAACGTTCTGGCCTCTATAACGGTACTTGGGAAGTTTGTTCCACTCATCCACAACTCTATTACCAAACCAGTACTTTCCTATATCCCTCCTGAATCTGAATTTTTCCAACTTAAAACCATTGCTGCGAGTCCTGTCTAGGCTAGATATTATCAGCACACTATTTACATCCCTTTATTTATTCCTGTCTTCCACTTATAAACCTCAATCATATCCCCCCTAATTCTACGTCTTTCTAGAGAGTGCAGTTTCAGGGCCCTTAGTCTATCCTCATAGGGAAGGTTTCTGATACATGGGATCATCTTTGTCATCCTCCTCTGTACATTTTCCAGAGAATTTATATCCATTCTGTAATACGGTGACCAAAACTGTGCAGCATAATCTAAATGAGGCCTAACCAAGGATGTATAGAGTTGAAGAACAACCTGAGACTCCTATTATTTATGCTTCTTGATATGAAGCCAAGGATTCTATTAGCTTTATTGCGAACACTTATGCACTGTTGTCTTGGTTTCAGATTACTGCTAACCAGAACTCCTAAATCTTTTTCGCAATCCGTAATATTAAGATCTACATTATTTAGTTTATATGTGGCATGGTTATTGTCCTGTCCAACATTTAGAACTTTGCATTTGTCTATATTAAACTGCATCTGCCACTTCTCCGACCACTGCATCAGTCTATTCAAATCTTCCTGAGTGCTCGAATGTCCTCGTCAGAATGAATTCGACGGCCTATTTGGTGTCATCGGCAAACTTGCCGATGTCGCTCTTTATGCCCTCATCTATGTCGTTTATGTAGATTGTGAACAGCAGGGGGCCCAACACTGACCCCTGTGGAACACCGCTCGTGACGCTTCCCCACTCTGATTTCTCCCCATTTATGCAAACTCTCTGCTGCCTATTTGTCAACCATGCCTCTATCCAGGAAAAAATTTCTCCTCCTATTCCATGTGCTTTAATTTTCCTCAATAGTCTCTGATGTGGGACCCTGTCAAAAGCCTTACTGAAGTCCATATACACAATATCATATTCGTTACCATGATCTACCTCCTCAAATACCTTAGTGAAAAAAGTTAATAAATTCGTAAGGCAGGAACGTCCCTTTGTAAAACCATGCTGAGATTCGTTGATTAATTTATGCTTTTCAAGGTGGCTACGAACTGCCTCGGCAATTATTGATTCCATAAATTTTCCCACTATGGAGGTTAGGCTTATTGGTCTATAGTTCGAAGCTAAGGACCTGTCACCTGTTTTGAAAATAGGTATCACATTTGCCATTTTCCACTTATCTGGCACCATGCCAGTTTGTAGTGATATGTTGAAAAGATTAGCCAAAGGTGTGCTAAGCTCCTCTTTACATTCCTTTAAGAACCCTTGCATACAGTTCATCAGGGCCTGGGGATTTGTTGGGTTTTAATTTATCTATTTGCCTAAGGACCATGTCACTTGTGACCCTAATAGTGCACAGTTTATTATCGTCCTGTTCTACATAATTTATCATTACTGGAATATCACTGGTATCCTCCTGTGTAAAAACTGAGAGGAAGTATGTGTTAAAAATTCTACACATTTCCTTATCACTGTCCAGTGAGCTGACCCGAGGAACTTTTGAGTGGGCCTATCTTGTCCCTGATCTTACTTCTGTATACCTGAAAGAATCCTTTTGGGTTAGTCTTCGATTCTCTTGCAACTTTAACCTCATAATCTCTTTTGCTTTTTCTAATTCCCTTTTTATTTCTCTCTTTAACTGAATATATCGATTTCTTAATTGCCCCTCTCCTCTTTTGATTTGCCTATATATGCCTCTCTTTTGACCAATCAGATATTTTAATCTATTGTTCATCCATTTAGGATCATTTTTGTTTGATCTGATTTCCCTATTTGGAACATAATTTGACTGAGCAGCTAGAACTATGCCCTGGAAAGCATCATATCGGCAACCATCACCACCTACCTGACCCCTAGTCAGGTCATTCCAGTTCAGCCCACCTAAGTAATTTTTCAGTCCTATGAAATCAGCCAAGCGAAAGTCAGGACGGAGACTTGATTGCCATTATTAGGGAATTCCATGATATGTTAAAACTGAGTGATTTGTGATCACTCTCCCCAAGCTCATCATTAACCTCAAGATTATTAATTAGTGTTTCCCTACTGGCAAGAACCAAGTCAAGGAGGTTATTTCCCCTAGTTGGCTCTGTCACAAACTGTTTTAAAAAACAATCCTGGATCGTATCAAGAAAGTCACCCGACTCTAAATTTCCTGTCAAATTGCTCCAGTCAATCTGTCTATAGTTGAAATCTCCCATTAGCACAACATTTTCGTATGTAGATGCCTTACGAATTTCGTCCCATAGAAGTTTACTGCACTCCCTATCAAGATTTGGGGCCCTGTAAATCACACCCAAAATTAGTTTTTTCTCGGCCCTCGAGAAGCTGTAACCAAACAGATTCAGTGGCTGACGCTTCTAATTTAATATCTTGTCTAACACAACAATTTAAATTGTCTCTGACATACATCGCTACTCCACCACCTTTCCTGTTGACCCTGTCAGTGTGGAATAATTTATAGCCTTGTATGTGACATTCAGATGGCATCTCTCTATCTTTCAGATTGAGCCAGGTCTCTGTTATAGCAATAATATCTATGTTTCCTGCACTTGCAATTAATCTTAGCTCATCTATCTTATTTCTAACACTCCTGCTATTAGTATAGTAAACCTTAAGGGAGCTAGTCCCTTGCTGCCCTCTGCTGTCCCCCTTTGTTTTCTGACCTGTTCTATTGTCTTTATTTATAACTTCATGCTGAATGCCTTTTATACATTTACTGTTTCCAACCCTAGTGTTGCAACCTGCTTGTTTCCCACACACACCCATACCTCTATCTTCCATCAGTTTAAAATCATAGGCATTTCACCAATGGCCTTCTCAATCGAGTCTGCAAGTGCTACCACCCCTGCCCCAGAGAGATGAACCCCATCCCTTGCATACATATCATGTTTGCCATAAAAGTTGTTCCAGTTGTCAATGAATGGGATTGCAAGTTCCTTGCAGTATCTGTCTAGCCAGCAATTTACAAACCAATTGCCCTAGACAACCATTCATTTCCTACTCCCCTTCTAGGCAAGATGCTACATATGATTGGATCCCTCCCTTAGACTTAATGAAATCTATAGCTGACCTGTACTTATCTAGCAGCTCTTCTCTCCTACCCTTCCCAATATCATTTCCACCAGCACTGAGACAGATAATGGGCTTGTTCCCATTACCTGACATGATATTATCCAGTCTGTTGACAATGTCCCCAACACCAGCTCCAGGGAAGCACACTCTATCTCTCATCTTCTTATTCCTATTACAAAAAGCAGGGTCAACATATCTTACCTGAGAGTCACCAACCACAAAATCCTTACCTTCATTAGCGGGGGCATAGTACCCTTACCTTCACGGGCCACTAAAAAAGTACTTTATCCTGGAGAACAAGAAGCGTTTTCCTACCTTAGATCTTCATTTTAACTTTCCTTACTCTGATGCGCCTCCCTTACTGGAAAAAACTCCCCATTTTACAGGTGCTGGGCTGCCCTCCTGCGGTACCCGTGCACCTCCCCACCTACAGCCTCCTCACAGGGAAAGACAGCGCACCTCACTGCTAGAAGCCTCATTCCCCCATCTCCAACCACCTCACACCTCTCCCAGGCCCATTGAGGTGGACCTTCAGCCTCCAATCTCCTCCTGGAGAAGCAAACCCCCCTCCTTCAACTCTCCAAACTCAGTTTTAAAACACTGCAGAAGCAAGCCATGCTTTGTAACCGTCCACGCTAATCCCCAAAGCAGCTCAGGGTCTGTGACCTCACGTGACGACTGACCACTGAACACGTGGAAGGAATGACCACTCCTATGTGCGGGTTATTTAAAGTATCCGACTTCCTAACACACTTCCTTATCGTAAATACGATGCTTCGTATGGACACATTTGCCGAGTGGGTTCACACAATCTGTTACTACGAGGAGTGCGTTCGGACTGGAATTATATTTTAAGAAATTAAACAAGTGTCGGAGGCAGGATCTACCAGCGCCTGGTGAGGGCACTTGTCTGTTTCCAAGGTCGTTTTGTATCTCCTTCAATTTAACTAAATCTGTTGGCACAATATATAGGTTTTTTGTTTCTTTTGAGCTTTGTGAGGGAAGAGAAAAGAGAAGAGAGAGAGAGAGGAGAGAGAGAGAGAAGAGAGAGATAGAGAGAGAAGAGAGAGAGAGAGAGAGAGAGAAGGAGTAATCAAGAACTCATTCGGAATCTCAATTATTGCACTCACTAACTTGTACATGAATATTATATAATATCGACAAGATAAAGACTTAGACACATAAAAATTTTTTTATCTTTACCTGTTAACGTTTGCGCCATCCGTGGGCTTTATCAATACAATACAAGGACATAATGTTCTATTACGTCCTTGTATTGCCTTGATAAAGCTACTGTATAGCAAAAGTCTACAAATAATGATACCCCCAAAATGTTGCAAATACGCTAATTCTTCAGTCACTAACTGCAATAATACACCTAAGGGGACAACACGGGCAGGCTACAGCGCACTGGCAGCCATAATACCAACTGTAACATCCATAGCAATATATTTTACTACCGTGATGAACTCGAAACCAGAGTGAAACACAAAAAATCCTCAACGACTAAACTCGTACACAAAATCTTGCAAATAAATTTAGAAATTCAAATTTGTGGAACCTCCTTAACCTGTTTGCAATATGCTTCTGGCGAAATTACACTGAGAGGTAACTCTCAGTGTATATACGCTGAGAAGCATATTTAAAAAGAGATTCAAGAGTATTCTTAACTAACCAGGGAACGGGTGGGGTTTGAACAGACGATGTGTGAGTCGTAAGACTTCAGGCTAGTGCTTGAGTGGGCTTACGCACTGAATTACGATTTCGTGAATCAGTATTCTTGACTGGTGGTAAATAGGCGACGTACAGCCTTAATATTATCCACGATTTTTCCAAAGAAAAAGTAGATAAAGATACCTTGGAAATAACTTCGAGGAAAATTAACAGTGAAAATGAAGAAAACAGAATTGATGAGGAAGAGGAAAAGATGAATAGGTATAGAAAAAGAACACGACAACGCAGTTATAATGACCCGCGTGGAGTTGATAGTCTTAATAGACTCCTTTTCAACATTAAATCATTAACCCTCTATTCATGCCATAAGTATGTAAAACAGCCATAAGGGGGAGTTGAACGACAGCTCTAAACTTTTCGTTTTGTAATCAACACATCTTCAGGAGTTTGCATTGTTGCAGAAACGCGTAGGAAGTCCAGGTAGATTAGCTCAGGGTAACGACTGTTAATAGAATAATATAGATGCGCCATGCAGACCAGTGCCCAGTGCCGGAAAAATGAAGATCCACAAATTTGTTCTAAATTCTATTATGTACCACTTTGTTGGATTGTTGAATCTCCCTATCTATCATAGCTTCTGTTTCTGAAGACGATACTGTATCTTGCATGGAAGGGTTACCTCTGTTTGGTCTGGTTGAACCTGTTCTTTTCAGCAAAACCGGCTTATTAATCAGAGACCAGGACTACCATTACCGGACGGATGATCGAGCATTTACTATACATTGCCCTGAATGGCTCATACAATTTTAAACGCCTCACGTGAATAACAATCAAACCACGGAGTTTTACGACTCACTTGCCGCGAGTTCCATCCCAACCCTTAACGGGATTTGTTTGCAGTCGCGTCATTACGATTTCGTGGATGAACGATGGTGTGAGTGATCAGAAGAGACAGAATAAGTTACAATATCGCAGCTGGAACAGTTCACCAACAGCAAAAAGTTCCAATGGTTATAATTAAAACCACAATTTTTCAAGGGATGGAGAGGTAAGCCAGCGGAAGGCCGTGGTCAGATGATCGAAACCTCCAGTTGCGGGTCACCATGTGACTAAGACCATCGTCAGGAAACACTTGTCCTGTTTTCTGACAAACCTTACCTAACCTAACCTAATTCAACAACAAACAACTCGCATAGGGGAGAAACTTTATGACGATGTTTCGGTCCGACTTCGACCGGTTTTTTGATGAAAAAAAAGTTCAGTGGAACTTGTATTACAACGTTTCGCTCAGAACTGGACTTCATCAGGTAAGATACTTGATAGAGTGTAACCCTGGACGAAAGTCGTAAAAAATCACTTTAAACTTAGTGTCCTTTGGTAAATTAGACACATGTGCAACACTTGGGTATCTTGATTGTGGAACGTATCGCCAGTAAGTGACTTCTTCAGTCCGGTACAAAGATGAATGGTGGAAGATGAGGGAGAGTTTGAGGTAATCAGTCCCTCAGCCTGGAGTCGATGTTTACAGTCCATCAATCTTGTCGGTTCCATGAACCAATTTTTCCATGTGGTTTAGAAAACCAATAAACAGTGTGATGCACTTGGGAATCTTTATTCTAGAACAATAAAGATCCCTGGGTGTTGCATAGGTGTCTACTTCATCAGAGGTTAGGTTAGGTTAGGTTACGTTAGGTTAGGTAAGGTTAGGTAGGTTAGGTTACGTTAGGTTAGGTTAGGTTAGGTTAGGTTAGGTTAGGTTAAGTTAGGTAAGGTTTGTCAGGAAACAGGGCAAGTGTTTCCTGACGCGGGTCTTGGTCGTATGTTGACCCGCAGCTGGAGCTTATGGTCATCTGACCGAGGCCTTCCACTGGCTTATATAGTGCCTTTATCATCACGGGAGATAATGTTATGTGCAGTCTTGTTCAAGGGCTTTCATTAGACCAGTCTTTGTGGATAACCACAAGACAGTTACTGGTCAGTCAACAAAAGTCACACCCGAAGTTTTCCAGGGAGAACAAAAAACACACCCCGCTCTTCCAGGGCATCAACAACAGTTAAACCCCTGACTGACCCCAGGCGCCAAAACTCACACCCTGACTGTACTCTAGGCGTCAACATATTACACCCTGACTATATTCCTGGGCAGCCAACAACAGTCACCAGTCATCCCAGGAACGACTGGTACTTGAACTATGTTCCCACAGCAGACGGCCAGCAGAGAAAATGTTACATAACCGACCAAATCAAAGTTCCAACCCACAGGTGCGCTATAAAACTTTACTTATAAATTATCTATAATAATAATACTGCTGAAGTAAAGCTTTTAAGTGAGCTGGAGCTGAATAACAGCTCTCTGCTCGTAAAAGAATAATTGAAACTCTGGGACTAACCTCAATAAACCCTTGAGAGTAATACTACTGAGATGGAAAAAATGGGAGGGGAAGGGAGTGTGAGATTGATGGGGGGTGAGGGGTAGGGAGAAAGGGGAAGGCGAGAAGCAGTGGGGAAGGGAGTGGGAAAAGGGGGTGTAAGGGGAGGGAGTGAAGAAAGAGGGAGGGAAGAGAAGAGTGGGAGGGGTTATAAAAGGGGGAGGGGGCATCGGAGGACATATAAGAGGCGGAATTTCCCACCATGAACAGACGGTGCTTTTTTTTTCTTTTTGTGCCTGCTTGGAGGGTCACTGAAAACCCCGCACTTCCCCCTCCGTCTTATGTAAGCTGCTGTCTCTCTTAAACACACAACACACACACACACACACACACACACACAACACACACACCCACACACACACACACACACAAAACACACCACAACACACACAAACACACCACACACACATACGATAAACTCTGGAGCAGGAAGAGGGGGGGATTAGTAGCGGACCAGAACTGAGGGGGCCAGGAGCTGTGACTCGACTCCTGCAACCACATCTAGAGGATATACACACAACACACACACCACACACACACACACACACACACAACACACACACACTGCAAGAAGGCGTTTTACACATTTCCACACAAGAATTAGGCAATAACTGGAGGACAGTTATTGGAATTATTCCCTGACCACTACAGTGGATCAGGGGAATACTTTCAGGAAGACAATCGGCGAGACAGGTACGTGGCGAGGTGCAAAAGTGGGCACTTGTGACCACGGGTCACAGGGGTCAGTCCCTAGGACCAGTGCTGTTTGGTGGTATTATGAACACACGACGGAAGAAAAACTCCGAAGTTTTCCCGGGGGGGTTTGAAAGGAAAAAAAGTTTAAAAGAGAAAAAAAGGGGGTAACCCCTTTGGATGGCCACAATTTGGCCCGGGAAAAAAAAAAAGGCAAAGTTTTTTAAAAAAGGGGGTAAGTTGGGGGGAAGATAAAAAAAGGAAAAGGGGGGGGTGAGTAAAAAAAAATTTTAAGAAAAAAAAAGGAATTATGGCGTAGAAAATAAGAATACTATACTGTCTAGCAGGAGTTCTCGGAGGGGCACTCTAAGGTGGGCCAGGGATGCTGAGCACTAGTAGAGCACGCTGCATACCTCAGCACTAGTAGCGCGAATCAACTTAACTGAACACAAACACACACTCACTCTCTACACACACACACACAAAACACCTCACACAGAAGTAATGGCTCTGTGCAATGAGCGGAGACCGGCGCTTGACACTTTTCGCGACACCACTATTTAAGGCAAGAGTTCGCTATCTGATAAAGATAGGATGAGAATGAGCGCGCAGTGAGAGCATAGTATGTGTATGTGCGGAGAGTTTTAGGGTAAGTAAAGCATTCTATGTACGATTATTGGGTCGTGGAGTGGTGGTAAGCACACAGTGGGAAGAGATTGTGGAAATGAGTGTCAGGGAAATAAGGAATTCTATCTGCTCTCTTGGGAGGTGAGAGTGACGTGGGGTGGGTGGTTAGTAACACACAGGTTGTTTTGTATACATCATAGTTGGGGGAAAGGGGGGATGGTGTTACGGTATATATGGTATAGAGTTTATATGGTTGTTTTATTATGATGACGTGTTGTGTGGATGGATATAGCTTATTTGTGATAGGACACACATAGGATGGTACGGGGAAATGATTATTAGGGGAGAATATTGAAAGGCATGAGTGGTTCTTCTCTCTTAATTGTGATTTGTAATGTTTTGGGGTTGGGGATATTAATGTAGTCAGATGTAGGTGTAGCGTATGGGGGGGGGGGGGTGCGCAGTTCAGAGCATATATATATAATAAGTTTTGTTAGGGGGGTGTGTTGTTATAATGGATATGATGTCGCGTGTGAGTATATTATTATTAATTTGTAAGGAGGGGGATGAAGTTGGAAAGTATTTAAGATGTTATGATGGAGGGTATGAGTATATGGTTGTTGGATGGTAAAGGGAATCAGGGGTAGGGGTGAAATGTGGGGTGGATTGAGGATATAGGGGGGTTAAATATAAGTGAATTGATAGGTTTGGTTTATTGTGGTTAGGGATTTGGGGTGGATTATGTATGTATATGTGATTAATGGGGGGTGTTAATTATGGGTGGGGTGGGGGGGTTTGAGTAAGGTAGAATATGGTGGTATGGTGTGTGTGGGGGTTGGTGTTAGAATTTATTTTGTATGTGTGTTTGGGAGTATTTGGGGTTATTTGTATGTTGGGTAAAGTGTTGGTATTCAGAAAAAAGTGACAAATGAACTAGTGATGAAAAAAGATAATAAAAAGGAGACTATGAGATTAGAGTAGTATTTCTTATCAGATATAAAACGTAGTAGTCAGGAAGTGGAATAGTTTGGAAGCGATGTAGTGCGTGCAAACTCATACAATAGCTTAAGCAGATGGTCATGATAAACTCACGGTTCCGGGAGAGTCGCCTAGAGCGACCAGTGAAGAGCGGGCCAGAGAGCTAGGACTCGCGACCCCTGCCAACCTCAACTAGGTGAGAAGCAGCAACTAGGTGAGTACAAATGTGATGAGTACACACACACACACACACACACACAAAAACACACACCTCATAAAATTCACTAAAACAACACACTCTCTCACACAACACACACACACACACACACACACACACACTCACACACACACAACACACACGACACACACACGCATATACAACAGGCCTAGTGTCTAATCGACATGTGCCTAGGACAAAATGGTAACTAACTAACACACAACAGATCATAAAACGGCAATGAACAAACAATACATGAAAAAAATTCATAGGAACTTTTGAACAACAGGGAGACCAGAGAGGCCATGGTGATAAACTGAGAAAAAATATGCGAAGCAGAGTGGCTGCAGTGTGGAGGAACAATGGAATGATTTAAACGAGGAGGAAGGTCATACCAGAACAAGGACGTTTATAATATAATGTAATGAATGATATACTAAAGACAGAACACCACCAACATTACTTTGTTGCTGTAACTACAAACACTGAAGACAGGATACCAGAAATATATCTCTGTGCAGTAATTTACAAACACCTGAAAGCCAGTATACCACCAACATAACTCTGTTTGTCTGTAACTACAAACACTGAAGACAGGACACCACCACATAACTCATGTTGCTTGTTACTAAAACATAACACTGAAGACAGGATAACACCACATACACTCTGTTTGCTGTATACTCCAAAACACGAAGACAGGATCCACCACATAACTACTGTGCTGTAACTACAAACACAGAAGACAGGATAACCACCAACATAACCTGTTGCTGAACTACAAACACTGAAGACAGGATACCACCAACATAACTCTGTTGCTGTAACTACAAACACTGAAGACAGGATACCACCAACATAACTCTGTTGCTGTAACTACAAACCTGAAGACAGATACCACCAACATAACTCTGTGCTGTAACTAACAAACACTGAAGACAGGAACCACCACACATAACTCTGTTGCTGTAACCACAACCACTGAAGACAGGATACCACCAACATAACTCTGTCCTCTGTAAGAACCAAACACACTGAAGACAAGGATACCACCACATAACTCTGTGCTGTAACTACAAACACTGAAGACAGGACACCACCAACATAACTCTGTTGCTGTAACAACAAACACTGAAGACAGGATACACAAATATATTCTCTGTTGCTGTAACTACAAACACTGAAGGACAGGACAACACCTAACATAACTCTGTTGCTGTAACTACAAACACTGAAGACAGGACACCACCAACATAACTCTGTTGCTGTAACTACAAACACTGAAGACAGGACACCACCAACATAACTCTGTTGCTGTAACTAACAAACACAGAATACAATAGGAAACCTACGCAACATAACACATTTGCCTGAAACTACAAACACTGAAGACAGTGAACACCACCAACCCATAAAAAAAACCCTCTGTTGCTGTAAATACAAATCACTGAAGACAGGATACCACGAAATATATCTCTGTTGCTGTAACTACAAACACTGAAGACAGGACACCACCAACATAACTCTGTTGCTATAACTACAAATAAGAACAACAAGCAGCGACTACGTCTAAAAATAACAGATTATCAAGTACAGCTGAAGATTACATCAGCCACCATCGTTTACTTGAGGTTTCACGTTTATTTATTCGTTTATAAACTTTCTAACGTGTGAATAAAGAGAAAGAGGGATGGGAAGGGGGTTGAACTGGGTCCCCAGATTGGTTGCAGGTTCAATATTTCACCACAGAGCTACGAGAGCATCTAATAAGATAGTTGAAGCAATACAACAATTACGGAACAGGTAACAAGTAATGTCTTACCTAGAACCTAACATACCTTCAATTGTACGCCTATACTCACGATTTGGAAAAACCTGTTTTTAATGAACTATCGTTATAAACAGTGTTTACATATCGAAAAATTTAATTTTGTGGTTAAAACTCGTCGCGTAGAACCATTGGTATAAACATATAGAACCGATGAAGAAATGGATATTTTTTTGCGTCCAGCGATTTTGATGTCCTTGTTCAAACTATGTATCGGTCCTGTCCACCCTATGTTGACCTCCTGTCCACCCTATGTTGACCTGGGTCCACCCTATGTTACCTGTCCACGCCTATGTTGACCTCCATCCTCCCTATGTTTGACCTCAAGTCACCCCTATGTTGACCTCCCACCCTATGTTTGACCATCCAGTCCACCCTATGTTTGACCTTCCACCCTATGGTTTGACGCTGTCCGCCCTATGTTGACCTGTCCACCCTATGTTGACCTGTCCGCCCTATGTTGACCTGTCCACCCTATGTTGACCTCCAGTCCTCCCTTTGTTGACCTGTCCACCCTATGTTGACCTGTCCGCCCTATGTTGACCTGTCGCGCCCTAGTTGACCTGTCCACCCTATGTTTGACCTCCAGTCCACCCTATGTTGACCCTCGTACAGTCCCACCTATGTTGACCTGCCCACCCTATGTTGACCTCCAGTCCACCCTATGTTGACCTGTCCACCCTATGTTGACCTGTCCACCATATGTTGACCTACTGTCCACTCTATGTTGACCTCCAGTCCTCCCTATGTTGACCTCCAGTCCACCCTATGTTGACCTCCAGTCCACCCCATGTTGACCTCCAGTCCACCCTATGTTGACCTCCAGTCCACCCAATGTTGACCTCCAGTCCACCCTATGTTGACCTGTCCACCCTATGTTGACCTCCTGTCCACTCTACATTGACCTCCAGTCCACCGTATGTTGACCTGTCCACCCTATGTTGACCTCCCTGGTTCCACTCTACGTTGACCTCCAGTCCAACCCTATGTTTGACCTCCTGTCCACCCTATGTTGACCTGTCACCCTATGGTTGACCTCCTGTCCTACCCTATGTTACCTCCAGTCCACCCTATGTTGACCTCGACAGTCCACCCTCTGTTGACCTCTCCCTGTCACTGTATGTTTGACCTCCAGTTCCACTCTATGTTGACGCTCCAGTTCCACCCTATGTTGACCTGTCCACCCTATTTGGGCTTCCGTTCACTCTATGCTTACCTCGGCGCTGTCCACCCTAAGAATGACTGTCCACTTTATGTTGAAAACCTGCCATCTCCCTATGGTAGACCTGACCACGCGCTATGTTGACACTCCTGTCCACCCCTATGTTGCACCTGTCCCACTCTATGTTTACCTCCTGTCCCAACCTATGTTGACCTGTTCCACGCTATCTTGACACTCCTGTCCACTCCTATGTTGCACCTGCCACGCTATGATGACCTCCTGTCCACCCTATGTTGACCTGTCGCACCCTATGTTAACCTCCTTGTTCCACCCTATGTTAGACTTTTCCACGCTATGTTGACCTCCTGTCCACCCTATGTTGAACACTTGTCCACCGCTATGTTGAGACCTCCTGTCCACCCTATGTTGACTCCTGTCCACCCTACATGTTGACCCTTTCCACCCTATGTTTACTTGTCCACCTATGTGATCCCCTGATATCACCCCTATGTGTTTGACCTGTCCCACTCCCCTACAATAGTTTGCCCTAATTCAGTCCGCGGGGGGGGGGCGGGGCCTTACCTTTACACCTATGTCCACGCTATGTTTGGTGCCTCCTGTTCACCCTATGTTGACCTGTCCACCCTATGTTGACTTCCTGTCCACCCTATGTTGACTTGTCCACGCTATGTTGACCTCCTGTCCACCCTATGTTGACCTGTCCACACTATGTTGACCTGTCCACATCTATGTTGACCTCCTGCCACAATAATCACAACAGCTCACTGTTTTACCCCAGTATGCTGAACTGATCCCTTACCTGAAAATTATCTACAGACGATTTCGGGGGTCACCGCCCCCATGGCCCGATCCTAGACCAGTCCTCCTCGTTGCTATCCTGATCAACCAGGCCGTTGGTGTTAGTCACTCGCAGACCATCGTATTCATCCCAGCTCGGCTGATCAGCAGCTGACATAAGGAACTTATCAAGTTCTCTCATGAAGACAGCCAGGGGTTTATTGGTAGTTTCCAATGCGAATGAAGAGTGTTCAAGAGTCTTGGTCCCTTTATATTTACTCAATGCATCTCTGCTTTTCACTACAGGTATTTTACAACGCCTGATATGCTTCTTGCTTTCGTAGTGAGAGATTTCGGTGTACAAATTTAGGACCAATCCCTTAACAATCTTCCAGGATGTACATTCACGATCTTTAAATAAATAATAATAATAATAATAATAAAATAATAATAATAATAATAAAATTCTTTATTACTTCTACAACGTACATGATATAACTTATACAGACCATACTAACATCAGTGACATACTATATACCCCAAACAGCCTTCCTTCTAATACGACCATCAGCCTCTGTCAAAACAACCACAATACCACGTGTGTAGGATCATAAACCCGCGATCAGAGACGTCATAAATCTCCCATCGTGACTGGCGTTAGCCACTAGGCAAACCATTCCTATGAGCTTATAGCAAGAGCTTTTCGGACGCAAAATGATAATTTTGTACACACAGGATTGGACCCCTCACTAGCGCTAACATCCCAGGTACCCTACTTGACCTGTCTAAGTGAACAGGACAGTCAGGTGACATAAGGAAACACGCGCCCCCATCCTGTACCTGGGATCAACTCCGCCTTCCCGTAGAGTAGCAGTTCCATAAGTACAGTCCACAGAGTACAGTTCCATAGAGTAACAAGTTCCACTGAGTATTATTTAAATGAGAAGTAATTTATCACCTGAGAAGTATTATCACTGAGGAGTATTATCAATGAGAAGTATTATCACTGAGACGTATTATACAAACAAGACGAGTATTATCACTGAGAGTTATCACTGCGAGTATTATCACTGAGGAGTATTATTCACTGAGAAGTATTATCATTGAGATATTACACTCACTGAGCACGTACTTATCACTTGAGCAGTAATACACTGACAGTGAAGTATTATCACTGAGAATGTATTATCACACTAGAAAGTAATTATCACTGAGGAGTATAAACACTGAGAAGTATATCACTGAGGATATTATCACTCTGAGAAAGTATTATCACTGAGAAGTATTATCACTGACGAAGTATTATCACTGAGAAGTATTATCACTGGGGAGTATTATCACTGGGGGAAGTATTAAATGAGAAGTATTATCACTGGGGAAAGTTTTTATCACTGAAAAGTATTATCCCCGAAAGTATTATCACTGGGGAAGTATTATCACTGCCCAAGTATTATCACTGAGAAGTATTATCACTGAGAAGTATTATCATGAGAAGTATTTTTAATGAAAAGTATTTTTAATGAGAAGTTTTAAATCACTGAGGAGTATTAACACTGAGAAGTATTATCACTGAAGTATTATCACGAGAATATTATCAAGTACCAGTATTTTTTATTATCATGGGGAAGTATATCACTGACGAAGAAATTATCATAGAAGAAAAAGTATTATCACTGAGAAGTATTATAATGGGGAAGTATTATCACTGGAAGTATTATCACTGGAAGTATTATCACTGCCCAAGTATATCACTGAGAAGTATTATCATGAGAAGTATTATCACGGGAAAAAGTATTATCAATGACAGTATTACACTGAGAAGTATTATCATGAGGGTATTATCACTGAAAAGTTTTTAAAGGATTTCACTGAGAAGTATTATCACTAGAAAGTATTATCACTGAGGATGAATTATTATCACTGAGAAGTATTATCACTGAGCAGTATTATCACTGAGAAGTATTATCACTGACGAAGTATTATCACTGAGAAGTATTATCACTGAGAGTATTATCACTGAGAAGTATTATCACTGAGGAGTATTATCACTGAGAAGTATTATCACTGAGGAGTATTATCACTGAGAAGTATTATCACTGAGGGTATTTTCACGGGAGATTAAAGTTTTTCACTGAGAAGTATTATCACTGAGAAGTATTATCATTGAGAAGTATTATCACTGAGAAGTATTATCACTGAGAAGTATTATCACTGAGAAGTATTATCACTGAGAAGTATTATCACTGAGGAGTATTATCACTGAGAAGTATTATCACTGAGAAGTATTATCACTGAGAAGTATTATCACTGAGAAGTATTATCACTGAGAAGTATTATCACTGAGGAGTATTATCACTGAGAAGGTATTATCACTGAGAAGTATTATCACTGAGGAGTATTATCACTGAGAAGTATTATCACTGACGAAGTATTATCACTGAGAAGTATTATCACTGAGAAGTATTATCATTGAGGAGTATTATCACTGAAAGTATTATCACTGGGTACAGAAGTATTACCCACTGAGGAGTATTATCACTGAGAAGTATTATCACTGAGAAGTATTATCACTGAGAAGTATTATCACTGAGGAGTATTATCACTGAGAAGTATTATCACTGAGAAGTATTATCACTGAGAAGTATTATCACTGAGGAGTATTATCACTGAGAAGTATTATCACTGAGGAGTATTATCACTGAGAAGTATTATCACTGAGAAGTATTATCACTGAGGAGTATTATCACTGAGAAGTATTATCACTTGAAAGTTTTAGTCACCTAGTCCATCATTTTCCTTGCAGTTGTGATCCTCGAATGTGACATCTTCTGACATTTTCACTCCAAGGTCTCTAACAGTAAGTTTCCGCTTTGTTTCCTACACAGAGCCATAGTCTTGGGCTACAAAGAAAGGTTTTCTACCCAAATGTCCTACCACGGTTTAGTTATCTTATAAATAATCTAGAAAACAGATAATGCAATTATTTCATCTTCAGAGGTTTATAATTATAATTCCTCAGTGCGTTTATGTAGATTATTAAGAACAAAGGGTTGAGCCCTAACCCTTGCGGAACGATATTCGTGACTGATCCCCATACCGAATCCTGCCCCATTTATGCAAATTGTTTCCCCTGAGTCAGCCAAGCGTCCCTCCAGGAAAGTATATGTACATTATCGCACACCACCACCACTGTTTTTATATCTCTTGTGTGGGAAAACTCTCAATGCTTTTTTATACCCCTAAAAATAGCGAAAAAATACAAGTCACAATACCAAAGTTTTTCTCGACTTTTTAATCACTTTCGAGGGAGGATCCCGAAACACTGTAATACATACAAAAATTGTTTAAATTTAGATTGCTTATGTGCCCGGGGGTTTAATAACCCGATAAAATTTTTTTGGGGCCAAGGCCTTGGATTTCCCATTCGTGACCCCCTCACATCCCGGGAAAAAGGGAACGCATTTAGCGGGTTTGAGGGCTCAGATAATTCGTAGTCGTACTAGACTTGTAGACCACCGCCCTAAAAGGAATATACCTTTTGAGATCTTTCCGGTGATATAACGGGGAAATCACTTTAATCCCTTTTTGGGGAATAAAATTCCCCACTGGGGGCGAACAGCCTTAATAACCCTCGGTATCGATAATTCAAAAACTTCATTAACCCAAGTTCCAAACACGTCTCTCAGAGCGGGCAAACACTGCCATATCAAACCCCAACCCAACATTATGTTTACGCGTCCACGGAGCTTAAGAAAAAAGAGAAAACAAAAAAAGGGGGGGACAAAACCATAAGGTATCTACGGACGGGGATACGTAATAAAACGAACTTACGCGACGCAACGACCCCGAGACGCGACCCTGAGCGTAACACCCCGGGAGGAGGAACTTTAAAAGAGTCTCGGCTCCGTATTTATAGAACCATTAGGGCGGGTCGTCGGCCATAGAGACCATTATGGCGGGGCGTGGGCGTCAAAAAGACCTTATGGGAAAGGGTCGTCCGGGGTTTTAAGACCTTGTATGTCTGGTCGTCGGCGCCAAAAAGACCCTAGGGAAAGGGGTTGTCCTGAAAAAAAAAAATATAGTCAGGTCGTCGATCCCACAAGACTTAATGGTCCGGTAGTCGGTGAAAAAGACCATTATAGTCTGCTCGCAGGGGAATAAGATTATTTTTGCAATGGGGACCAGTTTGGTTATTAGTCAGGTTATCGTTACTCTGCAGCCCGTAGGAATATTTTAACCCCATCATCCCTAAAAGGGCGGAAATAAAAATGTGCCGTGGCCAACCTTGCACTGAAATTTGAAAGGGGGTCACCCCCCATCAGGGCTTTGGGGAGTAAAGACAGGCGTTCGCCTTGTTTAAAAATTAGGGGGTATTTGTTTGTATGGGAAAGGGGGTTTGATTTTGGGAAAGGGTTTATGATTTGGGGGTTTGGGGGAGGGATGGTGGGGAGAGTGGGGGAGAGGTGAGGGAGAGGTGGGGGGAGGGGGGGGGAGAAGGGGGGGAGGGGGTGGGGGAGAGGTGGGGGAAAAGAGGAGGGAATTTTTTTCTTTTTATTTAGAAAAAAGAATACATCAGCAACGTGCTGCTACAATTTCAAAAGGAAATTTTAAGGGAATGTGTGGGGAAAACACTCCGCACCACTCTACCGGGAAATCTCCCTGGAGTCTACCTGGGTCACCTGGAAGGCCCCGGGGGGTCAACGCCCCCGCGACCCACCTTCACCAGGCCACGTGTGACAAGGTACAGATTTTTACGTTTTTTGGTTTTTGTGGGGGCAAAATTTTTTCCATGAACGAAGAAGGAGAATGAAATTTTCTCTTTAAAAAGAGTATTTTGTAGAGCACATACCTCCTCCCCGTATGATAATACCTCCCCCCTTATGTTAATACCCCTCCCAAAAAAAATTTTTAAAAAAAATTTACCTCCTCCCCGTTGTTAAACCTCCTCCCTGTAGTAAATACCCCTCCCTGATGTATAATCCCTCCCGTATGTAAATACCTCCTCCCCGTAGTAAAAACCTCCCCCTGTATGTATAAACCTCCTCCCCATGTATAATACCTCCTCCCGTATGTTAATACCCCCCCCTGTATGTATAATCCCCCCCCCTGTAGTATATTTCCTCCTCCCTGTATGTATAATACCTCCTCCCTGTATTATAATACCCCTCCCTGTATGTATAAACTTCCTCCCTGTATGATAATACCTCCTCCCTGTATGTATAATACCTCCTCCCTGTATGTATAATAGCCCTTTCCCTGTATGTATAATACCTCCTCCCTGTATGTATAATACCTCCTCCCTGTAGTATAAAACCCTTCCTCCCTGTATGATAATACCTCCTCCTGAAATGTATAAAATCCCTTCCTCCCTGTATGTAAAATTTACCTCCTCCCTGTATGATAAATTTCCTCCCGTATGTAAAAATACCTCCTCCCTGTATGTATAATACTTCCTCCCTGTATGTATAATACCTCCTCCCTGTATGTATAAATACTTCCTCCCTGTATGTATAATACCTCCTCCCTGTATGATAATACCTCCCCCCTTGTATGTATAATCCTCCTCCCGGGTAATGTATAATACCCCTCCCTGTATGTATAATACCCCCTCCCTTGTATGTATAATACCTCCTCCCTGTATGTATAATCCCTTCCTCCCCTGTATGTAAATACCTCCTCCCTGTAGTATAATACTCCTCACCTGTATGTATAATACCTCCTCCCTGTATGTATAATACTTCCTCCCTGTATGTATAATACCTTCCTCCCTGTATGTATAATAGCTCCTCCCTGTATGTATAATACCTCCTCCCTGTATGTATAATACCTCCTCCCTGTATGTATAAATACTCCTCCCTGTATGTATAATACCTCCTCCCTGTATGTATAATACCTCCTCCCTGTATGTATAATACTCCTCCCTGTATGTATAATACCTCCTCCCTGTATGTATAATACCTCCTCCCTGTATGTATAATACCTCTCCCTGTATGTATAATACGTCTCCTCCTGTATGTATAATACCTCCTCCCTGTATGTATAATACTCCTCCCTGTATGTATAATACCTCCTCCCTGTAGTATAATACCTCCTCCCTGTATGTATAATACTTCCTCCCTGTATGTATAATACCTCCTCCCTGTATGTATAATACTCCTCCCTGTATGATAAATACCTCCTCCCTGTATGTATAATACCTCCTCCCTGTATGTATAATACTTCCTCCCTGTATGTATAATACCTCCTCCCTGTATGTATAATACCTCCTCCCTGTATGTATAACACCTCCTCCCTGTATGTATAATACCTCCTCCCTGTATGTATAATACCTCCTCCCTGTATGTATAATACTCCTCCCTGTATGTATAATACCTCTCTCCCTGTATGTATAATACCTCCTCCCTGTATGTATAATACCTCCTCCCTGTATGTATAATACCTCCTCCCTGTATGTATAATACCTCCTCCCTGTATGTATAATACCTCCTCCCTGTATGTATAATACTTCCTCCCTGTATGTATAATACCTCCTCCCTGTATGTATAATACTTCCTCCCTGTATGTATAATACCTCCTCCCTGATGTATAATACTTCCTCCCTGTATGTAAAATACCTCCTCCCTGTATGTATAATACCTCCTCCCTGTATGTATAATACCTCCTCCCTGTATGTATAATACCTCCTCCCTGTATGTATAATACCTCCTCCCTGTATGTATAATACCTCCTCCCTGTATGTATAATACTCCTCCCTGTATGTATAATACCTCCTCCCTGTATGTATAATACCTCCTCCCTGTATGTATAATACCTCCTCCCTGTATGTATAATACTTCCTCCCTGTATGTATAATACCTCCTCCCTGTATAATTAACACCTCCTCCCTGTATGTATAATACTCCTCCCTGTATGTATAATACCTCCTCCCTGTATGTATAATACCTCCTCCCTGTAGTATTAATACTTCCTCCCTGTATGTATAATACCTCCTCCCTGTATGTATAATACCTCCTCCCTGTATGTATAATACTTCCTCCCTGTATGTATAATACCTCCTCCCTGTATGTATAATACCTCCTCCCTGTATGTATAATACTTCCTCCCTGTATGTATAATACCTCCTCCCTGTATGTATAATATCCCGAGGCTTGAAACCAGACAGACAGCGGAGAAACATCGGTAAAACCCGGATCAATGCGGAACTGGGAGCAACAATGAAAATGTTCTGTATGAAGTAGATACATCAAGAGTGCAGTGTAAACAACCACAAAGTTGCAAACAATGAGCTTAACCAGGAAGCCTGGTCAAAGACTGGGCTGTGTGGGCGCTGACCCCTGGAACACCCTCCAGGTAGCAGGTAACCTGACCTAATGTAACTAAGCCCAATCCAGCCAAACCTAAACTAAAATAAAAATAATTTTAAAGTTTGTAGGAAGATCATATAAGTGAGGCTGCGACCCTCCTACGAAAATTTATGTAGTGAAATGAGGGTAAGTTGCTGCCAATATTGTGTAGAGACGTGGCATGTTTATGACAGGCTTGGGGAGGGAGGAGAAGAGATGGGAAAGAGGGGAGAGTGGGGGTAGGGGAGGAGAAATGAGGGGAGTATTAGCAAGGCGTGTCTATGTTAAGACCGGTGGGGGTAAAGGTGGGGTTGGGGGTTGTCCAGGACAGGCAGTGGAGGGCAGGGGTTGTATAGAAGGGAAGAAGGGAGTGTAGGAGATATAGAGTTTAGTGGTAGAGGGGGTGTGGGGAGAGTAGGGGTTGGAGTGTGTACCCTACACGCTTGCTGCGGTCAGTGGCACGACAGCATAAGTACCTTTATTTAGGCACTGGTACATATAAGTACAATTATAATACATAGTGTAAATTGTCTATGATAACCCAAAATAAAGTGACCAATTTTCATTGGGGTCTTTGTATAGCATATGACTACACTAAGCACTATGAATTAGTCCCAGAGTTACCAGCAATACTCCGGGTGAACATCGTTTACACTCTTCTCTTTAGCACAGTATGACCAATTAGGCACAAATTTGGATTATCTCCTCAGTATTTGTCTTCAACAGGTCCGAATTCCAAAAGTCGCTATTTTGATCCCACTCCCCAAAAAACGAAGTATTTATTATACACAAACAACCCGCACATATGAGAGAGAAGCTTATTGCAACGTCTGTCCAAATGTGCTGGTATTTTGTATATTTTTTAGTCACGTATTATGCCGCTTTGTTCTTTTCAAAGTATTTATTCATATTGTTTACCCATTAAGATAATTTATTAATTAATTAAGTCTGAGGAGCCTGCTACCAGTAGATACCTGGAGTCAATGACCAGTCAGCCGGGTTGTACGACCTGAGTGCAACCAGCAGTAACAGCCTCGTTGATCAGGCCTGATTCACCGGGAGACCTGGTCAAGGATCGGCCCGCGGGGGCGTTGACCCCCGGAACACCCTCAAGGCAGGTTAAGTACACAGCAGGCTTCTTCATTCCATAACAGAGGTGTCTAACTATAGATAAAGACGTAGTGGAAAGGAGATGATGTGATCAGTTCAACAGCCCTAAAGACGTAGTTCCTAGGGAGTCAGTCCCTCAGCCTTAAGAAATGTTCACCTCCACAGTGCTGAACAATGTTCAGTGCAAATCGACATTACCTCAAGCTGCAAGCTGTTCATAACTACAATTTACAGACATGGAGTCACGGCAGACAGAATTTAGATGCGGGGACGAGCCGGACACATACTATTCACATGTGCTGTGTGCAGTCCACATATGTCAACTGACCTACATCTTTATACACACACACACACACACACACATCTTCATCTTCATACAGATGCTACACGTAGTATTACTGATACTGAAGAATGTTTAATACATAATAAACTGAGAGAGACTTGCAGTGTCTCATGGCTCAAGGTCAGTTGCAACGCCAAGATGCCAGTTTGGTTAAAAAAAATAAAATTATAAATCTGTCACCATAGGGACCTCGGTAAATGTTGCTACCAGTGTTGCTTTGAAGGAAGACTGAGTCATGTTGAACGACAGTGTGTGCAGCAACAGGTTTGAGGGCGCGTGTACTATAGTGTCATGTGTACTACAGTGTCATGTGTACTATAGTGTCATGTGTACTACTGTGTCATGTGTACCACAGTGTCATATGTACTACTGTGTCATGTGTACTACAGTGTCATGTGTACTACAGTGTCATGTTTACTACTGTGTCATATGTACTACTGTGTCATGTGAGCTACAGTGTCAAGTGAATTACAGTGTCATGTGCACTACAGTGTCATGTGTACTACAGTGTCATGGGATCAGGTGGATAATAAACCTAACTCTAAATAACACATCTAAGGTAAGCCTAAATGTAGTTAATATTGTTTAATATCAATGAACTATGTTATTTTCTCAAGGTATCGACTGAAACCATTGCAGAATATGTGAACTGAACAAGTCAGTCATTGTAGAATAACCCATGTAATATAATATAACATAAAATAACACAGCATAATATAACAAATATCTTTACTTACTGTGACGAAAACTCTAGACGCTGCGCCCCGTTCCTGAAAGATAAAAAAATATATATATATATTTTTAAATAAACGTAATAAAATATAACAAAATTATATTTTCTAGCAGAGAAATTGAATTGGCATAATTGTAACCACTTTTTTTTTTAAAGAAATGGAGGGGTAAGCCAGTGGAAGGCCTCGGTCAGATGAATAAAAGCTCCAGTTGTGGGTCATCATATGACTAAAATCAGAGTCAGGAAATACTTGCCCTGCTTCTTGACAAACCTTACGTAACCTAACCTGGCAGTGAAGTGTGTTAATTATCAGTGAATCTGCAGAGTATAGTAACAAGGTGTGAAGAAGCGAGCCATAATATCTACGATGAATATTTATTTAGTTTTAAAAAAATAACGTCCATATATATCCATATATATATATATATATATATATATATATATATATATATATATATATATATATATATATATATATATATATATATATATATATATGTTGTGTGTGTGTTGTGTGTGTGTGTGTGTGTGTGTGTGTGTGTGTGTGTGTACTCACCTAGTTGTACTCACCTAGTTGAGGTTACAGGGGTCGATTCAGAGCTCCTGGCCGCGCCTCTTCACTGATCGCTACTAGGTCACTCTCCCTGAACCGTGAGCTTTATCATACCTCTGCTGAAATCTATGTATGGATCCTGCCTCCACTACATCGCTTTCCAAACTATTCCACTTACTGACTACTCTGTGGCTGAAGAAATACTTCCTAACATCCCTGTGATTCATCTGTGTCTTCAACTTCCTACTGTGTCCCCTTGTTACTGTGTCTAATCTCTGGAACATCCTGTTTTTGTCCACCTTATCAATTCCTCTCAGTATTTTGTATGTCTTTATCATGTCCCCCCTATCTCTCCTGTCCTCCAGTGTCGTCAAGTTGATTTCCCTTAACCTCTCCTCGTAGGACATACCTCTTAGCTCTGGGACTAGTCTTGTTGCAAAACTTTGCACTTTCTCTAGTTTCTTTACGTGCTTGGCTAGGTGTGGGTTCCAAACTGGTGCCGCATACTCCAATATGGTCCTAACGTACACGGTGTACAGGGTCCTGAAAGATTCCTTATTAAGATGTCGGAATGCTGTTCTGAGGTTTGCTAGGCGCCCATATGCTGCAGCCGTTATTTGGTTGATGTGCGCTTCAGGAGATGTGCCTGGTGTTATACTCACCCAAAGATCTTTTTCCTTGAGTGAGGTTTGTAGTCCCTGGCCCCCTAGACTGTACTCCGTCTGCGGTCTTCTTTGCCTTTCCCCAATCTTCATGATTTTGCACTTGGAGGGATTGAACTCCAGGAGCCAATTGCTGGACCAAGTCTGCAGCCTGTCCAGATCCCTTTGTAGTTCTGCCTGGTCTTCGATCGAGTGAATTCTTCTCATCAACTTCACGCCATCTGCAAACAGGGACACTTCGGAGTCTATTCCTTCCGTCATGTCGTTCACAAATACCAGAAACAGCAATGGTCCTAGGACTGACCCCTGTGGGACCCCGCTGGTCACAGGTGCCCACTCTGACACCTCGCCACGTACCATGATTCGCTGCTGTCTTCCTGACACGTATTCCCTGATCCATTGTAGTGCCTTCCCTGTTATCCATGCTTGGTCCTCCAGTTTCTCCACTAATCTCTTGTGTGGAACTGTGTCAAACGCCTTCTTGCAGTCCAAGAATAAGCAATCCACCCACCCCTCTCTCTCTTGTCTTACTGCTGTCACCATGTCATAGAACTCCAGTAGGTTTGTGACACAGGATTTCCCGTCCCTGAAACCATGTTGGCTGCTGTTGATGAAATCATTCCTTTCTAGTTGTTCCACCAGTCTTCTCCTGATAATCTTCTCCATGATTTTGCATACTATACATGTCAGTGACACTGGTCTGTAGTTTAGTGCTTCATGTCTGTCTCCTTTTTTAAAGATTGGGACTACATTTGCTGTCTTCCATGCCTCAGGCAATCTCCCTGTTTCGATAGATGTATTGAATATTGTTGTTAGGGGTACACATAGCGCCTCTGCTCCCTCTCTCAGGACCCATGGGGAGATGTTATCTGGCCCCATTGCCTTTGAGGTATCTAGCTCACTCAGAAGCCTCTTCACTTCTTCCTCGGTTGTGTGCACTGTGTCCAGCACTTGGTGGTGCTCCCCAACTCTCCGTCTTTCTGGAGCCCCTTCTGTCTCCTCTGTGAAAACTTCTTTGAATCTCTTGTTGAGTTCCTCACATACTTCACGGTCATTTCTGGTTGTCTCTCCTCCTTCCTTCCTTAGCCTGATTACCTGGTTCCTTGACTGTTTCCCTCCTGATGTGGCTGTAACAGTTTCGGGTCAGATTTGGCTTTCGCTGCTATGTCGTTTTCATATTGTCTTTGGGCCTCCCTTCTTATCTGTGCATATTCGTTTCTGGCTCTACGACTGCTCTCCTTATTCCCCTGGGTCCTTTGCCTTCTATATTTCTTCCATTCCCTAGCACACTTGGTTTTTGCCTCCCTGCACCTTTGGGTGAACCATGGGCTCATCCTGGCTTTTCCATTATTCCTGTTACCCTTGGGTACAAACCTCTCCTCAGCCTCCTTGCATATTGTTGCTACATATTCCATCATCTCATTAACTGGCTTCCCTGCCAGTTCTCTGTCCCACTGAACCCCGTTCAGGAAGTTCCTCATTCCCGTGTAGTCCCCTTTCTTGTAGTTTGGCTTCATTCGTCCTGGCCTTCCTGCTTCTCTCTCCACTTGTAGCTCTACTGTGTATTCGAAGTTTAAAACCACATGATCGCTAGCCCCAAGGGGTCTTTCATATATGATGTCCTCGGTATCTGCACTACTCAAGGTGAATACTAAGTCCAGTCTTGCTGGTTCATCCTCTCCTCTCTCTCTTGTAGTGTCCCTTACGTGTTGGTACATGAAGTTTTCCAGTACCACCTCCATCATCTTAGCCCTCTATGTATCTTGGCCCCCATGTGGCTCCAAGTTCTCCCAATCGATCTCCTTGTGGTTAAAGTCACCCATGATCAGGAGCTCTGCCCTGCATGTTTGAGCTCTTCTGGCCACTGCAGCCAGTGTCAACCATCGCTCTATTGCTCTCGTCGTACTCTTGCCTTGGCCTCCTGCTGTTCTGTGGTGGGTCATACATCACTGCTATTACCACCTTGGGACCACCAGAGTGAAGCATCCCGCTATGTAATCACTTTCTTCTCCGCTGTCTCCTCTCTCCAGCTCATCAAAATTCCATCGGTTTTTGATCAGCAATGTGTGTGTGTGTGTGTGTGTGTGTGTGTGTGTGTGTGTGTGTGTAGTGTCACCGTGACTCTAGATTTATATTAATGTATATAAAATATGTTGTCCCATCGTGACTTCAGTTTTACATTAATGTATTTAAAATATGTTGTCTCACCATGACTCTTAAGATTTATAATTATGAAGGGAGTGACGCAGTGCCTGACGGCATCTGTAGTTGACTCTTGTTATTGTCGCATCTGAAGCAAAACAAAGTTAAACGCCAGGATGTTTTACCAGCGGTTGAAATATTCAATGAAGGTTGCAACAGTATTTACAGCAAGAGGGAAAGTTAAACTTACCTTGTGAACGTTTTACTTCAAGTTTGAGAAAGTGTTACCAGTTATTTTCAAGAGTTTCTTTGTTGCAACACTATTCCGAAAGGTTGCCCAAAATTTTTGTTTCAAGAATATTCACGAGGAAAAGTTCCACTCATTCAGAACTTATAATATGAAGATAAAACTTTAGCCTACTTTTCGGTTCTTTCTGGACCATTATCAAGTCGTCATTCAGGTAGATAGATAGATAGATAGATAGATAGAGAGAGAGAGAGAGAGAGAGAGAGAGAGAGAGAGAGAGAGAGAGAGAGAGAGAGAGAGAGAGAGAGAGAGAGAGAGAGAGAAGGGAAGCACGACGGATCAAATAAAGAAGAGAGGAGACATCCAAGGTCAGGTCAGGTCGTCACATGTATTCCAGAAATTAGACCATTTGACAAAATACTGGGTAAGTCCGGCATCAGCTGGAAAAAATACTTGGACTAAAATTCACTTTAAGTAAAACTGTGGCAAAGAAAAAAAAAAAAAAGATACGATAAAACCCATTGTGTTGGCGAATCGTCGTCATACTCGCATTGTCTATATTTTCTATAATTTGTCTCCTTAGGAGTGATGAGAATGAGAGAAAAATAAGAATGAGAATCCTTTCATTAAGACGTCTTGTGTGACGGATTGCTGAGGGTTTGTTTGGTAGAGCACCGGGATAGTACGTATGATCCCCTAATATTTAAGAAGACGTCGTCTGTGACGGCTAGAAGAGGAATAGTAGGTATGGACTCCCTAACATTACAGACAAGCAAGAGAGTTGTTAGTGTCAGCAGGGAGAACACATCTTCTGTGCCCTTGAAATTTGTTGGAAGGGAAACGACCAGTTTAACCCAGGTACTGGAGTCACAACTGCTTGTTGAGTTTCCTTTTCTTGATCAGTCCAAATGTTTTTTTTTTAAAAAGTGAAATAAATTCCTCAACAAATATGAAAGTCAACCAATACCTGAAAAGGTCAAAATGGCCTTTTCAAGGCCAAAATCTTGAAACCCTAACTCACAGGGCGAGAATTATCACTGAGCACCGAAATCACAGGGCCAGAATTATCCCTAGGTACAATAATCCAGTGAAATAAACATTAGCTTCACCCTACCACCAAAGGCTTCATTACACAATGACCACCACGAGCTTCGTTTCAGTGTATTCTTGACGATAACCTTATCGCTCTGTTGAAATCTCCCTGCTCCGGCTGATGCTTTTCAATGCCAGATGTATGTAACCCAACATGAACGATGGAATGTGACGGGGAAGCTAACATAATGTACCTAACTTTTTCTCCTATAAGCTAACTGGGAAATATAACTGTAAAATGGTACCGCGAATATACTGCACTGGGGGTTTAATTAATTTTGGTAAATTAATATAGTATAGATATTTGGGTTAAAATAAAATAACAGCCAAGACTTATATTGAATTTTAGTCTCGACTTGGTACAAAAACTGACAATTGTAGCATGCTGGAAAAGACTCTGGAGTTCCATAGGAAGAGACTCCAGAATAACGCATGTGACGCCAATAGTGTAACACTGGGTAACACCTGTGAGTGTTACGCCTACGAGTGCAGCACTTGTGAGTGTACTCAGAGCTCCAGCGTCATCAATCACCGTAATAACTGACTAGTCACTAGGCTAACATTAGCGATCACCTTTTTTTTTCTTTAAATGGGATCACCCTAGGTTCATGTAGGTTTGCCAGGACGGGTCCTGACCCGGGTCATCTTCCTGAGGTGACCCGCCAATGGCTATCGAAGGAATGTCGGAGTTTGCACATGTACCGTGGGCTGACCTGGACGCTGAATGATTAACGAGGTGAAGGATCTTAATGATTAACGAGGTGAAGGACTCTTAATGATTAACGAGGTGAAGGACTCTTAATGATTAACGAGGTGAAGGACTCTTAATGATTAACGAGGTGAAGGACTCTTAATGATTAACGAGGTGAAGGACTCTTAATGATTAACGAGGTGAAGGACTCTTAATGATTAACGAGGTGAAGGACTCTTAATGATTAACGAGGTGAAGGACTCTTAATTCACGGAGTCTGAGTCACTCTTACCTCGTATCATATATGATTAACACCCATTCCACATGAGCTGCATGATAACCCTTACGGTTTAAGAGCTCCCCGTAATTATACTTCTACTACAACAATTAGGAATCTTTATTGACGAAATGTTTTGCTAGCCAATGGCTTCTTCAGTCCAATACAGAAAAGAACGGAAGATGAGGAGGAGTTTGAGGCAATCAGTCCATCAGCCTGGAGTACTGAGAGAGAAAGACAGCATCAGCAGGTCATGTCTGAAGGTTAGGTAAGCGAATAAAAATTTCCTGTATCATGATCCATAGATATTCCTGCGATATATATCTAACAGGTTTAGGGCTTACTTCTACCCTCCCAGCCTGGTCTGGAACCAGGCATTTTCTGCTCGCTTGCTTCTTCAACCAGGTTGTAATAATGTCGTTAGAATTACTGACAATATGTTAGGTAAAAGGACACAAGTGAAACTAGTGCGACATTTTACCGTGGCAGCATTTCGATCTTCAAGAGCTTTGTCAAGCCGGCTCGACAAAACTCCTGGAGAGCGAAACGTTGCCACAATAAAATATCGCATTAGTTGCACGTGTGAACTTTTATTCAACCAGGTTGATTCTGTTGGCGGCCCTCTGATACACACAGAAGATCCGCAGGTAAATACACACACACATGGCTCACAACAGCCAGAAATAAATGAAGGTCGGGACCAGAATGTAAAGTCCATCCTTGGTAAAATCATCTATATAAATAGAGGAAAGTAAATACAGCAGATCAAATACAGTAGGGTAAATACAACATAGTAAATACGTGAAGGTAAATACAGAGTCAGCTATTACTTCCAGGAAATATTCATAATTAATGTATATATATATAATACGTGATTTCTTTCGCCCATCCCTTCCCCCTCTTAAAAGAGGGTGGGGGAAGGTGGACAGGGGAAGGGGGAGGGGAAGGGGGAGGGGAAGGGGGAAGGGAAGGGGCAGAGGAAGGGGAAGCTGATAAACGCCCACCATTTTCAAGGTTAAGGATATGTATGCCCTTCCACAAGGGTACTTATACCCTTCTCACTTGCGAGACATTTTTTTTCATACACAAGCATTTTTTTGTATATGTAAATGTTCATTTATTGCATTAATGGTGTGCAGTATAAGCAAATTGATGAATAATTACCATATGCAACACTTATCTTTATTATGACGTCATAATAAAGATACCCAGGTGTTGCACATGTGTTTTATTGAAAATATTCGTCCCTGTCATTCGTGACAGTCTTAAATGAGCACATATGTTAAAAGACCCCAATGGAAACAAATTACTCTGACTTTTTTGGGTTATCCTAGGTTTTCTACACATATGCTGCAATGTATGATAATCTGTGTAACTGTAAATAACAAAAAGGCACAATCCTGTGACTGGAACAATACACAAATAACCCGGACATAGGAAAGAGAAGCTTACGACTTTATAAATGGTCCAAGTCGGACCGAAACGTCGACGTAAGCTCCTCTCTCTCCTATGTGCAGGTTATTTTGTGTATCTATGTAACTGTATTTGTGTATACCTGAATAAACTTACACAGACAAGTTTTAATTTTCCTTTTCTCGACAAATACAATTTACCATCCCTTCACACACACGCCTTGCACCCTTCCCTTCATGTCCACTCATTACACTCTATTCTCAAAAACAGTTATTCACCCTTTACCTACCGTATTATCTGGCTTATAAGACGCACGAGCATATAAGTTACCAAGCAGTTGTAACCTAATGTCAGTAAACTGCTAAAAACTTACTCTTGATCCTGACTTTAAGCATGTAAGGCGCGTCTTATATGCCGGAAAATACGGTATATATTCTACATTCTCCCTTTCCACTAACCACTATTTTGGTCTCCGCCTCAATTCGAGTTCTGTGTATTCTCACTCTAATTAAGTTCTAAATTAACTTGGAACAGAATCATGTCATACTGTGAATTATCTTGGAACAACACTTTACCATACTGAAAGTTATCTTCGAATAACACTCTATCGCACTGTGAGTTATCTTGGAACAACACTCTACCATACTAAGTTATTTTGGAACAACACTCTGCCATACTGAGAGTTATCTTGGAACAACACTCTATTCGTACTGTGAGTTATCTTGGAACAACACTCTATCGTACTGTGAGTTATCTTGGAACAACACTCTACCATACTGAGAGTTATCTTGGAACAACACTCTATCGTACTGTGAGCTATTTTGGAATAACGCTCTGCCATACTGAGAGTTATCTTGGAACAACACTCTACCATACTGAGAGTTATCTTGGAACAACACTCTACCATACTGTGAGTTATTTTGGTATAACGCTCTGCCATACTGAGAGTTATCTTGGAACAACACTTTGCCATACTCTGAGTTATCTTGGAACAACACTACTATACTGTGAGTTATCATGGAACAACACTGCCATACTCTGAGTTATCTTGGAACAACAATATTATACTGTAAGTTATCTTGGAACAACACTGCTATACAGTGAGTTATCTTGGAACAACACTGCTATACTGTAAGTTATCTTGGAACAACACTGCTATGCAGTGAGTTATCTTGGAACAACACTGCTATACAGTGAGTTATCTTGGAACAACACTCTGCCATACTGAGTTATATGAAAATAGCGCTCTATCATCCGAAATTAACGTAACACACTCATATCACACAATAAATGTGCTGAAAAGTAAAATCAGATGGGAGGTGCTCGTAAAACCCAAAATTTCTAACTGCATATGAAACTAGGCTACTTAAAATTGAACGGTTTTGCAAACCTTGTTGGGGTTATTGAAAACAATTCGGTCTTGAACTTGAAAAATTACTCCTAATTTTGAAATAACCATATCGATGGAGTTTTTGGGTTAGTGAACTATAGCAGATGTGAGGGGTTTTTGGAACAAAAGTTACAGATAGAATATAGAAGACCTATGCAATGTGATTTATCTTGGAATTCGAACGACTTTGCAACTCTGAGTTGTGGAAAACAATCTCTAAACTGTGAATTATCATGGAAATGAACACTCCATACTCGGTTATC
The DNA here is from genome assembly GCF_026875155.1 of Cherax quadricarinatus. Classification (NCBI taxonomy): domain Eukaryota; kingdom Metazoa; phylum Arthropoda; class Malacostraca; order Decapoda; family Parastacidae; genus Cherax; species Cherax quadricarinatus. The sequence goes on along the minus strand of NC_069405.1, from coordinate 39,368,826 downwards.
TTGGAACAATTCAATATTATACCTGCAAGTTATCTTGGCAACGAACTGCAGTAGAACACAAAAAGTTATCTTGGAACAACACAGTAGAACGACAGTATGCTGGAACAACACGCTAAGAACAAAGACAGTGAAAACAAGGCAGTAGACAAAGACATGAACATCAAGCTAGCAAGACAGTGAACATCTGACAGTAGACAACACTAGCATAAACCAGAAGTATCTTGAACAAACGCTAGGGCAGTGAGTACAATCGTTAGAACAACACTGCATAACTGTAAGGCAGTAGAACAACACTGCATAGCCAAAGAAGTTACACGGAACGAGAACCAAGACAGTAGAGACAGTAGAACACAAACAGCTAGCACAGGACAGTGGAACCAAGACAGTAAAACAAGGAGTTAACGAACAACACGTGACCAAGAGTTATAGAACAAGGCAGTATCATACCGAAACATTAACCGATAACAGCACCAAGCAGTAGACACAGCTTATAAAAAGCTGCCGCATTGAAAAGCTAAAATCAGAGGGAGAACCTGACGTAGAACCAAAGATAACAAAAGGCATACGAAACTAGGACGTAGCACAAAATTGAAACGGCTAAAACCTGACGTGAAACAAGAAATAGACTGCAGTAATAAAGAAGTGAAATCTCCAGTAGAACACAAGACATTCAGAATCAAGGTAGACAAAGCAGTCAGAACAACAATGGGGGTGAGCGTAGCACAAGAAAAGTATACAGGCATAGAAAGTTAGAAAAGAAGACACAAATGCCAAAAGTTGTAGCCATTAGTCAAGAAATTCGTTACATGGGAAACACAACTACAGTTGAAACAAGACAGTACAACACAACAGTGTAACACAGTTAGAAAATGATAGTAACAAAAACGAGAACACAATTACAGTAGAACAATGGAGAGACCAAGTAGACCCTACAGACAGTAACTCTTAGACATAAACAAGACAGTAGAACAAGGCAGTAGAACACAAGACAGTAGAACACAAGGCAGTAGAACACAAGACAGTAGAACACAAGACAGTAGAACCACAAGAACACAAGCTAGAACACAAGACAGTAGAACACAAGACAGTAGAAAAACAAGACAGTAGAACACAAAGGACAAGGTAGAACAAAAGGCAGTAGAACACAAGACAGTAGAACACAAGACAGAAGAACACAAGACAGTAGAACAAAAAGGCAGTCGAACACAAGGCAGTAGAACACAAGACAGTAGAACACAAGGCAGTAGAACACAAGACAGTAGAACACAAGACAGTAGAACACAAGACAGTAGAACACAAGGCAGTAGAACACAAGACAGTAGAACACAAGACAGTAGAACACAAGACAGTAGAACACAAGACAGTAGAACACAAGACAGTAGAACACAAGACAGTAGAACACAAGACAGAAGAACAAAGACAGTAGAACAAAAGCAGTAGAACAAGACAGTAGAACACAAGACATAAGAACAAAAGGGCAGTAGAACACAAGACAGTAGAACACAAGACAGTAGAACACAAGCAGTAGAACACAAAAAGAAAAGCAGTAGAACACAAGACAGTAGAACACAAGGCAGTAGAACACAAGACAGTAGAACACAAGGCAGTAGAACACAAGACAGTATAACACAAGACATAGAACGCAAGACAGTAGAACACAATACAGTAGAACACAAGGCAGTAGAACACAAGACAGTAGAAACAAAAGACAGTAGAACACAAGACAGAAGAACACAAGGCAGTAGAACCAAAGACAGTAGAACACAAGACAGTAGAAAAAACAAGAACACAGTCAGAAACACAAGACAGTAGAACACAAGGCAGTAGAACACAAGCAGTAGAACACAAGACCTTAGAACACAAGAGAGTAGAAACAAGACAGTGGAACACAAGACAGTAGAACACAAGGCATAGAACACAAGACAGTAGAACACAAGAACAGAAGAACACAAGGCAGTAGAACACAAGGACAGTAGAACACAAGACAGTAGAACACAAGACAGTAGAACACAAGACAGTAGAACACAAGACAGTCGAACACAAGACAGTAGAACACAAGACAGTAGAACACAAGACAGTAAGAACACAAGACAGTAGAACAAAAGACAGTAGAACACAAGACAGTAAAACGCAAGACAGAAGAACACAAGACAGTACAACACAAGACAGTAGAACAAACAAGAGCAGTAGAACACAAGACAGTGAACACAAAAACAGTGGGAACACAAGACATAGAAACACAAGACAGTAGAACACAAGACAGTAGAACGAAGGCAGTAGAACACAAGACAGTAGAACACAAGACAGTAGAACACAAGACAGTAGAACAAAAGGCAGTAGAACACAGCAGTAGAACACAAGACAGTTAGAACAAAGACAGTAGAACACAAGACAGTAGAACACAAGGACAGTAGAACACAAGACAGTAGAACACAAGACAGTAGAACGCAAGACAGTAGAACAAAGGGCAGTAGAACACAAGGCAGTAGAACACAAGACAGTAGAACACAAGACAGTAGAACACAAGACAGTAGAACACAAGACAGTAGAAACACAAGACATTTAAAAACACAAGACAGTAGAACACAAGACAGTAGAAACAAAGGCAGTAGAACACAAGGCAGTAGAACACAAGACAGTGGAACACAAGACAGTGAAACACAAGACAGTAGAAAAAAAGTGCAGGTAGAACACAAGGCAGTAGAACACAAGACAGTAGAACACAAGACAGTAGAACACAAGACAGTAGAAAAAAAGGGCAGTAGAACACAAGTACAGGTAGAACACAAGCAAAAAGCAGTAGAACACAAGAAGTAAAACACAAGAACAATTTATAACATTTGAAAATAATAAAATTTAATAAAAATTTATAGAGATGTTTCGCATCGAAGGGGCGAAATGTCGTTACTGCCTCAGTATTCCACACTGCTTATTTGTCTTGTTACTCATCGTGATGGTTTCTTACCTTCAAGATTAGATAATAAGTAACACCCACACTGCGGCTGTACCCAATTAACTAATAAAAAAACGACACGTTTGTTGGCTCAAGATTTCACAATAAAGACAACAATATGCCAATTTCGACCAATAAAAAACAGTAATGACAATATTTCCAATAAAGACAACAAATATGCCAATTCGACCAATAAAGACACCAGTAATGACACTATATTTACCAATAAAGACAACAATAGTGCCAATTTCGACCAATAAAGACAACAGTAATGACAATATTTACCAATAAAGACAACAATAGTGCCAATTTCGACCAATAAAGACAACAGAAATGACAATATTTACCAATAAAGACAACATTAGTACCAATTTCAACCCATAAAGATAACAATAGAGGCAATTTTGACCAAGAAAGACAAAAATATTTGCAATTTCGAACAATACAGACAAAAATAATGACAATTAAGACAAATGAAAACAATATCGACAATTTCGATCAATAAAGACAACAATAATGACAATTTCGACTAATAAAGACAACAATAGCGACAATTTCGACTAATAAAGACAACAATAGCCACAATTTCGAGTAATAAAGACAACAATAGCAACAATTTCCACCAGTAAAGACAACAGCAGTCTTACTGTCTGAGACGGATGAAGTCATCTGGACTTCCCGCAGCCAGACTATTGCCCACCTGCTCGTACCGGCGGATCCTACATATTTCATGGTTGTATTTGTTGGTCAATACGGCAGGTCGAGACCAACAGTCTGGTAGATCAGGGGGTAAAAAGTCGGGAATGAAAAGAATAAACCACTTACATAGCGTTTGGGTAAAATTATATTATAAAAATCAGAGATTATTTTATTTGAATAGTATCATATAGTCATGTTTTCAAAGGCGAGGTGTTTGGTTGTACTTTAATTAAATATTTATCCTAAAATCATGCTTTGAGGCCCCAAAATAGAGCCTGAAGCGCTTGACACTTTAAGAAGCCACTAAAAACTTGTTCAGGTTAAATCAACTTGAAATGGACAGGATTTAAAGGCCGGATTCACGCCAAATGGTATAATGGAAGTTCTTTGAATAAAAGTCGAGAATAAAAACCATCAGCAACAGCAGATGGTTTTTATTCTCATTCCTCATGAAATGAGAAAAAATGAGAACTTTAAGTTTAAACTAGGAAGGTTGGAGAGAGAGAAGAAAGAAATTCTGTGCTGGTTTGTTCCTGTCACCGATTCTTCTGTTATTCTCCCTCAGCTTTGGATCACCTCGTCTTTCGTATATAGTTCTACAGTCTTCACATTATGTCCTTGAATTTGTATTGATAAAGCCACTGGATGGCGAAAAGTCTGCAAATATAGATACCCAGATGTTTTACATGTGTTTAATTGTTCATCTTGTCGGTGTTGTGTACCATTCATGTACATTCCTTAATGTCGTTCACTTTCTCCTGCTTTTTTGTGCTGTCTGACGAGTATCGTAACATCAGTGATGCATAATATTGACATGATGAAGTATCAGACACTTGCTTCTGGGGCCGAGGGACTGATTATCTCATCTTCAACCTCTTCAGTCTTTTGTTTTTGTCCATGTATTGTAATGATTAAAAAAAAACCACTGGTTGACGAAACATCTGCATAATCAATATACCAGTTGTTGCATTTAATACTCAATCTCCTGTTTTTTCTAAAATCTTCACACACTTTCTTCTCCTATGCATATTTCTTCGAACATTCCCAGCTATTTTTCCACTTCCTTTTGTACTTTTCCTTCCTTTTCTTTCCTATCTCCTTCCCACCA
>NC_069405.1:39347433-39363566 GCF_026875155.1 Cherax quadricarinatus | reverse complement strand
GAACACAAGGCATAGAACACAAACAGTAGAACAAAGGAGTAAAACACAAACAGTAGAACACAAGCAGTAGAAACAAGGCATAGAAAAGACATAAACAAAAAGACAGTAAACAAAACCCCAGTAAAAAACAAACATTAAACACAAACGTAAACCAAGACTTTAAACACAAACATAGAAAAAGAATAGAACACAAGACAGTGAACACTAGAAAAACAAAAGCATAAACACAAGACAGTAAACACAAGACAAAAAAAACCCAAAGGCATAAACCAAGACAGTAAAAAACCAAGACAGTAAAAAAAAGACAGTAGAACAAAGACAGGGGGAACACAAGACGTAGAAACAAACAGTAGAATAAAAGACTAAAACACAAGACGTAGAACAAAACATAAACACAAGAAGTAAAACAAGCTAAGAACAAAAGGGCAGTAAACACAAGACATTAAACCCCAAACAGTAAACAAAAGACGTAAAACACAAACAGAAACAAAAACAGAGAACAAAACAGTAGAACAAGAAATAGAACACAAACAGTAAAACACGGGCAGTAGAACACAAAACGTAAACAAAAGGCAGTAGAACCCAAGACAGAGAACCAAGCAGTAAAAAAAAAAGGCAGTAGACAAAAGACAGTAAGCACAAACGTAGAAACAAGACATTAAACACAAGACAGTAGAACACACAGAAGATAGAACACAGCAGTATGAACAAAAGGCAGTAGACCACAAGACAGTAGAACACAAGACAGTAAAAACTAAACATAAGAACACAAGGCAGTAGAACACAAGACAGTAGAACACAAGACAGTAGAACACAAGACAGTAGAACACAAAGACAGTAGAACACAAGACAGTAGAACACAAAAGGACAGTAGAAACACAAGCAGTGAACAAAAGACAGTAGAACACAAGACAGTAGAACACAAGGCAGTAGAACACAAGCAGTAGAACACAAGACAGAAGAACAACAAGACAGTAGAACACAAGCAGTAGAACACAAGACAGTAGAACACAAGACAGTAGAACACAAGCAGTAGAACACAAGACGTAGAAACAAGACAGAAGAACACAAGACAGTAGAACACAAGACAGAGAACACAAGACAATAGAACACAAGACAGTAGAACAGACAGACAGTAGAACACACAAGACAGTAGAACACAAGACAGTAGAACACAAGACAGTAGAACACAAGACAGAAGAACACAAGACAGTAGAACAAAGACAGTAGAACACAAACAGTAGAACACAAGACAGTAGAACACAAAGCAGTAGAACACAAGACATTAGAACACAAGACAGTAGAACACAAGACAGTAGAACACAAGACAGTAGAACACAAGACAGTAGAACACAAGACAGTAGAACACAAGGCAGTAAACACAAGACATTAGAACACAAGACAGTAGAACACAATACAGTAGAACACAAGGCAGTGAACACAAGACCAGTTAGAAACACAAGACAGTAGAACAAAAGGCAGTAAGAACACAAGGCAGTAGAACACAAGACAGTAGAACACAAGACAGTAGAACAAAGGCAGTAGAACACAAGTCAGTAGAACACAAGACAGTAGAACACAAGACAGTAGAACACAAGGCAGTAGAACACAAGACGTAGAACACAAGACGAGTAGAATACAAGACAGTGGAACACAAGACAGTAGAACACAAGACAGTAGAACACAAGACATAGAACACAAGGACAGTAAACAAAAGGCATAGAAACAAGGCATAGAACACAAGACAGTAGAACACAAGACAGTAGAACACAAGACAGTAGAACACAAGACAGTAGAACACAAGGCAGTACGAACACAAGACAGTAGAACACAAGACAGTAGAACACAAGACAGTAGAACACAAGACAGTAAGAAACACAAGACAGTAGAACACAAACAGTAAAACGCAAGACAGTAGAACACAAGACAGTAGAACACAAGACAGTAGAACACAGACAGCAACACAAGACAGTAGAACACAAGACAGTAGAACACAAGACAGTGGAACACAAGACAGTAGAACACAAGACAGTAGAACACAAGAAGTAGAACACAAGACAGTAGAACACAAGGCAGTAGAACACAAGACAGTAGAACACAAGACAGTAGAACAAGCAGTAGACCAGTCAGTAAGCACAAGACAGTAGAAAAGCAGTAGAACACAAGACAGTAGAACACAAGACAGTAGAACACAAGACAGTAGAACACAAGACAGTAGAACACAAGACAGTAGAACACAAGACAGTAGAACACAAGGCAGTAGAACACAAGACAGTAGAACAAAGACAGTAGAACACAAGACAGTAGAACACAAGACAGTAGAACACAAGGCAGTAGAAACACAAGACAGTAGAACACAAGACAGTAGAACAAAGGGCAGTAGAACACAAGGCAGTAGAACACAAGACAGTAGAACACAAGACAGTAGAACACAAGACAGTAGAACAAAAGGCAGTAGAACACAAGACAGTAGAACACAAGACAGTAGAACACAAGACAGTAGAACACAAGACAGTAGAACACAAGACAGTTAGAACAAAAGACAGTAGAACACAAGGCAGTAGAACAAAAGGCAGTAGAACACAAGACAGTAGAACACAAGACAGTAGAACACAAGAAGTAAAACACAAGACACAATTTATAACATTTGAAAATAATAAAATTTAATAAAAATTTATAGAGATGTTTCGCATCGAAGGGGCGAAATGTCGTTACTGCTCAGTATTCCACACTGCTTATTTGTCTTGTTACTCATCATGATGGTTTGTTGTGTCTCAAGATTACGACTAATAAAGACAACAATAGTGTCAATTTCGACTAATAAAAACCACAGTAATGACATATTTACCAATAAAGACAACAATTTTGCCAATTTCGACCAATAAAGACACCAGTAATGACAATATTTTCCAATAAAGACAACAATAGTGCCAATTTCGACCAATAAAGACAACAGTAATGACAATATTTACCAATAAAGACAACAATAGTGCCAAATTCGACCAATAAAGACAACAGAAATGACAATATTTACCATAAAGACAACATTAGTACCAATTTCAACATAAAGAACAACTAGATGGCAATTTTGACCAATAAAGAACAAAATATTTGCATTTCGAACAATACAGACAAAATAATGACAAATTTAAGACAAAGAAAACAATATCGACAATTTCGACAATAAAGACACAATAATGACAATTTGACTAATAAAGACAACAATAGCGACAATTTCGACTAATAAGACACACAATATGCACACAATTTGAAATAAAGACAACAATAGAGACAATTTCCGACCAGTAAAGACAACAGCAGTCTTACTGCTAAGAAAGAAGACAATTTTATGAAGCAACTGACTTCCGCACCAGACTATTGCCACACTCGCTAACCGGCGGATCCAACATATACATGGTTGATTGTTGGTCAATACGGCAAGGTCGAGAAACATCTGGTAGATCAGGGGGTAACAAGTCACGGAATAAAAGTAATAAACCACTTACATAGACTTGGGAAAATTCAATATAAAATCAGAGATATTTATTGAATAGTATCTATAGTCATGTTTTCAAGGCAGGGTTTCGGTATACTTTAATTAAATATTATCTAAAATCATGCTTGAGGCCCTAATAAGCCTATAGCGCTTGACACTTTTAAGAAGCAACTAAAAACATTGTTCAGTTAAACAACTTGATATGGACAGGATTTAAGGCCGGATTCCACAGCCAGTACTAATGGAAGCTTGAATAAAAGTCGAGAATAAAAACCATACAATCAATGGTTTGTTATTCATGTCATGGAAATGAGAAAAAATGAGAAACTTTAAGTTAAAGGCTAGAAAGGTTGGAGAAGAGAAGAAAGAAATTCTGTGCTGTTTGTTCCTGTCACGATTCTTTGTAATATCTCCCTCAGACTTATGATCACCTCGTCTTTCGTATATAGTTCTACAGTCTTCACATTATGGTCCTTGATTTGTATTGAAATATAGTCCAATGATGGCGAAAAGTCTGCACATATAGATACCCAGATGTTTTACATGTGTTTAATTGTTCATCTTGTCGGTGTTGTGTACCATTCATTTACATTCCTTAATGTCGTTCACTTCTCCTGTTTTTTTTGGGTGCTGTCTGACGAGTATCGAAACATCAGTGATGCATAATATTGACATGATGAAGTATCAGACACTTGCTTCTGGGGCCGAGGGACTGATTATCTCATCTTCAACCTCTTCAGTCTTTTGTTTTTGTCCATGTATTGTAATGATTAAAAAAAACCACTGGTTGACGAAACATCTGCATAATCAATATACCAGTTGTTGCATTTAATACTCAATCTCCTGTTTTTTCTAAAATCTTCACACACTTTCTTCTCCTATGCATATTTCTTCGAACATTCCCAGCTATTTTTCCACTTCCTTTTGTACTTTCCTTCCTTTGTCTTTCCTATCTCCTTCCCACCACCATACTGTCCCTCGTCTCCAGCTTGCCAGCTAGACCGAGGAAAGGATATGATTGGGGAACATTAGTGGAGGGGTGAGTTACATGCTTGTGGCGATGCAGCAATCCTTGTCATATCCTGTATGACTACGTTGAATTTTACACACACACACGCACAGACACGCATGTGTGCACACGGGGCCAGGAGCTGTGACTCGACCTTTGTAACAACATGAGTACACACGCATGTGTACACACACACACGTGCGCGGAAAATTGGAGGTTACGAAGAGAAGCCATAAGCAGAGAATCGACATTGGTAAAGTGCTGAAACATCAATAATTTTGTGGAATGGTGCTGGTGACTGTCATTATGGCGGCCACTAAACGCTTTCAGCGTTTAACGCCATCTACAGTGTGTAGGGGTGGCCATGATGGTAGCAACTTGCGCCATCACACACAAAAAAATCCGGGAGGTATTACATTTCCAAAGTGCTGGCAAACTAATTACTGCCCATCCTGAGTATTGCAGTTAAATGATGCCAGGAAGAGAGGTCACGCCTCCTGTGCCATCTAATTACCTCCTACCTCCATCTTGTGTGTGTGTGTGTGTGTGTGTGTGTGTGTGTGTGTGTGTGTGTGTGTGTGTGTGTGTTGTGTGTGTGTGTGGGGTGTGTGTGTGTGTAATTGCTTCTTTATCTGTTACCATATTAAAACCAAAGAAGCCATTCTTGTCGAAACAAAATTCCTAGCGAGCCAAACGTTGCAGCAGTAAGAGTCTTGGTAGCTGCACATGTTATCCTTTACAAAATAACATTGGTAGGTCAGGCATGGGTGAAGGAAAATGAACTTTGTAGGATCAATACCTAAGGAGAGAAAACAACATGATTAAAACTGATTGTCTGGCAGGAGGTATCATAATGGATGAGAGAGATGACTGGTGTCTCAAAAAACCAAACCTGGTGTTCTGACGTGCTAAGTAAGTTTATTCAGGAATACACAAATGTAGTTACATAGATTATCATACATAGCAGCATATGTGTAAAGTACCTATGATAACCCAAAAAGTCAGACAGAGTGACTTATTTCCATTGGGGTCCTTTTACCTTATTATTATAATATAAAGGTGATAATATCTTATTATTATTCTAAAAGGAGATAACATCTTATTCTCATTCTATTAAGACTCTACTACACGAGGGTGTTATATCTTCGAAATTGGTCATCCTGTGTTATTTAACTATTGTAAGAGAATATGTTCATCACTTAATATTATAGCACGAAAGTCCCCGTTTATAGCTAAAACAGAGACTTTCGGCGTTATATTATTATCTGTTAATATATGAAAAATACCATGGTATTATTGCTATTATTGCTATTATCGTTATTATATTTATTATCACTATTATCACTATTTTGTTATCATCACTATTATTTTATCATTATTGTTAGGTAGGATTTCTTGTGTATATAGAGTTTAAGTCTCGGAACTATTGTTCATTTGTTTATGTCCGGCTGACTGACGTTGGGTCAGGTGACCCACCTGCCCCACGGTCAACAGACTGACAAGGTTCCGCTCCCGCTCAGCCCGACAACTGATCGTATTTTGGTCTTTACGGTGTACGTTTGAATGGTTTTGAAAAATTGGGACCTAGAGCTGACTCATTTATTCCTAATTGTCGAAAGATTTTTGAATTTAATTTTTGGGGTCAGTTCAGTAATCCATAGAGATACTTTACGGCCAATTCAAAGGGTCTTCCCAAATCTTGTACCTTTGTATTTTTGAGTTTACGTCTTGTTAAAAAGAACCAGGAAAGAAAAATTAAACTTCCCATTAATGTGACATTTCCTGATTTTTGACTAAATGAATGGTAAATTATGGTATTAAGTTACATAAATACAAAAGAAAGAAAAGTATTTATTTTAAAAACTTTAAAAAATTTAAATTTTTCTTGGGGGGGTTTCCCAGTTGAAATTTTTTCCCCTAGATCTAAAATACCTTTAAAATTTAAATCGGGCCAAAAAATTTTTGGCTAAGAAATAAATGGAACAGGCCACATTCGAAATTTTTTTAAAAAAATTTCTTTTTCGCAACAAAGGGGGACCCTCCGGGCTTGTTTTTCTAAGACATTTATAAAACAAATATAAAAGTATATACTGGGAATTTATCTTTAGTTAATTTCAAAATTTTATCATGGAAGATCACATTAAAGAGATTTGAAGATTTAAAATTTTCAAAAACGGACTCCCCTTTTTAAAAAATGCTGGCAGATAGCCCCTAAATTTGGGGGGTTTTCCATCGATGATATTTCACAGCCAATACCGAAGGGGAATAATTAAAACAAAATTTTTTCCGGGGCTCTAAAACATGTGGGAATTCTGACCTGAAATTTTGTTTCTAAGTAAGTCCAGTCGAGATTCAAAATTAGAAGAACAATTTCAAAGATTATTTTGAAATTGAATCAGATGATTAGGTCCCGTTTTGGCCTCTAGTAAAGTAGATAAAGTATTGCAGGTGCAGCTGCTGTTCGGCTTTCCACCTTTACTGAAGGAATTCCTTTTTAAGGGTCACCTGCCCCCCCGGGGTAAACGTCCAAAAGGAATATCCCATACCGCCAGTTCAATTTCCCTCATTCTCGATCCCATCGGGGCTATTTCTCAGCATTTTTGAAAAATTAAAGAAAAATTTATTTTACAGACTGCTCAAATGAGGTCAGCGTAATTTAAAAATAAGAAGACTAAAAAACGCCCTGCTATATAAACAACAACAACAAGTAATGTGATGAAAGATGTACTAATCCTCAAATTTTCTTTCAATATACAAAAAGTTGCATCTATGGTCAAAAATTAATGACAGACTAATACTTTTTTTGAATCTTTTAAATCAAGCACGTGTATGCTCTGGCCCCGACAACACGGGGAACCTTTACAAAACTTCGTTGTCTGGTAAAACTCAAAGTGTAAGGCTACGTTACCTTTTGAGAAAAAATTTAATTATGTTCCCTTAAAAGGGGGATCCAGAGGATAGATCTCCCCCCGTAAAATTACAAAAAAATTTAGGGGTTAAAACGCCAGCCAACTCAGTCGGTTAGATTTTTGCACGTGAAAAGAAAAACGCTTTTGCTAATGGTGAGAGCTTCTAAATGTAAACTATGGAAAGTCTTTCCCAATTGTCCCGCAAGATTCTATAATTTACCAAAGACTTTCATAGGGTATTTTATTAGTTGCCCCATAGTAAATATCTAGAAAAAGCCTCGCTTTGCCGAAATTATGAAATATCTCAAAATTGATTTTCGAAACAAAAGTAAGGAAAAATGACTAAATAGCCCCAAGAAAGGCAAAAAAATCTTTCAGAAGCGTCCCATACAGAATCCTTGCCCCACCTCCAATGATCCCCTGCCCCTTTAAAAATGAATTTAGATCTAACTCAGGAAAGTTTCAAAACCACTAAGGGGGATAACAGGAGTTAACTGCACTTATGTAATAAGAAAGGGCATTTAAGGAAACACTGTTATTGGCTAGAGAGGGATACAGGAAACGAGCGACTTCGTTCCCAACTCGGGAAATATCTTCATCGACAACTCAAAAGAAACTGAACCCTAGTCCGAACAAGGTTCACAAGAACAATCAAGTCATTCTAGAGACTCAATACTAGAGCTGTTTCAGAAAAAAATATTCACTCAGCTATGAGTCCCTACTTGCTAAAGTAAAGTGGGAATAGACGAGACTCAATTAGTTGAAATAATTTCCTTCCGTGTACTGAAGTTAAGATAACATTGTTAAGCATACATACACCCGTAAGTGATATGACTCGAACAAAGCAGATGTCTTATTAAACCTGTGGAGGTGCCATTATAATAATATGAGTGCCCTCTTCACAGGATATACATCCAACCAAACACCAACCTATACTGTCTTTGTGTCGTAGGTATATCCAGTGAAACTTTCCTATTCATGGCTGTTGACTTACTCATTAGAGCAAAGATCTAGACTATCCGGAATAAGCCCAGAGCCTCTAGTTATTGATAATTCAACTACATATAACTATGCATAGAGCTCGTGAAAAGAGGCTCCCTACCTTATTTCCTCTCAAGTATATCTAAGCAATTTCTAGAGCGCCTCAAAATCCTTTGTCAACTGAAGCCCTAAGTTGAAAGGGCGAAGATTTAGGTCCTCGATTATAGTTCAGTCGATCCTTAACAACCCGGATCTTCAATCTGAAATATTCTAATGATCGCCCTTTTCAAGATTCTGATATTAAAATGCAATCAAAAGAAGATTTAATAAGGATCAGTTTCCTTGATCCATCCTAGAGAACATTACGAGAGATAGCAATTACAGAAGAACGAAGCCCAAGACCTGACCCTGTTACTATCTTGCTAATGGTATATTAATGAGAAAGGAAAAGTCTCTTTTGTCCTTCTGACGATCATCTGTCTACCACAAACATCTAGTAGTGCTACCTAGCACCTTTTAGAGAATTGGCTATTAGTTTTGCCCACCCATAGTCCCAGGGAGGACATTTGGAGGAAAGAAAACGCTCGGGCAAAATAGCCCAGCTTTTCATAGGCCCAGAATGAAGGAGAACTGTGGAAAGCTATCTAAAAGGTTGTCAAGTCTTCCAAGTGGACCGGCAAACCCTTCGCACCCACACCTCCACAGTTCCCTCATTCCGTTCCCATCAGTGGTTGAGCCCTTTCTTCACGCCTAATAGATTGGTGTGGTCCGTTACCCAGGACTAAACAAGGGAATTCAATATCTGTTTACAATTATTGATGTCGTTACTCGGATATCCAGAGGCTATCCCTTTGAGAAAAATTATTCTCTCATCATTGTCGAGCTTTGAAAATTTATCTCACAGGTGAGGATTCCCGCCCCGAATAATTCAATCCGAACCCAAGTTCAAATTTTACCTCTAAGAGGATTGCGCGATGCCTATCTCGCCTCGGAATTAATCCGATTTTCTGTTGCTCATCACCCTCAGTCGCAAGGAGCCCTCGAACGATTCATCAAACATTAATATCCATGAAGAGGAGCGTACTGCGACAGTTTTCCAGAGATTGGGACAAGGAATACCATTCCTCTTGTTCCCTTAAGGGAAAGCGAACAAGAAAGCACGGGTTCAGTCAATTTTAATTAATTTACGACAACAAGTACACGGCCCCTCTCGCCAGTATACAAGATTCATGGACCGGAAAATCCGAACCCTCCTTAAAACAACTCCAACTCTAATGCAAAAGCGTTTGTCACAACTGAGGGAATTAGCCTCAAAAAACTTATCTAAGGCCCAATCCAAGATGAAGCATTGATATGACAAACACACACGCTCTCGTTCTTTCAAACCAGGTGACATGTGTGAGACGGTCTCACCTCCTGGCACTATATAAGGCTCATCCTGTCACTTCAAACTTCATATTTGTTTCAGACACGAATAATACAATGCTCTTCTCCAGACTGGGGGACTGACCACCTCAAAACTTTAAGGGTGATGGACTGATTACATCGTCTTCAAGTATCTTCTGCTTCTATCAACTTTTCTGTACTCGACTGAAGAAGCCTACTGTGTAGGCGAAACGTTTCGAAATAAAGATACCTAACTGTTGCATATGTGTCTTACCTAACAATCTGTCGGTATTTTATACCATTTTAATGTTCAAGGATGTATAGAGTAGAAGAACAACCTGAGGACTCCTATTATTTATGCTTCTTGATATGAAGCCAAGGATTCCATTAGCTTTATTGCGAACACTTATGCACTGTTGTCTTGGTTTCAGATTACTGCTAACCAGAACTCCTAAATCTTTTTCGCAATCCATAATATTAAGATCTACATTATTTAGTTTATATGTGGCATGGTTATTGTCCTGTCCAACACTTAATAATAAAAAATGAGCCTTACTAAAGCAGATAAAATAAATGCAGCAGTAATTATGAAAGAAAATGATTACCAAGATAAAATGAATAATCTCTTAGATGATAGTGAAACCTATTCTAAACTTAGAAAGAATCCCTAAGAAACCGTTAACAGCAATTTCAATAAAACAATAAAACTTCTACTGAAATTCAAAGATGAATTAATCAAACAATTTACTTCCATGAATGGTTTGAAAAAACCGACAAGTTGAAGATTGAGACACTTATGCAGCATATGGGAATCTTTATTCAGGAAACGTTTCGCCACACAGTGGCTTCATCAGTCCAATACAAAGAGGAAGGCGTAAGGAGAGGAGGAGTATGAGGTAATCAGTCCCTCAACCTGGAGTCGATGTGTTCAGTCCATCAATCTTGTAGAATGTACAGCATAGGGCCGTAGACGTGGCTTATATACTGTAGTGAGGTGACGTGAAGCAGGTGGAGGCGGGGTCATAGTGGTACCATCCACTAGTCGAAGTAGGTCTTCGTCCAAAGGTTGAACAAGTGTTGAAGAATTCTTTGTAACAAGATCCCATGATGCTGCAGTGTCTGACAGTTGTGATTAAAATGGAACAATGCTCTTCTCCAGACTGAGGGACTGACCACCTCAAAACTTTAAGGGTGATGGACTGATTACATCGTCTTCAAGTATCTTCTGCTTCTATCAACTTTTTTGTACTCGACTGAAGAAGCCTACTGTGTAGGCGAAACGTTTCAAAATAAAGATACCTAACTGTTGCATATGTGTCTTACCTAACAACAGTCTGACAGTTGTGATGAATGGTTTGAAAAACCATTCTACAAGATTGATGGACTGAACACATCGACTCCAGGTTGAGGGACTGATTACCTCATTCTCCTCCTCTCCTTACGCCTTCCTCTTTGTATTGGACTGATGAAGCCACTGTGTGGCGAAACGTTTCCTGAATAAAGATTCCCATATGCTGCATAAGTGTCTCAATCTTCAACTTGTCGGTTTTTGAAACCATTCATCACAACTGTCAGACACTGCAGCATCATGGGATCTTGTTACAAAGAATTCTTCAACACCTGTTCAACCTTTGGACGAAGACCTACTTCGACTAGTGGATGGTACCACTATGACCCCGCCTCCACCTGCTTCACGTCACCTCACTACAGTATATAAGCCACGTCTAACGGCCCTATGCTGTACATTCTACAAGATTGATGACTGAACACATCGACTCCAGTTGAGGGACTGATTACCTCATTCTCCTCCTCTCCTTACGCCTACCTCTTTGTATTGGACTGATGAAGCCACTGTGTGGCGAAACGTTTCCTGAATAAAGATTCCCATATGCTGCATAAGTGTCTCAATCTTCAACTTGTCGGTTTTTCAAACCATTCATCACAACTGTCAGAAACTGCAGCATCATGGGATCTTGTTACAAAGAATTCTCAACACTTGTTCAACCTTTGGACGAAGACCTACTTCGACTAGTGGATGGTACCACTATGACCCCGCCTCCACCTGCTTCACGTCACCTCACTACAGTATATAAGCCACGTCTACGGCCCTATGCTGTACATTCTACAAGATTGATGGACTGAACACATCGACTCCTGGTTGAGGGACTGATTACCTCATTCTCCTCCTCTCCTTACGCCTTCCTCTTTGTATTGGACTGATGAAGCCACTGTGTGGCGAAACGTTTCCTGAATAAAGATTCCCATATGCTGCATAAGTGTCTCAATCTTCAACTTGTCGGTTTTTCAAACCATTCATCACAACTGTCAGACACTGCAGCATCATGGGATCTTGTTACAAAGAATTCTTCAACACTTGTTCAACCTTTGGACGAAGACCTACTTCGACTAGTGGATGGTACCACTATGACCCCGCCTCCACCTGCTTCACGTCACCTCACTACAGTATATAAGCCACGTCTACGGCCCTATGCTGTACATTCTACAAGATTGATGGACTGAACACATCGACTCCAGGTTGAGGACTGATTACCTCATTCCCCTCCTTCCTTACCCCTACCTTTTTGTAGGACGATAAACCCACTGTGTGGCGAAACTTTTCCCCTGAATAAAGTTCCCATACTCTAAGTCTAAATCTTCAACTTGTCTTTTTTTAAAAAACATTCTCCCAATGTCAGACACTGCACCTTGGATCTTTTTAAAAAAGATTCTTAAACACTTGTTAAAACCTTTGGACGAAGACCTATTTCGACTAGGGAGGGTTCCCATGACCCCCCCTCCACCTGCTTCACCACCTCACTACAGTATATAAGCCAGCTAGGGCCCTAGCTGACATTCACAAATTGTGGACAAAACACATCGCTCCGGGTTGAGTACTGATTACCTCATTCTCCTCCTCTCCTTACGCCTACCTCTTTGTATTGGACTGATGAAGCCCGGTGGCGAAATTTTTCCTAAAAAGATTCCATATGCTCATAAGGTCTAAATCTTAAACTTGTCGGTTTTTTCAAACCTTTTCATCACAAGCAAAATTAAAGCCAAGCGCATCCCTATGTGGCAAAAAGGGCCAACAGATTACTTGGTTTTATCTCAAAAAGTAAAGTAACAAAGTCCAAAATTTATTTACAGCTCTATACATCACTAGTGAGGCCTCATTTAGATTATGCTGCTCGGGTTTGGTCCCCTTACTACAGGATGGACTAGACTCATTAGAGAACATACAGAGAAAAAATGACTAAAATGATTTACTGTGTAAGGAACCTCCCGTATGAAGATAGGACTAAAGCCTTAAAACTCCACTCCTCTGGAGAGGCGAGAATGAGGGGAGATATCATTGAAGTGAAATAAGTGGATGACGGCATAAAACAAGGGAGACATTAATAAAGTACTGAGGGGGTCGAACCAGGTAAGAACCAAATAATGGATTTAATTTGGGAAATAAATTTAGATTTAGAAAGGACATAGGTAAGTACTGGTTTTCTAACAGAGTTGTAGATGCGTGGACCAGTCTTCCCAGTGGGGTGATAGAGGCTAGGACCTTGGGTAGCTTTAAGAAGAGACTGGACAAATATATGAGTGGGAGGGGCTGGGTTTGATTGGTGTCAAGGGGTACGGGAGTTATTTCTTGAGTAGCTTTGTCGTTTTCATAAGGACCTGCCTCGTATGGGCCAGTAGGCCTTCTGCAGTGTACCTACATTCTTATGTTCTTATGTTCTTAAATCCATTACTGCGGGTTCTCTCTTGGAGAGTATCCTCAAGACCTTATTAATATCCCCTTTATTAATACCCATCTTCCACTTATACACTTCGATCAGGTCTACCCTCATTCTTCGTCTAACAAGTGAATGTAACTTAACATAAGAACATAAGAAAGGAGGAACACTGCAGGAGGCCTGTTGGCCCATACTAGGCAGGTCCTTTACAATTCATCCCACTAACAAACATTTGACCAACCCAATTTTCAATGCCACCCAAGAAACAAGCTCCGATGTGCAAGTCCCACTCAAATCCAACCCCTCCCACTCATGTACTTATCCAACCTAAATTTGAAACTACCCAAAGTCCTAGCCTCAATAACCCAACTAGGTAGACTGTTTCACTCATCAACTACCCTATTTCCAAACCAATACTTTCTATGTCCTTTCTAAATCTAAACTTATCTAATTTAAATCCATTACTGCTGGTTCCTCTTGGAGAGATATCCTCAAGACCTTGTTAATAATCCCTTTATTAATTCCTATCTTCCACTTATACACTTCGATCGGTCTCCCCTCATTCTTTTGTCTAACAAGTGAATGTAACTTAAGAGCCTTCAATCTTTCTTTAAGGGAAAATTTCTAATGCTATGTATTAATTTAGTCATCCTACGCTGAATGTTTTCTAACGAATTTATGTCCATTCTGTAATATGGAGACAGAATTGAGCTGCATAATCTAGGTGAGGCCTTACTAATGATGTATAAAGCTGCAGTATGACCTCTGGACTTCTGTTGCTTACACTTCTTGATATAAATCCCAGTATCTATTTGCCTTATTACGTACGCTTAGGCACTGTTTGTCTTGGGTTTAAGGTTGCTGTTTACCATAACCCCAAGTCATTTTCGCAATCTTATGGCTAAGTTTCTACATTATTTAACTTATAAGTACTAGGGTTGAACATTAAAATGGTATAAAATACCGACAGATTGTTAGGTAAGACACATATGCAACAGTTAGGTATCTTTATTTCGAAACGTTTCGCCTACACAGTAGGCTTCTTCAGTCGAGTACAGAAAAGTTGATAGAAAACAGAAGATACTTGAAGACGATGGGAATCAGTCCATCACCCTTAAAGTTTTGAGGTGGTCAGTCCCTCAGTCTGGAGAAGAGCATTGTTCCGTTGTCTGAAACAATATGAGTTGAAGTGACGGATGGAGCCTTTATATAGGCAAGTGGTGGTCGGAGGTTTTCTTTGGGAGGGCAGGTCCCTCTCAAACCCAGCCGTTCTCACTAGTAGAGGTCGAAATTGATGGTCTGTACCAAGATTTCCCTTGTTTGCAGTGTCTGACAGAATGAACATTAAATGGTATAAATACCGCAGATTTTTAGGTAAGACACATATGCAACAGTTAGGTATCTTTATTTCGAAACGTTTCGCCCACACAGTAGGCTTCTTCAGTCGAGTACATAAAAGTTGATAGAAGCAGAAGATACTTGAAGACGTGTAATCAGTCCATCACCCTTAAAGTTTTGAGGTGGTCCATCCCTCAGTCTGGGAGAAGAGCATTGTTCCGTTGTCTGAAACAATATGAAGTTGAAGTGACAGGGTGGAGCCTTTTTATGTGCAAGGAGGTGAGACGGAGGTTGTTTGGGAGGGCAGGTCCCTCTCAAAAAAACCCGCCGTTCTCACTAGTAGAGGTCGAAGTTGATGGTCTGTACCAAGATACCCTTGTGTTGCAGTGTCTGACAGAATGGAAACATTAAAATGGTATAAAATACCGACAGATTGTTAGGTAAGACACATATGCAACATTTGGTATCTTATTTCGAAACGTTTCGCCTACACAGTAGGCTTCTTCAGTCGAGTACATAAAGTTTATAGAAGCCGAAGATACTTGAAGACGGATGTAATCATCCCTCACCCTTAAAGTTTTGAGGTGGTCAGTCCCTCAGTCTGGAGAAGAGCATTGTTCCGTTGTCTGAAACAATATGAAGTTAAGTGACAGGATGGGCCTTTAATAGTGCAAGGAGGTGAGACGGAGGTTGCTTTGGGAGGGCAGGTCCCCCTCAAACCCAGCCGTTCTCACTAGTAGAGGTCGAAGTTGATGGTCTGTACCAAGATACCCTTGTGTTGCAGTGTCTGACAGAATGAACATTAAAATGGTAAAATACGACAGATTGTTAGGTAAGACACTATGCAACAGTTAGGTATCTTTATTTCGAAACGTTTCGCCTACACCCGTAGGCTTCTTCAGTCGAGTACATAAAAGTTGATAGAAAACAGAAGATACTTGAAGACGATGTAATCAGTCCATCACCCCTTTAAAATTTTGAGGTGGTCAGTCCCCCAGTCTGGAGAAGAGCATTGTTCCGTTGTCTGAAACAATATGAAGTTGAAGTGACAGGATGGAGCCTTTATATAGTGCAAGGAGGTGAGACGGAGGTTGCTTTGGGAGGGCAGGTCCCTCTCAAAACCCCGCCGTTCTCACTAGTAGAGGTCGAAGTTGATGGTCTGTACCAAAATACCCTTGTGTTGCAGTGTCTGACAGAATGAACATTTAAAAAGGTATAAAATTTCCGACAGATTGTTTGGTAAGACACATATGCAAAAGTTAGGTATCTTTATTTGAAAAACG
>NC_069405.1:39330304-39346933 GCF_026875155.1 Cherax quadricarinatus | reverse complement strand
TCATCCGGGTTTGGGGGGAGGGGAATAGAGGTTAGGAGAGGGGATGGAGGGTTTGGGGGGGGGAATGGTTATTGGGAGGGGTAGAGATAGTTGGGGGGAGGGAGGGAGTTAGATAGTTTGGGGGAGAGAGGGGATGGATGGTAATGGGGGAGGGGGGAGGATGGTTATTGGAGGGAGGGAGGTTGTTGGGCGGGGGTTAGACGGTTTGGGGGGGGGTTAGGTGGTTTTGGGGGGGAGGGGTAGGTGGCTAAGGTGAGGTGGTTAGGGAAGGGTTGTGACGTGTTTGTGTCAAGTGTTTGTGTCAAGTGGTGGAGGGTGTGTGTGTGTGGTGTGTGTGTGTGTGTGGGGTGTGTATGTGTGTTTTGTGTGTGTGTGTGTGTGGGGGGGGTGTGCCGTATTAAGTAAAATTGGTCAATTAGCAAGAAACTCATTTAAAATTAAGTCCCACCAAAAATTTTTTCTCTTATACGCTTAAAGATCTAATTTTTCATTTATGGTAAACTAAAAATTAATAATTCTGTACCAAAAGAATCATAGAAAAATTTTACCTTAGCCTTATTATAACTAGCGCAATTTAATTTAGAATAATTCAAGTAAATATGTTATAGTAAGTTTACAATAATTTAAAAATAAACAAAACATAAAGAGATATATTTTATTCGTTTGGTTTAAGATGATTTTTGCGAAATTACTGAAATCCCACAAATTTTCGCTTGCTTTATTCGGCTTAAAGAGCGTTGCTATTTAAGCCCAAATCGAAAGTTTTACCTATATGGCTTGACCCCACCACACACACACCCCACACACACACACACACACACACACACACACACACACACACACACATATATATATTATATTATATATATAAAATATTTTATATATATATATATATATATATATATATAAACACTGATCTTGGCTGAAGAAAACTCGAACCTACAAACCCTTTGGGAAAAAGGTACGCAGTGCTTTACCAATCTACCCACACTGGACTAATACCTTGGAGTCCAGCTTGCGCTAGACTTTGATCCAAGGCCAGCCAGCTTTCAGGGAGAAGGCTTACAGCTTTTCATCTCTCCCCTGCATGCATCAGCCTTACTAGAGATATTAACAATGCAAGGAATTCGCAAGAGCAGGCAAAATTTATACACAAACTTTGATCTCTGGCCGAAGGAAACTCGAACCTATGTATATACCCAAGAAAAATGTAATTATAAACAGGATAATTGCTTGGGACTCGAGCCCTGGTCCCTTACGTATAAAAAGAGTTTAAAATGTCGTCACTTAGCTACTGAGTTTGCAATAAGATGACTTTTAAAGGAGCTCTTCTGTGGCATACTTGTATTAACGGCAGGATTTGTAACCTTACTACATCCCCCTTCAACCCGAGAAAGAGGGAAGGGGATGTAAATTAGGTTTTGAGATGTAGGTGCTTGAACATCCAACAGGCTTGTAGCATGTAGTAGCTAGTGATTTTTTGATTTGACGTGTTGGAGTGAGAGTAAGTAACATTTATGATGGGATTCAGGGGAAACCGGTTTAATCGGACTTGAGTTCTTGAAGTGGGAAGTAGAGTGTCGCACTCTGAAAGAGGAGTGATATTGCAGTTCAGAGGGTTATCTAAGCGTGATGTTAACACATTTTTTTTCAAGACAACAACTGAATGAATGATGGTGAAAGTATTTTCTCTTTGCTGGGTCTCCCTACCTGGGATGAAAAGTGGCCAGTAAGTAAATTATACAGATAATGATAATTTTCATTTCTGAAAGCACTATACACAAATGATACACAAATAACCCACACATAAAAGAGAGAAGCTTACGACGACGTTTCGGTCCGACTTGGACCATTACAAAGCGTGACTTTGTAAATGGTCCAAGTCGGACCGAAACGTCGTCGTAAGCTTCTCTCTTTTATGTGCGGGTTATTTGTGTACCGTTCCAGTCACGATATTGTGCCTTTTTGTTATTTACACAAATGATATTGGATTGGTTGACATTTTTGGCATATTTTACAAAAAGTTTCTGTTTGTGCAGAGCATCAACAAACTTTTTATTGGCTATTTATTTTCCTTCACTGTTTCTTAAACTTAAGAAGAAACAATTAATACACGACCGACATTCTCGTTCATAATATTGAAATTAGGTACATTGCTAATTATGACCACTTGTCTGACAGTTATGTTGAAAATGGCATAAAATTTATTTTTCTGTACTTCTGTGTCGAAATCCAGTATTTTTTTTATCATCTCCAGTGTATTCAGAGTATCCAAGCTAGCAATTACAACTGTACGAGCATTTCGACATAAATACAGAGAATGTAATAAAGTTGGTAGAATTACCGACAATATGTAAAGTAAAAGGACACAAGTGCTACTAATGTGACATTTTATTGTGGCAACGTTTCGCTCTCCAGGAGTTTTATCAAGCCATTGGTATAGAAAGACACTTAAGCAAACACTATGACATATTTATTAGAAAACGTTTCGGTCCTGGGACCTTGATCACTTCTAACATACAGAGGTAGAAAGACATATATATAGGCGGAGACACTATAGAATTATAGAACACACTATAGAACGCAACACTGGAAACTACAAAATTTCAAAAACATTGGCATACATGATACTTAAGCACCACCAACCCAACAACACAGGAGTCGAAGATTAAGACACTTATGCAGCATATGGGAATCTTTATTCAGGAAACGTTTCGCCACACAGTGGCTTCATCAGTCCAATACAAAGAGGAAGGCGTAAGGAGAGGAGGAGTGTGAGGTAATCAGTCCCTCAGCCTGGAGTCGATGTGTTCAGTCCATCAATCTTGTAGAATGTACAGCATAGGGCCGTATACGCCTTCCTCTTTGTATTGGACTGATGAAGCCACTGTGTGGCGAAACGTTTCCTGAATAAAGATTCCCATATGCTGCATAAGTGTCTTAATCTTCAACTTGTCGGTTTTTCAAACCATTCATCACAACTGTCAGACACTGCAGCATCATGGGATCTTGTTACAAAGAAATCTTCAACACTTGTTCAACCTTTGGACAAAGACCTACTTCGACTAGTGGATGGTACCACTATGACCCCGCCTCTGCCTGCTTCACCTCACCTCACTACAGTATATAAGCCACGTCTACGGCCCTATGCTGTACATTCTACAAGATTGATGGACTGAACACATCGACTCCAGGCTGAGGGACTGATTACCTCACACTCCTCCTCTCCTTACGCCTTCCTCTTTGTATTGGACTGATGAAGCCACTGTGTGGCGAAACGTTTCCTGAATAAAGATTCCCATATGCTGCATAAGTGTCTTAATCTTCAACTTGTCGGTTTTTCAAACCATTCATCACAACACAGGAGTCGTATGATTTCATCGTCTACCCGTCCTCATCCCAACATGACATTCCTCAGGTCACGTGCGTCACTCACATTTCACTCTACGCCTATATATATAATATCTTTCTACCTCTGTATGTTAGAAGTGATCAAGGTCCCAGGACCGAAACGTTTTCTAATAAATATGTCATAGTGTTTGCTTAAGTATCTTTCTAAACCAACTTGTCGGTATTTATTACCAAGGTTTATACCATCAAGCCATTACAAACAATACATGGACACAGTGGGCATATATAGGCTCAGAGTGAGGTGCAATACTAGTGGTAGTAGTAGTAGTAGTAGTAGTAGTAGTAGTGACAAAAGTTGTAGTGGTAGTAGTAATACAATATGGTACAGCAATCAATTCGTGGCAATATAAACACAAATGCAGTATAATGTGATCCTTTATTGACTACGTTTCGCCCACACAATGGGCTTTTTCAAGTCACAAACAGAACTGTTTGTGACTTGAAAAAGCCCATTGTGTGGGCGAAACGTAGTCAATAAAGGATCACATTATACTGCATTTGTGTTTATATTGCCATTGTGTCGGTATTTTATACCATTTATTTCCAATCAATTCGTACATGAGTAAAAGGATATAAAAGCTATTACTTGGGTAACATAAAATTAGGTTGGACAAATATAGACTGGATAGAGGCAGCCTGTTTCAGTGTTCACTCTGTAATGTGCTTTGTGTAAACAAACCATGGTATAAACCTTGGTAATAAATACCGACAAGTTGGTTTAGAAAGACACGTAAGCAAACACTATAACATATTTATTAGAAAACGTTTCGGTCCTGGGACCTTGATCCCAGGACCGATCAAGGTCCCAGGACCGAAACGTTTTCTAATAAATATGTTATAGTGTTTGCTTACGTGTCTTTCTAAAACAAACAAACCATACCCCGGCCGGGATTGAACCCGCGGACAGAGAGTCTCAAAACGCTGGAGATTCGTCTGTAAAAACTTGCATTTGTGGTCACAGTGGTGCCTGTGCTAACCTTCCTATGGTGTAGAAATATACCTAGTTGGACGAATCTTATTGTGGCTAGCTGGTCTAGTGGTTAACGCGACGGGCTGGAATTTTGAGACTCTCTGACCGCGGGTTCAATCCCGGGCGGGGTATGGTTTGTTTGCAATCGTGTCATTACGATTTCGTGAGTCGTGCTTTGTGTAGTATAACAGGAGAGACTATGTGATGGCAGGGTTTACTGTTTTCAGGAGAATTCTTGCTAAGACTTCAGAGATGGTGAAGCTGCCGTTGTTTTGTTTAATTGTATTCGAAACAGCGATCAGTGCTGATTCGAGGCACTTGCGTCTACGGAAGTTAGTTTCTTTGATCACTAATTGGGCGTCCCTGAATTTCATGAGATGATTGGTGGAATTTCGGTGTTGTACACAGGCGTTGTTCGTAGACAGGACTCGCAGCAATGGTTTTAAGTTGGAAAAAATCAGATTCAGGAAGGATATAGGAAAGTACTGGTTTGGTAATAGAGTTGTGGATGAGTGGAACAAACTCCCAAGTACAGTTATAGAGGCGAGAACGTTGTGTAGCTTTAAAAATAGGTTGGATAAATACATGAGTGGATGTGGGTGGGTGTGAGTTGGACCTGATAGCTTGTGCTACCAGGTCGGTTGCCGTGTTCCTCCCTTAAGTCAATGTGACCTGACCTGACTAGGTTGGGTGCATTGGCTTAAGCCGGTAGGAGACTTGGACCTGCCTCGCATGGGCCAGTAGGCCTGCTGCAGTGTTCCTTCGTTCTTATGTTCTTATGTTCTTCTTATCGTTCCTACATGCGTATATGTAATAAAGTTGGTAGAATTACCGACAATATGAAAAGTAAAAGGACACAAGTGCAACTAATGTGACATTTATTGTGGCAACGTTTCGCTCTCCAGGAGCTTTATCAAGCCATTACAAACAATACATGGACACAGAGGGTATATAAAGGCTCAGAGTGAGGTGAACACTAGTATTCACCTCACTCTGAGCCTTTATATACCCTCTGTGTCCATGTATTGTTTGTAATGGCTTGATAAAGCTCCTGGAGAGCGAAACGTTGCCACAATAAATGTCACATTAGTTGCACTTGTGTCCTTTTACTTTTCATGCGTATATGTGTTCATTGAGGGGGGTGTCGAGGTTTCTTGCTGTTTCACCTACGTAAATCTTGTCACAGCCTCCACAGGGTATAGTGTAAACCCCTGCATTGACTGGTTCGTGGTGCTTTGATTCTGTCCTGGTCAGATCCTTTATTGAAGTGCTAGAAGCGATGGCGACTCTGGTGTTAGCTTGTGAAAGTACTTTAGAAACGTTCAGTGCAACCTGGCTGTTGGGAAGAATTATAACTTTGTTGGGAGTGGTGTTGGTGCATGGAGAATTAATGATCTGAAGAGCTCTTTTCTTGCAGTTTTTGATAAAAAAAGAAGGAAAATGTAACTCAGTGAATGTTTGGTGAATGTATGAACATTCCTCGTCAAGAAACTCAGGACTACAAATTCGGTATGCTCTTAGGAAAACCCCGATGATGATGCCTCTTTTGGTCTTGGTATCTTGACTGGAATAGAAGTGTGTGAGATCGTTGTTATTGATGGGTTTCCGATAAACTTGAAATCTTAGGTTGTTGTCTACTTTGTGAATGAGGACGTCGAGGAAAGGTAGCTTGTCATTGGACTCTTCTTCTAGTGTAAACTGGATCGCCGGTTCAACTGCGTTGAGCCTTGCCTGAAGATTTGTCCAACCTAATTTTATGTTACCCAAGTAATAGCTTTTACATCCTTTTACTCATGTACGAATTAATTGCTCTACCATATTGTGTTACTACTATCACTACAACTTTTGTCACTGCTACTACTACTACTACTACTACTACTACTACTACTACTACTACTACTACTACTACTACTACTACTACTACTACTACTACTACTACTACTACTACTACTACCACTAGTATTGCACCTCACTCTGAGCCTATATATACCCTCTGTGTCCATGTATTGTTAGGTAAGACACATATGCAACAGTCAGGTATCTTTATTTCGAAACGTTTCGCCTACACAGTAGGCTTCTTCAGTCGAGTACAGAAAAGTTGATAGAACGGCTGGGTTTGAGAGGGACCTGCCCTCCCAAAGCAACCTCCGTCTCACCTCCTGGCACTATATAAAGGCTCCATCCTGTCACTTCAACTTCATATTGTTTCAGACAACGGAACAATGCTCTTCTCCAGACTGAGGGACTGACCACCTCAAAACTTTAAGGGTGATGGACTGATTACATCGTCTTCAAGTATCTTCTGCTTGTGGAAAAAGACACTTATGTACAGTTCAGGACATTTATTAAAGGAAACGTTTCGCCACGAGTGGCTTCTTCAGTCCTAATACAGAGAAAACTAAGAAAACACACATATATATAGTGGTGGGAGTCAGGTGAGGTGAAGCGTGGGTAGAGGTGGTAGTAGTAGTAGTAGTAGTAGTAATGGAACTAAGGAGGTGAGGTTAGAGGGGGACCTGCTGGCATCAAGTAACACCAGTTCCCAGGATGGGTAATATCCTCTTGCTTAATAATTTTGAAATACTGTAACTACCGGACTTTTGCTTTATAGTGTTACTGACAGAAATTAGTGCAGCTTCAATGCATTTTCTCCGTCTTAAGTCGTCTTCTTTAATAACTAGTTTAGCTTCATTGAATTTCATGAGGTGTCCAACATCGTCTCTATGTTGAACACATGCGTTTTTGCGGTCATCATTTCTACAAGCATATTTTTGTGTTCTGCTATCCTAATGTCCAGAGTTCTGGCTGTTTCCCCTACATATACTTTGTCACACCCCCCACATGGTATAGTGTAGATTCCTGCACTTGTGCCAGAATCATGCTTGGGTTTTTGTATCAGGTTCCTAATAGTAGTTGAACAGCTGGTAGATATTTTAGCCAGTTTTCTGTCAAACATTTTTGAAACATTTGTGGCAACGTTGCTGACCGGTTTAAAACGATGTAACTTGGAGGCTTTTCTTCAATTTGATAGGTGTTGGTCTTGCTGAGGATACGAGTTGCACGTTTCCTGCAGTCACGTATGAAGTGTAGGGGAAAGTGTAGTGAACTAAAAGAGTTGGTGATGTATGTACATTCTTCTTCGAGGAACTGCGGACTGGAAATTCTGTAGGCTCTCAGAAAGAAGCCAATAACTACCCCTCTTTTAGTTCTTGTGTCATGGTGAGAGAAGAAATGTAGAAGATCATTCTTGTAGGTAGGCTTCCGGTAGACTTTAAAAGAAAGTTTGCTTTCCCCTGTGCGTAAGAGAACGTCGAGAAAAGGTAACTGGTTGTCCTTCTCCTCCTCTAGAGTAAATTTAATAGAAGGTTCCAGAGTGTTGATGGTGTTGAGGATGCCCTGTACGTCAAGATTTTTGGGTACAATGACCAAAATATCATCTACGTACCGCATCCAAGTAACTGAACGAGGGATGTTATTGAACTGAACTGTACATAAGTGTCTTTTTCCACATCTTGTCGGTATCACCATACCATTTCCTTATCTTCTGCTTCTATCAACTTTTCTGTACTCGACTGAAGAAGCCTACTGTGTAGGCGAAACGTTTCGAAATAAAGATACCTGACTGTTGCATATGTGTCTTACCTAACAATCTGTCGGTATTTTATACAATTTTATTGTCCATGTATTGTTTGTAATGGCTTGATAAAGCTCCTGGAGAGCGAAACGTTGCCACAATAAAATATCACATTACATAAGAACATAAGAACATAAGAAAGGAGGAACACTGCAGCAGGCCTGTTGGCCCATACTAGGCAGGTCCTTTACAATACATCCCACTAACAAACATTTGACCTACCCAATTTTCAATGCTACCCAAGAAATAAGCTCTGATGTGCAAGTCCCACTCAAATCCAACCCATCCCACTCATGTATTTATCCAACCTAAATTTGAAACTACCCAGAGTCCTAGCCTCAATAACCCAACTAGGTAGACTGTTCCACTCATCTACTACCCTATTTCCAAACCAATACTTTCCTATGTCCTTTCTAAATCTAAACTTATCTAATTTAAATCCATTACTGCGGGTTCTCTCTTGGAGAGATATCCTCAAGACCTTGTTAATATCCCCTTTATTAATACCTATCTTCCACTTATACACTTCGATCAGGTCTCCCCTCATTCTTCGTCTAACAAGTGAATGTAACTTAAGAGTCTTCAATCTTTCTTCATAAGGAAGATTTCTAATGATATGTATTAATTTAGTCATCCTACGCTGAATGTTTTCTAACGAATTTATGTCCATTCTGTAATATGGAGACCAGAATTGAGCTGCATAATCTAGGTGAGGCCTTACTAATGATGTATAAAGCTGTAATAAAGTTGGTAGAATTACCGACAATATGTAAAGTAAAAGGACACAAGTGCAACTAATGTGACATTTATTGTAGCAACGTTTCGCTCTCCAGGAGCTTTATCAAGCCATTACAAACAATACATGGACACAGAGGGTATATAAAGGCTCAGAGTGAGGTGAATACTAGTGAGGTACCATTTCGATGTTCACTAGTGGTAGTAGTAGTAGTAGTAGTGGTAGTGACAAAAGCAATTAATTCGTACATGAGTAGAAGGATATAAAAGCTATTACTTGGGTAACATAAAAATAGGTTGGACAAATATAAACTGGAATGAGTCAGGTTGTTTCAGTGTTCACTCTCTGTGCTGAAAACAGTAAACCCTACCATCACATAGTCTCTCCTGTTATACTACACAAAGCACAGAGAGTGAACACTGAAACAACCTGCCTCATTCCAGTTTATATTTGTCCAACCTATTTTTATGTTACCCAAGTAATAGCTTTTATATCCTTCTACTCATGTACGAATTAATTGCTTTTGTCACTACCACTACTACTACTACTACTACCACTAGTGAACATCGAAATGGTACCTCACTAGTATTCACCTCACTCTGAGCCTTTATATACCCTCTGTGTCCATGTATTGTTTGTAATGGCTTGATAAAGCTCCTGGAGAGAGAAACGTTGCTACAATAAATGTCACATTAGTTGCACTTGTGTCCTTTTACTTTACATGTATAAAGCTGCAGTATGACCTCTGGACTTCTGTTGCTTACACTTCTTGATATAAATCCCAGTAATCTATTTGCCTTATTACGTACGCTTAGGCATTGCTGTCTTGGTTTAAGGTTGCTGCTTACCATAACCCCCAAGTCCTTTTCGCAATCTGTATGGCTAAGTTCTACATTATTTAACTTGTAAAGTAAAAGGACACAAGTGCAACTAATGTGACATTTATTGAACATTAAAATGGTATAAAATACCGACAGATTGTTAGGTAAGACACATATGCAACAGTTAGGTATCTTTATTTCGAAACGTTTCGCCTACACAGTAGGCTTCTTCAGTCGAGTACAGAAAAGTTGATAGAAGCAGAAGATACTTGAAGACGATGTAATCAGTCCATCACCCATAAAGTTTTGAGGTGGTCAGTCCCTCAGTCTGGAGAAGAGCATTGTTCCATTGTCTGAAACAATATGAAGTTGAAGTGACAGGATGGAGCCTTTATATAGTGCCAGGAGGTGAGACGGAGGTTGCTTTGGGAGGGCAGGTCCCTCTCAAACCCAGCCGTTCTCACTAGTAGAGGTCGAAGTTGATGGTCTGTACCAAGATACCCTGATACCATTTTAATGTTCATTCTGTCAGACACTGCAACACAAGGGTATCTTGGTACAGACCATCAACTTCGACCTCTACTAGTGAGAACGGCTGGGTTTGAGAGGGACCTGCCCTCCCAAAGCAACCTCCGTCTCACCTCCTGGCACTATATAAAGGCTCCATCCTGTCACTTCAACTTCATATTGTTTCAGACAATGGAACAATGCTCTTCTCCAGACTGAGGGACTGACCACCTCAAAACTTTATGGGTGATGGACTGATTACATCGTCTTCAAGTATCTTCTGCTTCTATCAACTTTTCTGTACTCGACTGAAGAAGCCTACTGTGTAGGCGAAACGTTTCGAAATAAAGATACCTAACTGTTGCATATGTGTCTTACCTAACAATCTGTCGGTATTTTATACCATTTTAATGTTCATTCTGTCAGACACTGCAACACAAGGGTATCTTGGTACAGACCATCAACTTCGACCTCTACTAGTGAGAACGGCTGGGTTTGAGAGGGACCTGCCCTCCCTAAGCAACCTCCGTCTCACCTCCTGGCACTATATAAAGGCTCCATCCTGTCACTTCAACTTCATATTGTTTCAGACAATGGAACAATGCTCTTCTCCAGACTGAGGGACTGACCACCTCAAAACTTTATGGGTGATGGACTGATTACATCGTCTTCAAGTATCTTCTGCTTCTATCAACTTTTCTGTACTCGACTGAAGAAGCCTACTGTGTAGGCGAAACGTTTCGAAATAAAGATACCTAACTGTTGCATATGTGTCTTACCTGACATTTATTGTAGCAACGTTTCGCTCTCCAGGAGCTTGATAAAGCTCCTGGAGAGCGAAACGTTGCTACAATAAATGTCACATTAGTTGCACTTGTGTCCTTTTACTTTACATATTGTCGGTAATTCTACCAACTTTATTACATTATTTAACTTATAAGTGCTAGGGTTATGGACACTTCCGAGCTTCAGAACCTTGCATTTATCTACATTGAACTGCATCTGCCACTTTTCTGACCAAGAGTAGAGTTTGTCTAAATCCTCCTGAAGTTGTTAGGTAAGACACATATGCAACAGTTAGGTATCTTTATTTTGAAACGTTTCGCCTACACAGTAGGCTTCTTCAGTCGAGCACAGAAAAGTTGATAGAAGCAGAAGACACCTGAAGACGATGCAATCAGTCCAACACCCCCAAAGTTTTGAGGTGGTCAGTCCCTCAGTCTGGAGAAGAGCACCGTTCCGTTGTCTGAAACAATATGAAGTTGAAGTGACAGAATCGGGCCCACACAGTCCCAGGAGGCGAGACGTAGGTTGATTTGGGAGGGCAGGTCCCTCTCAAACCCAGCCGCTCCCACCAGTAGAGGTTGTCGAAGTAGATGGTCTGTACCAAGATACCCTTGTGTTGCAGTGTCTGACAGAATGAACATTAAAATGGTATAAAATACCGACAGATTGTTAGGTAAGACACATATGCAACAGTTAGGTATCTTTATTTTGAAACGTTTCGCCTACACAGTAGGCTTCTTCAGTCGAGCACAGAAAAGTTGATAGAAGCAGAAGACACCTGAAGACGATGCAATCAGTCCACCACCCCCAAAGTTTTGAGGTGGTCAGTCCTCAGTCTGGAGAAGAGCACCGTTCCGTTGTCTGAAACAATATGAAGTTGAAGTGACAGAATCGGGCCCCACACAGTCCCAGGAGGCGAGACGTAGGTTGATTTGGGAGGGCAGGTCCCCTCAAACCCAGCCGCTCCCACCAGTAGAGGTTGTCGAAGTAGATGGTCTGTACCAAGATACCCTTGTGTTGCAGTGTCTGACAGAATGAACATTAAAATGGTATAAAATACCGACAGATTGTTAGGTAAGACACATATGCAACAGTTAGGTATCTTTATTTTGAAACGTTTCGCCTACACAGTAGGCTTCTTCAGTCGAGCACAGAAAGTTGATAGAAGCAGAAGACACCTGAAGACGATACAATCAGTCCACACCCCAAAGTTTTGAGGTGGTCAGTCCCTCAGTCTGGAGAAGAGCACCGTTCCGTTGTCTGAAACAATATGAAGTTGAAGTGACAGAATCGGGCCCCACACAGTCCCAGGAGGCGAGACGTAGGTTGATTTGGGAGGGCAGGTCCCTCTCAAACCCAGCCGCTCCCACCAGTAGAGGTTGTCGAAGTAGATGGTCTGTACCAAGATACCCTTGTGTTGCAGTGTCTGACAGAATGAACATTAAAATGGTATAAAATACCGACAGATTGTTAGGTAAGACACATATGCAACAGTTAGGTATCTTTATTTTGAAACGTTTCGCCTACACAGTAGGCTTCTTCAGTCGAGCACAGAAAAGTTGATAGAAGCAGAAGACACCTGAAGACGATGCAATCAGTCCCACCCCCAAAGTTTTGAGGTGATCAGTCCCTCAGTCTGGAGAAGAGCACCGTTCCGTTGTCTGAAACAATATGAAGTTGAAGTGACAGAATCGGGCCCCACATCGTCTTCAGGTGTCTTCTGCTTCTATCAACTTTTCTGTGCTCGACTGAAGAAGCCTACTGTGTAGGCGAAACGTTTCAAAATAAAGATACCTAACTGTTGCATATGTGTCTTACCTAACAATCTGTCGGTATTTTATACCATTTTAATGTTCATTCTGTCAGACACTGCAACACAAGGGTATCTTGGTACAGACCATCTACTTCGACAACCTCTACTGGTGGGAGCGGCTGGGTTTGAGAGGGACCTGCCCTCCCAAATCAACCTACGTCTCACCTCCTGGGACTGTGTGGGGCCCGATTCTGTCACTTCAACTTCATATTGTTTCAGACAACGGAACGGTGCTCTTCTCCAGACTGAGGGACTGACCACCTCAAAACTTTGGGGGGTGGTGGACTGATTGCATCGTCTTCAGGTGTCTTCTGCTTCTATCAACTTTTCTGTGCTCGACTGAAGAAGCCTACTGTGTAGGCGAAACGTTTCAAAATAAAGATACCTAACTGTTGCATATGTGTCTTACCTAACAATCTGTCGGTATTTTATACCATTTTAATGTTCATTCTGTCAGACACTGCAACACAAGGGTATCTTGGTACAGACCATCTACTTCGACAACCTCTACTGGTGGGAGCGGCTGGGTTTGAGAGGGACCTGCCCTCCCAAATCAACCTACGTCTCGCCTCCTGGGACTGTGTGGGGCCCGATTCTGTCACTTCAACTTCATATTGTTTCAGACAACGGAACGGTGCTCTTCTCCAGACTGAGGGACTGACCACCTCAAAACTTTGGGGGTGGTGGACTGATTGCATCGTCTTCAGGTGTCTTCTGCTTCTATCAACTTTTCTGTGCTCGACTGAAGAAGCCTACTGTGTAGGCGAAACGTTTCAAAATAAAGATACCTAACTGTTGCATATGTGTCTTACCTAACAATCTGTCGGTATTTTATACCATTTTAATGTTCATTCTGTCAGACACTGCAACACAAGGGTATCTTGGTACAGACCATCTACTTCGACAACCTCTACTGGTGGGAGCGGCTGGGTTTGAGAGGGACCTGCCCTCCCAAATCAACCTACGTCTCGCCTCCTGGGACTGTGTGGGGCCCGATTCTGTCACTTCAACTTCATATTGTTTCAGACAACGGAACGGTGCTCTTCTCCAGACTGAGGGACTGACCACCTCAAAACTTTGGGGGTGGTGGACTGATTGCATCGTCTTCAGGTGTCTTCTGCTTCTATCAACTTTTCTGTGCTCGACTGAAGAAGCCTACTGTGTAGGCGAAACGTTTCAAAATAAAGATACCTAACTGTTGCATATGTGTCTTACCTAACAATCTGTCGGTATTTTATACCATTTTAATGTTCATTCTGTCAGACACTGCAACACAAGGGTGTCTTGGTACAGACCATCTACTTCGACAACCTCTACTGGTGGGAGCGGCTGGGTTTGAGAGGGACCTGCCCTCCCAAATCAACCTACGTCTCGCCTCCTGGGACTGTGTGGGGCCCGATTCTGTCACTTCAACTTCATATTGTTTCAGACAACGGAACGGTGCTCTTCTCCAGACTGAGGGACTGACCACCTCAAAACTTTGGGGGTGGTGGACTGATTGCATCGTCTTCAGGTGTCTTCTGCTTCTATCAACTTTTCTGTGCTCGACTGAAGAAGCCTACTGTGTAGGCGAAACGTTTCAAAATAAAGATACCTAACTGT
This sequence comes from Cherax quadricarinatus, assembly GCF_026875155.1. NCBI lineage: Eukaryota > Metazoa > Arthropoda > Malacostraca > Decapoda > Parastacidae > Cherax > Cherax quadricarinatus. Next base: position 39,332,653 of record NC_069405.1, on the reverse strand, counting down.
TGCATATGTGTCTTACCTAACAATCTGTCGGTATTTTATACCATTTTAATGTTCATTCTGTCAGACACTGCAACACAAGGGTATCTTGGTACAGACCATCTACTTCGACAACCTCTACTGGTGGGAGCGGCTGGGTTTGAGAGGGACCTGCCCTCCCAAATCAACCTACGTCTCGCCTCCTGGGACTGTGTGGGGCCCCGATTCTGTCACTTCAACTTCATATTGTTTCAGACAACGGAACGGTGCTCTTCTCCAGACTGAGGGACTGACCACCTCAAAATTTGGGGGTTGTGGACTGATTGCATCGTCTTCAGGTGTCTTCTGCTTCTATCAACTTTTCTGTGCTCGACTGAAGAAGCCTACTGTGTAGGCGAAACGTTTCAAAATAAAGATACCTAACTGTTGCATATGTGTCTTACCTAACAATCTGTCGGTATTTTATACCATTTTAATGTTCATTCTGTCAGACACTGCAACACAAGGGTATCTTGGTACAGACCATCTACTTCGACAACCTCTACTGGTGGGAGCGGCTGGGTTTGAGAGGGACCTGCCCTCCCAAATCAACCTACGTCTCGCCTCCTGGGACTGTGTGGGGCCCGATTCTGTCACTTCAACTTCATATTGTTTCAGACAACGGAACGGTGCTCTTCTCCAGACTGAGGGACTGACCACCTCAAAACTTTGGGGGTGGTGGACTGATTGCATCGTCTTCAGGTGTCTTCTGCTTCTATCAACTTTTCTGTGCTCGACTGAAGAAGCCTACTGTGTAGGCGAAACGTTTCAAAATAAAGATACCTAACTGTTGCATATGTGTCTTACCTAACAATCTGTCGGTATTTTATACCATTTTAATGTTCCTCCTGAAGTTCCCTAACATCTACGTTTGAATCAATTATCCTACCTATCTTCGTGTCATCGGCGAATTTGCTCATATCACTAGTAATTCCTTCATCAAGATCATTGATATATATTATAAACAACAACGGGCCCAAGACTGATCCCTGTGGAACGCCACTTGTTACTGATCCCCACTCGGATTTAACCCCATTTATGGACACTCTCTGCTTCCTGTCTGTGAGCCATGATTCGATCCACGAGATCACTCTTCCCCCAATGCCATGAGCTGCTACTTTCTTCAACAGTCTTTGGTGCGGAACTCTATCAAATGCCTTACTAAAATCTAAGTAAATAATATCAAATTCTTTATCGTGGTCAACAGCCTCAAAAGCTTTACTGAAAAAAGTTAATAAATTAGTTAGACAAGACCGGCCTCTTGTGAATCCATGCTGAGTATCATTAATCAAGCTATGCTTATCGAGATGGCTTCTTATAATTTGAGCTATAATTGACTCTAGTAATTTGCCTACAATTGAGGTCAGGCTTATTGGGCGGTAATTTGACGGTAACGACTTGTCCCTGTTTTAAAAATAGGAATTACATTAGCCATCTTCCACATATCAGACACTACACCTGTTTGAAGAGATAAATTAAAAATATATAGTTAATGGTTCACAGACTTCCATTTTGCATTCCTTTAGAACCCTTGAAAAAAACCTCATCAGGACCCGGTGACTTATTTTGCTTCAGTCGGTCTATCTGCTTCACAACCATTTCACTAGTGACTATGATGTTACATAATTTATCTTCTTCTGGCCCACTATAAAAATTAATTACCGGAACACTACTAATGTCTTCCTGTGTAAAAACCGAGAGAAAATAATTATTTAAAATCGAGCACATTTCATTCTCTTTGTCAGTAAGATGCCCATAGTTATTTTTAAGGGGACATATCTTATCTCTGACTTTTGTTCTATATACCTGGAAAAAACTTTTTGGGTTAGTTTTAGAATCCCTAGCAACTTTAATTTCATAGTCCCTTTTAGCTTTTCTTATCCCCTTTTTAATGTCCCTCTTAGTGTCAATATACTGATTCATAAGATGACCCTCGCCTCTTTTGATACGCCTATAAATCCTTTCTTATGCCCTAGTAGATATTTCAGCCTATTATTCATCCATTTTGGGTCATTTCTATTTGATCTAATTTCTTTATAAGGGATAAATGTTCTTTGAGCAGCATGTATTGTGTTCAGAAAACTGTCATATTGATAGCTCTCTTCGTTACCCCAGTCAACAGATGATAAGTGTTCTCTAAGCCCATCGTAATCTGCTAAGCGAAAAAACTGGGAATGTTACTGAGTTATCCCTACTATCATACTTCCATTCAATTCTAAATGTAATTGATTTGTGGTCGCTAGCACCCAGTTCTTCTGAAACTTCTAAATTATTAACAAGGGATTCATTGTTTGCCAGAACTAAGTCAAGCAGGTTATTAAACCCCCTTTTAGG